>ML685779.1:9363848-9374669 GCA_007922175.1 Pelusios castaneus
CTGAGACCTGGAGCCCGGGTCTTGTGCTGGGGGGCCGGCTCGAATCAGAGCCAGCTCCCCAGCACAGTCCAGGGGTTCGGGGGGCGGCAGGCGCTTCTGCCGCCACCCGATCCCCCAGCTGGGGCGGCAATCAGCTGGAGCCCCGGTTTAAAGCACCGAGGCTTCAGCTGACTCCTGGAGCCCATATGTCAATTTCACTGCTCAGCTAGAGCAGTGAAATTGACATATGACAGCTCCGATGTCCCAGAGTGGCCTTGATTGGCACTCTGGGACATTTCCGGAGGCCAATCAGTGCGGGGTAAGGGTACACACGAGCTCAAACGCGCAACAGATGATCCGCAACAGCTGTTAACACTGTCGTCGGAGTGGTTGTTGGAATGCGCATCAACAAGGCGCTTAGTGCACAGCAACAACTTTAACGTATGTACCGTTTGCTTGTTAACGCGCAGTAATGTTTTTTAATGCGCATTACGGTGCTCGTGTAGGCAAGCCCTGAGTAAAACATTTCAGCCTCCTTTCCTTTATTTTCTGGGCACTTGAAGAGAAGAGCTCCTGAGGCTATAAAGTGAGTCATGAGGAAGCCTGTTTAGCTATAGTAAATAAAGGCCTCATAATAGGTCCATTGACTGTGATGACAGCTGCTGCTGGGAGGCATTAAAATGTGTGGAAAGTGCTGTGTGATGGACTAGGAGGAAAACAAGGAAAAACATGTTTAAGTTTGCAGGGAGTCAAGTCGAGTGAGGACCCCACCATTAGAGGAAAGAAATGATGCAGAGGGGAAGCTATATGACAATTTATGGCAAACTGCAGATTGGGGGTCGGCAACCCATGACTCTGAAGCTGGGACACCAGCCTGCAGTGGGGCGCAGATCAGGGCTGCCTCGGGACTAGGGAGGGAGAGGGGCTGCAGCTGGGTAGGGGGAGAGAGGGGATTCAGCTATGCTGCGGGGGGGATGGGGTAACTGTAGGGCTGGATGGGGGAAAGGGCTGCAGCCAGGCTGGGGGGTGAGGGGAGGGCAGAGCAGCACAACTGTCTGCAGTTCTTGGAATACGTGTTTATTGGGGGGAGGGTATGGGTCTTCTTCCCTTTCGGGTTGCCAACCCCTACTGTAGATGTTTCTGTGGCCTAGGTCCTATACTGTTCCACTTGTGTAGAAGGCTTGAAGCAGTAGCTGAATCCCTATAACTGGTGAATTGGAGGTGTTGCACAATCCCAGAACACAAAGCTCCATGGGCTCGAGAATGGAAGATTCCGGCATCTGTACCAGCTTGTTTGTTTTTATAGTTCTCATTTCATCAGTTTGAAAGAATGCTTCAACCACTGTAGGATATGACGGAGCAGCCATGTCAGAAATGGGTGAGCCAGATAAATGCTCAAATCAAACAAGTGACAATTAAAGTCAAAAGGTTTGCCCCTATGCCAGACCTGCTGGTTCAAGTTAGTTGTGTTGGACTAGCCTGGTTGAGATTTTAGGCCAGATCCTGTATCTGAAGGCAATGGAACTACACTGACTTGCACTAGCTGAGGATCTGGCCCTTAGAGTGCATTTCAAGTTAAACAGATAGGGAGTCCTGTGACGCTTTTAAAGACTAACAGATTTATTTATCACATGAGCTTTCATGGGAGAAAATCACACTTCGTCAGATGCTTTGAAGATGGGGAATTTACAGAGTCTAAATTGAACCAACAGGTAAGTTCCCCATCTTCAAAGCTTCTGATGAAGTGGGATTTCCTCCCACTAAAGCTTATGTGATAAATAAATTTGTTAGTCTTTAAGGCTGCATCTACACTTGCAAATTAAGTCGACTTGCTTGCTTAAGTCGACTTAAGGAAAATAAAGTCGACTTAATTAAGTTGACTTTATAACACCTCCTTTGATTTCGACCTAAGGCTAAAGTCGACTCCCTAGAGTTGACTTAAGCCAGTGTAGACGTGGGGTAGCCCTATGTCGACTTAGGGCTACCCCAGGGCTACACCAATGCCCTCCCTGCTGGGGGGGCACAGGGGGAGCCTGGCATGCCCCCCCACAGGGCAGGGCACAGCCCTGCCCACCCTGCCCCTATGCCCTACCAGGGTCCCTGACCACCTTTGCCCCATTGTACCTAGGTACAATGGGGCAAAGGCTGAGCCCCCTGGCATTTGGCAAGGGGTGCCCCCCCTGCCCCCGTGGACCTCCCCTAGGTCCCCCTAAGCTCCTAGAAGTCGACCTAGGCATCCAGTGTGGATGCTCTAGGTCGACTTTCTAAGTTCCCCTTTAAGTCGACTTTAATTTTAAGTGTAGATGCACTAATTAACAAATGTAGACATAGCCTAAAAGTGCAACAGGACTCCTTGTTTGTTTGGCTGACCTAGACTAACACAGCTACCCCTTAGAACATTTCAAGTTAGTGCATATTATTATATGTCACTTTGATGCCTATTGTAGTTGTAAAAAAATAAACCTGTAAGATCTCAAAAGGCACTTTCAACAGTTACGAACAACACAACAGTTTAATGAAAACCCTTTGTATGTAGAGTGCTCATTACTCAGATATGTGGGATTCATACAGAGCAACAGAAAAGACTTTTTAAAAATGGAAATAGGGAGAAGTTTGATTTTTTTCAAAAAAGACAGTCAGGGTTAAAAAATGGCACAGATTAAAAATTAGAAACAGAAGGCACAGCCAGGAATCACTGAGAGTTTTGAAGTAAAGCTAGTAACAAAGAAATATACAGTAAAAACTTGAAGAATTTTGAAAATTTCAGCATATTTTCGAAAAACTGAGAACATTTTGATAAGTGCTATAGTTGGTTGCAAAGAACAGTAAAAAAAAATTGTAAACTTTTGAAATTCTTACTACTTTAATTTAAAAAAAAATCATTTTTTTTCATCAAAATACTTCAAAAGCTTGAGTTAAAAACTAAATTAAAAATTAGCTATGAATTTAAAAAAGAACTAGGGAAATTTGGGGTTCATAGATGAATAATTTGGTTTGTTTGGTTTGTTTTTTTCTAGCCCACAAGGGCTCATTAAGTCATCTAGTCTGGGTTCTTTTTTTTTTTTTTTTCTGCTTGATTAGCCTGTGGGGCTCTTATTTTTTAAGCTTTCCTCTGCCATAATGAAGGCATATGGGTTCATGCATCTAATATATACAAATTCTATGAGCTATGTCTTCTACATAATTATTTGACTCCAGAATTTGGGGCTTTAAGAGAAACATCAGATATATTGAGAATTGTGATTAAAATCATGATAGCTGGCAACATTGTCTCCCTTATGAATAGGCTTGGCAGAATTCAATTTTTCAGATATTTAGAGGTGACTATTGATTTAAATTAAATCCTGCTACACCTACTTATGAAGCCTGAAACCAATAGTAATTTATGGCTATTAGTATGTGTTGTAGAATGTGAAGCTCAGTGACTCTGCAACTTAGGTGCTTCACTAGAAAAGTTGAAAATTAGCTAAAAAAAAAAAAAAAAAGACCTGTAAAGCTAGTCTCCTTTTCCCATGGCGTCATGTCCAAAGCATATCGGTAACAGGAAAGAGAAACTCATTGACTAGATAGTCTTATCTCATTTAGAAAAGCCCTGTAAACTTGAAGAAAGAGTTATGGTAACAGCTTTTTCCAAACAGGAAAATCTGCCAAATTAATTGGCCTGTTTGTTTGACTTCAGCAAATACAATTCCCCTCTTACGCTAGTGCAACAGCTAAGTGATTTAGATAATAAGCTGTTTTTCATTCACTTCCTATCAGTACAACACTCCTGTGAGAGAAAACAGAAACAACCTCCTGTCTGGAAATTCCTAAAAAAAACAGAGGGATCTATTACACAAGGGGCTTGGCTTGGCACCTACTATCTGCCAGATCCCAGTTACCACTTGACAAATCCTGCCTTTATTAATAGAAGAATTAGTACAGCTTATATAAGAAGATTTCGTTTACAGTACAGACAAACAAAAAAGGATTAGTTAAAAAAATATTGTGCTTAGTAGAGTCCGATTAACTCTCTGACCTGGTATAATGCAGATGTCACCATTCCAATCTTTGTGATGGATAGGGGTACAGTTTTTACATTGAAAATGTGGCTTTTAATAGTACTAGCAACAAACCATAGCGATTATTTGTAAGTATCATAAAGGCATATATTATGATTTTTAACTCTAGACGAGCTATTTTGTCTTCTCAGTTGGTCAGAATCCAGGGCACTCATCTCAAAGAAGGGGAAATCACTTCTTCAAATAGTCTTGCAGAGAGGGTTAAAAATTGTACATATTTAATACAAAAATTAGAATAATCGTTTAATAAATTGAATATAAAATATTATCAAATAACTATTCTGATCAGTTAAATAGACAACTTGAGCTGGTTGCTAACTGCCGTAAGGGAGTACATCTGCTTTTATATTTAAGAAAGTCAATCATATGGAAGATTATGATTAACCAGTAACAATAACCTACAAGAGGATCAGATATCTTAAAGTATAAAAATGGTAGTGTACTGTAGAGGTTTAACACACAGTGGAGGGCAAGGAGTTTACTGTGTGTCTGTGTCTTTATGTTAAATGACTAGTTCTTACAAGCAGAAGCACCACATTGTTGTTATTGGGCTATGCACAATGCTTTATTTAAACGTGAAAGTGGTTTTTGAACATTGTATAAATACATTAAACATGGCACCTATAATCAGGCAGCTGGCGTAGCCTGCGCTGTTGCATGCCTCCTGGGCTCAGGGCCGTCCCTGGGGTGGGTGAACGGGTTGATCGCCACCGGGCCCCTCACACACCCCAGCCCCTCTTCCCACCGGTGGGGTGGGCCGGGAGGGCTATGCCCAGGGGCCCCCACCCCCAGGAAGGAGCAGGCAGGCCCATGGGCGGAGGTCGTGGAGTCCGATCTCTGGGCTGGCTTGCTCCACATGGCTGGCTCTCCCCCCCGCAGGTGGCCTTGGCCTCCTGGCATGGGGCCGGGGCTGCCAGCTCCCTCCTGCAGGCAGCCTCTGGGGCCAGGACTGCCAGCTCCCTCCCGCAGGTGGCCTCCGGGGCCGGGACCAGAGCCAACTCTCCCCTTCCCCCCACAGGTGGCCTTGGCGGGGTCAGTGCTGGCTCCCTCCCACAGGCGGCCTCCCGGCCCAGGGCCGGGGCTGGAGCAAGCTCCCCCCACCCCGCAACAGGTGGCCTTGGCCATCAGGGCCGGAGCCAGCTCCTGCGCCGGCAGCCTCGGCCTCCTGGCCCTGGGCCGGCTCCCTGGGGGGCGGAGCAGGCCGGTCGGCCCGCCACGCTCCCCTCCAGCATGGGGGGTGGGGACCCGCTTTAGCCAATTGGCCCTAGGCCCCGCTCCCCCCATAGGACGGCCCTGCCTGAGTGAGCCTCTGCTCCGGCCCAGTGTGGTGTGCCGTGCAGCGCTGCAGGGCCTGTGGCCCTGGGGGCTTGCATGGGGGCTGCCGAGCCTCACATCAGCCAGTCCCCGACTTCCCACAGACTGGCCAGGGCAGCAGTGTTCTTGGGTCCCAGGCCCTCCACCCAGTGACAGGGGCACAGGCCCAGATCCTGCCATTGGGGGGCCCAGGCTGGGGGTCCCACGTTGGGGGGGGGCAGCCCAGGGCCCCCAGGCCAGTTAATCTGGCCCTGGCTGCGCTGCAGGACCATGCTTTCTCCCTAACATAGAGAGAGGATGTGTGGTCTCACATTCCCAGCTCTTCACAATGTCATGAGAGTGTCAGGTCTCACAACATCATGGAGCTCTGGGTATGTGAGACTTCACTCTGCAAGAGCACACTCTCTTGCTAACAGAGGCTATGTCTACACTTGTAATTTTAAGTCGACTTTAGCTAAGTCGACTTAACTAAGTTAAGTTAACTTTAGTTAAGTCGACTTAGCATGTCCACACTTAAATTTAAAGTTGACTTAGGGGGGAACTTACAAAGTCGACCTAGAGTGTCCACACTGGATGCCTAGGTCGACTTCTAGGGGCTAGGGGGACCTTGGCCAGGTCCACGGTGGCAGGGGGGCACCCCTTGCCCAGTGCCAGGGGGCTCAGCCTTTGCCCCATTGTACATAGGTACAATGGGGCAAAGGGGGACAGGGACCCTTGCAGGGCATAGGGACAGGCTGGGCAGGGCTACTCCAGGTCTACACTGGATTTAGTCGACTTGAAAAAGTCAACTTAAGCCTTAATTCAAACTAAAATGAGGTTTAATAAAGTCGATTTAATTTTCATTAAGTTGACTTTATTTTCCTTAAGTCAACTTAAGCAACTTGTTTAAATCGACTTAAGGAAACTGTAGTGTAGACGCAGGTTAAATTAAGTCGACTTAAGCAAGCTTAAATTGACTTAATTTACAAGTGTAGATGCACGCAGAGAGAGAAAGGGAGAGAGAGTGTCACATGCACAGCACTCCACGATGCCACGTGCGTCCCGTAGTATTTCGATTTATGGTATGTACGGCCCACCTGAAGAACATTTAAGTCAAATCTGGCCCACCATAGAGACTGAGTTTGACACCCCTGCTTTAAAGGTTTTAATCAACAAATCCCAGATGAGGACCCCCTGTGACTCAAAGGGAACAGTGAGATATCACTGGCTTTGCCTAATTAGGTTTTAGAATATGGCAGGACAGAGCATATGATAGACTTCCTAGACATGGTAGAAATTAATAAACAATACAATTAATCTTAAGAGTCACCAAATTAAACGACTCCTGCAGAGGAACAATATCTTACAGGTAGCTAAGCCTGCAGTCTGGATTCATCAGAAGAATGACTGCATGCCATGGTTGGTGTGTCTCTTGCAGTTCTCCTGCATAGGAGTTAGTTTCACTTTTTTAGCACTTTAGAAAATAACATAATCCCTCTTTAACATTTATCCACTTTCCAGTTTGAATGAATTGTTGCAGCAATTATTTCTGATGTGTTATTTTTATAAAGAACTGGGGCACTATTGGCTTTGGATGGTTGACGGGTACATTTTCAATGTTCTGGGTAGGGATTTTGCTACTCAACTTCCATTAATTTTAATAGGAGTCTCCCTACATCCCCCAGGAATTCTATTGAACATTTATGCCATATGTAGTCTTTCAATTATATTTGTTGTTTATATAGAAAGCCATAGTCATTTATGGCACTTTACAGAGTAAATAAGTAACCTAATCCCCAGCCACAAGACATTTGCAATCTATCTTGAATATAATCTCATATGACACAGTGTGAGGTGATGTTTATAAAGTAGGAAAGAAGGAGATATACACAAACAATTTATGAAGTTGCTTGTTTTCACAACATGAGGGGCATATAAACTTCATGCTTTTTTATGGTTAATTTAGATTTTATTTCACTGAGATGGGAGTGTAGAAAATCGTAAAGAGATTGCCCAGAGAAGTGTGTTCAGAGGAAGGCTTAAAAGTGGAGGAGGGATTATGGCATTCAGGATCAGAGAGAACAAAAGTGTCTGGATGCTGAGTGAGCAATATAGCATCCAGTAATGTCCTTGTTGTAATCCAAACTTTGACTGATAGATCCTAAATTATTCTTAGTTTATTCTGATCACAGAATGTTGAATACCAAAAGAAACTTCAACATTTACTTAAGAAACTCCCTAAAGATGCACAGGAACAAATCTATACAGAAACACCCCAAGAGTCCCGACCTGGGGTATTCTTTCTACTTCCCAAGATCCACAAACCTGGGAATCCTGGACGCCCCATCATCTCAGGCATTGGCACACTCATACAGGATTGTCAGGCTATGTGGTCTCTCTCCTCAGACCTTTTGCCACCAGTGCGCCTAGCTATCTTCATGATACCACTGACTTCCTGAGGAAACTACAATCCATTGGCGATCTCCCAGAAAACACCATCCTAGCCACTATGGATGTAGAGGCTCTCTACGCCAACATTCCACACAAAGATGGACTACAAGCCATCAGGAACAGTTTCCCCGATGACGACACAGCACACCTAGTAGCTGAACTCTGTGACTTTGTCCTGACACACAACTACTTCAGATTTGGAGACAATCTATACCTTCAATTAGTGGCATGGTCTTGGGTACCCGCATGGCCCCACAGTATCTCAATATTTTAATGGCTGACCTAGAACATTGCTTCCTCAAATCTTGTCCACAAGTACCTCTCCTTTACCTACGCTACATTGATGACATTTTAATCATCTGGACCCACGGGAAAGAGTCCCTTGAAGAATTCCACCAGGACTTCAACAACTTCCACCCCACCATCAACCTCAGCCTGGACCAGTCCACACAAGAAATCCACTTCTTGGACACCACAGTACGAATAAGGGATGGACATATTAACACCACTCTATACTGAAAACCAACTGACTGCAATACATACCTACATGTCTCCAGCTTCCACCCTGGACATATTACACGATTCATTGTCTACAGCCAAGCCTTGCGATACAACCGGATTTGCTCTGATCCCTCAGACAGACAAACACCTACAGGACCTTTACCAAACATTCCTAAAGCTACAGTACCCACCTGGGGAAGTGAGAAAACAGATCAACCGAGCCAGACGGGTACCCAGAAATCACCTTCTACAGGACAGACCCGCAAAGAAAACAACAGAACACCACTGGCCACCACCTACAGCCTCCAGCTGAAATCCCTCCAACACATCATCAAAGATTTTCAACCTATTCTGGAAGATGATCCCACGCTCTCCCAAGCCTTGGGAGGCAGGTCTCTTCTTGCTTACAGACAGCCCCCCAACCTGAAGCAAATCCTTAGCAGCAACTGGACACCACACAACAAGAACACCAACTTGGGTACCTCTCCCTGCAACAAACCCCGTTGCCAATTCTTCCTGCACATCGACTCTAGTGATAGCATCACAGGTCCCAACCACATCAGCTACACAATCAGGAACTCATTGACCTGCACATCTACTAATGTTATATATGCTATTATGTGCCAGCGATGCCCCTCTGCCATGTACATCGGCCTTACGCAAGAGAATAAATTGACACAAATCGGACATAAAAAATGGTAACATCCATAAACTGGTAGGAGAACACTTCAAACTCCCTAGACATTCAATAGGAGACTTGAAAGTTGCCATACTCCTGTAAACAGGGGTTAATGTAAGGGGGAATGCACCAGAACGCAGTTCCAGGGCCCAAAAATTTGAGGGGCCAGAGTTCTGGGGCCCCTAAAAATAGAAAAATCTGGTGGAATGCATGTTCCGCCCTGCCCTGGCTGCTGGCAGGTACTACACCACACCGTTGTTCATCACCATACTTATTGTGTTATGCAGGGTTTGTTAGTTTGTGACAATAATTGCTATAGACATAAACACCATATAAAATTATAAATATTTTTGTGGAGCGATAACTGATGCATGTGGTACTGAGAAGTGGTTGCAAATATCTACCTGGGCTGGGGCCCGCACATGCATGAAGGGGGCCCAGACAATATGGGAAGGAGGCCCAGAGATTAGGAGGATTCCAGGGCCTGTCAAATTATGCTTTAACCACTGCCTGTAAAATAACTTCAAAAGCAGACTCCAGCGTGAAACTGCAGAGCTGGAGCTCATTTGCAAACTTGACACAATCAGACAGGATCTGAACAGGGACTTGAATGGTTATCACACCACAAAAAGTAATTGTTGGTTTTCACACATTCTCACCTATTCAACTGGTTGAATGAGCCTCCCCTGCCCCATTGAATTAATTGTGTCAGCACTTGCTATTATTATGCTACTCCTCCTGGCATGTGTATATATACCTCTCAACTGTTGTTTCCATTTCGTGTATCTGATGAAGTGGGTTGGAGCCCATGAAAGCTTATGCCCAAAGAAATATGTTAGTCTTTAAGGTGCCACAGGACTCCCATTTTTTGCCAGTCTATTACATGTCTCCCAAAGTAGAAATTTTCTGATGCCTCTTCCCACAGAATTTTGCATTTTTTACTTTTTGCCCCAATTCAAGATGGAAAAATCTTTAAGAAATGCAAACTTTTGCATCAGAATGGATTTTCATTTTCTGACTCACTTTAATGTGAGGCAGCGTGGCCTAGTGAATCATGCACTGTAGTGATACTCAAGAGGTACGGGTTCTATTCCTGGTTCAGTCACTGGGCCTGTAGCATGAATATGGGCAAGTCACATCACTCTGTGTCTGTTTTCCTATCTGTAAAATGGCTTTTTGTGAAGTGGTTTGAGGTCTACTGATGAGTGCTATATAAAAACTAGATATTATTATTAAAGCTAGGCACATCTGCATTTTGACACAGTGGCCATCCAATGAAGACAATCAAATGTAATCTATTATTATAAACAAAGCCTAGAAAAGAGGTAAAGTAGACTTCTGCTGAATGTCAGGTCTGAGCTTTTCATCAAAACAGTTAGAACATATTAGTTATTTATACTTGGAAACACCAGCAATGTGTGTGACTAATCTTTTTTTTTTCTTTCTTTAAATTCCAAGTTATTTTAAAGTTAAATATATTATTTTCCATTCCTTTTCATATTTGACTATAACAGAGATGGGAAGAAATCACAAAGTAAGAGAGGTTTGGGGGGAAAAAAGGAAAACAAGTAAAATTTGGCAGAGCAATAGAATTTGGGCACATGGAGGCTATGTCTACACTAGAAAACTTAAGTCGACTTTGTTAAGTTGACTTAATAAGGTCGACTTTACATCGACTTAAAGCCGACCTTATTAAGTCGACTTAACAATGTCGATGTAACTTTTCTAGTGTAGACATAGCCCCTTGTTGACCTTATTAAGTTGACTTAACAAAGTCGACTTAACTTAACTCCCTAGAGTCGACTTAAGCCAGTGTAGATGTGGGGTAGCCCTAAGTCGACTTAGGGCTACCCCAGG
>ML685779.1:9374769-9411497 GCA_007922175.1 Pelusios castaneus
CACAGGGGGAGCCTGGCATGCCCCCCCCACAGGGCAGGGAAGAGCCCTGCCCACCCTGCCCCTATGCCCTGCCAGGGCCCCTGTCCCCCTTTGCCCCATTGTACCTATGTACAATGGGGCAAAGGCTGAGCCCCCTGGCACTGGGCAAGGGGTGCCCCCCCTGCCCCCATGGACCTGCGCTAGGTCCCCCTAGCCCCTACAAGTTGACCTAGGCATCCAGTGTGGATGCTCTAGGTCAACTTTGTAAGTTCCCCCAAAGTCGATTTAAAATTTAAGTGGAGACTCACTAAGTCGACTTAACTAAGTCGACTTAAATTTCCAAGTGTCGACATAGCCAGAGTGTCTACAGTGACACTGAGTCAACCTACTTTCATTGACTGTGACTCTATACTGATGAGGGGGTTATGTTACTAAATCAGTAAAGAGAAGAACTTACATGGACAGGAGCCAAATTTAAATGAAGATACTGCCACAGGTAGGGGGATACAAGGAAGCTTATGTCAACCTAACCCTGTAGCAAAACAAACAAGGTGTCCTGTGGCACTTTTAAAGACTAACAAATTTATTATCACATGAGCTTTCGTAGGAGAAAATCCCATTACGTCAGATGCTTTGAAGATGGGAAGCTTACAGAATGGGAGGAAAATAAATGCAGGGAAGTATTGCTCAGGCTTGAGTCACAGTCAGACGTCTGCCAAAATTTATGATGTTGGAAACTGCTCTAACCTGAGCTAAATCTGAGATTCTGTTTTATCACTCTGTAAAAAGGGGAAATAAATATTTGCTAATCTACTTGCTGGGGTGTTCTAAATTTTATAGAGCTAGTGTTTGCGTGGCACTTGAAAAATATTAATCACTGTATGTGCTGAATGTTAATGTTGTTTTGCTCTGAAGTCCACACTACTGTTATAAGGGGTGAGAGAACTCAGAATGTTTCTTGGATAAATCCCAGTTAGCAAATTAAACAACCCACATAAAAACAAGTCCTCTTTTGCATTGGTTTTGGCAGACATTGACAAAGGACTGAGCGGCACCTGGGAATGCTCTAAGTTGTTACAATAATCTTTTTTCTGTTTGTTTGCTGTAAAACCATTCGGCACAAGGTGTAATCTGCACAGAAATATCTAAAAGGAACTGTCATTATTTACATTTCAGTAAGGGAACCCAGAATATTGTATGTGGCTGCCTTTATATTAAGTGTTGTAATGCTACTATTTGCTATGTGGTTGCTTTCAATCTTGGACCAGTGCAGGCTGGAATAGATGCTGAAGACATTACAAAGGTAATAAAACAGATCCAACGCAGCCAAACTACACAGAGCTACATGGGACTGCAGTGCAAAGGTGGTATACAGCTCACCTTTAAGCTTTCTTAATCCTGGAGCTGCCCTGTGCAGAGTGACTTATGAAGCAATAGCTATGTGAGACCAGAAGCAGGTGCTCTTATTCTGGGCTATGGGGTGGGGAAATAATTTGGCCCTATGTGCATTTAATTTATCTGAGAGTCATGTAAGTGCACCACAACGTGTAATCATATACATAAATGCAGTTATATCCATATATAGGCATTCTAAACACACAGCCACCTGGAGTGCCAGACCTTGATTCACTGTTAAAAATGTAATCACACACTGTGTGATTTCTAAACCACATTTCCTCAGACAAGTCACAGCACTTCTCCTGATCAGTGACCTTAAAAATAAATAATGAATGAGCTATCCCAGACCCCTTTTATTCACACACGGATAAATGGCCAATCGATAGCAGCTATTTATCCCCCACATGACCATCTTCAGGCTCAGAACAAACGTAAGAAATTTCAATTCTTTTAACAAAGCTGATAAAAAAGAGCTTACAATGAAATGGTTAGCTCAAACATTAGCACAACATCAATTTGACAGCGCCGTAACGTTCAAAATTCACTCTGGTGAGGGTGTGACTGTTTCCCTAAGAAGCCCTAAAAAGGGGAGACTAGCTTTTCTTAGACCCCTTTTCAATTGTGTAGCATAGTAAAAAGAATGTAAAGTGTAGGTTACCCTAGTGAGTACAGTAAGCAAAGTAGATAAGCCTGGTTCCCCATACTAAGTCTGGGGCTTCAGTAAAAGATGCACTTACCATAGTCATGGACTCTGTATGTGCTTGGGAGCCTAGAATATCCGGGGCTCAGAGGAACTGAATGCTTTTCCTAGATTTATGCAACCAATGTGAATCAATAAATAGCACCTTCAGCTTTTATCCACACCTAAAATAATTACCTTGTACTCTGGAAAATATACTTTTTTTTCTTAATCATGTGCGTATTGCAGATATAAAGATACAGTAGCAATATCCTTCATTTCCTGATTTCACTAATTCTGGGCCAAATTCCAACCTCACAGACTGGTACAAATGTGAAATGACTCCACTACCAATTAAGTTACTTTGCATTTATCCCTGTCTAAGTCGGACCAGAAGCTGGCACTACCTGTTAAGATTCTCTTATAGTAAATACAATAAAAGGTAGAGAGGGCATTCTTTACATGAAAAAACCCAAAATGTTCCATGTTTTGTTCCTCTTTCCATTAAATCAAAGGGAAATGACCCAAATAGTTGGGTTTTATGAAGAGGATTTCAGTTATGCACCTGACGACCTCACCACACTCCATAACTGGCTCCATTTTAGTGGCGATTTCTGTATGTATAGGGAGCCTCATATGATTCTTACTGAGCTTAGCAGGGGTTTTGTGGATGGGATGAGGGGAGACCATGCCTGATAATTCATGAGGCATTTTGGGGAACTTGTGGGTGAAAGATACTCACAGTTCCAATCTGGCAGAGCATTTAAACACATGCTTAATTTTAAGCAAGAGCACAGCCCCAGTGACTCTCATAGGATAACTCGTGCTGAAAGTTAAGTTTGTAGTTAAGGACTTTGCTGGATCTGGAACTGAATGTATGATGATAATTTTTATATATTATAAATCCTGTAGGTGTGGAGAAAAGTGAAGTCCATCCTGCCTTCCACCCTTAATGTGACTGCTACTAAACTTGTTTGGGGGAAACAGGTAATTACTGTTCAAGATAGCAAATTACCCTCTGTTTTCAGTAAAAGCATGTTTCCATAGGTTTTTGTCCTCGCTCACTTTAGGACATTCTATGCTGCTGTTTTGTATTTGTCTTTCCTACCTTCAGGGGTTGCCTGTTTGTTTTTCTCCCTTGTCTTGTTGTTCTGGGAGTTGGAGTTAAAAGGAAAGCAGAAGCTCTTTGAGGTCACAGCACATTGCATTAGTGGGAAGTGCAGACCCTCTACCCCCCTTTCCCCTCTCTTAGATGAGTGATAACGTCAACAGGGTCCTTGTTTCTTGCTGTGTCCCATGTGTTCTCTCATCTTTTCTCAGCCTGTCACTGCGTTTAATTCCACATGCACTAGTGAACAGCAGCCACTGACGCTTGATCTAACCACTGCCCCAAAATAAATGCTGTAACTTAAGCTTCCTGCAAACATACATTTTTAACTCTCCAGCTAGTCCAGCACCTCTCCTCATATTTCACTTTATCAGTGGGCTGTGTGGGGACCTGAACCAAGCAGGGTGTTAGCTCTAACCTCTGTGCAGCCTGATGCCCCAGTATTATCAGTGGCAAAGATTTATATGGAAGGCTACCACCCAGAAACTAAACATGAGATACTATCACCTTTTGTAAGAAATACCATGTCTGCACTGGTTCTGGGTGTTAATATGGGCTAGTATGCTTTGCTTCTCTGTGCAAATGTGCAGACAAGAATCTGTTAATGGAAGAACTACACAAATCCGTGGCAGCCGGCCGTCCACAGCTCTTCCTTTGCTCAGTGGCACTGCTGGGGATGCAAGCTAACAGGGAGAATCAGAGAAAGGAGTTAGAGCTGGGGTGCTCAGCTGCCTAGAAGGACTTCTTTACAGGGTTGGTCCTAGACAAACTGACACCCCAGGTGAGAAGCATCTTCAGTACCTCTCACCCTCACTTGTTAAACTTTTGAATACTTCATTTTTATTACATTGGTAGCCCATTTCACAACTTTGATGCACAATTTGCTTGCCTGATTTATCCCTGTCATATAAAATGATAAATTTGCACGCTAGGATCTGTAAATCTGTTGTTGAATGCTAACCCGAGGCCTTTAGTTCACTTTTTTCACCTTTGCTCTTGTGAATTGAAGCACCGCATCAGAGACATCCAAATGGCATTTTCAAGTGATAAAATAGCAAGTGATGTCAGTCTTTCATTGGCCATCATTGCTTGAAGATACGTTTTAACGAATCTAAGCTTAGAAAAGCTGTGCTTACCACTCATAACTGTGGCCATCAGCGTGAGCAGAATCCTCAAAGCTATCCACAGAGTAGAAGTGTCCTTCAGTTCTACATCATGAATGAATTGGAGAACTTGGAGAGGAGAGTGCTTCTTGTGTGGTAAAATGTGATGGATGTTGTCCGATTTGACAGAACTCTTTATCCTTGATCTTCAAACATTCCTTATGTGTCAGTATCTGGTGAAGGTCCATACAATTGTTCAAGAGTGTTCCTGGCCATTGCTATCTTATCAAGGTAGGAGAAGGAAGGGAAAACACACACTCTGCACTGGGGAGGTTGTGAGAATTCTACTGTTCTGTATACATGCTCACTCCTACCTTTAATAGCCAAACACTGAGAACCCCTGGTGCCAATACCTTAGGCTATGTCTACACTTGTTAAATTAACTTGACTTTGTTAGGTTGACTTAACAAAGTCAACTTTAAGTCAATCTTGTTAAGTCGACTTAGCATGCCTACATGAGATATTTAGGTCAACTTAAAGACGACCTTGTAAAGTTGACTTAGAGTATTTACATTAGACGCTTAAGGAGACAAGGGGAGCTGCAGCTTCCAGGGACAAGGGGTGCTGGGGCTTCCCGGGACAAGGGGAGCCCCAGCTCCCTGGCAGAAGGGAGCCGGGGCTCCCCACAGGACAAGGGAGCCACGGTTCCCCTGGGGACAAGGCAGTCATGGGTGGCTTCCCCAGGGGAGAAGGCAGCCATGCGCGGCTCCCTTGTCCCTCAGGGGAGCTGGGGCTCCCAGGAAGAAGGGAGCTGTGTGGAGCTCCCCAGCCCAGGCTGCAGCATGGAGAGAAACCCTCGCCTCCCCGGATGGAGCTTCAAATATATTCCTTATCAGCAAAGATTCTGAAACCAGTGGGCTCAGTTGCCCTGTCTTCCCTGCAGAGCAGTGCTGCTTCCTGAAAACTCTGCCTTTTTCATTCGAAGTGACACAGCCACTCACTCAGGTTATGTCATTCTGTGCAGCGATGAAATTTTTGGCATTATTGCTTAGAACAGAAGGGTCTGTGGGACACATGATTGACTTTAGAAGTATGTCCACTAATGTTATTGCACCAAGAACTAAGAGATCTGAAGCCCAGGGATGTCACAGAGGACCCTAAATAAAAAATTTACCTTTATGATTTTCCCTCTTAAGATTTTTCACTCCTGTGTACACACACAACGAACTCTTATCAATCCAGTTATTCTTCCTATTCGCTGGAATGGAAGAAAGAAGGGGAGGTTGGTATTATTTCTATTTTAAACTACTTCTTAGGCAGTCAGGACTAGCATCTTATAAAGTATTTAGCTGCCTAAATCCCACTGATTTCAATGGCTATGTCTACACTGTATAATAGAGAAACTTTCCTGTTAATTTTTGCATTATATTCATGAACAGTAAAAATAAGCTAAGTATGGACAGTGCACATGAGGACATTCATAGTTGGATGGTCCTGTGGTGTCTGCTTTCTATGTCTTCATTAGCAAGAGAGACAAGGCAAATTTTTACTGGACCAGCTTCTGAGATGGTGAGTCCTTGAGCGGAGAGGGGTGGTGTGATGTTTTGTTTCTTGCATTTTCCCAGGAAGCAGATGTTGCTGTTAACTTTTGCTTCCTTTTTCTTCATGTTATAGAGTTTCAATTTCAGGTGGTAAATTTCAATATCTTACATAGTTTTTAGCAGCGTTGTAGCTGTGTGGATCACAGCATTTTAGAGAGACAAGATCAGTCACATTTCTCTGAAAAACACAAGTTCTCATAGTATCTCAAAAATCAGACGATGATTGAATATATGCAGCGAGGACCAAGCCAGCTACAACACTGCATTCAACAGCAAGAGTAACATTGAAACAGGAAATTGGGGTACTCAGAATTGAGTCAAGATGAATGGCTTATATAATGGCCTGTGATAATTTTTTAATTAAGATGAATACATCCACCATAAGGAATTTATCAAGCCATCCTTTCTCTTGAGCTGCAGCCTGATTAGAAGCATGTATCTCTGAATTTTTTCCACATCAGTGAATTTTGGTGTTGCTGTTATGTAAACACCTACACCTAAGTGGCTACATGCATTCCAGTGATTCATGAAATCATTAGATACCCGAGGTCTCCAGAACTGGCTGTATTTGCAGTATTCATTTTAATTGCTAGTTAGAAAATGTTAATGGGGTACTGAGAGGAAAACCCAAGATAATGTAACTGGCCTGTGCACGTAAGGCCTATGCAACTTGCTAGTAAAATTCACTCATGAATGTCACCCAGGAACTCTGTGAGGAAATTGCTCACATCTGTGCAACACAAATAAGTGAATGGCTGAGGAAACTGGCACGTGTCTCTTTGGTGCTGCAATTCAGGCTTTATTTTGGAACTACAGCAGAGAGGATCTGCTTGGACTTCAAAGCCTGTGAATCAGCAATCCAGATTGTGTCTGCAAACAGAAGTGATCTGTCTGCCCCTTTATGGGAGGATACCAATACAGTGTATAATTTCCAGGAGCCTGCAACATATTTCACAGAGTACTTCATTATATTGGTAATGTTGCACTGCACAATGACTATATAGCAGGGATTGGGAACCCCGGGCACACGTGCCAAACATGGAACGCAGGCTCATTCAGAGTGGCACACAGGGCTCTTGGCCCTGCAGCTGCTCTCCTCTACTGGCCCCCCGCAGGGACTGGGAGCACAAGAGCAGAGTATGTGCGGCAGCTTCTGTCCCTGGGGGGCGGGGCCAGCAGAAACCATCATGCGCATGCAGCTCTTGCAGCCCCAGGTCCTGCTGGGGGGCAGGGCAAGTAGGGAAAAGGAACCGTCACTGTCCCCTGCTGGCCCTGCCCCCCGCACCTGCTGAGGTTGCAGGGGGGCAGGGCTGGCATGGGGGCTGGCAAAGGTTGCCAACCCCTGCTATATAGAATTGTTGGGGCTGTACATATGTGTGAGAAAGAATTAACTTTGAAATTTAAGTGCAAAGAATGAATGAATTGTTAATCCTTTCTGTAATTGTAATGTGGGGAGAAATTTAGGAAATGTCAGCAAAAGACATCTTTACCATCAAGGCTTGTCCTTATGGTCCGATATAGGGCATCATTTAAATCCAGGGGTTGTACTTTGTTCTTCCATTCACTTGATTCTCTTTTTTAATTGTTTTTATGCACTTAGTTCCATTATTTGTTGTGATATTTGTTCTTCAGTTAAGCCTTTCTGTATTTAACAAAATTATCTATCTATCTATCCCAATCACTGAAATATTTCAGCTAATAGTTTGTTTTCCCCTTATGCATTAATATGTGATATCTTCTTTTTTTTAAACTGGCTATATGAAAAATAATTTAAATCCCTCTTTGCCTCAGTTTCCCTATCTGGAAAATTAGAATAGGAATGTTTACTTCAGAAAGTTGTGGTGAGGCTTGATCCATTAATATTTGCAAGGTGCTTTGAAATCCTTGCACAGAAGTGCAGAATATTATTATTATTATAAAATAATTTTACTGACAATACAGCAGTTACTACACATTAAATCTATTGGGAACATTAATAACTACAGAGAATTAACCTTGACTCTACCTTACTGTTTGTGGATAACTGTATATTAAATAAGAGTTACCCATTGCACATACACACCTTAAGACTTTGTTTTACTGTTGCCAACCAGAGGTGGATCAGCAATGAACAAACCCAGATATGTGTTCCAAAGTTTCTTCAGTTTAGTTATTTATTAACAGCCACAGTAGTTGTACATTCACATATTCAGTCATCACCCAACTATTAAGTGAATATGAAAACAGAGGGGGTTTTCTGCTGTAAATATTGATAAAAAATTCATTAAAAATTTTTTTTGTAAAAACTTTTTTATTTTTCACCAAAATATTAAACTGAAAATTTTTCAGTGGAAACTTCCAGGTGCAAGGAAAATAACCCCTCCCAGAAAAAATCAAAATTGATTTGGAAGTGGTTCGTGGGACTAATTCAGTTGCCTCATGACCTCATTCTCATCTATGGGTAACGTTGTCTGGCCAAACTAAATTTTTTGTGATGACCATCATCTCCTCTCTTGATGAGCCACTGCAGTGCACTTCAGGGAACCCCTGACCATAGTGCATTATGGGAAAAATTGTTTTGGGTGAGACTTTTTTATATAAAAGATCAAAATTTTCCACTAAAAACATTATTTTATGAAAAATTCTGTTTGGTCAAAAATTCATTTTTTCATTTTAAAAAGGTTTTGATGGAAAATTGTTGACCATCCTTACTGTTAAAGTTGCTACATTTATGCACAGTAAAGCCTTTTCATTGCTGATTTTCAACACCTATGCTAATGCCTCTCAGCAATTTCATTCCCCCTTCAGTCTTATAAAGGTAAAGGAATCTTACTTCCTTTTCCCCCCCTAACGTTTGCTTCATTTTGGGTGTCCAAACCAATTCTTTTTGCTTTCCAGTATTTCATTTCTTTACTCTGCAGATTTGTCTTTTGTGTTATGCTCTGTCAAAGGGATATAATCAGTGTCAATATGTCTCAGTTAAAATTGCACTGAACGATGGGCCCAGAGTTTAATATAACCTCAAAAATGTCACTGAACAAATCAAATAATGAAGAACTTGTCTGGACAGTTGGACTCTCCAGAGTTAGACTAATATTCCATAGGGCTGTTTAGTTTTATCAACATGTGTATTCCTAAAAGTCAATACACATTTTATAACTTTCACTTCACATTTGTGTATCACTGTCACTGAACATTTCTTAAGCTCCATCTGCCCCACATGTCTGAGGACTCCAATCCCACATTAGGACCTTTCCTAAAACTCTCAACTGTGCAGATGCTACAGGGATTTTCTAGTGGTACGTGCACTTTAGAATTATCACACTTCACATAAGTGCACTTTTGGATTGTCATCCTTCACACCAACCTTTACACTATCCATCTCAGCTAGCTCTTTAGATGAGATTTTTTTAGAAACAAGTTCCAGAGTGGTAGCCATGTTAGTCTAGTTCACCTCCTACCCCCAAAAAAGCCCCCAAGAAGTCCTGTGGCACTTTTAAAGACTAACTAATTTATTCAGCACATGAGCTTTCATAGGAGAAATCTGACTTCATCAGACACTTGAAGATATAGAACTTAAGAATGGGAAGAAAAATAAATGCTTGTTTTATCTCCCATTCTGTAAGTTCTCCATCTTCAAGCCTCTGACAAAGTGGAATTTTCTCCCATGAAAGCTCATGCGTTAAATAAATTTGTTAGTCTTTAAAAGTGCCGCAGGACTGCTTGTTTTTTTTTTTTTTTTAAACAGTTGATGTCCTGACCAAAATACCTTTCCTCAATAATGTCATGATCCAAAGCACATTGGAAGTCATTGGGAGTTAGGTGCCTCACTCATGCAGGTGCTTTTGAAAATCCCACTAGACACTTATCTATATCTTTTGGTATCTAAATATCTTTGTAAATTGGGCCCTAAGTCATTTTTTAAAATGGGCCTGTGGGTCCTAAGTCACATAGGCCCTTTTGAAATTTTACCCCAAAGTTATGTATAAGACATTGCTAAGCATCTTATAGCTGCTGCTTTTGTCTGCACAATCACTTAGCTCCTTTAGTCTAAAAGTATTTCCTTTATCATTACTTGGGAGATCACTTTAAGAGAGTTTGCAAATGAAAAGTGCTACATAATATAAACCCAATTTCCATTCTCTGTGATTACATTCAAAAGTTCCCCAAGAACTCTGCTTTATTTAAAAAAACCTTGTCAGATATGTAATGCATGGTAAAAATCCAATCCATTGATGGTCTTCCAGAAAATACCATCCTAGCCACTATGGATGTAGAGGCTCTTTACACTAACATTCCCCACAAGGATGGATTACAAGCTATTAGAAGAACCATCCAGGATGATGACACAGCTAAACTTGTGGCTGACCTCTGTGACTTTGTACTCACCCACAACCATTTCAGATTTGAAGATGATCTATACCTTCAAGTCAGTGGCACTGCCATGGGTACCCGCATGGCCCCACAATATGCCAACATCTTTATGGCCGATTTAGAACAACGTTTCCTGACGTCTCATCCCAAAGCACCCCTACTTTACCTACGCTATATTGATGACATCTTCATCATCTGGACCCATGGTAAAGATGCCCTTGAAGAATTCCACAGAGATTTCAACAATTTCCACAACACAATCAAACTTAGCCTGGAACACTCCACACAAGAGATCCACTTTCTGGACACTACAGTGCAAATTAGCGATGGACACATAAAGACCTCCCTATACCGCAAACCTACTGATCGGTATAGTTACCTACATCCCTCGAGCTTCCATCCTCGACACACCACACGATCCATTGTGTACAGTCAAGCCCTAAGATATAACCGCATTTGCTCTGACCCTTTAGACAGAGACAGACACCTTCAGGATCTCTACCAGGCATTCTTAAAACTACAGTACAAACCCACAGAAGTGAAGAAACAAATTGACGGAGCCAGACGGGTACCCAGAAGTCAACTACTGCAGGAGAAGCCCATGAAAAACAACAACAGAACGCCACTGGTCGTCACCTACAACCCCCAAGCCAGACCTCTTCAACACATCATCAAAAATCTACAGCCTATTTTACAAGATGATCCCTCACTCTCTCAAGCCTTGGGAGACAGACCTCTCCTTGCTTTCAGACAGCCCCCAAATCTTAAAAGGATACTTACCAGCAACTACAGATCACAGAGCAGAAACACTAAAGCAGGAACACAGCCCTGCAGCAGACCACGCTGCCAACTTTGCCCTCATATCTACACTGATGACACCATCACAGGGCCTAATCATGCCACCTACTCCATCAAGGGTTCGTTCACCTGCTCATCCACCAATGTGATTTATGCCATCATGTGCCGGAAATGCCCCTCTGCCTTATATATTGGACAGACAGGACAGTCTCTGCGCCAAAGAATCAATGGACACAAATCTGACATCAGAAACTGCAATACTGCAAAACCTGTAGGGGAACACTTCAACCTCCCTGTTCACTCCCTTAACGACTTGTTAATAGCTGTGTTGACACAGATGAATAACAAATCACAGCTTCAAAGAGAGTCTGCAGAGCTCGAACTTATATGCAAATTTGACTCAGTTGCCTTGGGGTTGAACAGGGACTATGGATTTTTCTCGCATTACATCAAGTGAATTGACCTCCCCCTCCTCTATGTGCTGTTCCCCAGTGTTTTGAATCCTAACACCTATTTTGATTTGCTGTTACAGCCTGACCTGATGCTATGTCATACACTCCCCTGCATTTAATTTCCTCCCACTCTGTAACTTTCCTATCTTCAAAGCGTCTGACGAAGTGGGATTTTCTCCCACGAAAGCTCATGCGATTAATAAATCTGTTAGTCTTTAAAAGTGCCACAAGACTCTGTTGTCTTTCTACAATAGACTAACACGGCTACCCCTTTGGAATCTATCATTCCAGGTGACCTCCTAGTTTATCCCTGATGAATTTTTCTTGTATTTTCCAGACAGTTGAAAATCTTATCACCATGTCTTACAGCTTTGTTTTTTTCACAGTCTGGGAAATCGGTTTCATCTCTGTCTCTTGTTTTTAGTTCTAATGTATTCTTTTTGAACTGATTACATTTTTGACTGCCTTGTTACTCTGCACTGGCGTTGTTTTCTCAAAACAAAGCTGGCATTTTGGGAAGGCTGTTGAACTTGCTTCCTAAAGTAAACAAACTGGGAATTTATCACAAACTTAATAAATAAATACATAAAATTGATAATAAATTTGTAATTCAGTAATGTCCTAGAACCCCAGTAATAGACCAGGACCCCATTGTGCTAATTGCTCCACAGTCATAGAATTAAAAGACACTCTCTGCCCCCAAAGGCTATGTCTACACTGGCAATTTAAGTCGACTTAAGGAGGCTAAGTCAACTTAAATTAAGACACCTCCACACTAGGCTTTCATTAAGTTGACTTAAGAAATTCCTTAAGTCGACTTAATGAAAGCTTAAGTCGACTTTATAACTACCACTCATTAGGTCGACTTAAGCCTCCTTAGGTCGACCTAAGCCCAGTGTGGATGCATAAGTCCACTTTGTTAAGTCGACCTAAGGGCAGTTAACAAAGTGGACTAAGTTGACTTAAAGTGTTGCCACTTGTTAAGTCGACTTTAATAAGGTCGATTTTAAGTCGACTTAAAGTCGACCTTATTAAAGTCAACTTAACAAAAGTCGACTTAACTTTTCTAGTGTAGACATAGCCAAAGAGCTCACTTGCTAAGCATGACTCATATTTTGACAACAAAACCCTCTAATATTAGACATGGCCTATCTCCAAATCCTGGGAGGTAAAACCCTGAACTTGCAGAACTGTTGACTATAATCAAAATTTGACATTTATGACAGGCTCTTTCTCTGTAGTGCCAAAAGTTCAGATCTGCATGTTCTTGAGTGTTTGGATGGTTTAGATCTGGATCACAAATTTGCAGTTAGAGCTCATCAATATCTTAACCAATATCTTAATTCATTCTTTCATCTGCCACAAGTGAGAACAGCCCAGCTCCATCCTTCAGGTAGTTGAAGGCTACTATGAAATTCCTTCCTCATTCTTCACTTTGCTGAAGAATCATAGAATTGTAGGACTGGAAGGGACCTTGAGAGGTTATGTAGTATAGTCTCCTGAACTTATAGCAAGTCTAAATATTATCAAGTCCATCCCTGGCAGGTGATTGTCTAAGCTGCTCTTAAAAATCTCCAGTGACAGAGATTCCACAACCTCCGTAGGCAATTTATTCCAGTGCTTAACTACTCTGAGTTAGGAAGTTTATCTTAATGTCCAACCTAAACTGCCCTCACTTACAATTTAAGCCCAAAGGGGTAGCAGTGTTAGTCTCGGTCAGCAAAGTGCTACAGGACTCCTTGTTAATTTAAGCCCATTTCATTTTATCTTATCCTCAGTGGTTAAGAAGAACAATTTTTCTCCATTCTCCTTGTAACAACCTATTATATACCTGAGAACTGTTATGACTCTCCTCAGTCTTCTCTTCTCCATGCTGAACAAACCCAATTTTTTCAATCTTCCCTCATCATAAGTCATGTATATCAGAATTTTAATAATTTTGCTTGCTCTTCTCTGGAATTTCTCCAATTTGTTCACATCTTTCCTGAAATGTGATGCTCAGAATTGAACACAATGCTTCAGCTGAAACCTAAACAGCATGGAGTAGAGTGGAAGAAGCTGGTCAGTCCGAGGCAGTGAGATGGGCAGGCTATTTACTTCCTATAAATTAATGAAATACCTTGATATGTTGGGCCTGATCCACAAGACCACAGGACTCTTTCCCCCCCTCCATCGAACATTTTTTGTGCGAGGTCTGTATTTTAGAACTCAGGGGACACATTTTTATTTTCACTAGCCAGTCATTTGCTCTTACACTTCTGTACTGCAATCTCTGTAAATGCTTTGGAATATATGTCAGCTTTAAAAATTTTTTGTGATTTATTATTTCTTTAGCTCCAGAAGTGTTCATGGTCCTTTCTAGATAAATAAAGTGATAGGTCCCAGCCCCAGAGAACTCACCATCTAGACTAGCTACAACCTAAGAAGGGATAACATTAAACAAGGGAAGGGACATGGGAGGAAAAGGGCTAAAATAATGAGAGATCACGCAATATGTTTCTGATTACCTGTGCAACCTGTCAGACCCTGGGCTCTTTGCTTGCTTTGTTTTTAATATAGTTGAGGCAGTGTCTAGTGTTAAGAATGGGAAGGAATTTTATGGCTGTCTGGAAAATGTCATTCACAAGAAAATAACATACAGCATTTACCATATGATAGTACCTCAAGTTGTGTATTCATTGTATGGATGAATTTGCTTGAAATATAAATATAAAATGAGACTGTCCAGGCCAGTGTAAGCTGAGCAATTAAAGCTCAAAGATAACTCTGGAAAGTGGAGGGGAAGTGAAAAAGTAATCAAAGAGGTTAAGGTAACAAGAAGAAGTCAGCAATACCATGCACTTTAGCCAGCTAAACCCTGTCAACATCCTTGCATTTGTTTCTACAGCTTAGCTCTTTAAAGGAGGAGGATCAGTTCAGCACTGTTTGACAGTGAGTGAGCACAATTATGTGTCAAACAATCACAAGTTTTTTTGCAGTTTAGAGGCAGTAGTTAGCTCACCCGTCCTTTTGCTTACAGGTGATGCTCCCCAAAAGTGGTTGAGTTTTGAAGCTCCCCAAAATCCAGACCATCAAGGCTCTTAGTTCCCTTAATCATACTCATTGACAAAACAACTCAACACTTTTCAAATTACCCAAGCTAGTTTTACCAGTTTTCATGTACTTACTTGCTGAATGACAGGATGGAGCTAGGGATGTTTGAAATCATGGAAACTCGTTTTGGTGTTGGCAATACTGTGCCTTTTTTTTCTTGTTTATTTTTAAGCTAAAATTTGGCATAAATTTTACATAAATGGGCAAAACCCCATTGAAGTAAATTAATTTGGCCCCCATTATGTTAGACAGTATATATCAAATCAAAGCACATTTAGCATAGTCCAATATCAGAGCTAATCAATGCTGCAATTATACTCTTAACTTAAAGATAGCCCGAATGTTGAAAAGTCACTGAGCATGAATGGCACACACACACAAGTCCTGATGCATGCACCCAAGTCAGCGTAATATGTGAACAAAAGTCTTTAGACATAATAAAACCCAGTTTGCACATATGTACTGAGGACCTGGTCCTCCGGTGGTGTATGACAGAGAAGTTCTATTGACGTCAGTGGAGTTCTGTTAATTTATACCAGTTGACGATCTGGCCAATAGTGTTTTGTGTGTAAAATCTTGCATGGGCAAATGTATGGGCTTAACTTTGGGTGCAGACTTGTAACTATTTGGGCCCACGTATGCAATGCATACACAGTGCTCATGACCCTGTTGGATGCAGGGCCGTCCCTGGGGGCGGGGGCGAATGGGGCAATCGCCCCAGGCCCCGTGATTACGCGGGCCCTGCGCTGTCCCGCTCCCAGCACTGTGTACAGCCACACTCTTCCCCACTCCCTTCGAAGGCAGCAGGTAGGGCAGGGAGCACTCAGCTCGGCCTCTGGGCTAGCCCTCCCCGCCCCCGGGGCAGAGCAGGGAGGCCCAGGAGCGGAACAGGTGGCCAGGGCCCACCTCTGGGTCGGCCTGTTCCATGCAGCCAGGGCCAGCCCTCGCTGGCAGGGTGCCCTAGGCCGGAACTGGCTCCCGGCGGCAGCCTCAGGTCTCTGGCTGGAGCACTGGCCGCAGCGGCCTGGGGTCTTGGCTGCAGCTGGCTCCCCCCACCGGCGGCCCCCATTTCTGGGGACAGAGCCAGCGGCCTCCCCGCCCGGGATGGCTCCCTAGGGGGGTGGAGCGGCCCCACTCCCCTCCAGCATGGGGGGGGCGGGGCCCTGCCTAAGCCAGTTGGCCCTGGACCCCACTCTCCCCACGGGACAGCGCTGGTTAGATGTATGTGATTGAAAACATCTTGGACCAAGGAGAAACAAAAGTTGTGACTTTGCTCAACTGCTCATGCTGTGTGAGAAGCAGCACTGCTTAGATTGTGATCTGTATCTCTGGAGGTGGGAGGGAAACATGCCGCTTACCTACTCCTGCATGGAGGATTTTCTGGTATTGAGGTGATGGAGCCTGGCTCTGGCAGACTCCATCACCACACCCCCTTACCTGTCATGTGGTGCCCACCTCTTCTGCTCCAGTCCGGCAGCTTGGTGCCAGCTTTGGCAGGGCAGCCTCAGTTGGCTGGACCAACACCTCCCCCCAGGCCAGTGCCCGAGAGCCTAACCATCACCCCAGTATGCCACTGAGGGCAATTGATGTTCAAACCATAAACGCTCCCTTTACAGAACCATTATTTTATCCTCTTCCCACGAAACACACATTTATTAAATGTAGTTTGCCTTTTTGAGTCCCTTACAAGAAAATTATTTCAGTAAAATTACTCAGATAGAGCTTTTCCTGACGGACATCCCATAACACACAGCTGTTCTGGCAGTACCTGGGTTTCAGGGTAATGTTTGTAAAATATTGCCTGAGACACATAATAATTTCTGAGATCGAGCAAAACAAAATGTAGGAAATACTGACGTTTGAAAAAGTTTTGTTATGCTACTCGAATCATGTCCTGAAATGGAAATACTGAAATTTCTATTTCCAGAGGGGTAGCCGTGTTTGTCTATTTTAGCAAAACAAACAAGCCATACTGTGGCACTTTTAAAGTGTCTTTAAAATGGACTCCTTGTTTGTTTCGATGAAATTATTATGAGAAAGATTAGCTTCATAGATTTCAAACCTACTAATACCGGACCCACTAGCTATTTTATGAGAGAGACTCTTTTAGGAGATTTCCTGTCCGATTCTTTACACAAGGATTTGGATATGTTTCAGAGCATCATCGACAGCATTAAGTGTTTATCCAATCCAAAGCTTTGCTCACCATCACAAGAAGTTTTCATTCCTGAGCAATTAAAAATGTAACAAAGCATCTGGGTTTAAAAAAACAAAATATGGTTATGGTAATGTAAACAGCAAACAAAATAAAACTACAAGCTTCCAAGCAAGAATTACAAACTTGCAGTCATGTATTGTTTTATTTGTATGCAATGAAATAAAATACAGATTAGTTTTTTTATAAGAATAGGAACCTAGGAAATTCCATACTAGATCAAACCAGTACCCAGGCCCAGATGCTTCAGATAAAGGTGCAAAAAACCACTTTACAGACAACCATGGAATAACATGCTAATAGGAGCAAGTTTCTCCTTAATCTCTATCAGTTAGTGGTTGATTTATGTCTTGAAGCATGAGGATTCACATCCTTTTTAAAAAGGTGTATATATGTAATAGAGAACCATCTATATATTCTTGTTACATAGATTCCTGTACATAACTATTACAATATACTGAAGGGATCATAGTCTGCACCTGATGTCTTAATTGTAAACACCAGCTCTAGCCATAAAAGAAGACTTTGTACTTTTTTCCTGTTAAGTTACAACTATGGACATTGTCCCTTTTCACAGTGATAATATTAGCTTTAAAAAACTGGTTATGAATAGCACTGGGTAGTTAAAATTAAGTTGTGCAATAGGGGTACCTACAATATGTCTGTCTTGGTTTACATGGCTCCAGTCAAACAAAATTAGTGAGTTAATTTGTGACCATCTCTCCTCAATACCAATTTTATGTTTGCATGAAAATAAAGGGCGAGGGCTTCGTCCCATTGAAGACAATGGGCCCATGGTTTCTCCGAAAGTGCTATGAAAACCTTGAGCAATGCAACACCTTACAGATGATGATCACAGATCATTCCTTCCTCATTTTTAAGGGGTTTTTTTGTGTGTGTGCGTGTGAAGGATAAGGAAAATCAATGGCCAACAGTAGCCATTGCGTTCCTGATCATCATGGGGCATGTCAGCTTCAGAATGAGGGAAAAGGTGTTACAAATAACAGCAACAATACAACCTGAGCAAAATGTTCTGAGCCCATTGTTTCAGTTAGAGTGAAGTAAGCCATCCACTCCCTAATGACTGGGGACGAAAGGACTATCAGCAGCTTTCTTTCCTGGTAGGGTGCGAAAGGGTAAGTCATTGATCTGCCAAGAAGACACTTATCAGTAAGGGAAATGTATAGCTTATTATTAGGTGAATGGAAAGGTCTTTGGCAGTTCCAAATCATAGATAATGTGCAGAATAGGCTTGGTGAAACTAAACCTTCCCAAATAGCTGTTGCCAGAAGTTCCTGCTCTGACTGTCTGCCCTGACCATGCACCACACCTGTTCCTCCCCAGGTCCCTGCTTGGCCTCCTCCCTCAAGGTTTCCTCATCCATTGCTTGTGCCTCCTCTTGTGCTTCCTTGCTCTCTCCACCACAAGGTGTGAATGGGGTGGGGGTAGGGGTATGAGGAGGAGGCTGAGTTGGAGTGAAGCCTGGGATGAAGTAGAGGAGAAGCAAGGATGGGGCCTTGGGGAGAGGGGCCAGAGTATGGGGTGTGGCCACAATCCGAGTGCCAATGGCCCCCCACACCACCTCCTCAAAGGCAGGAGTCATGTGCCACCCTGTCCAAATCTTCTCTGAAGTTCATAGTATCTTGACATCAAAAGTTGAACAAAGCCAGGTGCATTTGCTCTGGTGTTGGTGTGAAAGGTCAGCATAGATCCAGTATACAGCTCACAAAGGTCAAAGGTGGGCTTTTAAAAAATGCGAAGTGACTTCAATAGGGACAGAATTAGCTGATGCTCTGAGCTTTAGACTCCAACCTGAATCCTGAGCTTTAGACTATCCAACCTGAATCCTTTACATATCCTTTCCTATCATGTAAATCCCATTGCCAATTTATCTCACTACTATCTCTAGAAACCCAACGGAAACTTGAAAATGAAACAATAAAATTTCCAAAAAAGCCAGCCCCTCTCCATTGTGTCAGTGCACTGGTTTGTAGCTGTGGAATTTCTCATGAACTATGAACTGCCTCCACTGGTTCATTCATATCATCAAGAAAAGCATTCAATAGCATAGGTCCATGTACGCTAATTTGCAAAGTGAGCATAAAAATACTGTGGATCATAATGTTGATTTATCAATCTTTACAGTGTCCCTTTAAACAAATGCACATTCGTAGATAAATCTGACCATATTAGCATTTTTGGTGTAGCCTTTGGTGAATAATTTTTCACTGATGGTGTAACACACTTACTAAAGTGAAAACCTAGATTATTGATTTGGAAGACTTCTAGATGCTGATCTCTAATTATACAGGGCCTCACTGGTGCACCTTCCTGTGGCACATAAGAGTCTAGTCTCCTGTGAGTTGTAAGACAGTCAAATTTTGGTTGTTGGATTTGGTGTGTGGATTCGGGGTGGTGTTGATGGCTTGTGATAAAAAAGAGGTCAGAGTTGATAAGCCGGTGGTCTCTTCTGCGTTAAATTCTATGACTCACTAATCCAAACATCGGAGTTTCCCCCTAAGAATAGAGCAGCTTCAATAAATACTGTATTTAGAAATGTTGTTATATATATATATATATATATATATATATATATATATATACACACACACACACACACACAGAGAGAGAGAGAGAGAGAGAATTTAAGACTTGTAGTTGAAGTAAAATTAAAGCAATTAGGCAAATGACTTGCATTCTCAATTGTTTACTGTGGGTGAGAAATTGTGACAGGTATGTTTTTTTAATTAAATAAGATTAGCCTGACTCATAAGTCTATTGTGAATTCAGAGTCAATTAAAAACAACTAACTAGCACTTCAAGTGCAGTTTTTTTGGCTCACAACGTTTGAATAAATTTAAAAAAAGAAATACTTGATTCTTGTGGTTATGGTGAATGATCTTTAAAAATGCCATCACTCAGGCCTTCTCCTCCCTCTCTCATAGTCATTTTACAAGACTAAGTCTTTTACTAAGATGTAAAAAGTGCTGACCAAGTGTTCATTCCCTCTTTTCCTCTATTCCTGTGTATAGTTAACTTTGTTGGGTAGGAGCGTGGCAGGTAATCATTGAAAGGGGCTGACTGGCTGCTTACCGTGTATAACCTTAATGGTATGTTGAGAAAGAAGTCTCATTTTCCTCTACAGATCTGACAGCTAGGTAAAGTCCAGTGCTATAAACAGAAGACTATATTCATGGTAACCTGTAGTTCAACTTTTAACCTTTCAGTATACCAAGATATAGGGTCAGATTCTGATATCTTTTTTTTTAATCAGTGCAATTATTCCAGATTGACACTGCTACAGCTAAAATCAAAATCTGTTCCCTACTTCACTCCCCCTCCCACCCCCCCTTTGTGATTTATGGTATCAGGAATAAATAACTCAGGTAAAGGCATTAACTAATGGCTGACTGGGCTAAGGATCTGATGCATAGCCAAGGGCCATAAATTCCCTTCTACATCCACAGTCAAATTGAGTGACACAAACTATTTTAAAGTGTTTACATGCAGTTTTTAAAAGGCTGGTTCGGCTTTGGTGTAAGATAGGTGTAGCTATTTTAACAGGGATGTTGAGCATGGTGCTGTCTATATTCCAAACCTAGCAATCTCACATTTGTCTGGCATCTTCCGGTTGTGTCCTAACATGCTTTCTTGTTTAAAGTGAAGACAGAACAACACTATTCTAGATCCATGCTAGCCAGCTGTAAAATTATGTAGGCTGTGACACAATTCCCTAATGTTATTCAGTAAACATGTTGCCCACCCTCAGTACAAAAATAAATGTGTTAGATTATAGACAACCATGTGCTGGCAGGTTCTGAGCTGTATAAAAGGATCCTAAGAGCATAAGTAGACTACACATTTTACCATAATGGACACATCAAATCAGAGAAGATTAGGCTTGAAAGGGATCTGAGGAGGTCACTGAGCACTGGAGCATGGTTATAGCAAAGAAGAATCCTGTCTAACATGGAACATGGATTGTGTTTCCTGGTATTACAGCCATGTTTTGAAATTATGCCCAAGACTATCTGCAAAACATGATTTTATCCATTCATCCTCATTTGCTGACTGGACTCGTCTGGAAAACATGGTCTCTAATTTGTCTTAAACCTCAGTCTAGACACGGCCAAAGGCGGAAGCTGGTGGACAGGTGATTTTAAATACTGTTTATAAAACTGTCATGCTGGTCCCCTGTCACCAGTCAGGCAGAGTGTGCTTAAATCATGTCAGTGTGAGCCAGGTTTAAAGTCCTGTTAACACTTGCTCTTTGCCAAGAAATGTCTGACCCAGAGGTCATTGCTACTTAGTTTCTACTTTCTCCTCCCATGGTCCTGCTGATAGATTCACCATCGGTCACAGCCAGACATGCCATGCAACCTTCCCTCACATTTAGGAGGACATCCTGGTGACTTGTTTCTCAACATTAGCGATATTTTAGCACCTCAACCTGCCTCTGCTCTTCTACAAACTTTCATTTCCCTCCGTCTCAGTTTGCAGCTTCCTTCTGTACTTCTGTACACACAGATGCTTGTGACAAAGAGTGAGCCTGCAGAGGAGTGAGGAAGGCAACAGGAAGTTGAAAAGCTTGAGCAGAGCTGTCATAAGTAAGATGATAGAAGAGTTTGCTGTAGGTCTATCTGTGTCCTGGTTAATCAGTCTCCACCTCAGGGAATGTTTTCATTCTAAGGAAAAGGGGAAAAAAAGCTATTTAAAACACTTAATGCATCATACTGGCACAAGGAAAGCTTTAAAACTTCATTGCAGCTGCTTATAATACTTCCAACATAATCAATTCCTTTCCTGAGAAATCCACCCTCACTTTAAGCATTTGGGTTTTTATTAAAATCCTTTTGAAGCTCAGGACTGATATGAACTGCATAATGTGGATTACAGTCAGAAAGGAGGATGTTCAATTATCCCCTCTCTTAAAGTCATATCTAGAATTAAAGCAATAAGGAGCAAAACTCCTTGAAAGCCAATTGAGAGCGGTGGTCCTCCTAACGCCTTTGGTGAATTCGGCCTTTAAGACTTAACTTTATAATGCTGCTTATTCAGGCAAAATCTAGTCAATTACGTTTGGGTTTTTTTTTAAGCTAACTATAGACAACATGGCTCTTTAATTTTCATCATGCTAAAACAAATGTGTTGGTTCACTTGAAGTAGCTCTTCTACTTATGCAGTGTTTTACCAGTCATACCAGAATTCATGAAAAATTAAGCTAAGAACATAAATTATTAATGGGAGAGTCTGACCCATAAAAAACCTGCTGTTTAAAAAAAAATGTTCTACCCTAAATGAACATTAGAATCTAGGAAAGATCCAAAGAGGTTTTGTTGGTTCCTATCTTTTTTAAAGTATGGTGCAACAATTTGAGTATGCCAGGCTGCCCCAGGTTTTTGAAGAAATATTGCCAAAAGTTCCAAAGAGCAGGATGTTGAAAGGCATCGTTTCCATGCACCAGGTTTGTGGGTCTAGCCCCCCCCCCCATATGCCCACAGCTGATAAATGCTGAGCACTTAATCTAGACAAAGGTAAAGGGAAGCTAAAAGGTTAGCTTCTATTTTCAGCTTGGCCATCTCATCTCCCTCTGGAGCTGAAATCCTCCCCCATCAGGATGCCAGAGCTCCGGCTGCAGTCCAAGTCCAATCGTATACACTGCAATTTTACAGCTCAGCAGCCTGCCTCATAAGCCCAAGTCAGCTGAATGCAATGCAGAAATACTCTAGAGCACTGCATTATTTGTAACAAACATGACAGTCTGTGGTAAGGACAACACTGGCATTGAAAAAAAGAGAATATCTGGTTCGGTGGGGAAACACAACTCTCAGAACCAGAGGGTTATTGCCACCAATTGGCCAGTGATAACCATTGTCAGCTTTAATTCAGCCTTATTTATTAGTAAATATTTATCTTATGGTAACTCCAAGAGGCCTCAATTCTGCTTCAGCTGGGCACTGTACGCTGGTAAGATTTTTAAGTGAGCATTGGTGGATTTTCATAGATTTTTCATTAATTGTGGGCCAGATCCTCTACTGGTGTAAATCAGCATAGTGCAATTACTGATATACACCAACGCCGAATTTGTCCCTATATGTCTAAATTTAGATTTACAATATAAGTGTTATGGGCTAGAGTTTCCTAAACTGCAAAATCAGAATACACCAAAATATTTGCCTGTGTTGGAAAACATAATTGAGTGTGCCACTCCAAATATCATTTCAAATTAGACTCAATGTGGCATCATTTCTGAGAATACAGAAAAACAAGCTGAGGGAAAACCATATGGTTCTTAGGGTGTTAGAAGTGGAACGGTCATTTGAATTTAATTTTTAACCAATGGATACTTAAAATACCCAGTTCATGGAGGTGTTTCTACTATTCTGATAAATCGTGGCTTATAAATATGATAAATATGAACTATCCATTTATTTGACACATTGATCAGGTAATTAAATACAGTTAAATGAGATGTGACTGAGCAGATGTCAGACTCCGCGGTTAAAATCTCCACCCAATCCCCTATGTAAAAATGAGCATATTATGTGACCTGAGTTGCACACCACGAACACACACTACTGTTCCGTTCATTTGTTACCAAGTTTAGGTTTGTACTATATTGCTCTACATATTATCTGCAGGAGCGCTAGAGTACTCATGTCCCAGCTACACTCATTCCCATGGGAATTAATTTTGCCTTTGTAAAATCCAAGGATCAGCAATGCTAGCAATGAACGCCTCTGTTTGCTTTGTGGATTATATCCAATATTTGCAGAAAACCAAGATGCATTGCTTCACTTCAGGAAGTTCCCTGAATTGCGTCACAGGGTCTACTCTAGGTTTAAGCCTTAGCAGGTGAGTGGTTAATTTGTCTCTTTGCTGGTTCATCTTCTGACTAACCGATTATGTAAAACCCATGATGAGTTGTAAGTGAAGGTTTTGTGGTTTAATCAATACAGATCACCCTATTAAAGGTTTCTTTTGTTCTTAACATTAACATTAATATTAACATAATATATTATAAATAATACTATTCACTTCTTAAATATTAATAAAAGTGTTATTTTTAAGGACCAGAGAATCAGTCTAATTTGAGGTCAATCACGGAAGGACTCAATACCATAAATGACATTTTCTACAATGAATGTTCATGTGCCACCCAAATATTTCAATGTCTCTGAAATGCTAGTTGAAATAGAAAGCATTATCAATAAGCATCTAAAATGTCTTCCATCCACCCTAAAAACATGATGAAAATCACACAACAGCCTGGTGAGGTAGCGCAATATTGTTCCTTAGAGTCATGAGCCCCGCTCAAAGAAATTAAACCATTTGCCCAAGATCAGACAACAGAGCCAATAACAGAAGTTCTGTCTTCTACTTACATTGCCCCAACACATGGATCTATTTTGAAAACAGATGAAAAGACATGTAAAACTATATTTAAGGAACATTAAAAATGTGACACAAACTAAACTAAATTAAAAGAAAAAGCAGTTCTGGAATTTTAAATGTGTTTGACACCTTGTCTTCAACCAAACCCCGTGCCTCTATCCTCCCTAAAAACTAAAAAAACTCCTGTGTCTACATGCTTAAGAAAAAAGTAGTTTACAAAACCACTAGTAATTCATATGCATAATGGGCTGTCAGGCATTACTTTGAATTATTTTATCTTTGCTATTAATTAATTACTTAAACATTTCTAAAGTATGCTTCTTATATTGTCCCTCTTTCCCAGTATCAAAATATTAAGGTAACAAAGTTTAAAAGTAAATCTCCCAATTTAAAAGGAGAAAAATTGTGGGATACATTTTTTAAAGACAGAAGCATGTAAACATTTGCACACATTTATGGGTCTATATTTATGTGCTATTACCTTAGTTGTATGTGCAAATAGGATCATTCTACATGGAAATGTGTATTTAGGTATCTACTTGCTCAATTCTCCAATCAGATCAATCAATCCTATTTTCCGTTAACTTAATAAAATTAGCACTGATTTACACTGTTGTAAATGAGTGAAGAATCAGGCCATAAAAGTCCCTGTGGCATGCAACTACCCCATCTGCACAAACAATTGAGACAATTATGTGAACAAACGTAGGCAGAGAAATGCTCTCATACATTTGGGCAAGATCCTTTAAAGAGCTGGCCTTGTGCTGTGCTTAATTTTAGAATCCAGAATAGTGCATTTCATAAAAAATACTGTCTTTGAAAAACCTCTCAAAGCTTTGGCTCTGTTTCTGCCTCCAGCATGCAACAGAAACATAATTTATTTAAAAGCAGGCTCTATGGATTATTAACATGACAAATATTACAGGTCCAGTCAAGAAGAAAGTCTCTTTGGCTATAAAAGCACCTAAGGCCTCAGATGCTGGGCTGTGTGGTGTCTTCGTCAAAGAGCAGAAAGGGAAAAAGTTAACAGTTGGCCCCGCAGCATGGAATTGCAGAGCTTTTGTAAGGGTGGAGAACTCACGTGAATGAACTTCTTGCTTTCCATACATTAGCACCCTTTGCCAGACATCTTTTTATGATGTTTGTCTAGTTGGATTGTAGGGTGTGACAATCTGTCTTCTGTGTCATCAGCAATAGTGAACATATTGTTAGCATTTAACAAATAAGTAAGGAGAGGCCCAACAGCCTTCTCCCATTTGACACGGTCCTTATGTCCCATGGGAATTATAACAGTTCTAGTATGAGAGCAATCTCACAATTGGGCCCAAGAGCAGTGGGAAAGAGATCTTGGAGATGGAAATCTATTGTTCCTGTTTGTAAAATGCCAGTTGCTTTTGTTACCAGGCTCCTGCACCCAGTAGCAGAAGAGGGTCAGGGCCCCCGTCCTCATATTCTGTAAGGTTGCTGCTCACAGCTGCAGAAAACTTTATTAGCCCTCACATCCACTGTCTATTTTATATGGGTCTCTTTCCCATCACCTCTGGAGGGTGAGTGAGGGGAACTCTTTAGCATGGCCAAGCCCTCTCTTCTTGCCAAATGAATTCAGGAATGAAGCTGTCACCCCATGACATGTCTGCAGGTTTACAGCCTCATACATGACAACTATCGCTATATTCAAGGCACACTCTAGAACTCATCCAAAATATTTAGTGGAAATGAATTTGACTAAAATAAAAATATTTCAGTTTTGAATATTTCAATGACAAAACTAATTCTAGGAAAAATGGAAATCGAATTTTTTAAAAAGCATTAACAGAAATCTGAATACTCTTTTTTTACCACTTCTAAAAGAGGCTCTCTCTCTCTCTCTCTCTCTCTCTCTCTCTCTCTCTCTCTCTTTAAAGAGAATATGTATCAAGATCTCAGAAAGTGCTCTCAGCCTAATATATTTCAATGGAGTTAAAAGATAGGTTCCTTGTTAGGAAGTCTCACAAGTTAGTAGGTACTCTATGTTGCATCTTTAAAACTCTTTACTGCCTGACACTGTCAGACAACTAAGCTAAATTCCACCACCATGTTAGCATGTCAGGAGTGGCAGTGACTATGCTTAATGCATATCCAAACATCTTAGTAATCCTGAGCCCTCAGGCAACTGGGTAGGATAGAGTAAGGGCCTTACTCACTTCCTACTTACATTAGAGTAAATTAGGATTAATTCCTTTGAAGTTAATGGATTTATACCACTGTAAAATTGGTGTATTATATTGGGTGTCAGTTCTTGATCTGCTAGGAAATTGGCTCAGGTATTATATGTCCATGCCTTTTTGGATAAGGCATGGACTCATTTCAAACAACTGTGCTGAGGCCTTATTAGTGCCCTCTTAATATACAGATTATGAAGTTGATAAATTTACAAAGGATAAATTTAGCCCATTGGGTGAAGGATCAATTAGTACAATTTTCAATACTGTGTAAAAAGTCCAAAGCCTAAAGGATGCATGTCCTTGGATCAGTCTGATTTTATTATAATGGATACTTTGGGCAAATTGCATGTAATGTATCATTCCTAAAGTTCCTCAGAACATGGTTCTTGTCAATATATATGACTCATTCCAGACATAAGTATAGCTCTTATTCAAATCAGTAGGAGTTGTGCCCAATTACACCAGGTGTGCCAAATTATACTGCATTTGACCTATTTCTCTATGTGAAGTAATTGCTTCCCAAGCCTCTTACATTTTTATTGTAAATATCTGACCAGCCTCACTCCCCAAACCCCCCACAACTCTCAGTTCCAAAATCAGCTGTTTGAATTGCAGTAGTACAATCATGTGAGCAAAGCCACCAAATTTCTCCAACTTCAGAAGAGCCAAACTGATTAGAATCAAAGTGAACCGACAGAGCAGTCCCACTTCCCAGCAGAGCTTGTGAAATGCCAGGCATCAGCAAACTTTTATTGCCAAGGCAGAGAGCCCTGCGACAATAGGATCCCTAGTAGAAATGTGAATACAACCTTATTTTACTGGTTCTTGTATATACTGTACCTAAGTGCGAGCAAAGGAGGTAGAGGTGGGAGGAGTGAGAAAGAGTGAAAGAGACAGGGAAGGGAGGAAGAAATTGTACTAGTACAGAAAAAATACAGACTGCTCCTAAAGATCAAGGGTTTCAGTTCAGTTTGTTTGATCTTACCTGTTATAAATAAGGGCTGAATAATTTTTCTGGGGTTCAACATACCAGAAACAAGTGAAAACAAGTCATTTACAAAGCAGGAGCGTGCAAAGGGCAGACCTTATTTGTAAACACTGACTGTTTACTTTGTTTGGGGAAGGTGATCCAACCTCGCAAATTACAGTAGGTTGCTTTCTCTCTCTCTCTCTCTTTTTCTGTCATGTCCCAGACTCCTATTTTACAAGAACTCCATTCCCCTAAACTAGGCTCCTAGGTGCTGCTCTAACACAAATAATAACTAATGATAATGTAATGTGCATGAAGCCTTGCTCCTGTCAGTCCTAGAACAGACAAACCTGAATAAATCTACAACATTTTAATAAAAAGATAAATATAAATGCACATAGCTGAGCTTGGCACACACCTTGAGTTTACTGGGCCGTAATGCATGATGAAAGGCGAAGCCTTCACGCAAGCTCTCGTAGCACCTTGTTAGTCTCCTTGGCTCTCTTACAAGTGTACAGCCATTTGATTATCCGAGCATTGCGTTCAATCACTGAAGTGGTGCTGGGGACCTGCTCAGTCAGTTCTTCCTCCAATAGTCCATCGTCCCCACTGTGCCTTGTGAAGTCGCTCTCGGACGTTGCCACGCTGATGCTGCGGATCCTGAAGCAGGTGTTGTCAGCAATCGCTGAGAAGTTTTCTCTGCCCAGATCCTCGACGACCTCAGGTTCGAGGCCGCAGTACTTAAAGAAAGCGTCAAAATCAGAGAAAGACTTGGAATACCGAGAGCTAATGTCAGACTGGGAGCGATGGAGCCCTTTCCTCCTCACGTCCTTGACCTCATCAGGGGCAAGAGGCAAGTGGGAGGAATCCTCACTGTCACTCCCAGGAACAGCTGGGGCTTCTGTGTTTGCAGGGGCAATGTGTGCAGCTGCAAGGCTGTTCAGCCTATTGACTGCGTGTTTGGTAGATTCCGTCTCGTCACTTTCCGGTGTGATGTCCTCCCCAATTATTTTGGGCATCTCAGGGGAAGTCAACAGCTTTTCCTTGATGGGACCCTGGAACAGTCGCCTCACCAGGCCTCCTCGTGACCTCTCATTGCTTTGACCTTTCACAAGCTCACATTTCTGGCGGTAGATCACTAGGGAGTCTGGCCGAATTTGTCTTTTGGAGTTGCTGCGCCTCGCTATGGGTGGATCATGTTCCAAGGGAGCACTGCAGGAATACATTGCTTTAGTCAGGTCCAAGTTTTTTGTGCTGGTCCCTCCAACAAAGTCCCTGTTGATTTTTCTGCTTTCCACTGAACAGCTCTCACTGCTGCTCTCAGAGGCTGAGCTGAGCACAAGGACGGGTTCCTGCTTAGTGCTGATTACATGCTGACTTTTTACATACTTGGCCTTATCAGCTGCCAGTCTTTCCACAGCACTTTTCCTGCCTGAGGTGCCTGTCTCCATCTGTCTGCGAAGGTACTCTGGCCCCTTGTTGAGAAGTCGCACTCTCAAAGAGGAATGGAAGTCTGAGAAGGCATGCATTCTCACGGCATGAGAGATTTCAGTTGGCATATCAGTTTCAGGTACACTGATTCCACTTCGGTGCTGACGAAAAAAATAAAAACCACTCTATGGACCCTGCAGCTTGCACTCTTCCTGCAGAAGTGCCCAGTGAGTCTTTCAAAACTCCAAGTCTGCCGCTGGGTTGTTTGTTTACCTATGAGAGATTAAAACTCCTCAGGCTCAGTGAAGCCCCACTGCCTGTCTCTGCTGCAAACACGCTCTGACTACACACCTCCACACAGCTGCTTCCTTGCTCATTCACCTTACAGCTAAGCCGGCCCCTGCAATCCAAATGTAGCCAATCATGGCTGAGTGCAGAAGGCCCTGCTGATATCACCAGTGAGCTGGTTCACTGACGTTAGAGGAGTGGCTCAGACCATCAACCCTCCACTGCCTCCAGCAAGGACAAGCTCTAATTAAAGTATTTGCTTATTAGCATATGCTTTCAGTAGTCTCCTCCTACAGCAATCTGTCTGAATCAAAACATGAGAGAAGTCTTGGTAAGACTAATGTGGCCGCTACAGACAGTTAGATTTTATGGGAGCAAAACTTCAGAGATGTGTTTCTGCCAAGAAGATGTCTGTGGGCAGTATGGAGCCTGCACCATATGTTCACCTAAAACTATAAGCTCTGAACCATTGTTATTCAAAACATTTCCCTTACCTACGTAAGGCATTTTCTCTTGTGCCTGCCCCCTACGACCAACAAGCATCCTTCAGAAAAGCGTAGGACCCTCAACTCCCATACCCAGTGCCTCTGATGGGAAACTCAGGCTATATCTACACTTGTTAATTTAAGACGACTTAGCATGTCTACACTTAAATTTTAAGTCGACTTTGGGGGCACCCTACAAAGTCGACCTAGAGCATCCACACTGGATGCCTAGGTCGACTTGTAGGGGCTACGGGGACCTGGGACAGGTCCATGGTGGCAGGGGGGCACCCCTTGCCAAGTGCCAAGGGGCTCAACCTTTGCCCCATTGTACCTGGCTACAATGGGGCAAAGGGGGACAGGGACCCTGGCAGGGCATAGGGGCAGGGAGGGCAGTGGGGGAGTCCTGGAGAGCCCTAAGTCGACTTAGGGCTACTCCAGTTCTACACTGTCTTAAGTCGACTTAAAAGCAGGTTTAGTAAAGTCAACTTAATTTTCCTTAAGTCGACTTAAGGAAAGTGTAGTGTAGACGCAGAGTAAATTAAGTCGATTTAAGCAAGCTTAAATCGACTTAATTTACAAGTGTAGACACACCCTCAGTGCCTTGCATGATCAAACCTTTAAACCTGGACTTTCTGTATCCCATATAAAAGGGTTTGTTTGTTTGTTTGTTTTCCTTTTTAGTAAAGAGAGCAATTCAGGTTTCAAAAATGCAGAAGTGGAATTCAGCACCTTGCTGTTTGAGATTTAAACTTGTGAAAGTCATCTGCTAACCTCTGCAGGCACATCCAGGCAAACGCACCTGCTGCATTGCCACATGTACCAGGAATGTCCTAACATTCCACTGGTGTCAATAGGATGCTTGTTCATGGATGGCAATAGCAAGGAGGAGGGTGCATGATGAAAGGGATTGAGATACTATGGGATTACATCAACCCTAATCTAATTTTTCATCTTTTTTCTGACATTAAATGTGGGCCAGGTTTTCGAAGGAGCTGAACACTAAAGTGGGACCAGAAGGAATGTACATGCAAGTCATCTCCAGACACTAATAGCATTTGAGAGAAGTAGTTACATAATTTGGACACATAAACCGCTTGAACCCACAGATCTGCCTGGTGTCTAAAATCTAATATTGGCTAAAAAATTTTGTACATAGGTTTCTAACCATATTCTTTCTCTCTACTATTTCATTAGGGGTTAGAGCACAGAAATGTTTTCATGGTGATTGACTCAGACTGAGTTATGCATGTGACTCAGATCCTCATTTTTGCTATCACTTAGAAGTGAGGCAGATACATCATCTGTTACAAAAAAGAGAGGCTGTACATGGTACATGGTTGCTCTCTGCCCCCAACCTTTAGAAATTGCAGCCTTGCCTTTAAGGGGAAATCCTGTCCATATCTGTAGAGGGGCCCCAGGCACAGATGCCAGTGTAGTTTGCCATACAGGGCAGGGCCAGATGAATCAGCCTGGGGGCCCCAGGCTGCCTCCCCACCACCTAGGCCCACACCCCCACCAGTATGTGGGGAGCCCTGGGGCTAAAGGGCACTCCCACCCCATCCCTGCTTTGACCAGTCTGCCCTCAGGGATGGGGGTGGAGCTGCTGGCACATGGCATGGCCCCTGGTGCAGCCCCACCCCCAGGGCCCCGAGCCTTGGAAGACCATACCAGAGTGGCGGAGGCCGCACTGAGAGCCAGCCAGCACAACAAACAGGCACCTGCCCACCCTACCCTGCCCCCCCGGGGGCAGAACAGCCAGTCCAGAACCAGGGCAGGAGCACGGAGCCTGGCCTCTCGCCACAGGGCCCTGCCCCCTCCAATGTCAGTGCGGGAGTGCTCTCAGCACTCCAGCACTACCAGCGGTGAGGGGGAGCCAGATTTTAAGGGCTGGAGCCTGGGGCCCCCTTTCTGCCTGGGACCCAGGGCTTTAGCCCCTAAAGCCCCTGCTATAATCTGGCTCTGATGCAAGGCACATTCATTCGGGGGCAGAATATGAGGCACACTGAGTTTAGTTAGGAATTTGGTGTTATATCTATACTTTAATTTATGTGATTTCATTGAAATGTCTGAGACAGGCGGCTGTGTAAAACCATTGTGTCCTTAATGTTAAGGAATGTGCCAGCTACAATGGGCCCAGGGAGTAACCTGATGAGCCATTAAGGACATAAGGAATACAACCATTGTGTCCTTAATGGCTCATAAGGTTACTCCCTGTTCCCATATCACCTGGCAGATTTCTTAACATTAAGGAGACAATGGTTTTACAAGTTAAAGTATAGATATAACACCAAATTCTTAACTAAACTAACTTCTAATCCAAAGACAATTCCTAGACATAAACTATATAATCATTCCCAGCAAATTACTACCTTTCTATTGATATCAAACATGACATAGTTCCTATGGATTATAGCATTTATGATATATCCATAGAAAATAATATCATAAATGCTTCCCTAAATCCAGACAGCATCACACCCTGCCCTGCCAGGGTCCCTGTCCCCTTTTGCCCCATTGCACACAAGGGGTCCCCCCCCACCACCGTGGACCTGCCCATGGTCTCCCTAGCCCCTAGAAGTCGACCTAGGCATCCAGTGTGGACGCTCTAGGTTGACTTTGTAAGTTCCCCCTTAAGTCGACTTTAATTTTAAGTGTAGACACACTAAGTCGACTTAGTTAAAGTCGACTTAAAATTACAAGTGTAGACATAGCCAGAGATAGTTGCATTCAGAGGTGGCATTTGGGATTGGCAAAGCAGGCACCTGCCTAGGGCCCCAAGCAGTAAGGGGCCCTATCCCCAACTCAGTGAACAGCAGGGATGGTCACCTGCTTCGCCTATTCCAAAAGCTGCATCTGCCTTGGTCGGCAGCAGGAGTGCTTTGAGCCGCATTGGGAACTGTGCAGGGGGAGGGGAGGAAAACTGAGGCAGAGAGCCCACTGCAATTGGGCAATGAAGATGTACCCTGCATGACTTTCCCAAGATCACATAAAAGTAGAAGATCAAACCCAGATTTCCTGATTTCTAGGCTGGCATTACTACCACTGGATCATTCATCCTTTCCTGTGCACCAATGTAGAGGAAGAAAAGATAACTGAATTAAAACTGTGGAGGGAATTCAGGCAGGCAGAATACACTGATATTTGGTTAGATGCTTTTCACTAAAGAAGCTGTGAGACAAAGGTAATTCCATTTTGTTGAAGTTTCAATTTTTCAAATTTTGATTTCATTTTGATCTGGAAAAAAACCCAAACTTTTCCACAAATGGTAATGGAGCCCCAACTCTGCAACAGTACACCTAGTAGGCTATGTCTCAGTCATGGAGCTTGAAAGCCCAATTTGCCCAGGAGATATGAAGCTGGAAACCAGCACTTCCAGGGCTTCCAGGCTTCTGGTTCCTTGTCATCCCACATGATGGGCTGAAGGTAAACCAGGAAGCTCTGGCTGAGTGGAAGGCTCAAGTCTTGGGAACCCTTTTCTCAGTAGCCTGCCAGGCAATTTACAGAGGAGTCAAAAACTAGGAGCTTAGGCTTTCAGGCGCTCCACTCTTCACCAAACAAGTTAAGCTAGAAAGCTGGACACTTGGCCTATCTAGCAATCTACCCATCAGGCTGCCAAGGAGACAGGTGAGCGAGCTGGTAGAAAACCAGGTAGGTTGTCAACTGGGACATTCCTGCATCCAATGTTCTGTCCAAGCTTTGTCAGAATCAAATTGTCTCCTTGAAACATTTTGATATCTGCATTCTCTGCTCAAAAAAACATTGCATTGGAGAAATTCTGACCAGGTCTACTTGTCATCACTTCTCGTGTAAAAAATGCCAAGAAAGTTTTAGTGAAAAAACAAACAAACAAAAAAACTCCAAATGAAAAACAGTCAGTGATTTCAATTTTGTAAAGAAACACTTTCAACACCACCCAGTACTTGACTTAGACATAAGAGCACCTTTTACTGAGCAACGAAGGCTACTTACTCCTCCAGTACTATGGGTTTTGAAGGTCTCTTATCCCAGCATCAGCCCCCTACCCCAGCCTTGTTTATTATGTGAGATCTCCCAGGCTCACTGCACAAGATGGTATTGGAACAGTTACTGCCAATTAATTAATTAAGATCTGGGTGTTAATCACACATTCAGACTATTAGTCCTACCTTTTTTTTCTTGTTTAAATAATGCTTGCAGCCAATAAATGGGAATGAGAGTCTTTGTTTCTTTCCAAAGTCATTGAGGCTGATGGTCATTTGCATGAATGATTTAAGTCCAGAGCTTCAATCTTTTATATGACTAGAAATTTATATATTAAACAAAAAAATTGGTCATGTTTGTTCCCCTAAAATGAGACTATTGGGATTGAGGAGCACAAGCACCTGCCCCTCCAACTGATCATATAAGATAACCCATTGCTTTCCTTGGGATAGCCTAGAAGAGGTCCCACAGATCTGTACGAAGGAGAAAAGGAGCTGGGACAGAAGCAGGGAATGACTCTTTCAATGTCTCCTGAGCTCTAATGGTATCACCTACCATTAACTCTGTCTGTTTAGATTTTTTGTTTGCTAGGGGAACCTGGCTGGCTATGTGGGAGATGGCACCACACACAACAAATAACAGACAGTTATAGAGCTCGATTCATACAGAATCCAGACACTCTCCTTTGTTCCACCATATTATTTGACCAACAGTTACAAACGGAAGTGGTCAAAAAATGGGGACAGCTTTTTTTTTCCAGAAGAACATTTAATATTTTTCTTTTAAATGTTACTCAAAATTTCTCAAGTGTTTGGCCAGGTACAAATAACAAGCAAATCTTGGGCAAGTCATGATTGGCTTATGAATAATTCATGAGTGTAAAAGAAGGGCTAAATACAATGAAATGGTGAGTAATGAACAAGTTCACCCTGCTCCATCCAGCATGGAACCCAAGCTAAACCTGTGGGGAATGTGAAGCGACATACCAGCAACTCCATTTCCAGGAGTTATTTTGCAACAAAGATGTTTGCAAATATCAAATACAGAACATAATCCTTAATAAAGTTGAAATTAAGTCCTTTCACACATGGCTAAGATTTTCAGAGCTTTCTGTAGCAATAAATTTGACTGAAATCACAAAACACTAATTAATTAACCTTTGTGAAGATCTGTAGGATGACTAATGCTTTATTCAGACTTTATTTACAAGATGTTCCTATCATATGTTAAATGTGTAACATTTCTTCCTATCTTTACATTTTCAGTTTATTGCAACCATATAGTTATTTCTTTGCCCAATTTGTAAAGATTGAATTGAAACAATGTTTTTCTTATAAATTAAGCTGGTTTTGCAAAATAGCTTACAACCATTGTATTATTGTTTTAAATTACCTTCTTTCTGATCATTTTTATCTAATCTTGTCACAAGTAATGCCTAGCATTACTAGAAATGAAAGAGTTTGGGAAAAAAAGAAGTGTATAATTTTTCAGATTATTTTGTGCCTCTAACAGCATTTTGTACAGTATTCTCTGTGCAGTCAGCTTCCTTTGCTGGGTATGGGGTTATTCACACAGCAACAGCTGAGAGAAAATATGTTCATAAAATGAGAAAATGTAATTGTTTAACCACAAAAATTAGAAGAGTGACCCAAAGACAGAGGTGAACTATAAATTATCTGAAATTAATATCAGACAAAGTGGGTTAGGTAATATCTTTTGTTGTACTGACTTCTGTGGGTGAAAGACAGATGCCTGGAACTCTATTCAAGATACCTAGTGGAGAAGGTAATGATTTTATGCTAATAGTAACTTTCAGTCTGACTCAAAGCCCAGTGAAGTTCAGGCTTTAGCTCAGTTTGGGAATACATTTAAGATTACGTTTACACTGCAAAGTGGTATATGCTTTAACCTCGTCAGGGGATGACCATGTTGTTCCCAGATCAGCTGACATGGTTTTCTATGTAATGTAAACACATCCACTTAACAAAACCAGTTCAAGTCCTTCCCTCAACTTCTGAGTACTTTGAAAATGGACCTCAACCTCTCCTCAATTTTGCAGAACAGAGGGGAAAAAATTACTTGAGAAGACCTAACAAGGAGTGCTGTGGCACGTTCCTTGTGTGTTTTGCTGAACTAGACTAACACGGCTACCCCTTTGGAACTTGAGAAGACCTGATTTCTATTCCCTCCAGAGAGATAGACTACTTTTTTCCTCTATTATAAGAAAAGTGCCACAGGACTCTGTTGTTTTTCTGCAATAGACTAACATGGCTACCCCTTTGGAACAAGAATTCACCTTGTAAATGATAGCAGACTTCCACTAAGCAGATTGACTCTGAAGATTAAATACTGTTTTGGATAACAAGTGTAAAATGGCCCAGCTCTTCTATATCATTATATCAATTCCAAAGCAATACAAACCAAATAAGTTTAAACCTGAATATTCAAGCCTCATTAGGTTTATGTTGCAACAGTTACACTAAACAAAAGCGCAGATGTAGGCAGATCTTATCATACTGGTGTTGCAGCAGAAACTGCTCTGGCTAAGATCTAAAAGCTGTTCTATATTAGGGGTTGCCAAGATTTCTTTTAAAGAAAAAAACCCTATTCTTCAATCCCTTATGCGGGAGGTATTTATTAAGATGTTTTGTGTTCATTCAACTTTATATCATTTGAGATAAGGATAGAGATTCAAATATCTGACAAAATAATATGAGAGCAACCCTTCAAGATATTGAAGTAAACACCTGGCTAGTATGACCTAGGAACCCCCTGTTATGCTGCTTTGCTAGAAAGAATGACAAAAGATCAAAGTTCACAGAGAGCACAACTCCAACATGCTCTGAGCAGCCCATTTAATCCTTGGTTGAATGTTAAAATGTCAGAATTCATATGCAAATCCCATTTCCCTGATTATAAAGAGGAAACAGTGGGGTAGGCCTGAGAATTGTAGAGATGTGAATAGCTCACTTCTGTTCCATTATTCATTATCAAACTAGGGCTTTACCTGTCAGCAAACAACCACCTACCTATTTCTCTTCATCTGTGCATGTTGTGGCTAGAGGGTGATCCTGAGTCACTTGTTATCTTACAAAAGAGAAACCTATTTTTAAAATAATACTGTGATTTATTTCAAATGGGACAATAAAACCGAAGTAATGCATTTACTATTTTTCTAAGACAACAGAGTCCTGTGGCACTTTTAAAGACTAACAG
>ML685779.1:9411897-9483246 GCA_007922175.1 Pelusios castaneus
ATCCCACTTCGTCAGACGAAGTGGGATTTTCTCCCACGAAAGCTCATGCGATAAATAAATCTGTTAGTCTTTAAAAGTGCCACAGGACTCTGTTGTCTTTCTACAATAGACTAACACGGCTACCCCTTTGGTATTTTTCTAAGGTAATAGCCCCAAAGTTCTTTTTTATTTAACAGAGAGACTGAGCTGAATGCTGGAACAGGAGGAATATGATGCTGAAGGAATGCTGGGGAGGAAGAAGTGGCCTTCACATCTCTTGGAGCCTCTGGGCCTGACCTAAAGCCTTGTTAAATTAATGGGACTTTTCCCATTGACTTCAAGTCAAGTCTCTGATAACAAGAATAACTTTTGTGAACTTCTCATTTCTGGGGTAGTGGCAACAAAGTATTGAAATAAGTTGATTGTTGCAGATGGAAGCGGTATGGAGATGTCACAGGATGAGAGGCTTACTGATGTCATGGGCTGGGGGAGCTTGGCGCTGAAGTAAGATGTGGAATATGTGTTAATGGGCACTTAAGCTAAAGAAGTTGGGGGCTTAGTAGGTTTTAACACATGAAATAGTTTAAAACAACAGGCAAGTACAGATGGATTGTTTGTAAGGGGTCCATCTGTTTAGTAATGAAATAAAAAAACATTTCAAGTTTAGAACATGTAGGAACATTTGAGATATAAACAGAAAAGGGAATTATAAATAACTGTGTATTGATTTTGCAGACCAAGATGTGAATCTTACAAGGAACTATGTCACTGATTTTTGTAGCCGTCTCTTTCCATTCCCGCATTTCAAGCCCATTGTTTGTCACTACTTCTTCATCATTTTTTATTTAGATTGCCAAGTACTTTGGACCAGTGATTCTATTTGATTTGTCTGCAAAGCTTCTAGAATATTTTTGGACACAGAATACAGAAGTAATAATATTAATACTAATAATTGCCCTGTGATATGCAAACAAATGCCTATATAATGACCTGTAACACTCATGGATTCTACCAACTGTGCACAGATTTTGGACAAAAACCTCTTCTCTAGCTTTTTTTAGTTTCAAGTTGAATCTGCAGGGTAAGTTTTATATGGGAATAATAAACTCATTTCTCATAAGTAACAATTAAACAATATCCAACAAAAATAACTACAGAAAACATTAAAAACTAACTAATTAACTCCCAAAGGTGCATACACATATATTTTGCTGAATATTCATGCAATCTTATTGTAACCCTCCTTGTGATCTTATTATTGTAACCTTTGTCTCTGTTCTCCATGACCATTGTTTTCATCTGTTTATGACCCTTGTTGATTGTGTTATGTCAAATTTAGGCTGTCTGACATTTTTCCTTCTCAGATAACATTTATTTATACTTAGCAAAGAGATCTCTCATATACATGCAAAGACTAACATAAAAACAACCCCACCACATTTTCATAAGTAAACTGCATTCTTCATTATCATTTCATAAACAAACATTTCATATAGTTAATTCTCTTCTTTAGGAACAGTGCCTCTGAGTTTTTGTACACTCAGAGAATCTCAAACTTCTATCATTAACATACAAATACATCAGAGTCCTGTGGCACTTTTAAAGACTAACAGATTTATTTATCGCATGAGCTTTCGTGGGAGAAAATCCCACTTCGTCAGACGCTTTGAAGATAGGAAAATTACAGAGTGGGAGGAAATTAAATGCAGGGGAGTGTATGACATAGCATCAGGTCAGGCTGTAACAGCAAATCAAAGTAGGTGTTAGGATTCAAAACACTGGGGAACAGCACATAGAGGAGGGGGGAGGTCAAATCACTTGTTGTAATGCGAGAAAAATCCATAGTCCCTGTTTAACCCCAAGACAACTGAGTCAAATTTGCATATAAGTTCGAGTTCTGCAGTATGTATACAAATACATATGAGAGAATATGTAATTTTACATTGAACAATCAGATTAAGTCTTTGAGTTCCTTTGGTTGAAGGGTAGTACTAAGAAAAGTGGTTGATCGAGCTGTTTTGATTATTTGCACTTCACCTTGCCAGTAAACACCATAAGATTCTAAACTGGTCATTAATCTAGTGCCTTGGCTTTGTTGCACCGTTAGCCAGTGTTTTTTCCTGTTGACTCAGACTTTAAGAAGCAATTTCAATAGCTTCACTGTTAGTGAGGTGTTGACATCATTTCCAGATGGAAATATGACCCTCTGCTGAAGGAAGTTGGAAAGGCAGTGGAAAAATGGACACAATGGGCCTGATATATCTATATACTAAGAATCATCCACTTCTCTTGTTGTCGAAGGGAGTTAAAGACATTCAGCCCTTTGCATGGTCAGGTGCTTTGTCGTTATTCGTGGAGAGACACAAGTAGATGTTATTTTTAATACCAGTCTATCTCTAATTCTTCACCAGGCAAATCCCAAAGGCTAAGGCCCTGCTGCAAGGCTCAAGGAACGTGCTGTAAATCATTAAAGATGTTTCCCTTCAAGTTCTTCTCTTGAGTGCTTGAAGCTGCTCTCTCATCTGATTTCATCAAGGCTGGCATTTGCTGAGCCACATGTGACTCATCTGACACTTGCACCGACTTGTTAAACATTAGAGTGATCTGAAAGATCAAAACGGTCTACAGCTTTTTTCTCCTTCCTAGACCTTCTGGTTCATTAAGTTAATCTATATGAGCATGGGGGGGGGGGAGGAGGGAGGTAGGAGGGGATAATGAATGAAATCGCAGTGTGTTCTCTTCCTAGCTTTTCATCTGAGAATGAAAGTTTGCTGTGTGATCTATAGCTAAATGCTTGAATGGGATAAGTACTGTCTTCCCCACTGGCTTCAGTGGAGATGGGGGCACTCAGCGCCATACAAGTTTGATCACTTAATAGATATATCCAGTCCAAAACAAATAACAAATAAACAAAATCCATTATATATCCTATATATGTATGAGGGGGGAGGGATTTTCAAGTAGTCAACCAATACAAACACATTAGTCCACTGTAGTGCCTTTGACAAGGACATTAAAAGGTATTTCATATTTTAAATATATTTCTAATTAACTATTCTTCTAAATAACCTATTACACACTTAAAACTAACCATCACCACAGCATATACAAATTGGTTTGTCATAGGATTGGTTGGGAGTGCTTTTTGTCTAGAAAATATTGTTTAAATATTTTGATTTTTGACTTTGCAAACAGGTATATTAAATCAAAGAGGCATGTTCCATTTCTGACTTAAATGTCAGCTGTGTTCATTCCACAGTGTTCTTTGGACTGGCTGAGATTGTGTGTGCTGGAATATGTTGCTCTAATATCTGACTTTAATGCATCATGTGATTGAACTGGGGCTATCGATGCCATTGAATGATTGATTGTTAAAGTCAACTTTTAATTTTTCTTGCAGTAGGATATGACAAACAAGAATTTTATCTCCTCTTTCCCAGAAGAAACACAGCAGGGAGCAGACAATAGTTTTTGTTAACATTCCCATCATCTTATATTTAATTTCCCCCCAAAGAGTAAAATGTCACCCCCTTCTCCCATGTCGCATACAGTATGGTGGCAGCTGCTAAGCTTTGTGATCAGTTTTTGCTCTCCTATTTCTAGTAGAAATGGATTAAATACTGTGTGGTTGAAAGCCAGTGCTGTGGCAAGGACTAGCATATATGAATCATATAAAGCTCACTTATCTTTGCACATAGGGTATGTCTACACTAGCAATTTAGGTTGATTTAAGGAGGCTTAAGTCGACCTAAATTACTCCCTATCTACACCAGATTTTCATTAAGTCGACTTAAGTAATTCCTTAAGTCGACTTAATGAAAGCTTAAGTCAACTTAAGAAGAACCATTCATTAGGCCGACTTAAGCCTTAAGTTGACTCCTTCAGTTGACTTAAGGACGGTGTGGACGTGGCGTAACCCTTAAGTCGATTTTATTAAGTTGACTTAAGGGTGATTAGGTCGACTTAACAAAGTGGACTAAGTTGACTTAAAGTTAAGTCGACTTAATCCACTTTGTTAAGTCAATTTAAGTCGATCTTATTAAGTTGACTTAACAAAGTCGACCTAACTTTTTCTAATGTAGACATAGCGATAGGGCTTAAGTGGAAGTCCACACAATCCCCTGCACATGGGATGAGCCTATTTCTCATTTTCTCTTAACCCAGGTCCCCTTTTGGTCTTTAGAAGTAAACCACATTTCTCTTCTGAAGACTAGTGTTAGTTAAATAATTTAAACATGTTCTCAGTGCATATTTCTAATCTGGTGTGTATGGTATGTTTTCAAAACCTGCCAGTTCTGTCTTTGTGATTCAGCATGGGAAATGGAGGCAAATTAAAGCAAGGGAGAATGCCCCCATTACCATCATGGCTGACACCCCCTTCTTCCCAAACTGCAAGACATGTATATTAATCCTATTTCATGCTTATTCCACTGCAGTTATGCTGGCCAGCGTCTTCATGTAGACAAACCCTGAGTTGTGGGATCCTATGAGGATTTCACCAGCACTCAGTGATGTTATCACAGTCACATCATATTCCTCCATTGTTCTTCTTTTCCACTCCCTTCCTTTTTCCGCCTCCTCCTTTTCTCATGCCACTATTCTTTTCCCTCTCCCTCAGCTGTCTCTCTTTCTTGTTTCTTTGGCCTGTACTTTATTGGAACAAAAAGACACACCCTCTCCCCTATGCCACCTGTGCTAATTGTGGCCTGATGAGAGCTGTTTTGTCAGCTTCTTTCCACTCTCCTGCCACCCACAGTCTCCCAGCTGGGAATCTGCCTACCTCAGTTCTTTTTGTGCCTCTCAGCTGTTTTCAGCAGGGCAACAGATGTCATTTCTGCTCACTCACTGAGAACAGCTGGCAGCTGTCACTGCAGCCTAGTGCAGTCACTTGTGTTTGGTTCTGTACTAACCTGCCTGGCCACCTCTGAGATGCATCTCCTGGGCTCTGGACAGTTCCCCTTCTTCGGAGAGAGCCTTGAGCTATAGTAGAAAATATTGGTTTTGGTTGAAATGAGAATGTCCAGTTTTACCTCCAGTGGGATTTTAATTGTAAATGCCAATTAAAAGCAGGAACTCTAAATATAATTCATAATAATTGTGCTGATGAAGATCTACCAGCCACATAACAGAGAGCCAAGATTTGGGCTAAAACAGACTTTTTTCATTTTGTAATAAATACAACCAATAATATGGATTCTGAAGAAAAATGTGATTATACCATATGGACAAAATTGTGACCAGGAAAAGAAAGGCATGGAAAACTTCCCCTTCCCTTCATATTCCTTAAAGAGAGGTCGCTTACAAAGACAATCTTTCACTTCAAGGAGAGAAGAACTACTTCTGACCAGCACTGTTGTTGGATCAAACCTCCTAGAAATGACAGAGAGGAATTGGAGTGACAGAACCATGACTGTAGTCTCAAATTCCATGCTGCCCAGCAGGGCTGGTGCCACACTGTGTGTGTGTGCTGGTTCTAGTAAAAAGTGTGGTGGAGATGTTGGTGAAATTCTCAAGTAGCTATGTATGTCTATAGAATGTGACTTAACAACACAAGATTCAACACGCGCACGCAGACACACACACACAAAGTAATGGGTTTTTGAACCACTGCTGAGGTTCTTCCAAGGTAGCCAAGCTCTGAAGTCTGCTTCCTCTTCTTTTATTCGATATATGTGGAAGTTCTTCAGGCTTGGTACTGCTAGAAGGTGCTGCAAAGTAGAACCCGATTCAGCCCCTGTCACCAAGAAATACTATCAATCCCTAACTGGATAAATATTGTGCATTAGTATGAATAAAAAATGCATTTATGATTACAGATTTATTTTACATGAAAAAGGACTATTATGATATTGATTGTATATTCTCATTGACCTTTCATACCCACTGCTGAAGCCTGTTTGTTTATGTATGTAGTTCCATGAATAGTTCATTCAGTTTTTTACCACCCTTATCCTTCAAATGTTACCGCTCTAGACAACCGCCTAATTTAGCTAGTGGTTGCATTGGCCCTGAATACAACAGTCTCTTCCCTCTGATGTTTGTCTTCATCAGTCGTTGCTTATGCTGTACCTCCTTCCCTCTGCTTTCAGAATGGCTTTTCCCTCTGCTCTTTATTCAGACATCTCATGAGATAAGTTCAAGATGGGGAACACCTGGAATCCAGCTGGCCTTGGGGCCGTAGTTCACTATCAGAAATTAAAAGCTTGGAATGCCATAGTAGCTTACATTGCCTTTCCCTGCTGTAGCAAGTCAGTGAATAATAATTTTCTTAGATGTGGGATTTTGCATGTGGGACTTAGATCATCATTGTTTATATTGGTATAGCTTATTCCTATAAATAATGGCCAGAAATAAACACCTTTATACCAGTATAGTTGTATCCACACGTGAGGGTTTCTACTGCTTTAATTATACTCATGTCTAAACCCAAATAATTAAAACCATACAAAATCTGTGTGTACAGAAACACTGAGAATCAAAACAAACAAAGGGGTCCTATGGCACTTTTAAAGACTGACACATTTATTTATCGCATGAGCTTTTGTGGGAGAAATCCCACTTTATCAGATACTTGAAAATGGAAAAGTTACAGTATGGGAGGGAAAAAGAAATCTAGTGAGGGTTGATGGTTCTCCAAAGTGCCATGAACTAGTTTTTGTGCATGAGAAAGTTTTATGTTTTGGGGTGCACAGTTTTATGAGGACTCACATAAGTGAGGCACTCAAAATGAGTGGATGCTTATGAAAAGTTTGGCTTCCATATCTCCAAGCCTCAGTTTCTGCATCCCATCTAATGATGATAAGAAATCTTATCATGATTTGTAAGGTGCTTTGAGATCCACAATAAAAATCACTATTGGACAGAGTCTAATAGCCTTTCTTATTGAATTACATTCCACCAGTAGCCCCCCTGGAGTCAATAGGCATTTTCATAGAACTGCTACTGAATCAGAATAAGAGCATTAGAAGCAATGAAAATTGTTATTATAACTATTTAGCTACTGTAGAAGTGTGTTAAATAAGCTTGTTACATCATTTTTTGACTTATTATTTTAGACTCATTCCTTACACTCCTATTAAAGAGGATTCTATTCTTTAAGGCACTGTACGTTAGTCTGATCCAGTGAATATTGATTAATGTAACTATCCATTCAGTCAATTTTCTATTGTATTTTACCTTTAGTTCATTGATAGCCTTTTCTTTAATAATGAGTTTAGAGTCTGAGCCTGTATTCTTTGCATACCCAAAACTACCATATAGTCTATCATATATAATTTATTATATGTTATATAGTAGGATATATTGTATATTATATATTATTCTATCTGGTATTTAAATGATTATACTAACTGTCTGTATATAGTTTGGTTTCTCTGGGAAAATGTACTGGCCTTTGTGATGAAATGTTAATGATATTAGAGCAGTGCTGTGAGGTGCCCTTTTTTTCACATGCCAATCAATTTTCAGTTTTTTATAATTCTTTGAATTTAGATTGACTAAAAAAGAAAACCTTATCACAAACAAAAGATATGTGGGTGAAGCAGATACAGGAAATTATTATCTGTAAAGATATTTAGAGTAAGTACTTACTCCAACAAAGACAAATTGACAACGAATGGGCAAGAATTATCAAATGTTTCTTAATCCTGTCTTTGTTTGCCCAGTTTCTTAAAACCTTCATAGTAGATGTTTTCATTGACATTTGCTTGAGAATTACTTGTCTCCAGCTGAGACTTAAAGACAAGATAAAACTAGATGCACAAAGGGTTTGGCCAGCTATGGACAATGCACAGTTCAATATCAGGTACAATATCAGCTGAAAAGATTTTGACTCCCTTGGGGAGCTGATGGGTAGAATGCTCGGGGGGGAAAGGAGGGTTGAGGATGCAGGCTAATATGAGGAGGAAAGGAGTGCAGGAGAGCTGGCTGTATTTTCAAGAAACCTCATGGCAGGCATATGAACAAACCAATGTGCACAAAGAACAACAAATACTGCTGGGGACCAGCTTGACTTAATAGAGAAATCTTGCAGGAGCATATGCACAAAAAGGAAACTTACAAGAAGTGGAAGGTTGGTCAGATAACTGGGAAAAAGTATAAACATACTGCTTGAGCATGCAGGGGTGATATCAGGAAGGCCAATCACAATTGGAGTTCCAGCTAACAAGGGATGTGAAGGGTAGCAAGAAGGGTTCCTACAGATATGTTAATGAGAAGAAGGTCAGGGAAAGTGTGGGCTCCTTAATTGAATGGGGGAGGCAACCTCGTGACAGATGATGTAAAAAAGCTGAAGTGCTCAATGCCTTTTTTTTGCCTCTGTCTTCATAGATAAGACCAGCACTCAAACTATTACACTGGACAGCACAGAATACGGAAGAGGTGAGCAGCCCTCTGTGGTGAAAGAACAGCTTCAGGACTATTTAGAAAAGCTGAATATGCACAACTCTGTGGGGTTGGATGCTGTGCATCTGAGGGAGTTGGGTTTTGTGTTTGTAGTCATTGGCCATTATCTCTGAAACTTGTGGTAACTGGGCGAGGTCCTGGACAATTGGAAAAAGGTAAATATAGTGCCCATCTTTTAAAAAGGGAAGAAGGAGGATCCAGGGAACTATAAACCAGTCATCCTCACCTCAGTCCCCAGAAAAGTCATGGGCCAGGTTCTCAAAGTATCTTTTTTGAGGCACTTAGAAGAGAGGAAGGTGTAACATTCTGGTCTGGCATTCCACTGGGCCTCCCCTGTACCCCACCCCCGGACTATGACTTATTCTGCTTTACTAAGTGGATCCCCATTCCTCGGTCAGTCCACACCAGCCTCCTGTGTGTAATCAGTCCGAGGCAGTGGGTGTGCACTCTCCAGTCACTTAATGGTCCCCTAGCCCCAGATACCACACCGGACTTCTGTCCTACATGGATCAGGACCCTTCCCCAATCTCTGTAGGCTCAAAGACTCCAGTTTGCCTGTTTATAAAAGAAATGAGAATGCCCCAGCTTTGCTCATTCTCACTCTCTAAAGTTCACACAGCTTTAGATAAAACAAATACTAGTTTATTGATTAGGTCATAAGGAAGTACATAGTGAATCAATGCACAATCATTTAATAAAGGTGTCAGGAGGTGCCACAAGCAAATAAGAGATATAAAACATATTTTAACCCAACATCACTGTCCAGAATTACTCACAAGGTTTGGCTGATGATGGTTTAGCAGCCCATTTCTGCCTCTCCCAGGTAGGGCCCAATCCTTCTTGGAGATGGATCAAGATGGTGTCTCTGGCAAAAAGCCACTAACAGTTCAAAGTGCCTGTATTTGTTTCCAAATCCCCCTTCGACCCTCCTTCCTCTTCCAGGTGATCTTCTTTGCTCAGAAAGGGTGGGAGACCTTCCCCTCTCCCTTGCTGCTGTGTGATTCTCTTTGTCCCACCTGAACCAGGGAGCTCAGTTTGCATTGTCTTTGTCATACTCCTCTTCAGCCTCCATGCTGAGAGGCAGCCCGGACTGTCTGCCTTCTGCCTGAACCATGTGAAATACCTGGGAATGTGCCTCACATCTGCACATATACATGATGCTGCAGGAAACTCAATACCATAACAATAATGCAAAGCATATTATGACCATTCATAAAGGAACATTGCATGGCATATTTTGCCTCAAAACACACAATTACATGGCATGAGTGGACAGAAAAGTCACACAGATCATAACTCAGTGTGCATCAGGTGACAAAAAGTGATCAGGAATAGTTAGCATGGATTCCCCAAGGTGAAGTCATGCCTGCCCAACCTGATTACCTTTTATGATGAGATGACTGGCTCTGTGGATGTGGAGAAAGTGGTGGCTGTGATATATCTTGACTTTAGCAAAGCTTTTGTTATGGTATCCAACAGTATTCCCGCCAATAAATTAACGAAGTATGAGTTAGTGGTTGTATGAATAGCTTATAAGGTATATAGAAAGCTGTCTTGATCTTTGGGCTCAACCGGTAGTGATTAATGGCTTAATGTCTAGTTGGCAGTCAGTAACAAACAGTGTTTGTTTTGCGGCCTATTTTGTTCAAAATTGTCATTAATGACCTGAAGGATAGAACGTATTATACCCTCAGCAAGTTTGCTGATGACACTAAACCTAGACAAATTGTAGGATTGGGTCAAAAGAAATCTGATGAGTTTCAATAAGGAAAAGTGCAGAGTTCGGCAATTAAAACAGAAGAAACCATGCACCACTGTGGATTGGGGACTGACTAGCTAGGCAGCAGCTCTGCAGAATAAGGCGTGGGTTTTCAGTGGACAAGAAGCTGAATATGAGTCAACAGTGTGCCCTTGTTGCTAAGAAGGCTAACGGCATATTGCCTGCATTAGTAGGAACATTTCCAGCTGATTGAGGGAAGTGATTTTTTCCCCCCTCTATTCAGCATTGCTGAGGCCACATTTGGAATACTGTGTATAGTTTTGGTCTCCCCATTACAGGAAGGATGTGGAGGACAAGAAAAATGATCAGGCAGCTGAAGGATATTCTGTAGAATGAGAGGCTGAAGGATCTGGGCTTACTTATTCTGCAAAGGAGAAGAGTGAGGGGGGATTTAATAGCAGCCTTCAGCTACCTGAAGGGAGGTGCCAAAGAGGATGGAGCTAGGCTGCTTTCAGTCATGACAGATGATAGAGCAAGGAGCAATGGTCTCAAGTTGCAGTGTGGAAAGTCTAGGTTGGATATTAGGAAAACCTTTTTCACTACGAGGATGGTGAAGCACCGGAATGGGTTACCTAAGGAGGTGGTGGAATCTCCATGTGTAAAGGTTTTTAAGGCTTGGCTTGAGAAAGCCCTGGCTGGGTTGATTTAGTTGGGGTTGGTCCTATTTTGAGTAGGGGGTTGGATGAGATGAGCTCCAGAGGTCCCCTCTAGTCTTAATATACCTTGATTCTATGATCAGATAAATAGTTACATAATGCCATAACTTCCCACCAGATAAGTAAGTAGAATTCCCCGCTGAAACCAAATCAATGAGGAGTTCTGCCTAAATTTGATGGTATAATGTGTCCCATAATTAAGTAAGATGAGAAAGAGGCCGTTTGCTAGTCAAATTCAGCAATGGTATAATGGTGGTGTAAGTTATGTGTCCATGATGAGGTATAAGAGAGTGAAGGGCAGGATGGTAACAGGAAAAGTAGCCACTGAGATGTGTAATAACATGTAACTGCTTCCTGTTCACTGTTTTTCCTACTACAGTCTCATCCTCACATATCTTTGGCATGTTAATTTTATTTCCTGTCACACCCACTTACACTGATTTATTGAAGTAGAGCTTACATTATGACACCCTTGAATTTAGTCATCCCTTCCTGAACACCCAGCCACCTCTAGCATACATAATAAACCCCTTTAAAAACAAAAAAAAAACTTTTAAAACTCTTGAAACTTCATCATTTTGTACAGAGGAAAGAAGAAATATTCCCATGTGTAAAAACCAAATGTGCAACCTTAGGACAAATTCACGATCAATAAAAGATTAAGGAGAGGTTTTAGGGAAAGTCTTCATTTATTTACATTAAGATAATATAGAGGAACAATACGTTGACTCTAGTATGGCAGTTTTGACTGTAATATGGCAGTGTTTGGACAGTCTCAATTAATTCAATCATAATTTGGCCCTTAAGTTGCAAAACCCTTGAATTTTAATGAACCAGCTGTCAATACAGTATCAAATTCATACAGCAAGAGTAAAGGCTCACCTTGCAGCAGTTTTGTTTACTGACAGATGTTTTCTACTAATGCCATATATGTTTTAGTAATATTTACACAACCCAATGGTATCTGTTTTCTAGAAAGGGGTTAAAAGGTCAATAGGGTTTTTATGAAGGTTAAAATCCTGTTATATGAAATGATGAACACAAGAAAGCTGACAGATAAAGGACCATCTAACAGCTATTTATTCCATACAACTAGAAAAGAGACTCAGCAGAAAATATCAGTCTGTTGCTTTTACACTGACAGAAGTGTCATAACATTTGTATGATAGACATGAACCTGGAAATGATTTTGTAGATGGTAAATGGAGCATTAACACTAACTGGCAGTTAGGTTGTCATTCTTCTAGAATGAATTTTAAAAATGCATACAGTATTGCATTTCTGCATCCTTTAGCTGAAGAACCAGAATTGATGCACCAGCAAACTCTATATGCATGTGTTTAAAGGGTATGGGCAAATCAGTATTACTGAAAATGCCTTGTGTTTGCCTACTCTAACTCATTTCTAATATAGGCTAATAGGCCCAGACTTGTAAAGATATTTAGGTGTTGTAGTGCTTAGCATTGCAACACCTAACTCATTTAGGAACCTAAATCTAATTTTCAAAGGGATGTAGGCACTTAAGACCCAAAATTCCATTGACATTTAGGCTCCTATTGTAAAGGAAAGAAGCCAAGTTATTATTGTGAATGTTGTTTCAACAAAACTCTTTGATCTTAGTAGTGTAAAGGAAAAAGAACTAAATGGAAGTCTAGTTCTGTGTTACACTTGCCTGTGGTGATGTTTGTAACAGTTATCTCTCTGTATAATGTTTTTCTAAACAAAAGTTCACTGTTGTAATGAACATTTTGTTTCTGATATTTACATGGCAATTACATGTAGCCCTGTTACAAATGCTTAAATACATAAATAGATGATTTAAAAAAAAATTAAGACATATATTCGACACTGGTCAGGCCGCATCTGGAGTACTGTGTCCAGTTTTGGGCTCCCCACTACAGAAAGGATGTGGACAAATTAGAAAGAGTCCAGCGGAGGGCAACAAAAATGATTAGGGGGACGACAGCACATGACTTATGAGGAGAGACTGAAGGAAATAGGCTTATTTAGTCTACAGAAGAGAAGACTGAGGGGAGATTTGATAGCAACCTTCAACTACTTGAAGGGTTGCTCCAAAGAGGAGGGAGCTAGGCTGTTCTCAAGGGTAACAGAGGACAGAACAAGGAGAAATGGTTTCAAATTACAGCTGGAGAGGTCAAGGTTGGATATTAGGAAAAACTTTCTCACTAGGAGGGTGGTGAAGCATTGGAATGGGCTATCTAGGGAAGTGGTAGAATCTTCATCTTTGGAGATTTTTAAGGCTCGGTTAGACAAAACCCTGGCTGGGATAATTTAGGGGGAGTGGTCCTGCTTTTTAGCAGGGGGTTGGACTAGATGACCTCGTGAGGTCCCTTCCAACCCTATTATTCTATGATTCTATGATATCAATGTTTGCAGGATCAAGTCCTTATTCTCCAGCTGTTCTATGCACCCTATGAAGTACCTCTCTTATGCCATATCTCCACGACTGAATGTATTCAACTCCTTTGTACAAAAATAAAATCTTTAGATTTCACATAAAATGTTGCTATAAATTGAGCCATTATGAGGGAAAACAAAACTGCAGATTTCACTCTAAGTCACCAGAAACTCTTTGTAATATGGTAATACCTTGTTAGAGATTTGATGATTATACTGTTGTATGTTATTCTAAAGCAAATCCTTATTGTTGTAGTGATGGTTTGTTTCTGATATTTACATGGCAAGGATTTGTAAACCTGTTAGAGCTTCCTAAATGAATAAATCATTAAAAAAATAAATCATTTATCCCTACAGATAGTGGAAAATTGCAGACACTCATCTGAAATCCATTCATGTCAGTTTCCTTTGTCATGATGCTCTACTTGGGAATAGAGGTATTGCAAACCTGTATATGTACCTCATGTTCACTGGTATGATACCGCTGAGAGCCGCAGTTGGACGACAGCAGCTACAAAGCTACTGCTATTTTTTGTGCATCCTTCTTTGCTAAAGATTTTTAAGAATGACTCTGCTATCTCATCTCTGGAAGAATGATGAATACTTTACCTTACTCTACCCTTTGGATAATGTGTCTCTTGGGTGGATAGCAATTGGAAAATGAACTCAAAAACACCTAACACCTAATTCTTCTCTCTCCTTCATCGGTGTGAATCAGCAGCAAGAGAGACTAGACTCAGTAGCACATCCATTTAAGTTTAGCCCAGGTTCTGGACTGTGTACAATGTACATATGGTTCATATCAGAATGGGCATGAAGGCAAGCTACCTTTATCCCCCCGCCCCCCTGATGCTGAGGTGGAGCTAGTCCCTGATATAAAATAGAGCAGCCTTAGAACAACTCAGCTTTGCCCTAGCTGGCAACTGCCCCCATGGGTGCGAGTAGCTGAGGATTGCTGAGGCTCAGGAGGGCCTAATATCCTCTTCCAGATACATCGTCTGTGGGCAGACCATCTGCTAGGGTGGTTCTACACCAGCTGGGTATTCCCCCAGGCATGAGGAATATTCAGTGATCAGCACCATGCACTTTTTGGTAGCTTTTCAACAATAATAGGATCAGGTGAAGTGGAATTACTGGTGTAAAAGAGAAGAGAATTAGGGAAAAAGCTGTTGATGACGATGATTTAGCTGAAATTACACACACATCTCTTGACAGGTAGCACATCATTAGCTTTTGCACAGAGTGTTTTGTGGATGCCTATGAGGATCAGTAAAATAAAAAAGACATCTTCAGATCAGAACTGAATATGCAGGGGAATCAGAGGCACTTTGGTTTATTTATGGTGGGAAGTGAGTTTCCTAAATTATACATGTACTAGGATGAATCAAGGACATAATTCGTGCTGCTCAGTGATCAGAAGTTTTATCATATGAACATTAGGCTTTATTTTCTAACTCAAAGGCATCCCAGAGACAATCGTCACCAGCTATGCAGTATGCCACAATTTCTGAGCCAACTAAATAGAACAACTGGTACGCTATTAAATGTGTAGGGTCAGTTTGTTTGACCATTTGTTCTGATTACAATGGTAAACTCAAAGTCTATGTAAACCCCTGCAAGTGAGGCAATGGAAAGAAGCCAAGTTATAATTGTGAAAGTTGTTTCAACGAAACTCTTTGATCTTAGGGATGTAAAGGAAAAAGAAATAAGTAGAAGCCACTTGACCTGCAGTAGCTGTAAAATATGTCAAGCACATTCACTACCTCTAGTTCTGTGTTACCCTCTGGCGCTGTTTGTAATTCTCTTTTTGTGCATATAAAATAATACCCTGAAACCATCAGACAATGTTATCTGAAGGAAAAGAATAAACTGGAATTAGAATTTTGAAGAGGGCACAGAATAGAGTATATCAGTGATTATGAACAAGTCTACAGGTCAGGAATGTAACTTCCTTGTGCATCCCTTTGAAAGTTTATCCCTTGAAATCTCCAGCAGCAGAAAATCTTTTGCAGAGAAATGTTGGAAGTGGTAGTAGTGAGAGAATAGTTTTGAACTTCCTCAGATGTTGCCTTATGGGGAAAACAGAGCTGCCTTATAATAGGGAACTGAAGTCAAAATAATAAATTCTGTTTACTGAGACACATTCTGGATCTTAATGTTACCCATTTGATTTTGGGTTAATTCAGAGTTTGGAGAGAGGAGGAAGAAAACTCATAGTAAAACAAATTTGTGATTGGCAATGAATGACTCTTCTTTTAAAAGGAGACCATAGTGGGACTGGCAGAAGAAACCAACTAGGTTTCCTTTAGATAACTTAATTGATATTTTCCACCATGTATTGTCCATAGTGCATCAAAGAAACCCTTGTATTAGTAAATGATTATTTAGTAGTGGGTATTGCATGCAGCTCAAGATTGTCTCTTGAACAGATGGGGGGAAAAAAGGCTAAAAGTATGTTCCATTAAAATACAACGTACTTAGAAATAACACCGTGAGTCCATGAAGTCATCTGCTACAAAGCTACTTTCCTTAATGATGACAGTGTTGAGTTTAGTTAGGTAAGACAGTCTTCAGAAATACTTTCTCATTCTGTGGTTATTTAATATATATTTATATGTTTACCATTATTAGTTTGAAATTTGTGACTGTGGTGATGATGAAAGAGTAGCAGAATGGCAGGCCTAGGCAGTAGTCGCCTTTACTAATATGGAGAAGTGGTACTAAGTGAGAAACAGCAACATGAACCTTTTCTTCTCACTGTCCTATCAACATGCCTCAATCCTGACCCAGAGCAAGCATATTTTAGGATGAGAATTTTTTACTCTTTTAGGCTATTCAGAGCTTGGCCTCACTGCTGAGCCTCCTGCCTTCAGAGTTTGTTACTCTGGGAGCTGGACTGAAACCACCAAACTTATTTTACATACTCAGGCCTTGCCTTACCAACCTGAACCATTATTGACCTGGCCTTGATATGAAATTACAACCTGGAAGTAGAAGGCCCCATATTTTGTTATAGCCTCCTGGCTGCTTTTAATTGATAAAGACAGAACAGTAAATCACTGTGAGAATGATTTTAAATCCCTCTGTACAGGATGCAGAACCCAAAGAAGGGACTGCTGTATTTAGCAAAAGGACTAATGAGTGTCAAGTCTGCTAAACCGCTTTGTAATTGGCCTTCCTGAAGAACTGTTATTATCACTAATAAAAGGTCTGGAGATAAGAAACAGCCTTTGCTTTTTGGATGTGAGGGTGCGAGGACAGGAAATGAAGAAAGCACCAGATGTCTATAACTGTTAGCATGTCAACTCACATTGTTGAAATAATAAGAAGAAATGTTAATTGTTCTCTTATGGAAGATGCCCTTTAATATGGAGAACTGGTCACAAACTTATGCGTACAGTACAACCAGATTTATTTGAACAGGTAACATGCATGTTCTCTTATATTTATTGTTAAGGTATTGTAGAGGCACCAGCTGATATTCTGCCCCATTTTGTTAAGCACTGTAGAAACATATGGTAATAAATCATCTAAAGAATTTACAGCCTAAATAGATAAGGCAGAGAAAAGGCTGATTTACTCACGGTAACACAGGAGGTCAATGACAGAGCTAGGAATAGAATCCAGGTCTCTTATGTTCCTGTCCAGTGTCCAAAAATCTACTAGACTGTGCTGCTTCTTGAAGAGCTGTACGCACTAATTAATGTATGGATTGTTATGAAGGGAACAAGGCATTAGTAAAATGTCCAGCCAAAACAATATTCTGGGAACTGTGGTAGTTTTCAAGTTCAGATTCTTCTGACTGATTTAAACTTCAGATAATGCATATAAAATTCTCCACCCACCCTTATATATCTTCTTAGAGTGACATTTTTCACTCTAAGACTGCCAAATATGCTTGTATAGCATTTAGCACAATCAGGTCTTGATCCTGCCTGGGACTTTTGAATGTTTACATTTTACATAAAAATAATAAGGTAGAACTTAGTATAAATTCTTGCTCATTTGCCTATTCCAAAATAATGGGCCCGTTGGAAATAAAACAGTTAATATCGTGTTTAACCTGCTTCAAGTTATGTTTATAAATAATAATGATCTTATTGTGCTTGGATCTTTTATCTACCTTGGTTTAGATAAATGTATCAACTTCTACATTAATAATTACTCTATAAAGTTTAGCTGAATAGAACTAAGTTTAAATTAATGAATCATCTTCAGAAATATTAGACTCTAGGTAGAAAGGAAAAGATGGAATCGAAGTACTGAAGGCATTTTCGATTCCTAAGAAAGGGAAGGAAGTCTTTGATTGTGTGTGTGTTGTTTTTACAGTTAAAAAAAAAGTTCTGAAAAGGATTAAAAGAGTAAATGTTATTTTAATAGTAGTATCCTTAGAGGCCCAGAGATCTTTGAATTACATAAACTTAATCTTGTAAAAAAGCTGCATACTTCTTACAAAAAGCTTTTGTTGTGAACCATTTACTTTTTAATATAAGCTTTTTTTCCCCAAGAGAAATTCATCAAAAAACAAGTTTACAGGTAAATAGAAACGTTTTACATAAACAATTATTTTTATTTGAAAGAAATTCTTGCCTTGCTTTTAGGGGAACACAATAAAAGAACATTCAGCAACCTGGAAGTCATGATTTGCTAAGTTCAAACCAAGTTCAAAGGCTCAAGTTCAGTTTTAAATCTAAAATCTACTTTTGAATCAACTCCAGATTTGTGAAACAGATGATCTCATGTCTGATTGAGCACTTATGCGGGTGGCTCATGGTAAATTGCATATCTGAGGATCACAGAATGATGCAAAGGGCTGAGTCACTTAGCATGTCTATTTAAGATGTATTTCAAAATAAACCTCATGGACTAGACACAACAACTACTGTAATAATGATTCAGTTTGATATATCCAATAGTTTTTATTTTGCAAATTTTCCTTGTTTCATTATTTCTTGATTTTTATGTATATTGGTTTTTGTTTTGCGTGCTTCAGGGATGCTGAAGCTCTGAGTCTTCCTAAAGTAAATTGATCCAGGATTGTCTTTCTTAATCAGCAGAGAGCATTAAACAATAGCTCCAAAGGATGTGAAATATCCTGTTCATTGAAGTGGAGTCTTGACCCTGAAACTTGATGATAAATGCTTAAATGTTAACATAATTAACTTTTTCCTCTACTGATCATTCTAGCAGAAATATGCATCCAATTGTGAGCTGCTCAGGGGGGAAAGGTCTCTTTTTATGTGTTGGTATAATATAATGCAATCTGACTTTGACTCTGCTTGGGGGCATGGGAATGGATAGCAATATAAACCTTAACTTTGTCCTGTAGTGACGCCATGAGGACAGAAGCATGAAAAATGAATGACTGTAAAAAAATCAGACCATAAACACTAAATTGTATTCATGTCATAGCTTCACTGCAGGGCAGAGTTAAGGCTGCTTGTGTGCCTTACCTATGCATTACTATATCTGAACATGTCTGGATTTCTTTTAAGTAAACTTACCTGTGAATATCCTTGTAATGCTTGATTCTGGGATAATTAGTGCATCACCGCAAGGTGTTTTACCTTCAAGTTACTGATATGCACTCTCCACTTGAATGCCATCTGCCCCAAGTTTTTTGTCTTGGAGTGAAAAAAGCTTGCGATTATCCACACTTGTTGGATGCGGTGGTAGATATTGCAAGAGGGGGGAAATAGAACCAATAAGAAACAAACCCCACCCACAGAGCCGGCCCACAACATTTTGGCACCTGAGGCGGGGAACTCAAATGATGCCCCCAAGTCCCCTTGCTTGGGCCAAAAATTTGAAAGGTCTCAATTCTGCCTTCTTCCTGTTCTACTCCTCTCATGGTACTGCTCTGCTACCTACCCCAAAAAAGGAGAACTAACAACTCAAAGGATGCGTCTACACTTACAAATTAAGTTGACTTAAGGAGGCTTAAGTCGACTTAAGCTATTCCGCATCTACACTGGGCTTTCCTTAAGTGGACTTAAGCATTTCCTTAAGTCAACATAAGGAAAATTAAGTCAACCTAATAACACCTCATTTTAGGTCGACTTAATGTTTAAGTCGACCTTATTAGGTCGACTTAAACCAGTGTGGACGGGGTTAGCGCCTAAGTCCACCTTATTAAGTCCACTTTAAGTGTTAAGTCAACTTAATAAGGTCGTAAAGGGGCTATGTCTATACTAGAAAAGTTAAGTCGACTTTTGTTAAGTCGACTTAATAAGATCGACTTTAAGTTGATTTAATAAAGTCAACTTAACTTTTCTAGTGTAGAGATAGCCAAAATGCCTTGTTCAAAAATTTTAAGTAACTTTCAAATGCCTGAACAGCAAATGTATCTTTTCTTGTCTGCATAGTAAACACTGCCATTTTTATCTGTTTAAAAAAATCAAAGTGGTGCTTTCCGTGCCTTCTTGATTGCAAAGATTTGAACTGCTTCCTGAAGGTCCACAGTCTGGACCAGCTCATGCTCTATTGAGATGGTTGCAAGGCCGACCAGCCTCTCCTGCATCATTGTGGACTGTAGATGTGTTTTTATTAACTTCAGCTTGGAGAAGCTGCGTTCTCTACTGGCAACTGTTGCAGAAAGTATTAGAAGTATGCGCAGAGCAACAAAAGCATCTCAAACTCTTTCCACCTATGGAACACTCTCTGGTGATTTGCTACCTTCTCATGGCATGCCAGATTTCTAGCCAGATTTTTCCAGTCCTTTGTTCCTGTAGAACCCAGTGTGGCTGGAACATTAGACTGGAAGAGTTTGCAACAAAAACACTATGCAGCATTCTGGGTTTTTTGAGTATATAAACCATGGCCTCTCCACTTTGTCACCATTGGGGATTTCTCGCCAGTAATGTGTTAGATGGAAACTTCTACTTTCATTGTCTTTGAGGAACATGAAGTTTTTCACTTGCTGTGGCTCATGCAGTACAAGGAAGTCCCTCAGGCTACTGCTGAAGTGGATCCAGAGTCCTGGATCTCCTAGACTTAAGGAACTAAACTCAGCAGCAGCTGTTTCTTGTGCCTCCACCACACTCTTCTCTGATCGATATTTTCCTTCAGGAATGTGCATGGTTACATCCATTTGAGATGGAGATATGGATGCTGCAGTAGCTGCCAGGTCACCTGCTCTCTGACTAACTGGAAGATCAGGCATCTCCTCACCACTCACATCCTCACTGGGGCCGGAAGGCTCACAGTGAACATTTGTGTCTATGTATCTCAGGAGAGCTCCTTTCTGCTGAGATAGAAAAGCTTTCTTTGCTTTCTTTCTTTTTCTGAATGTTGCCCCAGAGGAGCATTTTCTTCTTTCACTCATGACTGCTGTTCTGTGCCAGGTATAGTGGCTCTCAACACGCAGTTGACGGGGACAAATAAGCAGGCTCGTTGCAGGGCCTGAGTGAGGGAAGATATCAGCGTCTTAAGGGCCAGTTAAAAAGTCGATTTAAGCCTTAGGTCGAGTAGAAAGGTGGTTTAATAAAGTCAACTTAATTTTCATTAAGTCGACTTTATTTTGCTTAAGTCGACTTAAGCAAGCTGCTTAAGACAAGATGGTCAGAGAGGCAGCTCCATGGCTAGGGCAGCCCTTAGACTTTTGACTGATAGAAGCTAGGAGAGGAAGACATGGGTGGATCATCCATAACCATACTTTTCTGTATACTTTCCCTGAAGCTTTGGTATTGACAACTGTTGGAGATAGGATACTGGTTTAGATGGATCATTGTCTGACTCAGCAGGGCAGTTCTTAAGATATGATGATTAATTGGTTAGAAAACATGCCTTTTAGTGATAGACTTGAGGAGCTCAATCTATTTATCTTAACAAAGAGAAGATTAAGGGGTACCTGATCTGTAAGTATCTACATAGGAAACAAATATTTCATAATGGGCTCTTCAGTCTACAAGAAAGGGGTATAACATGATCCAATGACTGGAATATGAAGCTAGACAAATTCGGGTTGGAAATAAGGTGTACATTTGTAACAGTGAGGTTAATTAACCACTGTGCAATTTACCAATTTTTAGAGTGGATTCTCTATCATTGGCAATTTTTACATCACAACTGGATGTTTTTCTAAGAGATATGCTCTGGGATTTTGCAGAGTGGGCTAGGGTAAGTTCTATGGTCTAATTCACTGGTTTTCAAACCATGGGTTGGAACCCAGTACTGGGTCACAGAGCCTCAGGTACTGGGGTGTGGTGCACCCTGTTGCCGCCACTGAAAGACTGGAATAAACTGCTCAAAGATGTAATTGTTGGTTCATGGGCATAAATGATTTTTTTCACCTGGGTTCTGAGGAAAAAAAAGTTTGAAAACCACTGGTCTAACTTATACATGAAGATGGACTAGATGATTACAATAGTCTCTTCTGGCCTTGAAATCTACACCATGTTTTTCCCACCAGATTTTCTTTCCTAGATTCCAAAACAAAAGTGGACATGTCTGACAATGATAAGAAGAAACTTCTCCTAAAGGTTAGTTTTTCCATAGTTGTCACTATAAGATTTCTTGATCCCTCCTCTGAAGCATATGGCACTGGCCATTGTCAGAGAGAAAATACTGAACCCCATGAACTTCTGGTCTGTGCTAGTGTCACCCTCACCTTCAAAAATGAAAATAATTGTCTTCATATCCATGTATGCCTTTGTCTTACACTTTACTATACCTGGTTCACAGAACCTTTCCTGAAAATTGTTCTTTTAGCCTCTAAGGTTATGTCTACAATAGCAATTTAGGTCGACATAAGGAGGCTTAAGTCGACCTAAATAACTCTCTGTCTACACCAGACTTTCATTAAGTCAACTTAAGAAATTCTTTAAGTCGACTTAATGGAAGCTTAAGTTGACTTAATAAGAACCACCAATTAGGTTGACTTAAGCCTCGTCCACTTCGTTAAGTCGACTTTAATAAAGTCGACTTAACAAAATCAACCTAACTTTTTCTAGTATAGACATAGCCTAAGGGATAATACAGGGCAAAAGTAAAAAAAAAAGTTTTGTACCAGTTCTTCAATATTCTGTTTAATTTTTCCAAAGTCCAGGGTCAAGTTTTTGGATGGCATTAGCAATGCTACAAGTCACAAGTCTATGAACTTTTCAGGAACATTGTTAAATCTCTTTGGCTCCAAAAAAGGTATATTTGAATAATGCTGACATGTTAAAGGCCTCATGTAAAAGTTAGTATCTTGAACCACTTGTCTGAAATTTCCTGGGGAAAAAATAACGACTTTCTCCTGCTCTACAATTTAATTCACTATATAACATTTTAAAAAGGCATTTTGTTTTCTTTCCCTTTGATAAAACATGTTCTTGGAAGGGTAAGATGAACTTTTCAAGGTGAAAGGTTGTATATGAACAGACGAAGCAGTAATAACAGGAGAAGCAAATTTCACCCTGACAAAAGAGTTGGCAGTTCTTTACAGTCATTCAAAAGCCTATACATTTTTACAGTATGTTGTGTGAGTTTGTCAGACAGCATGCATATGTGTATGTGCCAGTGTGTATATGACAATTGTATTATAGATTTAAAAAAAAATGTGTGTGTGTGTGTGTGTGTGAAAATTATGACATACAGTAACATCCCTCAAGCTAAAAAATTCAGGGTGAAGTCTACCATTCTAGTCTTAATTCTCCCTGTTGTCATGTGTAGTTTTTGAGATTGTATGATTATGTGACAGAATTGGTAGACACATACAACTTAGATTTTAATTTTCAGGGGTGTTGAGCATCTATGGCACTTGTTGATTTTGTTGTGGATTCTCTGTACCAATGACAATTAGATGAGAGTTCTGTAAAAAATAGGAATAGCTAAGAATTCAAAAGACTGCAGGCAATTTCAGCTAAAATAAAGAGTTGGCTTAGTACAAACTAACTAAAAAAACCCCCCAAAACCCTACTTGGAGGTGACATATTTTCATTATGCTGTATTTCTGAAATAGTTGTCCGACATTCCAGCCTCTTAGCAGGGATGTAGTGACAGATAAATGAAATTGTTATAAATTATTAATTATTATTATATCCATCACGGCACTGGGTTTAAAGAAAACAGGTCATTGATGCTTGAATACAAGTGGAGTTCCATTGTACTGCAGAGGTACTGTAGAAAAGAAAGTACCAGACTAGTATAAAGTAAGCAACCTTTATAATCACAGAAATGTAGTTTGCTTATGAGAACACCTTTTGAGCTAAAACATTTCCTTCAACAACTAAGGAAATAAAGATTCTTTTAGAGGGAAGTTTCATAACACAAATGTTTTGGAAAAGAAAGAATGTGCAATAAGACAGGAGATCTGTTCCTACTCTCATTAAAATCAGTGCTGCAACAAAGAAATGACAACGTGATCTCTAATATAGCCTTGCCCTAGTTTGAGCCTGAGTTCTACTATTTTTGATGTTAAGCATCCGTCTCTGGTTAACGTTCTGTTTTCAGCCGGAACTGTATGTGTTGTAAATGAAGTAGACCAGGGTAATCAATTCTGCATCTGTAGTCTCTCCTTCCTCTACCAAAAGAGAAATAACTTTTTGCTGTAGTGTAAAGTTTCCAACTGCACCTGATTAGAAGCTGTGACAGTGTTCAGAGAAGAGGCAAAAGTAAGAAGACTTAAGAAGAGGCAAAGGTAAGAAGAGTTAAAAAGAAGCAAAGTTAAGCACGATATGTTAAGAGAAACTGTAGATGGACTGGGAGATTTAGCAATGTTTTTTTGCTTGATTAGGTGCAACATTTTACATACTGGATCCCCAAGCTATGTGTTGTCAATGCAATATGTGGGAGCAACCAACGCTTTCTGCAAAACAGGATGCTGTAAGCATAGTACCCTGGAGCATCCACATTTTCCACTATCTCCTAAATTCTGTTGCTAGTTCTAATCTTGCTCCTGGCTTCCAATGTCATTGGCTATGTCTACACTTGCTAAAATTAGTTGGAATTAGTTAGTTCGAACTAACTAATTCAAACTAATTTTAGTTAGTTTGAATTAACTTAATTCTAACTAAGCAAGTGACATTCATGGCACTTGGGCTGCATCTACACTTGTAAATTGTCGACTTAAGGTTGCTTAAGTCGACTTAATTTACCCTGCGTCTACACTACAGTTTCCTTAAGTTGACTTAAGCAACTTGCTTAAGTCTACTTAAGGAAAATAAAATCGACTTAATGAAAATTAAGTCGACTTTATTAAACCTAGATTTAAGTAGATTTAAGGCTTAATTCGACTTTTTAAAGTCGAATTAAGCCAGTGTAGACGTGGGGTAGCCCTAAGTCAACTTAGGGCTACCTCAGGACTACACCAATGCCCTCCCTGCCGGGGGGGGGGCAAAGGGGGAGCCTGGCATGCCCCCCAAAGGGCAGGGCAGAGCCCTGTGTGATGCTGTCTGGATTTAGGGAAGCATTTATGATACTATTTTCTATTCATATCTCATATATGCTATAATCCATAGGAACTATGTCATGTTTGATATCAATAGAAAGGTAGTAATTTGCTGGGAATGATTATATGGTTTATGTCTAGGAACTGTATTTGGATTAGAAGTTAGGAATTTGGTGTTATATCTATACTTTAACGTGTGTGATTTTGTGGGAACACCCGAGACAGGCTGTCTAAAACCATTGTCTACTTAATGTTAAGGAATCTGCCACCTACAATGGGCCCAGGGAGTAACCTGATGAGCCATTAAGGACATAAGAAATACAACCATTGTATTGTCAAGAATATGGGAAACCTGGGACTCAGTCCCTCTGCTCTAATGACTTTCATTATTTACCCAGAGTTCAGTTGCAGAGACTGAGGATCAGCTACATAGTCCAGTGGTTAGAACACTTACCTGCGAGGTAGTAGATTCCTGTTCAAGACCTTTCTTTCCCCTCAAGCAGAGAGGAGACATAAAATGGAGGCCTCCCACACCCCAGGTTAGTACCCTAACCTGTGGTTTCCTGAAAAAATTCCATAGGTGTCGAACTCCAAAGATGACTCCCAGCTGTAAATTAATAGTAGAGACAGACATCTACCTGCAGCCTGGATTTAAAAATTGATCTATGTGTGAGGGGCGGGTCTTAGTGCACACCCTCCTGGTTAGCATCTTCCAATGCTACCTTAGGTGGCTTCCTCTAAAACCTACTGTATAGGAGGATAGGTGCCTAACACAAGCTTCGTGAATTTCAGTGATTTACTAAGTGCCTGGACATCGCCTATCTGCCTGAGCTGTTGAGAAAGGAGAAGAACATCTTCTATGTTGGTAATGTTCCAAGCATAGATGGCTTTAAAAGAATAATAATTTTGTTAGTTACAAAGCAGCAAAAAATCCTGTCAAAATAATTCCTCTTGTATAGAATTTCTTTTGACTGTAAATAACACACCATTTTTTAACCGTATGAGTCAATATCTTGGCACTACTCTGTAACCTATTTCTCTTGTATTACAAGACTATCTGGTTCTGTTTTACATTTTGACATTGAGGCTCACTGGGGCATAAAGAACAATTGTGTATAATAGCAACTTGCTATTGTTTGAAGAAGGCTCTCAGAGGCAACTCTTCTTTCTTCAGTCATTTACTTCTGAGGTAACTTAACTGCTAGTGTGTCAAAATGTGAGCTGAAGTGTAAGTGATGTTAGGAACAAGCCTCAACTTCTGGAAAGCAGTGTAGTTCAGTGGATTTACACAAGGTGTGGGTCTGGCCTGCACAAACATGTTTAATGAGTCGCTGTTCATTAAAAAGAAAGTCAGTGCCAATCAGGACAGGCACAATAGATGTGGTCAAATGGTGGAAACTTTATTTGTAACTTAAACAAAACACAATCCAAAGGCAACCTTTCTAACCGAAAAAGAGGTGAGAGCTGCCACATGCTGTCACTTACCTTCTCCCTCCCCGCACTTTTAATGTCCATAATCTGTGTAATCTACCTTCTCCAGGCCTATCTCTTCTACTTGAACCAAGACTAAATTGAGACGTTGCAATCCCACAATTTGCAGGCTACTGCACACAGACCTGAATTGTGTAACAAAAATTAGGGCATTGCTGCGCATGCCACCCCATTCAGCATGGAAAATGGGGCTGACTTTCATCTCCTATTCTCTGTTAGATTGATTGTCCACTCTGACTATCTCCAGTAGTTCTAAGCCAGGAATCTAATCCTCAGTGCCAAGACTAATAACTACAGGGCCCCCCAGCTTGATTTTATTGAAATGAACTCAACATACAAAATTGTGCAATATGAGGTCTGCTTCTCCAGCAAATGGATTAGCCAATTCTCGGTACACAAAAGTATGTTCAGGCCTCCATGTCTAGGAGGTGCATATTATCTGGACAAGGTAATACCCTTGTTTTTCAGAATCTGGCCCCAGCAGAATAAGTACAATTCACTGACCAACAAATGTCCTTGCATATCCAATCCAGCACTGAGCACAGCTAGGTGATGGTGTCCTTATGCTGAACATACATTTTAAATACAAAGGGTGCGTCTACACTTACAAATTAAGTTGACTTAATTTAATCTCTGTCTACACTACAATTTAAATTTAAAATCAACTTTATTAAACCTGGTTTAAAGCCGACTTTACTGGCTAAGTCGACTTTATAAAGTCAACTTAGCCAGTGTGGATGCAGATTAGCCCTAAATCTATTTAAAGTTGATTTAAGGGCTCCAGGGCTCCCCCACTGCCCTCCCTGCAAGGGAGGCTGGCACAGCCAGAGCCTGGCATGCCCCCCCAATGGGCAGGACACAGCCTTGCCCACTCCGCTCCTATGCCCTGCCAGTGTCCCTGTCCTGCTCAGCCCCCATTGTACCCATGTACAATGGGGCAAATGCTGAGCCCCCTTTCACTTGGCAAGGGTGCCTCCCCTGCCACTGTGGATTAGTCCCAGGTCCACCTAGCCCTAGAAGTCGACTTAGGCATCCAGTGTGGATACTCTAAGTTGATTTGGCCAGGTCTCCTTGAAGTCGACTTAATTTTTGTGTGGACATGCTGTCGACTTAACAAAGTTGACTTAGCAAAGTCAACTTATTTGGCCAAGTGTAGACATAGCCAAAGACACTGAAGAGGTTAATTATATCATCCTATGTTTCCTATCACAGTGGTAAAGCATCTGACAGTGAAACAGCTGAAGCTTCCTGCTAATTACAGCCCAACTCAGGGTTTTTCTAGGCTGTCCAGTAGCTTTATGGCCCAAAACTAAACAAAGTGCACAAAACCAAACCCATCTCTGAATTCTGCACTTCTTGCCTTTGTCATTTGTCAAAATGACAGACAACATCAACCTGGAGGAAAGTAACTGACCCACGAGAGGACAGAAGTAAGTACAAAGCAACCTAGAAAGTTTAGAGCAATGGGGAGGGGAGGGGAGATTTTATACTTTCACATCACCAGCCTTGGAGAAGAAATTAACAGCACAGTTAGAAAAAGGTGTGTGAATGTAACCAATCACTCATCTCCTTAAGCAAGTTCATTTTCTTCTTGTCTCCTTACTGCTGTTGTAATATTACCTTACTCAGGTAATCAAGTTCTATATAATTTTTGACTAATGAAATGGAACAAGCCTGCTCATGCAATGATAGTATGTTATTTTGCTCTTAGTGCATAAAATTATTAGGCCTAATTACGAGCCCTTTGAATTCAATAGATGTACCCAGGTGCTCAAAGTTACACAGGTAGGCTTGCTGGACTGAGGCCACAGAGCATACAGAATAGGTAATGCATTACTTTCTAACCACACCTTGGTGACAGCTTCACTCTCACCTTTCTCTTGCCTCTTGCTCTCTTTTCTATCGGTTAAGAGGGATTGGGTTTATTTTTTTGTTCAGTTTACTACATGTTCAGACAGGATAATATAGCCCATGAGCTTTTGCCCTAATGTTTAAGTCAGGCTGGAAGAGTTTTTGGAAAGGAAAATTGCTCTCAAAACAGGGATTTTCTGGCATTTATTTCTTGCACTAGGCTGTAACAGCTGAATCAAATTAAATGGCACTTCTATTAAGTCCACCCAGCAGGAAAACGTTCCACTCGGCAGACATGGGAGAGAGTAAAGATGAAATCAAAGGAAATCTGCAGTGGAAGCTGAACAGCTCTGAACTAAGCTGAACTATGCCGATGGGCATAGTGAATGCATTTATAACACCATGACAAAACTAGGCTTGAGAGTTTGTGCAGACACCGATTACTAAAGCCAACAAGAAGAGCCAAAGCCCTGAAGAAATCAGACGTGATTGCACAAGCTGGATGTTCAGTTTTGCATTGCCTCTCCTCCTGGATCTGCATGGGTAGGGTTCAGAGAGTAATGAAGGGAAAGTGACTGTGGTTACTGCATATGAAGAGCATGAAGGAAAGATGAAGAGTGAAGCCAGTTATTCAGTGAGCATTGTTGCCCTATTTCTGCTTTACATTTGTGCCTTTGGCAGCATGTGGGTCGGGGGAATAACCAACTCAATGCAATATGAACTTTGCATCCACTTGATCTTCTCTTTTTCTCATGGACCTTGCATAACCCATCCAATATCATACCCTAAACATACAATGTCACCCGTGATTAGGATTCCTACCATAGGAATTCTTTTAACAAGCCAGGAATTGAGTTTCCAGGGCTTTGACTGCCGGCTCCTGCCTAAAGCACCCCCTCCATTATGGAGGGATTCTGCGTAGATATTAATACTGACTCATTATAACTTTCTCTGTTGATTCCCCATAGCTTGCTCCCTTTCCTGTGTAGCTTAGACCCACAGTGGAGCACCCATGCCTCTGGGAACTGCAGATGATGCTTCACAGTCTACACTTCTCCCTTGCATGTCCCCAAGACAAGAATCTGTGGGGTTTTCTTCTCTTCCACCTAGGGAGGCTCAGTTGACATTTTAAGTTACTCATCTGCTTATGACAAGTTCCAAAGAACTCATCTCACAAATTTAAGATTACTTCACTTTGATCTGCGTACATGCATTTTAAATGGTATTGTAACTGTACAGTGCTCCCTTATGGTCAAACTTCCCCTTAGAAAACCCTCCTTGCCTGATGAAGTGGGATTTTTCTCCCAAGAAAACTCATGCAATAAATAAATTTGTTAGTCTTTAAAAGCGCCACAAGACTCCTTGTTTATTTCCGCCCTTGACATCAAGATCCCTGTAATCTGATTCAAGAAAAACATACAGCACAAAGGGTCTTGTGAGAAGAACACAGTCATATATGTTTATACTGAAAAGGTGCCTGAATCTTGAGGAAGATTAGGCAGTTATCAAAGTGGCAAGAGAAGAAAGAAAGCCTCCTTCTTGGGGACTCTGTCTCTTAGTAAGGACATCATATTTTGGACAGCAGTGCTCAGGCAGACATGGGTTTACTGGAACCTGAAAGGTCTTTTCAGTAGGATAAATCAGTTTCAGATTAAAGAATGCACAGTTCTTTCACCTGCTGAAATAGTCTGAGCACATGAAAACATGCTGATGCCAGTGTCACAGTTACAAGGTTGGCTGCACCTCAGTTCTCTTCCTGGTCTCTCCAGATTCCTCAGAGTTAAATGTCAGGCCTTGTACTTTTAACTTTCCTCAGGTGGAATCCCAATATCTTCCTACTCTTAGGTCCTAGGCTATATAGCTCTTTGGTCCTGGGCTATAGCTCCTTACGTATGGAGCCAGCAGGCCTGACTGAGTTTGAACTGTATCGGTTCTTCCCATCAGGAGTCTCTGATCAATGGCGAATATAGTAACCAGAAAGCCTTCTGAAACAAAAGATTGTCTAATTTTACCTACAGGAACAACGTATTCAGAGAAAAAGGATTTTAAAGCAATGGTCTCTACATGAATGTCTATCTTACCCAAAAGTGTATCATCCCCTGATGATAGGCTAGACATGCCTAACTTCTTCAGACATCCCAGCAAATCTGGATGTCCGCCTGTTTCCCCCAAACAGCTCCCCAGCAACTGCTTCCCCTCCCTTCACGGACAGACCCTTTTCAAATTGCTATACTCCTTTTGACCTTTAGTTCCCAGGCCTTTTCCAGCCCTGGAATGGTCTCAGAACAAACCTCAAGTGTTTGTTGAAGAGTGGCTGATCTTGGGCCAATTCCTTCCCTTTCCTGGATATTTTTTCCATACGGACTACTATTACACTAAACCAATATATTTGTACAGTAAACATCCCAGGAACCAAGTCAACAAACAGCATTCATAAATTATGGCAGGGTTGCTCCAACTCTGTCACGGCCAACAAGCTAAGAAGCTGTTTTATGTCACAAAGACATAATGTTAAACTCTTGGGACCATATCCTTTAGTGGCCTGAGCACTTCCCGTCCAACCCCAAAGTGCTTCAACACTCAGAGAACTGTCAGTAGGAGCAGAGGATGCTGGACCATGATTATAACTAGTATAAATTTACATGAGAGTCTCTGCTGGTATAGCTATGTTGATTTGCCAATAGCTGGAGATTACAATTTGAGCAGTAATTGACAATTTTACTTTCACATCCTTCTATATATGTAGTAGATTATTTTATTCTGTTAAATCCAGGAGCCATTATTTCTAGTCATTTCTGTTAATGACAGCAAATATCTTAAAGATCGAGGATTCCTATGCAAGTTGAATGTGAAATTGGTGTTTCATCAAAATTCCCTATTATATACACATATTGTTTCAATTTTCTGTAAACCTCTATGTTGATCTCTCATTAAAAGCCATATACGTGTAAGCATAACTGATAAAATATTGAAAGTTATTTACTCTGATTTGTTATTCTTAAATTGATGTATATAGTAATATTTTTAAAGGACTTTTATATTCACTAACACTTCATGTCAGAGCTATTGATAAATAGGGAAAGTTTCTGATAAATAATGGACTTCTGGGTGAATGTTGTTCACATTGCTTTTCATAATGCTTTACGTTCCCACTTAATTACTTCTAGAGAAATTAGGTGACACAGTATAGAGATGATGGCCTCTGTTGGACAACAATGTGAAAGGATGTTGAGTCTACGGTACTTTTTTAGTAATCTAACTTGGCTCTGTAAAAATAATCAGATCATGTTTCATCTGTACAACATGGCATCAAAATATAAATACACTTTTAGCACACTTTGTGAAAATTGTTAGTGGACATTCTGGGTCAGACCATTCACCAGTGTATTCTGATTTACATCAGTTGATCCAGCCTTCTATATTCAATAGATGTCCATGGACTTTTCAATGTCCACTATTAAAATACTTACATGGAGTTCAAAAAGGTGTATTATCTGTTTCCCCTGTATATTATTTATGATCCTTCTTGGTAACTTAGCCTAATTGCTAGGATGAAACTGTGCTCGCTGGGAAAAGTTATGTTTGGTTGTATAAGATGAGCGAAATGAAAACAGTTTGCTTTTGCCCTTAACTCAGCCTGATGCATGATCCTTTTGTTTACATTGAGGTTATGATAGTTCTCCTTTATCTGCTAGTACACACAAACATGTTGATAGATTGTGCATTTCTACTTATTGATTGCAGGCCCTTACCACGACTGTACAGCACTGATTGCTGGATTTTCATATGAAAGAGATTTACGTACAAGGTTTATTTAGACTTGTTTCCAGTCCTTCTACTTGTGGAGCAAGATAAATATTTCTGTCTCCACTGAGATGTGTGATACTCTTTAAATGTTTTCAAGCCCTTACAGTGGGAAAGGTGCTGAAAGGCCTAGGGCCAGGTTTTGCCTTAAACTGATCACTCTAAAATGATTCTGTATGATCCAGGTTTATTGTTTGAGGAAATTCAAGAATTTAGAACAAACAAACATCAGTCCCAAATGAAAAGCACATTGCAGTGTCTTATTAATGGCTTCTTTGCATGTTCTAGTGTGGTTTCACTAGACATTAGGGCCATGATCATCTGAGTTCTAATCCGAATTCTCAGATTGTCTCATTCGTGTCCTCCTCAAGGGGCTTGGAGCTTGATTTTCAACTCAGATTGAGGTTAATTGCAGCTGTGGGTGCTCAACATTTCTGAAATTAGGCCCTTACCTAATCTTTCGATACCCTTTTGAAATAAATTGAATTAGAGTTTGTAAAATGTTTTCAAATGTAAAAGGCCAGTTAAAATGTTATCATCTTCACTGGAAAATACAAAAGGTCTACTTTTTAAACATTTGAGGCATACAGTTCCAGGCTAATTTGCAGCGTGCACTGTAGTAATTATTCACACAAATCTGTCTTTATTCTTTCTTTGCGTCAAATGAGAATAACTCCCTTGACTAATACTTACCTCTTATATAGGGTTTATCATCTACAAAGCTCAAAGCACTTTACAAAGTAGGTTAAATATAAATATCTCCATTTTACAAAAGGAGAAACTCTGATACACGTAAGTGAAGTTACTTGCTCACAGTCACACAACTAGTCATTGGCAAAGTCCGAGGTTACCCCATTCCCATGCCAGCGCTCTCTTTATTGATCATGTTGTCTCCCATCATCACAATCAGTGTTTGCACATATGGGTGCCCAAACTCGGGCACTGAAATCCAAGATCTCATTCAAGGACTGTTTTCAGAGCTGTTGAGCATTCACAGAGTCCAACGAAGTCATGTTTCCATGCGCAATACTTCTGAAATCAACCTCTTAGATGGCACTTATCACTGTTTGAGATGGTGCTTTAAGAGAAACTGAGGCGCCATTTTTCATCTGCTCTATTTTCATTTCAGGTCAAGAACTTATATTAAAGCTTGCTGGGTAAAGAGACTTAGCTATAAAAGAACTCCTTTGGGCTCACTTTGGCAAGAGGCCTGTAGAATAGCCTTATCATGCTGGTGGGACTTTCCCATGACCAGAGGTTTTGGAAAAGACCGGCAGGAGTCCATGTTGAGAGGAAGCCAGGAGGGACACAAATGAAGATTCCTGGGGAAGATATGAGAGGTGATAGGCAGCCCTGGGAAAAAAGGAACAAGATGGTTTTGAACAGGGATGAACAGCTGATTCATGGTCAGGGATCCAAGGCCTGAAGCCCTTGTTGTGGAAGCCCCCATGGCTAAGATGAAAGACTTAGAAGGAGCTGTTACTTTGGGAGGATGAAGGATTTGTTTGTGAAGCATTGTTGTATTTAATTTTTTATGTTTCTCCCACGAGAGGATGCAGTTTTGGCTCTCCAGCCTATCAAAATGAACCAGACAGAGAGAAAGAGACTGCAGTTGGTGAAGAAATATAGGTTCTGAGTGAGTTCAGGCACTGGCAGGATTCAGAGGGAGTTCTGTGTATTGCAGTGGAATATGATACTGAGAATCAGACACCTAAATCTTTGCTGCAATGGTGGAGCATGTCCCCTGTATAAAGTCCAGTTATGGCTGTTTGGGATAGATGTGGGGAAAAAATCACACATTCTACCCCATACTTGTGTTTGTAAGTATGTGTGTCCGTGCTTTTCTCTGTCTGTCCCCTAACATACAACAGCTTCTTTATGGCAGAGAGAAGGATCCATTAGAGATAAACATTAACTAAGAAATATTTTATCAGAAAATGGTGCCAAGCAGGAAAAGATAAGGCTCCAACGCATCTTGATTTATAGCAGCTAGATCCTAGCACTGAGTCTACCCTATTGGCAAAAGTGGGGCAGGGTGGGGGGGGGGGGAAGAGAGGGCAAGGAAAGGGGGCTGGGAATCTGGGGAGAGGGACATTTCAGGCTGGTTCAGTTGTAGCAGGGTGGTCAGGAATCTTCCTGGGGAGCAGAGGTATTAGGAGCCAGAAAACTGAACGAGTGTTAGAATGGCAATTAGAGATAGTCACACACAGGGCATCACCATTCAGCTGGAGAAGAATGTAGGAAGTCGTAGTTCTGGGAACAGCGATCTAGCCTGGTATGTGTGAGTGTGCACTGTGGAATCCAGGATCCTACTGGAAAAGGCATAGGATACCCAGAGCCAGCTGGATGGGGGAGTTGTGATGGCTGGGAACTAGTGTTACAAGAATGAAACGTCATGGGGAGTATGAGAAGGGAGGGATGTGATGTCTGGGCCTGTTGATGCAGAGGAACTGCAATGCTGTTAGGGAGGCTGTAAAAAGGGAAGGGAAACTTTGTAGTGGACTAATATCCACATTTCTTTAGGATGATGGAATCACACAGCCATGGAACTTTCTGACGCAGTCTGAAGGAAGGATTTTAATCCTTTTAGTCAAATGACTAAACTAAGCATGCTAGTAACTCCTCTTACTTCCTTAGCTTTAGTTTTCCTAATACTATTCCTTGTCTATCTGCACACTGTGCTGACTAAACTCAGCACATGGGTTAAAACGTCATAAATCAGGATCGATATGTACCTCTGGCCACATATGGTAATATTGTATTTAACATTTAATGTTTCAAAACTATGCTTTGCCTTTTTTAGCACAATAAGCCAACCCAACTGAATCTTTAGTGCTACCTGTATGTGGAAATTAGCATTTGATTGAGGCCTGTTTCATTTCTTAGGAATGTTAAGAAAAGTTTTGTTTCCTCTTGGAAAGGAATGGAGATAGATTGAAAACTAAAAATCTTGTATTTAAAATTCAAGCAAAGTTTCAACTCTGCTCCTGGCTCCCTGCCAGCCTGATAAGGATTAAAATTTTGAGCTATTATTTCTCTGAGTGTACTGGAAAGGAAACATTCATCAGAGTAGATTACAGCTCCACACCCTGTTAGTCATAAAGCTGGTAAATAATTTGAAATCTTGAGGATATGTTAATTATTGAATAAGGAGTAAAAATGTATGAAAGTGAGGACTATACACCATATTCACGGTTTAGGTAATTTGTTACAGTGATCAATAATTTAATTAATTTGTTTAGTGATTTTGATATTGCAAGTGTAACCCATATGCCTAGTTGAGAATATCTCTTTAAGGGATCTCTTGGGGCTGGATTACTGTTACTGAGTAGATTTAACTTCCCAGAACCAGACATTTCTGGAAATTGGGTGTGGTAACTATGAGCATGATCCACAAGGTTTCCCACTGGTTTGATCAGACCGCATGAGAGAAGCAGACAGAGACAAGAGCTGCAATGAGAAGATGCCATGTGCTCAGTGTGTGACTGGGAGAAGCTGAGCCAGGAGTGAACAGCAAGATGTTTTCCCCCCACTCGGGAGCATTTTGTAACAGAGTTTGTGCACATCTATATATGACTGAGTGCTGGTTAATCAGTGAGCTGAATGGATGGTGCTGGTTCCGGAGGAGAAAGAAAAGGCTGCATGGATTTCTACTAAAGATCCCTGCAACCAGGGAAGAAGAAGGAGCTGCTTCTTTCAACTCAAGCCTTTGGACTTGACCAGAGACTGTAACTGAGATTTGGGTGAACTCCACCTAAACTTTGGGACTCTTGGGTATCTTTCTTCCAGGGTTTCTGTGGGGACTGTTCAGTGTAAATTCATTTTGTTTACTTATGATAAGATTTATTAAGTTAGTAGTTAATAAAGTCATTGTTATGTTTGTTCTTAGTAATATTTTAATGTGGGGAAGGTAACTCTGATCAATTTTCGCTGTGAGTCCTTTGACGACTGAATCCTGGCTCTCCATCTGCATCTCTATAGGAGTTGGGTTTTATTTCTGCTAGGCACTGGAGAGGGGCAATTGAATGAATTTCAACCTACCTGCAGGTTACACAAGAGCAGCAGAAACTCTGTGTACTTTAAGAAGGGTAGATATTTATAACAAAGCAAAGTCAAAGCACTCACCAGACCAAAGACCGGAAAACACCTTAGGCTCAGATTTCAGGAATACTTGGACTCCTAACTTCTACAGAAATCAATGAGAAGCAGGTGCCTAACCAGCTATGAAGATTCAGGTCTTACAAGAAGCAAATGACTCTTCCATTTCTGGACATAGTCAATGGGTTTTGTTTAAAACAGCTGAGGTGACATATGAAGACCTGCATGCTCCATTAAAATGTTTCAAAATGGGTTTGATTCCTATACCAACACCTACTAAGGAAAGAAAAGATTAAGTGAAACCATAGGACTGAGAAACATCACAAGTACTTTAAATCAAGAGAGTAAAAAGAGAAGAAAAGGGAATCTCCCAAACAAAACTTCTTATAGCCAGGGAAAGGGGAAAAGCAGAAGGCTCCATGAATCTCTGAGGAACCTCACAATGAAGATCTAATTCACCTATAAGGCACTTAGGCTGCGTCTACACTGGTAAATTAAGTCGACTTAAGCTTGGCTTAAGTTGACTTAATGTGCCCTGCGTCTACACTACACTTTGCTTAAGTCGACTTAAGCAGCTTGCTTAAGTCGACTTAAGGAAAATAAAGTCGACTTAATGAAAATTAAGTCGACTTTATTAAACCACCTTTCTACTCAACCTAAGGCTTAATTCGACTTTCTAAAGTCGAATTAAGCCAGTGTAGCCCTGGGGTAGCCCTAAGTCGACTTTGTAAGTTCCCCTTTAAGTCGAGTTTAATTTTAAGTGTAGACACACTAAGTCGACTTAGTTAAAGTCGACTTAAAAGTTCAAGTGTAGACATAGCCCTAGGGACTACTCTGCTCTGCCCAGGTTATCAATATTGATGTTTTCTGCTCGGGCTGATCCAAAGAGTGCAGATAGATATTGGGGGATGTGTTTTTGAATAAGGTTTGGTTTCACTAAACTAGTTGGCATAGTAATGTCACTTAAAGAATCATAGAAGATTACGGTTGGAAGGGACTTCAAGAAGATATCTAGTCCAAGTCCCTGCTCAAAGAAGGACCAATCCCAATCCCTGGAGCCCCTTTCAGGTAGTTAAAGCCTAGTATAAAATTCTTCCTCATTCTTTTCTTCTGCAGACTAAATAAACCCAGTTTTCTCAGCCTCTCCTCATAAGGCATGTGCTCCAGACCTCTGATCACTTTTATTACCCTCCGCTGGATTCTCTCCAGTTGTTCCACACATTTTCTGTAGTGGGAGGGGCACAAAACTGGACACAATACTCCAATGTAGCCGTTGACTTATATCCAACTTCTTGTCCACTGTAACCCCAGGTCCTTTTCTGCAGAACTGCTACCTCATCATTCAGTCCCCAGTTGTTAGCAGCACATAGGATTCTTCTGTCCTAAGTGCAGGACTGCACTTTTCCTAGTTGAATCTCAGATTTTTCTTGGCTCAATCCTTCAATTTGTCTAGGTCACTGTGTATCCTATCCCTATCTTCCAGCATATCTACCACTTTCCCTAGCTTATTGTCATCTGCAAAATTGCTGACGGTGGAATACACCCCATCCTCCAGATCAATAATGAAGATATTGAACAAAACCCGCCCAACACTGACCTCTGGGGCACTCCACTTGATACAGTCTGCCAACTAGTCATCAAATCTATGATCACTACCCACTTAGCCTCGTAATCTAGCCAGCTTTCTATCCATTTTATAGTTCATTCATCCAACCCATACTTCAACTGCTAATAAGAATACTGTTGAAGACCATATCAAAAGCTTTGCTAAAGTCAACGTATATCACATTCACCACTTTCCCGCATCCACAGAGCCAGTGTTCTCATTATAGAAGGCAGTCAGGTAGGTAAGGCATCACTTGCTCTTGGTTAATCCATGCTGACTGTTCCTAATTACTTTCCCTTCTTCTAAGTGCCTAAAAATGGATTCCTTGAAGACTGGCTCCATGATTTTTCCAGGGAATGAGTAGAGGCTGACCTGTATGTAGTTTCCTGGTTCCTTTTTTTTTTTTTTTTAAGATGGGGACTTTCCAGTCATCTGAGTTTTCAAAGAAAATGGCCAATGACTCTGAAATCGTAAAAGTCAACTCCCTCAGATGCATTGCATCTGCCCCATGGACTTGTTCATGTCTAGCCTTTCTAAATAGTCCTAAACCCATCCTTTTAGTACTGAGGGCTGCTAACCTCCCCATTCTGTGCTGCCCAGTGTAGCAGCCCGGGAGCTGACCTTGTCTGTAAAGACAAAGGCAAAAAAAAAGCATTGAGTACTTCAGCTGTCACTAGGTTGCTTCCCCCAATCTGCAAGGGGCCCACACCTTCTCTGACCTTCTTGTTCTTAACACACCTGTAGAAACTCTTCTTGTTATCCTTTATATCTCTTGCTACCTGCAGCTCCCATTGTGCTTTGGCCTTCCTGATTTCACTACTGCATGCTTGAACAGTATCTTTATACTCTTCTCTAATCATCTGTCCAAGCTTCCACTTCTTGATGGGATTGGTCTTTATAAAAAAACATTTTTGTACCAGCAAATACCCTATTATAGACACAGTTACTCTGGCAAAAAATGTGTTTTTGCTGCTATAGCTTATGTCATGTAGGGAATTGGTATAAAGGTATCAGCAATAACATTCCAACCCCTTTACAAGCTAAGTCTACACAAGGAAGGTTCACTGGTCTGATTATTCAGGTATAGCTATGCCAGCGAACATATTCTGGTGTAGAAAAGTCCTACATTGAAGTTCAGTCTGCTGTTGGGGTACTGAATGATATTCTCCATTGTTTCCAAATAACCGTCAGTGTACTATTAGTTATTCATCAATAAACATCTGTCTGTTACTATTCCCTGTAACTTAGGTGGCTTAGACACTATCCCATATAATATAGGGGGCTAATCAGAGTGAACAGTTCACACACCATTCAGACTGATGTTTGTTGTGTAAGTTATTTGGCAGACACATACAAACAACAGATAGGTTGGTAGAAATCAGGTGTGGTTTGAGAACACCTCCCACACAGAAAAGCTGGTTAATCTGTCAAATAATATATTCACAATGGATAACTTGACAGCTCTGTTTTTAACCCAGAGCTGTTATCTTGAGCACTAAGTTGGGTCTGTGAGGAAAGGGAGTATTTTGCAAATAAGCTTACAATCTTGCCAATTTGGCAGTGTACTCCAGAAAAATTACTGATCCATTGAAGTCATTCATTCCTCTCCTACTGCCTTTCAGTGTCAGTACATCAGGGAATGATAAGAAAAGAAAAATGATGAGCTGCTCAATTGCATGCCTGCTATTTGCTAGGGCATTTGTAGGTTACCTATTGGCAATGTCACCACAGGTGAGATCTCATAGACTCATAGGCTATGTCTATACTGGCAAGTTAGTTCGAATTAAGGAGGCTTAATTCCAACTAACTAAAGCCATGGCTCCACTAGGCTTTAGTTAGTTCGAATTAAGGGCTTCCTTAATTCGAACTAATAAGTTCGAATAGGGTATTTGAACTAAAGGGTTAATTCAAACTAACTAGTTCGAATTAACCAATGTGGCCATGTTAATCCGAACTAATTTCTTAGTTCGAACTAACCAGCCATTGAAATGAATGGGGATCGCTAATTCAAACTAAGCAAGTGACATGAATGGCAGTTGCTTAGTTCCAACTAAGTTTTCCTAGTTCGAATTAAGCTAATTCAAACTAACTAAAATTAGTTAGTTCAAATTAACTAATTTGAACTAATTTTAGCAAGTGTAGACATAGCCATAGACTTAAGGTCAGATGGGACCATATGACCATCTATTCTGATCTCCTGCGAAATGCAGGCCTCAAGACCTCACCCACCCACTCCAGCAATAGGCCACCAACCTATGACTGAGTTATTTACCTCCTTAAATCATGATTTAAGGACTTTAAGATACAGAGAATTCACTGGTAGGTGAGCCATGCCCTGTGCTATAGAGGAAGGTGAAAACCCCCCAGAGCCCAGGCCAATCAGCCCTGGGGGAAAATTCCTTCCCGACCCCAAATATGGTGATCAGTTAAACCCTGAGCATGTGGGCAAGTCTCAACAGCCAGTTACCCAAGAAACAATTCTCTGTAATAACTCAGAACCCACCCCATGTACTCTCCCCTCTTAGGCCACTTGTATATCCATCACACATAGCCAAATATCAGTCAATTTCCAAAATAGGCTAATCATACCATCCCCTCCATAAATTTACCAAGCTCAGTTTTGAAAGCAGTTATGATTTTTGCCCCCACAACTCCTATATTGGTCCACATACACTGGTTAAAATAGATTGAAAGGGTGGGAGGGGGGCAGCAAAGAAGGGCAATTGTACAGGAATTTTGCTACCCCAAGTCAAAGAGAGGAGGAGAAACTTGCCTCAGCTTTTAGCCTCTATACATGCAATATATTTCTCCTTCCTTTGAACCTGCTTACAAGCTTGCACTTTTGTTACATATTCTTTATATCCAAAGACAGCCTTTCTGCTAAAACACTTGGAAACAAAAGTATACCCAAGAAAACAAATATGCCGCAGCATGGGTACATTGAAACTCACCTAAGGCTATCAGCTATTAGATTTCTTGAGCATCAGGTGTATTGTAAGACAAATGTTTTTTATACCATGCTTAAAAAAAGAGAATTGGATAAATCATAACACATAACACAATAACACAATATTTGGCTTCTAGGACAATTTTGAGTTTAATTTTCACATGCCATGCACCTACTGAGCCCCTCTGTAAAAAGTAGAAGTGAAAACATATCAGGGTTGAAGAGAAAAAGCAGATCAAAGCTTGGACCTGGTGAGAAAGATTACACGGATCAAGAATCAATGCGGGAAGGTAGGTTAGGGATTGGACGAAACAAAAAGAGTCATAGAGGTGTAGCTAAGAAAGGAAGGAGTATTGTGAAGAATTAGATGAGCATGAACTTTAGAACTCAGTTAAGGGTCAGATAACGACCAAGAGTTTTCTTGGCTTATCTGAACCTAACCTGAAAGCTTTCGGAATTTTTCCCATCCTCTCTGCTCTAGAACACCTTTTATCTCAATCAATTCACAGGAAACATCAGATACTAGCAGGACACCACTGAAAAAATGCATGACACAGCTGAATTTAGCTATGCTGCTTAAATAAATTTTAAAGGATGAAGAAAGTCCTAACTAGCTTCTTATATCTCTCGATGAGCACAGTATGTTCTGGCAGTCTCTAAACACTCATCCCTAGAGGGATTAACTCTTTGTTTACATGTGCCTTTTCAGGTTAGGCAAGCTCCTAACATTGTGAAAATATATGTGAATTTCTGACAGTATTTCATAATAAAACCTTTCCCTAATCTGCCTTTTGTGTGACATTTTGGGCTGTGCACCATTCTGTTTCCTTATCTCATTTAAAATATGGATTATTTTAAATAAAGTTACAATGCAGGAGGGCTGTTTACACATATAATCTGTTCAATTGCACCCTGACTCAGGTGATTTCTCTCCCTGGCCTCAACTCTAATCCACAAAAAGAAAACGGGCAAATCCATGGTACTGTTTGTTTCAGAGAGGCATGACACTGTGACCATGAATGCCTTTTAAGTAGCCCTATGGACTGAACAAGGGAATAGGATTAGCTGGAGGGATGTGGTATGAAGAGACACATTTTCCTTTAACATGAGATTCTTCTTGGATTAGTTGATTAGTAAAATATTTTGTTTATTGCTTGTGTATTAGGGTAGTACCTAGAGGCCCCAGCCATATTCTTTTGATTGACACGTCTCTGTAACTTTTGTGGTGTAAGAGGGAGATAGGAAGTTTGAGTTAGGCAGATTGCTTCATTGATACATTTGGAAGGATCTCTAGGCACAGATGGAAGGACCAGCTATTTGGAAATCTGTGACTGATTCAGTTGAAGACTGCCTTAGACTTGTGGGGAATGATCAAGTTTTGGAGTACCCTAACCACCTATTTGTATGTACTTAAGATTAATAAGTGGAGATTTTAGTAAAATCATTCTGATCGAAATTGCTGAAGGCCATTAAGTAAAGCTTCAATTTAAGAGCACTTGGTTTTGACTTATCTGTGTCAAACAAATAGTAGGCAGAGGTACTGTGTTTCCTTGAGTTTATATCCTGATTCCATCTCACAGAGACCAAAAGTTACTGGGCTGAGGTAACCAGGATGATCAGTCAAATAAAGTGCAGTGTGGTACAAGAAGCTCAGTCAGTTTACTTATTGTGCATAACTGCTGGAGAAATTTCAGCCTTTCTTGCATAGTTTCCCTTTGTCTTTCATGTCGGTCTTCATGTTATATTCTTGGCTCCTTATGCTTAGAATGTGCTCCCTCAGTTAGTCTGTGGCATTCTTCTGCTCCCTTCAGAAAACCCATTTATTTTTTACATGACATCCACAAGAGCCTTGCTAACTGACACTGCCTGGAGAAAGGAGCAACTTTATGGCTATGTCTACACTTAGGAATTTAGGTCGACTTTACTAAGTCGACTTTACTATGTCGACTTTAAGTTGACCTTATTAAGTCAACTTAGAGAGTCCACACAGGAATCTTAAGTCGACTTAAAGATGACCTTACTAAGTTGATTTAGAGAGTCTACACTTGACTGGTTAGGTCTACACTTGACTGGTCTACACTTGACTGGTCTACACTGCACTGGTTAGGTCCAGGGGGAGGCGAGGGTCCTTTGGAGCCTCGGCTTCCCAGCTAGGGGGGTTTGTCCTGGGGAGAGCCAGCCCCATATGCGGCTGGCTGTCCCCGAGACAGCAAGCCCTGGAGTGGTCCGGGGGAGAAGGGAGCGTGGAGCTCCCTTTTGGCCCAGACCTCTTGGCTCCCTTCTGGCCAGGACTACTCAGGTCCTGGCCAAAAGGGAGCCCTGCGGCTCCTTTCTGCCCGGGACTGCGCTCCAGCTGATAGGGAAACTCCGCAGGGCTCCCTTTTCCCCCTGCCCTAAGTCGACTTTGCTCAAAAGTCGACTTAGGGTGTCCACACTGGCTTAAGTCAACTTAAAACGAGGTCTTATTAAGTCGACTTAATTTTTGCTTAAGTCGACTTAAGGAGCAGCTTAAGTTGACTTAACGAAACTCCAGTGTGGACGCAGAGTAAATTAAGTCGACTTAAGCCTGCTTACTTCGACTTAATGTACTAGTGTAGACGCACCCCAAGTGTTTTATCACTCTCCTTTTCTCTTTGTCTTTAGCTTATTTTCTCAGATTTTTTGGTTCCCCCTTCAAGGTAAGAGTACATCGTGTAATATTAATGGACAATGCCTAGCACATTGCTGACACTACCTGAGTTCACATAACTAATTCTAATAATTGTAAAAACTGAAATAGGTTATTTTTCATACTTTATTGTTTATAAAATTAAGGTGGCTAATAAGACTTGTCCCCTGAGAATTATGTTGGATGTTTGTATAATGCTGACAAGACCCCAGTCGGGGTGACCAGGATCAAATCTGGTATCCCTGCGAATGGATGAACCTCTTCTGCATGAGCTAAAAGACACAACTCAGTTAACCAGGGCTATCGTAGGCTCATAAATATCTAGCTGGTCTAGGGATCACTAGAGGGGGACAGTGTGCCATAATACACAGGCATGGGTTACCCCTACACAATATGGATCCCTCGTCATCTACTGGATTCCTACTTTTATTCAAAACGCTTTATAGAAAATGGACATCATGACAGGAGGAATCACCTAGTAATTTTTCCTCTGGCCTCTCCCACTTTCTGTCAGTGTCCCACCTGATTTCTGCCTTCAGTCATCTCCTCTTCTGTCTAATCTTTTCCCCTGCTTGAGCTCACACAGTTTCACATACCATCTCTATACAGAGGATTCCCCTATCTTTCTCTGAACACAGTGCAATCTTAAATATCCAGTTGCCTCTCAGACTCCTCTTCCTGCATGGTCTGTTGTCACCTCACACACAACTTGGTATCAAGCTTATTTAGCATCTTTCCTCCAAATCTTTCTGCTCTCCCTTTATTCTCAAGCATTATGGAGAGCTCCTTTCTCCTCTCCATTGCACAGGCTCACAACTTTGACATCATAACTGACTCATCTCCCCACTTTTATTTTGGCTCTCACCAAATGATGTTTGTCTGTGCTGAATTCTTGGTGTGCATCTATACCAATTCATGATTTCCATTCTGGTAGCCATTCCCATTTTCCTTTGCTTTCAGAGGCTTCTAAGTAGGCGCATTCCTAAGAGAGTGAGCAACTGAACCATTGCAGAAATCACTTTAATTTTCCTCACTACTTTTTCCCACCTAGGTCTTTTGAGCAAAAGGTAAAGTTCAAGGCCTGTGTTCCAAAGTGTCTGCAACTTTTGCTGGCTCAGATGTTGGCCTGAACTCCAGAGGTGCTGAGTGTTCAATTCTGATTTCACTTAGCTGGAGGTGCTGATGATCCAGGTTTCTGAAAAGTAGGTACTACATATTTCAGAATGCATACCCAAAAATGGAGTCCTTTGAAACTAGTGGACTCTTGAAAAAAAATCTGTCTCTCTCCATTTTGCTTAATCCCCATTTCCCCAAGAGGTTACCATCCCATAAGACCTAAAAAAATCTAGATTTAAAAGCACAATATAGAAAAGTAAAATACCAGAAAAATCCTCAGCTGTCACATTCAGTAAACTGTGCTGTCATTTAAATAAATACAACATAGAAAATCTTGAACTAAAATGTTCCTTATTGCGATTGGCATAGTTTTTGTTTTAAATGGCACTCCTTATCAGGATCGTATTTTGACTTGGGATTGTACATGTAAGTTTACCTCTCCAGCACTGTAATCAGCACTTAAATTTATCAGGACTCTAAGGAGTACAGGTTCAGATAAACTCAACCTACCCAAAATGGCAACGTTAGTGGCACTGGTGGAGCCTCAGATAGAATGGGGTACTCCTCTGCATTTTAAATGAAGTAACACCTGAAATTCATTCCATTACTGGACACCCCTCCTCCTCCATGCAATGGAACACTTCCAATGGGTCAGCTGTGGGCACTAAAAAGTCTAATGATCAGTCTAAGGATAGAAAGGCTGGAACACACTCTTTTCATGACACTGGCAAGTCCATGCAAGCCTGTGAAATCTAATAAACTAAAGACCTGAATTAAATTTCACATTAAAAAGGCATGGTTAGTTGTTTCTAAATTTGTTGCCCACTTCATCATAGGAGTGGCTATTGCTTCTGCTATTCAAAATAGGTGACATAGCCACAGCTCTTCCCATACAAAAGACAGAAGTCGGAACTTTAATCAAATATTAATGGAGATAAGTACAGTTTGTGTGCAGTGTTGTTGTAGTTATGTTGGATCCAGGATACTAGAGGTACAAGGTGGGCGAGGTCATGTCTCTTTGTGGACCAACATCTGTTGGCAAGAGAGACCAGCTTCAAGTTTACACAGAGCTCTCCTAAAAAATCTTCTTCCTTCTGAAGAAAATTCCTTCCATGGGTGCACTAAGCATTTATAAGTGAAAGGTGGAAGGCCACTTAATCTGCATGTCTTCCATCTGGAGACTAGCAAACTTGGAAGAGTTCACATTTTGGTTATGTGTCAGTAAGTGATTTTCTTCCATCCTGAGAGCAGCTTAGGAGAGGCCAATTCAGGTGAACTGGTTTTTCCAGTGTTTGGGTAAAATGTTTGACAAACAGGAGCTTCCTCCTATTTGAAGCCTTTAAGGAGACAGATAGATAGCTGGATAGATGTATTTTCGTCTATATACTGCATCTTCTAATGTAAAGATCTCAAGGCAAATATTAACACTCAATATTATATGGAATTGGGACAAGAAGGAGGATTTAAATTCTATTTGATAAATGGTAGTTTGCTAGAGATGCTCATGTATTTCATTCTTCTTAAAGAGAACCTGGACTCATCCCCTGAGAATAGCACTAGGAAATTTTAGAAAAAGACAAGTAGTTCTTCTCAGCCTGACTGAACTCTGAAATATATATGCAAACTGATTTAACAGCCTCTGAAGTAAAACTACCAGGATGGAAGTCTGTAGCACCATACAGAAGAAAGCAGAATGGATATGTTTGTTTGTAAAATGCTACAAGGTGATGGTGATGTGTAGGGGGGCACATCTCCACTGCCGGTGGAGGTATAATTGACAGGGTAAGTAGCCATGCAAATGTGAGTTTTGACTGAACTAGAGTGCTAAAAATAGCAGTGTAGCCACAGAAGTGTCAGCTATGGACACTCAAGAAGCTTGGCTTGATTAGCCTAACCAAAAGAAGGTTGAGGGGGGATATGAATGCTCTCTATAAATACATCAGAGGGATTAATATCAGGGAAGGAGAGGAATTATTTGAGTACAGCATCAATGTGGACACCAGAACAAATGGTTATAAACTGTCCATCAAGAAATTTGGGCTTGAAATTAGATGCAGGTTTCTAACCATTAGAGGAGTAAAGTTCTGGAATAGCCTTCCAAGGGGAGTTGTGGGGACAAAAACCATAACTGCTTTCAAAACTGAGCTTGATAAATTTATGGAGGGGATAGTATGATTAGCCTATTTTGGAAATTGACTGATATTAGGCTATGTGTGGTGAATATACAAGTAGCCTAAGAGGGGAGAGTACATGAGGTGGGTTCTGAGTTATTACAGAGAATTGTTTCTTGGGTAACTGGCTGTTGAGACTTGCCCACATGCTCAGGGTTTGATTGATCGCCATATTTGGGGTCGGGAAGGAATTTTCCCCCAGGGCTGATTGGCCTAGGTTCTGGGGGTTTTTCACCTTCCTCTGTAGCACAGGGCATGGCCCAACTACCGGTGAATTCTCTGTATCTTAAAGTCCTTAAATCACGATTTAAGGAAGTAAATAACTCAGTCATAGGTTAGTGGCCTATTGCTGCAGTGGATGCTGCAGCGGATGGCATTCACCCAAGAGTTCTGAAAGAACTCAAATGTGAAGTCGCAGAACTGTTAACTAAGATTTGTAACCTGTCCCTTAAAATGGCTTCGGTACCCAAAGACTGGAAGTCGGCTAATGTAACGCCAATATTTAAAAAGGGCCCTAGAGGGGATCCCAGCAACTACAGACCGGTAAGTCTAACGTCGGTACCGGGCAAATTAGTTGAAACAATAGTTAAGAATAAAATTGTCAGTCACATAGAAAAACATAAACTGTTGAGCAATAGCCAACATGGTTTCTGTAAGGGGAAATCGTGTCTTACTAATCTATTAGAGTTCTTTGAAGGGGTTAACAAACATGTGGACAGGGGGGATCCAGTGGACATAGTGTACTTAGATTTCCAGAAAGCATTTGACAAGGTCCCTCACCAAAGGCTGTTACGTAAGTTAAGTTGTCATGGGATAAAAGGGAAGGTCCTTTCATGGATTGAGAACTGGTTAAAAGACAGGGAACAAAGGGTAGGAGTAAATGGTAAATTCTCAGATTGGAAAAGGGTAGCTAGTGGTGTTCCCCAAGGGTAGGTCCTGGGACCAGTCCTATTCAATTTATTCATAAATGATCTGGAGAAAGGGGTAAACAGTGAGGTAGCTAAGTTTGCAGACGATACTAAACTACTCAAGATAGTCAAGACCAAAGCAGATTGTGAAGAACTTCAAAAAGATCTCACAAAACTAAGTGATTGGGCATCCAAATGGCAAATGAAATTTAATGTGGCTAAGTGTAAAGTAATGCACATTGGAAAAAAATAACCCCAACTATACCTATAATATGACGGGGGCTAATTTGGCTACAACGAGTCAAGAAAAAGATCTTGGAGTCATTGTGGATAGTTCTCTGAAGATGTCCATACAGTGTGCGGAGGCGGTCAAAAAAGCAAACAGGATGTTAGGGATCATTAAAAAGGGGATAGAAAATAAGACTGCAAATGTATTATTGCCCTTATATAAATCCATGGTACGCCCACATCTCGAATACTGTGTACAGATGTGGTCTCCTCATCTCAAAAAAGATATTCTAGCACTAGAAAAGGTTCAGAAAAGGGCAACTAAAATGATTAGGGGTTTGGAGAATGCCTCGTATGAGGAACGATTGAAAAGGCTGGGCCTCTTCAGCTTGGAAAAGAGGAGACTGAGGGGGGACATGATAGAAGTATATAAAATTATGACTGATGTGGAAAAAGTGGACAAGGAAAAGTTGTTTAAATACTCCCATAATACAAGAACCAGGGGTCACCAAATGAAACTGATAGGTAGCAGTTCAAAACAAATAAAAGGAAGTTCTTCTTCATACAACGCACAGTCAACTTGTGGAACTCCTTACCTGAGGAGGTTGTGAAGGCTGGGACTATAACAATATTTAAAAGGGAACTGGATAAGTTCATGGGGGCTAAGTCCATAAATGGCTATTAGCCAGAAAGGGGTTAAGAATAGTGTCCCTAGCCTCTGCTTATCAGAGGATGGAGACGGATGGCAGGAGAGTGATCACTTGATCATTGCCTGTTGGGTTCACTCCCTCGGGCACCTGGCACTGGCCACTGTCGGTAGACAGATACTGGGCTAGATGGACCTCTGGTCTGACCCAGTACGGCCTTTCTTATGTTCTTATGTTCTTATGGGTGAGGTCTTGAGGCCTACATTTTGCAGGAGGTCAGACTAGATGATCGTACTGGTCCCTTCTGACCTTAAAGTCTATGGCTATGTCTACACTGGCAAGTTAGTTCAAATTAAGGAGGCTTAAGTCGAACTAACTAAAGCCATGGCTACACTTGGCTTTAGTAGTTTGAATTAAGGGCTTCCTTTATTCGAACTAATAAGTTCGAATAGGGTATTTGAACTAAGGGGTTAATTCGAACTAACTAGTTCGAATTAACCAATGTGGCCATGTTAATTCGAACTAATTTCTTAGTTCGAACTAACCGGCCATTGAAATGAATGGGGATCGTTAATTCGAACTAAGCAAGTGCTTGCTTAGTTCGAACTAACATTCCAGTGTGGCCATGCTAGTTCGAATTAAGCTAATTCAAACTAACTAATTCAAACTAATTTTAGTAAGTGTAGACATAGCCTATGAGTCAATGAGAACACATCTAATTCTTGCATTGGATTGTACTCAGGCAGCTAGCCTGTGTGTGTGTGGTTACGCAGGAGGTGCTTTACAGCATTTCGAGGGATGCTGCATCCATGTGTGATAATAAAGCTAAAGGCACAACATACACTGGCTTTTTGGTCGAGCCAGGCCACATACTGGCCATAGCATGTCATATAACACAATGCAGCAGTTCCTCCTACATTCTTCCTTGGGCATAAATCCTGATTCCTCCTCTATGGCCAGGCAGGGCCTGAATCACAATAGAACTGCACTGGTTCCACTATAATGGAGACACAGGATTTAGGTGCCTCCACATGATTCTCTTTGTGTTGGGGGAAGGGTGGAGATGGGCTGGTTAATTTGTTGACGGATCCTTACGACATAATAATACCTGCTCCTCCATGACCTGAGGAGAAGTTTCTGACCACTTCCTTACCTCAGTGCACCCCCTTGAGCTTAGCCTGGCCACAAGAGTTTACTGCAGGAGCTGGGAAAGGATTTAAGCCTTAGTATCAGGAAAGGCTACAAACTAGCTCATCTCTGGCCCTTTTGATAATATTTCTGCAGAAGTTCCGAGTCTGAGCCATGTCTTTTTTTCTTTTTCCCTATTGGCCTTGGAAGAACCAATAATTTTCTCCTTTTGGGTCCAGTTGTGCAAACTTCACTCCACAAAATGAGATCTCACCCTTTGCTAGTCCACATCACAGACAATGTCTGTTGGTATGGTAACATCCTCTGCAGTTGTTATGGCCTGCTCAGCTAATGAGAATCCCTGGACAATAAGGGCCATGCATAACATTTCCCTTTAGCAGCTTTTCACTATGAATATTGGATGAGAAATAAGAATGTTTGACAAACTGTCAGCAGCATCAGGGCTTTTTCCTGGCACACACTGTGCAGTACTTTGAAATCTCATTAGTGAAATGAAAAGATTAGTTGAAGTGCCCTGCTTCCTGTATGAGTTTAGAAAGTCACCCTGACAATGATATTTATGAGTAGGTTAGAAGCATCAACAGATTATCAGGAATTTGTCAGGTTTTTGTTGTTTGTTTGCTGTGTATCAGTTATTTAACCAGGAGTCCATTTGTTCAATATCTGTGCTGGGTGCATCTTTCCCTCTATGTGGGGAGGGCAGTGCAATCTACTGGATGTCACTACAGTCTAATTAAGTACAGGATCCTCGCCTTGGTTCTGCCACTGATCTCCTTTCTGACCATAGGTAAGTCACTTTACCTCTCTCCCTTCCCTACCTTGTCTATTTATACCAAGGGTCTACAACCTGCTGCTCCGGAGCCGCATGAGACTCTTCAGCTGCCCCCTTGTGGCTTCAGGCTCCAGCCCCTCATCACCCCTGGGGGACCCAGCAGGCGGCCCGTGCTTGGCTCCTGCTCCCTCCGCTGCCACCAGGGATCCTGCAGGAGGTTTAATCCTGGCTCTGGGTCTCCCCTGCCACTGGGGAACCTTGTGGGGGATCTGGTCCTGCTTCCAGGCTCTTCCCACCTGCCACCAGGAAGCGATGCCCATTGCGGCTCTCAAAACACTTAGTTCTTGAAGAAATCTTTTTAAATGACTCTTCTTATCGTTCGGGTTGCCAGTCCCTGATTTGTACTCTAAGTTTTCAGGAGAGAGACTGTACAATGCCCAACACAGCAGGGCCCTGATTTTGGCTGAGGTATTAAGTCATACCCTAATACAAATGATTGTGATTGCTGATATTTCTATTCAGCACATTTAAGTCTTCACTCTCCTTCCCTGAACTTCTTTTGAAGGCTGATTTTTCTCCAGTTATTTTGTTCATTATCTCTAGCTTGATGTTTCTGCTATTAATATTAAACATCAACAGCAACCCAAATTATGCAAGCACTTTGCAAACATGAAAGAAGATGAATTCCTGCCGGAAAGGCATTAGTCTTGGAAACTGTAGCTCCACCCTTCTCTGAGCCCACAATACCTGCTTAGAACAACAACTTTATGGTCACCTGTGGTTTACTTACAGTTTGTATCTTTCAATACCCAATACCCTACAGTGCCCTGTTTGAACAAGTCCTTGCAAGCACTGCCCACAACTAGGCAACCCTTCCCCAACTCTTTCCCTCTGTACCTCAAGCCCTTTTGGTCTGGTTTATAAGGCTTTTAGGGCAGCTGCAGCTCATCGGCTAATTAACTGTCTAGGAGCCTGTGCATTGTGCCATGCATGAGGTAGTTCTAGTTTATGGGTTTGTGGAGTAGTTTCCATTTCCTGCATCTACTGCTGGACTACTACTGCTCCAACCATTTGAGAAGGTTAACCTACTGCAGAGATATTTTTCTTTGTCTTAGCAGAATGTTCTTACTCTTTTCTCAGCTCTGCTGTATGATTTACAGAGTTTATTTTATTCATTTGTGTTGTTTTATTTCTATCTGAGTGTTTCCACACAAGATGCCATTCTCTAGAAATTTTATCTCTTTGGCTTTAGGGTAAAACTGTGAATTTTTTATTTTGAATTATGCTATGACTACCCATGGAATAAAGTACTACTTACAATAATGAGTTATACTACTTATAATGAGTAGGGTATCACAATATGGCCGTTGGTACTTCATTACACTCATTTGGGTTGTGATTTGATTCCCTTTGTATGATCTGGTTCTTCATTATTATCCTGTGGATCTATTGCTTATCTTTGAAAATGAACAATTTGCTTCATTAAAAGTCACTTTCGAGGCTTCATTTCTTTTACGTACCATTTAGCCTGCAGGCAGCCTGTATTCCTGGTTGATTCTCTTCTCTTTAAGACCATTGTCTTTGGCCAATTACTCGCCTTACAATATTATCCCCTGGATTTTCTTTTCTGCTAAGGTTCAGATATTAAAAGGATGCCACTGGGTAACCCCCCTTTATGGAAACTTCCAGTGTGCAGTAAAGTAAATTGTTAGAGTTAGTAATGTGTGCCTGCACTGAGCAAGAGAGAGAGATTCTGCAGTTTGTACTATTTGCATCAGATACTTATAAGACCCTGATGCTAGCCTTTAGTCCTTTGATCCAGTCCAGATCATGGACAGGAGGCTGCTTTTTCCTAAGTTCCATTTTTCCTGACCAGGCTGGCTCCACTCAAACTGACATATTGTGCTAGACCCACAACTGGTGCAAACAGATGCAGCTCACTCCAATTCATTCTAGCTGAGACTCTGGTCCCTTGCTGGAAGATTTAGAAGCTATAAACCTCTAACCATGCAAACCTCCCTCATGGACCATTTAGATGATTTAAACATTCAAAAGTTTGCACTTGCTTCTTCCATTTGATGAATTCCTCTTCTGTATTCAGAAAAGGAACTTTATTACATTGGGATGGTTACTATTATGAATTTATCTATTAGTATTTTAACATCACCCCAAGAGCGCCTCCTACTACTGATAAAATCCCAGGAGCCCTGCCCTGGGGAGCTTCCAAACAAATCTCAGACATGTTGCCCCTTCTGACCTCAACATAATCTTCTTCCTCTCTGTGTTGCAACATCAGAGAAATGATGTGGTTACTCAGCAAAGGCTAGTCCACAGCATGATGGCACAGAGGGGATTTTTTAAAAATATGAGGGAAACTGAGAGAATGAATAATAAATAAGAAGAAAACTTAATCAGCTGGTTTCTTGTGGGTATCATTACAAATCCCTGGGTCAGTGCGGCCTTTGAGAGGTTTAGAAATATTGTTTAAAAACCACACGCTGACACCCCACCCCCTCTCCTGGCTTTCCAGGGTAAATTTCTCCTGAAAACAAACATCAGGTTAGCCTGCACAATCTTACTCTGTAACTACATCTAGTGGTTTGTCTAGAAAACTGCCACTCTCCTCTGCTTTTACGGGAGAGGAAGCTGCAGCCCTGGTTATTATAGAATGTTAACAACCACCTCAAAATAAAACTACACTGCACTGGAGCTAGAAATCTGCCATTTTCTCATTTATGTGCCAATTAAGCAACACCTGTAATAATTAACTGCATCAAACACTTCTGCATCAGTTGTTCCTGTATAAAATCTGTACACCAAGCACCAAAAGACTTATTCATGGTAGAACAATATGAACAAGTATCTGTGTACTTCCAGTATTTAAAACCTGTACAGCTATAGGATTTGTGTATTTAACATGTATATTTACCACTGTTATCTATAAGTATCTCTAAGAGAAAGTGCGTGGAATCAAAACAAATGGGAGGGATATTGCAGAGATGTTATATTACTCTCAATTACTAGAGAGAGAATATGGTTTAACTCAGTTGCTAGCCTAGGCTTCAAAAGACATGGGATTTAGTCTCAGTTCTACTACTACGCTATTGTAACCTTAAGCAAATAACTGCACATCTCTTTCTCATGAATATCTATCTGTATTGTAAACTGGGGACTATCTCCCACTACAGGCTTCTTTAGTGCTGAGCACAATTTCAGGCTTCAAATTTTACCGTAGTATAAATAATAGTGCAATAGTGCAAGGTGAATATTCTGTCACAGACAAAATATAGTTTACATATGCAATTATATGACTAGCAGATAGCTATTTCAATACAGCAGTGCTCTCTATTCTGCTTCCCCTTTTGCACTTTGTGCTTTTGCTTAATGTTCCATAGTCCTGTTAGGCTACACACCTGCAACTGGTTTAACTTCAGCCCTCTCTCCATTATTTGCAAACTGATAAATTTAACTCCAATCATAGTCATAGTCTAAGCCAAGTTGTGAAACTATGTGCTATTGCCCAGCGGTGGTCCATTGAGTGTTTCCAGATGGTCCCTGGAGCAGCTTACATTACAACTGTGAACACCATATAACTGAAACAAGTGGTGGTCTGGCCATCACAGGGCATTATAACTGTGCATATGTCGATTGTCAATCAGAACCCCCTCATATATTTGCCAGGAATCCAAGCATATGCCTTTGCATGTTTGGAATGCAGCATAGGTTCTGAAGTCACTTAAAAATTCTTTGTCTGGTGTTTCTTTAGTGTATCTTCAACTACACATAATCAAACTTTTTCACAACACAAAACTGGAGGAATTCCAAACATGCAGCAAGACAAAAAGCAAGTGGCACAGACACACACACGTAGCCAACCTTAAGTATTCAAAAATCATGTCATGCCTCCAAAAATCATGACAGATTTTAAACCATGATATCTCAAAACACAATTGCATTTTTGTTCCTCAGTTTACACTCAGAGTAGCCTAATGTTTTCAAGATTTTCTTTACAACTCTCCCAGTTAGAAACATTTTTAAAAGTGAAAGCTGAGATTGTCTCATGACTCCAGGAGCTGGGGCTTTAAAAAGAAGCCAGAAAATATTGCAAGACATAAAAGAACTGCAAGACTTGACAACACTGCAACTTTGGGGGGCTACAGGAAACAGAAGAGATTTGGTACTAGAGCTGGTTGCAAAACAGAATTTCTATTCCATAGGGAAATTCTGACATTTTTTAAAAAAGTATTTCCTAGCAGTGAAAGTTAGTAAGCATTGACTTTTAGCTTGGTGGTGGTGGACTCATCATCACTTGGATTCTTTAAGAAAAGATTATTTTTCTGAGATATGCTTTAATCCATCTTTTGCGTGGAGGTAGGGCTGAATGGTCACTGCATACCATCTCACCTTCTTGTCCAAGGGTCAGCAACCCCAGCACGCATGCCAAACATGACATGCGCACCTATTTTCAGTGGCATGCCACGCTGCTGCTGCTCCCTCATTGGCCCTACCCCTCAGCGAGGCATGGGCCCATAAAAGCTGCATGTGCAGCTGCTCCTGTACCCTGCTAGCTGCCCCCCCCACCCCAGCTAGGAAGCAGGGCCAGCAGGGAACAGGAACTATGCACGGGGGCAGGGCCATCAAAGTGTCCCCTGTTGGCCCCTGGCATCTGCTGGCCCCACCCTTGGCACCTGCTGAGGGTGCATTGGGCGGGGCTGGCATGGGGGCCAGCAAAGGTTGCCGATCCCTGTTCTAGTCTGTGAATCTATTAATTCCCCTTTTCATCTTAATTCATGGGCCTAGAGGACAACAGGATTGTCCTACAAGTTCATAATGCTTGTTGCTCTGTGTCACCTGGTAAGTAGCCAGGCCAAATTCAAGGGAGTGTTGTTCCAATCTGACACACAGCAGCGCAGCCCGACTCATATTTGGCCTAACCACCCCTTCATCATCATGACAATGGAACAGTAGGGCTAAGCCTGAGTGGCATTAAGAGCCCCTTGTGCTAGGCTGCAATTCCTGAAGTGGGGAGCCAGGACAGAAGCTGTAGGAGCTGCCGCTGCAGAATGAGTGTGGGATATGCTCACTCTCAAACCCAGTGCCCCACGTGGCCCTCCTACTCATTTGTCACAGCAATTTTTTTCAACATTCAGGAAACCCATGATCTTTACTAAATTTACTGTGATTTCTCCATGGTTTATGATTTTTAAAAAGTCACGACAAACCTGCAGCCCTTCTTATAATCTAATCTCATGTTCATCTGAAGCCCCTGGTAAAGATGGATTAGGAATTGGAGTGGACCAGTGCTCTTAGCTGGAATAGACAATCCTCTGTCTTAGGCTACGTCTACACTTAGAAATTTAGATGAACTTTACGAAGTCAACTTTACTAAGTTGACTTCAATTCGACTTTATTAAGTCGACTTAGAGAGTCCACACAGGACTCTTAAATTGACTTAAACCTGGCCTTACTAAGTGGACTTAGAAAGTCTACACTAGACTCTCTAAATTGACTAGTTAGGTCCAGGGGGAGGCGAGGCTCCTTTGGAGCCTTGGCTCCCCAGGCTAGGAGGGCTTGTCCTCAGAGAGCCAGCCCTGCATGGGGCTGGCTCTCCCAGAGGCAGCAAGCCCCGGAGCTGTCCGGGGGAGAAGGGAGCACGGAGCTCCCTTCTGGCCCGGACTGCTCGGCTCCCTTCAGGCCTGGACTACTCAGGTCCCAGGCAGAAGGGAGCCCCGCGTGGTCCCAGGGAGCTCCCTTCTAGCTGGGACCGAGCGGTACTGGGGAGCTCCCTTGTAGGAGTCCCGGGGAGAAGGGAGCCCCGCGCTCCCTTCTGGCTGGGACCGAGCGTTACCGTGGTCTTGGCCAGAAGGGACCGCGGGGCTCCCTTCTCTCCGGGACCCCCATGGGTCCTGGCAAAAAGGGAGTCACGGCTTCCTTCTTGCTGGGACCCGCAGGTCCTGACCAGAAGGAAGTGGGTGGCTCCCCTCTGCCCCGGACCTCCACGAGTCCCAGCTAGAAGGGAGCGTGGGGTTCTCTTTTTGCTGGGACCCCAGCGGTCTAGGCCAGAAGGGAGCCCTGTGGCTCTTTTCTGGCTGGGACCACACTCCAACTGCTGGGGAGACCCCAGATGTTCCCCAGCAGCTGGAGCGCCATGCCGACAATTGCCGGCGCTCCAGCTGTTAGGAAGCTAGCGGCTTCCTGGGGAGAAGGAAACAGGGGCTGCCTTTTTCCCCTGCCCTAAGTTGACTAAGTCAACTTTTTTAGGGCGTCCACACTGCTTAAGTCAATTTAAGAAGTCAACTTAAGCATTAAAGTCGACTTAAAAGCAGGTCTTATTAAGTCGATTTAGGAAACTCCAGTGTGGAAGCAGAGTAAATTAAGTCAACTTAAGCCTGCTTAAGTCAACGTAATTTACTAGAGTAGACGCACCCTTAGATGTGTTTGAATTCTGTGTTTGAATCCTAACACCTATTTTGATTTGCTGTTACAGCCTGACCTGATCCTATGTCATACACTCCCCTGCATTTAATTTCCTCCCATTCTGTAACTTTCCCATCTTCAAAGCATCTGACGAAGTGGGATTTTCTCCCACGAAAGCTCATGTGATAAATAAATCTGTTAGTCTTTAAAAGTGCCACAGGACTCTGTTGTCTTAGTCCACAATGTTAAGTTGACTTAATAAGGTTGGCTTTAAGTCGACTTCATAAAGTCAACCTAATTTTTTCTAGTGCAGACATAGCCTTTGAGAGGTCATCTATTCTCATCCATCTTTTTGTACTAATGCCAGGGCCAAGTACACTTAGACAACCTCTGAAAAGTGTTTGTCTAATTTGTTCTTAAACCTCCAATGATGGGGATTCCAGAAGCTCCCTAGGTAATACGTTCCAGCGCTCAACCATCTTTATAGTTAAATTTTTCACTAATATCTAATCTGAATTTCCCTTGCTCCTAACTAAGCTGATTACATTTTGTTCTCCCCTTGTAGAACATGGAAAATGACTGATCATCTTTTTCTTTACCAACCTTTTATATATTTGAAGACTTATGTCACCCTTCATCTTTCTCTTTTCTATACTAAAGATGCCCATTCTTTCAACCTTTCCTGATATGTTTTCTAAATCTGTTACTTTTGCTGCTCTCTTCAGGACTCTCTCCAATTCGTTCACATTTTTCTTAAAGTGTGGTGCCAATAGGTAGATGCAGTACTTCATCTGAGGCTTTACCAATGTTGAGTAAAAGCAGAACAATTACCTCCTGTATCTTAGAGAACCCTGTTAAGAGATGCCAAAGTGAAGTTTTTCAGGAGATTCACACTACATAACCCCCAATCCTTTCAGCAGCATTATTGCCTAGCCAGTTATTCCCCATTTTGTATCTGTGCATTTGATTTTTTCCTCAGTGCAGTGCTTTGCACTCATCTTTACTTATTTTAGTTTGTTTTCAGACGAGTTCTCCAATTTATCAAGATATTTCTCAATTCTAATCCTGTTCAACACAGTGCTTGCAACCATCTTAGTTTGGTGTGATCTGCAAATTCTATAAGCATACCATCCAACTATTATCCAAGTCATTAATGAAAATGTTGACCAGTACTGTACCCTAAGACAAACCCTTGCAGAAACTCACTAGATATGCCCTCCCAGTCTGAAAATGAACCACTTATAACTATTCTTTGAGTAGTCTTCCAACCAGTTCTTCAACCAACTTTTAATAATTTCATCTAGACCATATTTCCCTAATATATAAATAAGAAGGCCATGTGGGATTGTGTCAAGAGCCTTACTGAAGTACAGATATATCAGACTACTGCTAACACCTATCCACTCAGCCAGTTGCCCTTTCAAGGAAGGAAATTAGATTGGTCTGGCATGATTTGTTCTTAACAATTCCATATTGGCTATTACTTATCACCTTATTATTCTCCAGGTTTGAATAAATGTATTTAATAATTTGTTCCAGATTTTTTCCAGATATTGAAGTAGGGTGACTGGTCCATGAGGGCCTCAGTGTTAGAAACTCAGAATTACTGATGTAATCTGTTCAGAAGCGATAAAATAATGAGTAATTCATTAAATAAAATATTAATAATTAATATGATCTCAACATGATCTCATTTTACTTACATGTTCTTGCTAGGAAATCCCTTCTGTTTTCCAGTAGGGTACTAACATTTTAATTCATCCACTGAGAGGCTATAAACAACATCCAGAAAGCTATTCAATAAGTAAACAAAACAGCAATCAAAAGCCCAGTCTTTTAAAACATAAATAACTTATAAGTTAAAAAGAAAGTGAATCAGGAAACCACACAGATCCTTCTTCCAATGTAGCCTAGAGGGCATAATCTTCCTAGCCAATATTTTAAGATTAAAATGTTTTTCTTAGATATCTTTTTATAGATAACTTTATTTTTCAAAAATGCCTTCTCATTTCTTTAATTAGCTCTTTCAGCTACCTTTCGTTATTACTTAGATTTATTTAGAGAATTTGCCTGTTGAAATGATTTCTCTTGACTGCTAAAATCTTCAACCTATACAAAGCTTTCTATGGGCAAGGACTGCTGGTTCCCATGATATCTAGATCAATCCAATTTCAGACCAACATGTCGCGCTAATAAAAATTTTTGGACAGAAGTAACCACTTCATCCATCTTCCTCCTAGAAGCTAAATTCATTATTGTCTCAAAACTCTAAATACACTGTCAGGTTTTATCTATGTGTGCAACATAAGAGCTGAAATGATTTGGAAGCACAGTCTAATGTTTTTATTAAAATAGATAAACACCTGGAAAAAGAGAGAGTAGCAGTCTACAAAGTACCAGAGTATGTATGTTTCCTCTAGTTCACATTTGACTGTGATAAAGAAATATATCCATTTTGCATATTTGTTGAACTTTTTGAAGTGAAGCAATATGTCTGGAAAATCTATTTGCTGCTGATACTGTCAGATCCTTCTTGTCTCGGTTCATCTTTGAATAAGCACCCAACCCTGTACATAGCTTTGAGGCATAATAGCCAAGAAAGATGAGTCAAATTTTAAACCAGTTCTCTCACTAGGAAAATATTCCTTCAGGCCAGACAGTCAGTCTGTACTTATTTACACAATTAATTTAGGTCTATGACCCAAAAATGTATAACTGAGGATGTCATTAATCAGCAATGACTAAGAAAGTACTTCCTTAAATAAAATTCGACAATCTTTGATCAAACAAACAGATTCATAACAAATCACTGTTATAAATATATTGCTGCATTTGTCATTTTCCTCAAAGTCCATGTACATTTTGGCGCAAAATGGTTGATAAAGCAGGTGACAAAAATTTTCTTTCTTGACTGGCCTTTTATATAATAAGTCATTTTGGCTTATGGTAACTGGAAGTAATTCTAATTCCGTTACAAAGTAAAGAGACTAGTGTGGAAATAAAACTTATCTCCAATAACACAAAGAATCACATGCGAGGAAGATAGAGATAATGGGTCAGATTCTGATCTCATTGGCTTCAACACACAGTTACTCTGCATTTAGACTGGCATAAATGAGATCAGAATCTGCCCCTACATTATCTCAAGCACACCATACTCATGACTAGATTGTGTTGCATATGTTTGTTAATGTTTTCATTAGAAATGCCTATTTGCAAGGGTGTGTGTGTGTGTAGATAGATAGATAGATAGATAGATAGATAGATAGATAGATAGATAGATAGATAGATAGATTACAAAAAAGGATCTTCAGCTGTAACATCTTGCACTTGGACTCTATGGTAATCAGAATCAGTGCCAATAACGGAACACCTATGTCCTGTTGAGTGAGTCATCACTCTTCCCTCTAAGGACCTCCTAATCCAGGGGTCGGGAACCTATGGCTCGCGAGCCAGATGTGGCTCTTTTGATGGCTGCATCTGGCTGGCTGCCAATGTTCCCTCTAAGCTGCGCGGGCGTGTGGCCGCGCAGCGGCCGTCGCACCCCCCGCGCAGCAGTGAGGGACCCCCGCACAGCCCGGCAGCCCCCGCCGCTCCCTCCAACCCCCGGGGCCGCGGCACACCCGGCCTGCGCCCGGCCTCTGGGCTGGCCCTCCCCGCCCTCAGGGCGGGACAGGCAGGCTCAGGCTCGGGTCAGGAGCGTGGGCCTGCCTGCCTGCCCCACGCGGCCGGGGCAGCGGGGTGGCTGCGGCAGCGGCGGGATCCCGGGCTCCCACCCCCCGACCGCCTCGACTTCCCGGGGCTGGGGCCGGGGCCGGGGCCGGGGCCGGGGCTGGGGCCGAGCTAATCCACGGCCCCGGCCTCCCAGCACGGGGCCGGGATCAGCCTCCGGGGCTGGGGTCTGCTCCCCCCCACTCCACCTGCGGCTTCCCAGGGCCGCGGTAGGGTCCTCCCCCGCCGGCGGCATTGGCTTTCTTTCTTTCTTTCTTTCTTTCTTTCTTTCTTTCTTTCTTTCTTTCTCTTCCTTCCTTCTTTCTCCCTTTTTCTTTCCTTTTTCTTTCCTTCTTTCTCTTCTTTGCCTTCCTTCTTTTTTCTTTCTTCCTCTTTCTCTTCCTTTCTCTTTTTTCCTTCTTTGTCTTCTTTTTTCTTTCCTTCTTTTTTCTTTCTTTCTCTTCTTTCCTTCCTCTTCCTACTTTCCACTTCTTTCCTTCTTTCTTTTTTCTCTTCCTTCCTTTTTCTCTCTCTCTTTTCCTTTCTTCTCTCTTTTTCTCTCTCTTCCTTCCTTCCTCCCTTCTTTTTTTCATTCCTTTTTAAAAAAACCCAACCTTTAAAAATTAATTTTAATTAAAAACCTTTTTAAAGGTTTTTTAAAAACCTTTCTAAAATTAAATTTCAATTAAAAGTAATTCAAATTCAATTAATTAAAACATAAAATGCACACATTTACTTGTATTTAGTTTTAAACATATTGTATGGCTCTCACGGAATTACATTTTAAAATATGTGGCGTTCATGGCTCTCTCAGACAAAAAGGTTCCCTACCCCTGTCCTAATCCATAGACATGCTTAGCACTCAAATGCCCCATTTATGTCAATATCAAGTTGTAGATGCCCAGCACCTCTCAGGATTAGACGCTAAATCAGAACTGAACCAATTACATGTTTTGTTAGGGAGCACTGTGTTGCTGGAAGTGCTGTCTTTCAGAAGAGTGTGCTTGATCACTTTTTCCTCATTAGTAATACCTCCACACCTTTTAAAAGCATTAGTTTATTGGCTTTGGCATCTTGGCTGAATTTCTACTGAGAAATTACATTGTGCCTACCAAAGTTTTCCCTCCTGTTTCTCTGGTAATAGGTGATATGATACCTGCAATACCCTGTACCCAATTCTGGTCTTGGTACACATGAAAATATTTAGCACACCTAGGTTTTGGAGCACTAAGGGGCTACTCGTTATCTTGAAATTCCCCAAAGTAGTCACACACAAGTTACATATATAGCCAAAAATGCTTTTGCCCCCAATCTCCACCTAGCAAGACAAGTGAGACCTGTTCTTCCTGATATGGACCTTTATCCATGCCTTTATCCCCTCAAGATTGGATTGATGTAATGCACTGTACATGTGGCCATACCTTATTAGCATTTGGAATCTGAAGCTAGTACACTATCCTGTGGCCTGCTTTTTAAGTAGAGTTACACATTGAGAGAGCACATTAGACCAGTGCTGTGATTTGCACTGCTTCCTATAAGGGTGGAACTCAAGGTGTTGGTTTTAATGCTATAAAGCCCCAAATAGGTTGAGGCCTGGTTACCTGAGACACCATCTCTCTTCCACATGATGTACAACTACAGTTGAAATCAGCAGAGATGCTTGCGCTGGAGATCCCTCAACGTAAATGAAAGGAAGAAATTTGTACAGTGTTCACCTGGAACTCATTTCCTCCTCTGTGGGCTGCCAGAGCCCAGATTTGTTCCAGGCATACTGCAAAGGCCATATTTTCTCCTTTTTTAAGGCTGTTGAAGAATGTGTGGCTTGAGATGGATATATTTATGGGCAGTCCATTGGGTGTGTTTATGTTGTAATTTTTCATGGATGGGATAGGCAGCTGTATTTTTAATAAATGGATGAATAAATAAATGTGAAGTAAAATGAACTTTTCCAATTTCTTCCTCTGTTGCATTCCTCTCAATACCTTTACTGTCACAACAACATAGAGAAAGCAGGTGGGGAATATGAATAAGGCTGTTTGGGAGGGATCATGTACATGAGTTCTTGACTCCTGCTGTAGTTTCAGAACACTCACGTGCACAGTTGGGGTATGGTTCCTTTCCCTTTGAACTCATGCCCTCAAGCTAAATTTCATCAAGTTTGGTCAGCACTGTATTCAGCAGGATTACTTGGCTTTGACAGTGGTAGTTCAATTCTCTTGCAAATGTCAGCAATAAATATAGGTGCTTTACCTAAATCAGTAATGCAATCGTAAACCATTTTTGCATTACACTTTTTGTTGACCTATTGTTAATTTGATTCGGCGTATGTTCAGCAATATGGCCAGCTGTTTGGCAAAACCCAGATTAAAATACGTAAGTTCATTAAAAAGAAACCACCACAATATAGTATTGATAGCTCTACAATTACCATGTAACAATGTATTGTTTTGTTATTGCATTATACACTATTAAACTAATCAAGTTATTGAAAATATATTTGAAAAATGAGGTTCCAGCTGTGAGTGGGGCTTCCTGGGATAACCTCCTGAACGTGTAAAAATCAGGGAAAACTACAAAACAGGGAGCCAGACTCCCCAAACACTGATGGGTGGTACTTAAATCAGTGTCCCTATCAGTCTTAACCAGGGTTCTGGTTTCCCATATCAGGTACCAAGAAGTTTGTACAAAATAGAAACAGCTCCCTTTATTGCACTCCAGCTCCTCTGGCTCCCACCTAGCCACACAGTCCTTTAAAGATATAGGTTCCCCTGACCACAAAGGGCCAGCCACATTACACAGAACAATATAGGTTTGGATCTTACCCAAAATACGACACTGATAGCCAATCCTTTAGTAACTACAACTAAAGGTTTAATGTAAAAAGAAAAGAGCAAAATATGAGAGATGTTAAAGGGTCAAAGTGAATTACGTACATACAAATGATTTAGAGTTCATGTAAAGCAGTTTTCAGCTTGTTCCTCTGGTAAACACCCAGCACCCAGGAGGCCTCCATCCTTTGTCCAGTCGCAGATGAATAGTTCCAGAGATGGGTATTGGCTGTAGACTGGGGACTTGAGACAAGCTGGAGTTGGGGCTCTTGTCTTTTATCACCTCTGGCCTTCTCCATGCTGTGTGGAGTTCTTTCCAGTCAAAATGGAGTTGAGTCACATGTTCAACAAGTCCTAGTGGCTCAATAGGTTTCTCCCTGGGCCCATTGTACCTGGGAGCTTCCTTAATGGGCCATTAAGGAGAAAATGACTGTAGACATCCTATCTGAGGAGTTTCCCAGAATCACACAGGTTGAAATATAGATATAACAAACATATTCCTAATTTCTAATACAGATGCAATTCCTACACAAACCCTATAATTATTCCCAGCAAATTACAACCTTTCTATTGGTACCAAACATGGCATATTTCCTATGGATTATTGCAATTATGAAATATTAATAAGAAATAGTATCCCCTAAATCTGGACAGCATGACACCAGCTAAGTAATATAGTGTTGGGGTAATTACCAGGATAATCACTCCAACAAGGGAGTGGCAGAGTAAGCACCATAGACTTGATTATAAAGGATCCACCTTGGAGCAATTTGTGATTGATATGTGATTAATTCAGCAAATGGTAATTAAAGTTTATTGCAAAAAGACGACATTCTCCACAATATATTTTTCACAATACACTGGATGGCTGAGAGTGACATATGTAGTGGAATTTTGTGGTGCATTTTTAGTTAACATTTTAATTGTATTCTTTTTTAGATTCTATTTGGGTACCATGCACCTATAAAACAGGCATGAAGTAAATAGGCTCTCACATATTTGTGAGCCAGCCCGCCACTCCAACTTTTTCAATTAAGGGAACATAGTGATCTTACACAATTAAATGGAGGGTTACTTGGATCCCTGATGTTTTTTAAATCTGGGATTATCACCTACACAAAAAGGGAACACTATTTTTGCAGGTAGTAATGGATCTCTTTTCCAAAGTGGAGGAAGGCTTTTACTCTTAAATGTTAACAGAACTTCTGCAACTCAATAATAATGGGGGATTTCAACTATCCCCATATTGACTGGGTACATGTCACTTCAGGACAGGATGCAAAGATAAAGTTTTTGACATTTTAAATGACTGCTTCTTGGAGCAGCTAGTCCCAGACTGCACAAGAGGAGATGCAATTCTTGATTTAGTCCTAAGTGGAGCACAGGATCTGGTCCATGAGGTGAATATAGTTGAAGTGCTCAGGAACAGTGACCATAACATAATAAAATTTAACATCCCTTTTGGGGGAAGGACATTAAAGCAGATTGCCATGGGTAGCATTTAATTTCAAATAGGAGAACTACACAAAAAATGAAGTTAGTTAAACAAAAATTAAAAGGTACAGTGCCAAAAATGAAATCCCTGAAAGCTGTATGGAAACATTTTAAAGACAACATAATAGAGGTTCAATTTAAATATGTATCCCACATTTAAACACATAGTAAGAGGACCAAAAAAGTGCCACTGTGGTTAAACAACAAAGTAAAAGAAGCAGTTAGAAGCTCAAAGGCATCTTTTAAAAAGTGGAAGTCAAATTCAATTAAGGAAAATAGAAAGGAGCATAAACGCTGGCAAGTGAGTATAAAAGTATTATCAGGAAGGATAAAAAAGAATTTGAAAAATAGCTAGCCAAAGATTCAAAAAGTAACAGCAAAAAAAAATATTATATACATCAGAAGTGGGAAGCCTGCTAAACAGCCAGTGGGGCCACAGAACAATAGAGATGCTAAAGGAGCACTCAAGGAAGACAAGGCTAATGCGGAGAAACTAAATGAATTCTTTGCTTCGGTCTTCATGGCTGAGGATGATTAGAGAGATTCCCAAACTTGAGCCATTTTTTTAGGTGACATGTCTGAGGAACAGTCCCAGATTGAGTTGTCATTAGAAGCGATTTTGGAGCAAACTGATAAATTAAACAGTAATGTCACCTGGATCAGATGCTATCCACCCAAGAGTTCTGAAGGAACTCAAATGTGAAATTGCAGAACTACTAACTGTGCAATATAATCTATCATTAAAGTAACTTTTGTATGAGATGGCTGGTAGTTACAGACCGGTAAGCCTAACTTCAGGATCAGAAAAATTGATTAAAACCAAGAACATAAATATCAAACAAATAGATTAATCCAATTTGTTGAGGTAGAGGCAACATTTTTTGTAAAGGGAAATCATGCCTTACCAATCTACTGGAATTCTTTGAGGGGGTAAACAAGTATGTGGACGAGGGTGATCCAGTAGATATTGTATACTTACATTTGCAGAAACTCTTTGTCAATGTCCATCAGCAAAGGCTCTTAAGCAAAGCAAGTGGTCATGGGATAAGAGAGATGGTCCTATCGTGACTCAGTAACTAGTTAAAAGATAGGGAACAAAGGTAGGAGTAAATTATCAGTTTTCAGAATTGAGAAAGGTAAATACTGATGTCCCCTGGCAGTCTGTACTGAGACAAGTACAATTCAACATATTCATAAATTATCTGGGAAAAGTGCAAACAGTGAGGTGGCAACATTTGCACATGATACAAAACTACTCAAAGGTACTTGAGCCCAAAGTAAACTGTGAAGACTTTCAAACAGATCAAACAAAACTGGGTGACTGGGCAACAAAATGGTAGATGAAATTCAATGTTGATAAATGCAGAGTAATACACATTGGAAGACATAATACTAACTATACATATAAAATGATGAGGACTGTTAGCTGTTCCTTCCCACTCAAGAAAGAGATCTTGGAGTCATCGTGGATAGTTCTTTGAAAACATCTACTCAATATGCAGCGGCAGTCAAAAGCTAACAAAATGTTGGGAATCATTAAGAGAGAGATAAGTAATAAGACAGAAAATATCATATTGTCTATTTATTTATACATCTTGAATACTGCATGTAGAGCTTATTGCCCCATCTCAGAAAAGATATATTGTTTTGGAAAAGGTACAGAAAAAGGCAACAAAAATGATTATGAGTATGGAAATGCTTCCATATGAGGAATAATTAATAAGATTGAGACTTTTCAGCTTGAAAAAGAGATGACAATGGGGGATAAGAGAGTCATCTATAAAATCATGACTGGTGTGGAGAAAGTAAATAAGGAAGTATATTTAGTCCTTGTCATAACAAAAGAATTAAGGATCACCAAATGAAATTAATAGGCAGCAGTTTTTAAATGAACAAAAGGAAGCTGATCTGAAGGGGAAAGGTGTCCAAGACAGCTGGCTGTATTTTAAAGAAACCCTGTTAAAGGCACAGGAAGATAACATTCCGATGTGGAGAAAGAACAGCAAATGTGGACAAAGACCAATGTGGCTTAGCAGGGAATTCTGTGGGGAGCTGAAACATAAAAGGGAAGCTTACAAGAAGTGGAAGCTTGGACAGATGACAAGGGAGGCATATAAAGATATTGCTCAGGACTGCAGGGATAAAATCAGAAAGGCTAAAGGACAACTGGAGTTGCAGCTAGCAAGAGACGTGAAGGATAAAAGAAAGGGGTTCTATATGTATACCAGCAACAAGAAAAGGATCAGGGGTGGTGTAGGTCCCTTACTGAATGGGGCAGGCATCCTCGTGGTGGATGATGCAGAAAAGGCTTTTTTTACTTCAGTCTTCACAGGGAGGGCCAACTCCCAGGTTACTACACGGGGTAAAGCGGAATGGAGAGAAGAGTGGCCCTCGGTGATGGAAAGTCAGGTTAGGGAACACTTAATGAAATTAGATGTGCACAAGTCCATGGGGCTGGATGAACTGCATCCGAGGGTACTGAGGGAGTTGGGGGAAGTGATTGCAGAGCCGCTGGCCATTATCTTTCAGAACTCATGGCAAATGGCGGTGGTCCTGGAGGATTGGAAAAAGGCAAATATAGTACCTATCTTCAAGAAAGGGAAAAAGGAGGATCCGGGGAACTACAGACCGGTCAGCCTCACCTCAATCCCTGGGAAAATCATGGAGCAGGTCCTCAAAGAATCCATCCTGAAACACTTGGAGGAAAATAGAGTGATCAGGAACAGTCAACATGGATTCACCAAGGGCAAATTGTGCCTGACCAACCTGATTTCCTTCTATGATGAGATGACTGGATTTGTGGATGCGGGAAGAGCCGTTGACGTGGTATTCCTTGACTTTAGCAAGACTTTTGATACGGTTTCCCACAGCATTCTCATCAGCAAGTTAAGGAAGTATAGGTTGGACGAGTGGACCGTAAGGTGGATCGAAAACTGGCTAGATCAATGGGCTCAGCGGGTAGGAATCAATGGCTTGATGTCTGGTTGGCAACCAGTAACAAGCGGAGTGCCCCAGGGGTCAGTCCTGGGGCCGGTTCTATTCAACCTCTTCATTAACGATCTTGATGATGGAATAGACTGCGTGCTTAGTAAGTTCGCAGATGACACTAAGTTTGGGGGAATGGTAGATACTCTGGAGGGCAGGGACAGGATCCAGGGAGACTTGGACAAATTGGAACACTGGGCTGAAAGAAACCTCATGAGGTTCAACGAAGACAAGTGCAAAGTCCTGCCGTATGCTGCAGCACTGTTTGCTGCCATGGTTCCTGGGGCTGTGCTTTGCAGCTGGCGGGGCAAAGTGTCCGTCTTTGGGAGCGTTGGCACAAACGCCACCCCATCCAACCTGAGTACTAGGCTCTGGAGATACATTGAGGAATCATTTACTGACTTAAATGCAGATGATTACATCACAATCAGTGCTTGTGTTGATGCCCTTCTCATGGATGGGGAGTAAGGAGCGTGCACAGCGGGGAGAGACAGCAAGCACCCCCGCAATGCACAATGATATTTTAACGTGAGACAGACTTTTAGCTTTACAAATCAGAAACTTACCAGAGACCCCCTCAGCCGACTCATAGGACATGCTGCAATTAATGTCTTCTTGAGAGGACGTATCAGCGGGGATGCAGAACAGCTCCTGGCTACACGATGCTGCTCTTTGCCCCGGGTCCTCCTCCGTCTCCCCCGCCACCTCCTCAACGTCCTCATACAGCTCTGTTGTGGCATCGCCAGTTTGCCTCCTTCGCTCTCTGATAGCTGATTCTTAGCTCCTTCACCTTTGATCTACACTGCAATGTGTCTTATCATAACCTTTCTCTGTCATTGCCTGAGAAATCATGCCAAATGTATCATACTTTCGTCTGCTGCCACGAAGCTGCGCCTGCACAGCGGACTCTCCCCAGATGCTGATCAGGTCAAGCACCTCTGCCGTGGACCAAAGGGGTGCGCATCTTCCGCGACAGGTCACCATTGCTACTGGGAACACTGCTGCACTCCACTCCACAAGGAAGAGACCAGTAAATGAAACTGACGAAATATTTGAAAATCTCGGTAATCAAATCTGGGCGGGGACAGTTTCGTCACTGCCAAAGAGCGGGTGGGGGGAAGTCCAGAGAGGACGACTTGGGAATGATGGGACACTTCCGGAGGCCAATCATTGCGCGGTAAGTGTACACACGAGCGCAAACGCGCAACAGATGATCCGCAACAGCTGTTACCACTCTCGTCGAAGTGATTGTTGGATTGCGCTACAACAAGGCGCTTGACGCGCAACATCACCGTTGCACGTATGTACACCGTGCTTGATATCGCGCGGTAATGATTTTTCCTGAGCAATACAGTGATCGTGTATACAAGGCCTAACAGACACAATGGTTTTAACATAAGTTAAAGTATGGATATAACACCAAATTCTAACTTCTAATCGCAATAGAATTCCTACACATAAACTATATAATCGTTCCCAGCAAATGACTACCTTTCTATTGATACCAAACATGACATAGTTCCTATGGATTATAGCATTTATGAGATATCCATTGAAAATAATATCATAAATGCTTCCTAAATCTAGACAGCGTCACACCCTGCCCACATGCCCTACCAGGGTCCCTGTCCCCCTTTGCCCCATTGCACACAAGGGGTGCCCCCCCTTCCACCGTGGACCTACCCAAGGTCCCCCTAGCCCCACAAAGTCGACCTAGAGCATCCAGTGTGGACACTCTAGGTCGACTTTGTAAGTTCCCCTTTAAGTCGACTTTAATTTTAAGTGTAGACACACTAAGTCGACTTAGTTAAAGTCGATTTAAAAGTGCAAGTGTAGACATAGCCTATTATTGGTTGCCTGATCACTTCCAGGTCATGTTGCTCTTCCACTGGATCCCTTCTTACATGTACGGCTTCTCAGCTCTACCTTCTGGCTCACCACCCACCTCTCAGGGAATGATTGCAACCTACTTCCTCTTCAGTCCCCTACTGCTGTCAACTTCCTATCTTTATAACAGCCCCTCACATTCCTTTTCACCTGGATTCCATTTCCAATCAGCCTTTCCATCCATGGGTCTCCCTCACGTACAGTCTTCTAAGTTAATCAGCCCCTTCTCAGCCTCATTAGCCCTTCCAAGGTTGGTCTGGGGTGAACACCATGTCAGACATCATCACTAACCCCCTATAATTTTTAGAATTGAAGAAGATCCAAAGTGTAATAAAAATAAGCAAATCATAATTTGGTATTTTCCAAACTGATGTCAAAAACATAGGAGAAAGAAAGATCATTGTTTAAAATCATGTAAAAAAATTAATAGGATATAATCAGGAATACTGGCTCCATAATACTGCACTGTATTCATAACTCACATTATTTACAAAAAATTAAATCTAAATGTCAATATGTGCCATTCATGGCCTTAGTACTCGTTTTCAAGCCAGGTATAGATGTTCTGGCCAATTTGATAGTTCACCTAGAAGAAAATATCTACAAAACCCAAATAAATATACCTCCCGTAGTGGGACCCAAGCATGAGAGCCTGAAAACCACATATTGATCTAAAATGGTATAATTAAATCTCAAGTGTAATGTATTTGAGGTAGGACACCACAACACTGCCAATAAATAAATAAGGAAGAGTACAAACAAAGGAACTAACTTGGAAATCAATAAATGATACTCTCTTATCTAGCTAAATTAAATGGAAATCTCTTGTGAAGAGGTAACCTATAAAGGAGACAGGCAATATTGTATGGTAAAAAAAGTGTTATTATGATGAAATAAGGTGTGCAGTCATATCTCAAAACTTCTATTCTGAGACAATGCTACATAGTTACTGGGCATAAAACAATCTCTTCTCTACCTGTTTTTCAAAATGAAACTATTATTCATAATAATCCAAATGATCAAAATGAGTAAATGTGTGCATTTACCAGCACTGGATTTGTAACCAAAATAGCTGTTAAACATTTTTTATTTAATTAAAATCAGTACTTACATGCACTACGCAGAACAAACATTAAATGAGCTATTAAATAAATCACATGATGTGTTAGCAATCCTACTATAAATAAAAAAATGGAATAGAGAACTAAAATTTGGCTCAAGATATTATTATAATAATCCTCATTATTTTTTAAACAAAATTAATACATTAAGTCAGAAGCATCAAAAGATACCAAAAAACATGATTAATTCAACCTATTCCCCTTCTAATCTCCACCAAATCTGTTCTAACCAATATCCAAAATGAATCAGCAGCTCCTATAGCCACAGTAAAAACAACCCAGAAAACAGTCACAAAATAAATGTTTATGACTTGCTAAAAACATCTCTATGTTTCTATTCAACCACCATAGCCATTTAAAACAGTATGGTAGTCACAAGAGCACCCTTAGGCTGCGTCTACACTTGTAAATTAAGTCGACTTAAGCTTGCTTACGTCGACTTAATTTACCCTGCGTCTACACTACACTTTCCTTAAGTCGACTTAAGCAGCTTGCTTAAGTCGACTTAATGAAAATTAAGTCGACTTTATAACACCTCCTTTAAATTCGACTTAAGGCTTAAGTTGACTCCCTAGAGTCAACTTAAGCCAGTGTAGATGTGGGGTAGCCCTAAGTCGACTTAGGGCTACCCCAGGACTACACCAATGCCCTCCCTGCTGGGGGGGGGCACAGGGGAAGCCTGGCATGCCCACCCCCCACAGGGCAGGGCACAGCCCTGCCCACCCTGCCCCTATGCCCTGCCAGGGTCCCTGTCCCCCTTTTCCCCATTGTACCTATGTACAATGGGGCAAAGGCTGAGCCCCCTGGCACTGGGCAAGGGGTGCCCCCTACCCCATAGACCTA
>ML685779.1:9499903-9516343 GCA_007922175.1 Pelusios castaneus
GAGAGAGAGAGAGAGAGAGAGAGAGAGAGAGAGAGAGAGAGAGAGAGTGATTGAATTTTCAAAAGACAAAGACACATTAATTAGTTCTGAAAGCAAAAGAATCTATTTAAAGAGACAGAGCAATTTTCTATTCAATCACATTGCTCTGTTGACCCAAGCAATTCCTTCCTAAATAGGTTTCATTACAAAACAGTGCAAGTGATATATAGACACCTCTTTTAGATCTAGGTCTTTGCTAAGCTAATATTTAACAACCAATTTTTCTTGTACTACAGCTGACGGTCATTAATATATTGACAAACCATATCATAGGCTGTCTTTGCTAAACAATGATTAAATCTCTCATTCAGGCACTTGTTATGTCCCATCTCAACCACCGCAACATCCTCCATTCTGGCTTCCAAGCACAGACATTGCTTCTTTTTGGGTCCATACAACATGTAACCATTAAAGCTATTTTCCATTAAAGCCTGTGAGACACTCAGAGACTATAGTAATGTAAGCAAGATAGATAGATAGATGATTGATAGATGATAGATGGATTTGGAAGGGACCATGAGAAGTCATCGAGTTCAGTCCCCTGCACTCATGGCAGGACCAAGTACCCTCTTAAACCATCCCTGACAGGTTTGTCTAACCTGCTCTTAAAAACTTCCAATCATGGCGATTCCACAACCTGCCTCGACAACTTATTCGAGTGGTTAATCACCCTGACAGTTAGAATTTTTTTTCCTAATGCCCAACCTAAACCTCCCTGGCCATAATTTAAGCCCATCGCTTTTGTCCTATCATTGGCAATTAAGGAGAATAATTTTTCTCCCTCCTCGACTTAAGGAAGTGCTTAGGTCAACTTAATAAGCACTAGTATGGACGCAATGGTCTGTAGGTCAACTTAAGCGTCCTTAAGTCAACCTAAGGCTCCACTATAGACGTACCCCTAGAGTCTCAATACTTCCCCTGCTGACACACAAGCAGCAAGGATGAGAAGGAGGAAAGAGACTGAACTGAATGCAGTGAGGAGAGGAATGGGACAAAGAGGAAGTTTCAGAAGGGTGGGGTAGAATAGGAGTCAGTGTGGAAGGGAGGTAGACAGCAGCCTTCCCACAACTACAAAGCACCTGCACTTTATACTAACTGCTAGGCATATATTTAGCTAAGCTCATGTAACCCTTCATATATATATGTATGTGTCTATCTACTCTTACAGCTATATGTGTTTATCTAATCTTACAATTTGGGGAGTGGGGGGAGAGGAAAATATGATTCCATGGGATGGACTTTCTGTTTTGTGTGTGTTTTTCTTTAAATTTAGACATTATGTCAACCCCCCCCCCCCCCACACACACACATTATAGGAATATTAGGGAAAGCTATTCACTACATTACCATGATTCATTCCCAGAGTACTGTCCATTCAGTCACTGAGTCAGGGAGCAAAGCAGTCTTGCGGAAAACTAGTATGTGATGTAGTTAAAGACTGCATCATAAATCTAGGAAGGCAGGGTTATCAGCTTGTCAGGAATAATGAATAGGGAAGAACTGAAGATATTGAGGACAGTGTGGACCATATCCTTCTGTGTAAGTAAGAACTAATAGTGGAATAAATATCTGAAGTTTTAACCAAAACTCATCAGCAACAGAAAGATAATTAAAGCTGTTTGTTCAAAACAGCAGCATTACAGAAGTAAAATTATCTTAGAGATCCCAGCAGAAAAAAAGATTCCACAGTGTCATCTTATTTGGTAACAAAAAGAATGTTACTTTTTAGGAAGAAGCCTATCACAAAGAGAGCATTCAGATTTTCAAATGTACGTTATACATTATGGGTCAGCTCCTTAACTGGCCTAAATTCATTTATATCAGCAGAGCATCATGTATTATATTTGTAAATGTATTTCAGCCTATTTAACATGAGAAGACCTTTTTCTCTTTTGAATTTCTGGTTTCTAGGCTGACTAAAATATGTCAAATTCCAAAGGGGTAGCCGTGTTAGTCTATTGTAGAAACTATTGTAGAAAGACAACAGAGTCCTGGGCATCTGTTAGTCTTTAAAAGTGCCACAGGACTCTGTTGTCTTTCTACAATAGTTTCTAAAATATGTCAAGTTTTCTTATAATGTATATGTGTGTTAGTAAATCAAAGCTAGGTTGATGTTTATGGTTAGACACCCTGTGGGCCAAATTCTCCTTTAATTTATAACAGTATGACTCCAGAGTTATTCTACTGATTTCTCTAGAGTTGTTCTGAACTGACACTTGTGCAATTCTAACAACAGAATTCTTCCTAGTGTTAGTCTTTTTTCCCCATGCTTCAATGAATAATCATATTTAGTATATGTTTATTAAGCACGCATTCAATGTGCTAGACTGAATAAACCTTTTATCTATCAATGTCCAACATCATGAAAAATCTTTCCTGTATTGCTGAGAACTTCCTGGGGGCGTTATTTCAGAGCAAAGCATAGGGAGCAATTTAATTTGGCTCATATTTAATTGCTTGTCTTACTCATGTAAGCCAAGCTGTGCAGGTATATTAAGCATCTGAGCCTGTTTAAAGGAAAGACTGTTGACAAATCAATCTAATACTTCCTATCTGACATTTACATTTGCCCAGTGAATTGTTAGCTAAAACTTTATTAGTAGAAAGAGGACAGAGGGTCAACAATGATCAGGTTAAATTAATCCCTTGCTCTTATCCTATAACCAGCGCCACACAGGCGGAGCCCTTCTGAAGTCAAGGGGGCTCTGAGCAAGTGCCTGCATATAGGCAATTACAGGAATGAGCTCTATGCTCTCATCCACCTCTTTTGAATACATAGAGCTTATCATCTCCTAAATATATCACTGTTGCTACTCATTCCTCCTCTAGTGCGTCTTTGGTTTGCTCATTTGTATGATCCAAGCTTTAGTGATGCACTCACTCATCTCATCATGTTATTTGCCAAGTGTAATCAGTTTTGGAAGGCTACCGCCAGCCCTGTTTTATACACACAGGAAGATGAGTGAATGGTTGCTCATTTTTATTTTAGGCAGCAGAGTTTTTACCTTACTCTAGTAGAGCTCATTTTTAATCTTTTAATTTAATAGATTTTAATGGATTTTAGGAAATTATGCATAGACTTGCTATATGCGCTCTTTCCAAAATTTTCTGTGAGCACTGAAAGGGGCATAGCTGTCATACACAAGTCCTCTCCCATTTTTCCCTTTATCAAGATTTTTGCAAACCTTGCTGGTTTGACCTCAATAGTAGCTTCAGCAATTTTTTGCTTTCTGTTTCACCCCATCACAAAAATCCCAGTCCATGTCATGGACACCTCATGCCTTGATTTTAACAATCTCTTCCTCTCTGGTCTCAAATTCTTGCATTGCACACCTCAAGCCTAATCAACATGCTGCCACAAAATGTATCTTCGTCTGCTGCTCTGACCACATCACACGCTGCTCTTAAGTTCCTGCAGCAGCTTCCCATGTCGCTATACTTTATTTCTTGTCACCTTCTCTGTAGCCAGGTTCTTTTTGCCCTGTGTTAAATTGTCCCATTTAATTGCCATTGCAGTGCAGTTCATCTTCCTAGCACCTCTGCCTCAGTTTTAGAGCTGACAAATTTCTGTTTTGTTTCAGGCTGTGGATTACTGGGGAAGGGAAAAGGCTTTTATGCCACACAAAATTGGCATTCCATGTGGGATTTTGTTCTTTGTTACTATTTTTGCCAGTGTCTGACATATCAGCTGGAAGTGAATTAATGAAGTGATGTTACCTACCCAGTCAACCATTCACTAACTTCTGTTGGACAATTATTCCCAGCATCCATTAGGACTTAATTTAAAACTTCCTTGGAGTACACACATGAGTAAGACAAGCAGATTTTGGCCCAATATCTGCTTGTAGGCTAGTGGCACCAAAGAGTACGGAAATTTTTGTTGAAAGGGGGTAAGAAATTCAGAATTTATTTGAATGGATTTTAAGGAGCATATTGCTGTGTTCTTGACACTAATCCAATTGATTCCCATTTCTTTTGATCTCTTCTGTTTATCCTGTGTCAGGCAAGTTAGAAGCATAAAAATGTGTTTCAAGTTCAGCTTATTCCAACTTATTTCTGCATTTATCTGTATTCTACAGAGTCTCCAGCTGGGGTGTTAATCTTTTATTTATCTGAGGGACATTTTATATCTATTGTACAGTAGCAGGCTTTTCTAACAGTACAATACTGAGAATTTCATCACTGGTGCCATTATAAACCCATTAGTAAGGCTTTATAAAACATTGCAAAAATATGTCATGGGCTCAGTTTTGTTACCCAAAGGCAACTGATGAGTATTTTGGAGAAGGGGTAATTAAACCACAAAGGATCTGAGAAGTAGGTCTACAAAAAACAGTTTCCTGGAAATAACAGAGCAGAGATCAGAACTACAGAAGAATAGAGCAATCTGTAAATATCTAACATAGAATCTACAGAGGAAATTAACCTCTGCAAATATACCTAGTTCCATATTATATTAAGTTAATTGATATGAACAATAGGCCTTTGAACTTCATAGGCCATTAATACCAATTTCAGTTCTTTGATATTTCAAAAGCAGGAGTGATAGTGAAATTTCCAACCAAAATTTCATGCTGCATCTTTGTGCTCACAATCTTCATAGGCAATGCCCGAACTTTGAAAGACCTACGTCATTCTAAAAGGCAGGTTTTTGCTCAAGATTTCTCAACCTTTTTCAGGTTGGCAATCCTTTATTGAACGTGGAAAAAAAAATTCTCAACCTCCTTGTGTTACTATAAAAGTAAAGAATAAAGAAAATCTCTCTCTGATAACAGTGATAAGCTTATGCTTGACCCTGAAGATTGTGGGGAGTGTGAATGTGAGATTTTCTTTGCTTTAAATTATAACAGAATTGTCAACACTTTATGATGCCCAGTTGCCTTTTGTGAGTGCCCCTTGCTCTGATGGTTGTGACCAATTGATTGGGATAGCTCTGTGGTGAGGGATTAGGAAGGGCTGGGCAGCAGTGGGGACCCCGGAGATGGAAGCAGCTGTTGTTGCCACCCACCTTCTGCACTGCTGCTGCCCCCGCCCCCCACTTCCTGTGCTGCTACTCAGGGCCATTTCTTGTGGGATGCAGGGCCCATGGCCAATCAACCTAGGGGGGCCCCCTGCTCCTCCGTGCTGGAGGAGGCCAGGCGGGCCGCGGCCAGGGACCTGAGGCTGATGCCCGGAGTCAGGCCCAGGCCCAGCCACGGCCACGGATCAGGTGGCAGAAGCCAGGAGCGGGGGCGGGTGGGCTGGCCCATAAGCCGGGCCTCGCTCTCCAGCTCCATCCCTGGGTTGGTTGCTCCACACTGGGGGTGGGACAGGCCAGCCCAGAGGCCACGTTCTGCCCTCCATCCTTGCCCCTTCGGCGGCAAGCTGAAGGCAGCGGGGGGGGGGGGGGGGGGGGGGGGGGGCAGGGCAGGGGGGAGGGGGAAGAAAACCACAGGGCTCCGGGTGATCGCCCCACTCCCCCCCAAAGGACGGCCCTGCTGCTACTGGTGCTGGCTGTTCCCTGCTGCTCCCTTGCTTCCAAGCTGCTGCTGCTCTTCCAGCTTCCCACGCTGTAGACCCTGATTTTTTTCTGAAAGGGGGCGTCAGGGAAAGGAGGGCAGAATCGATAGGGTCGTGCTTCCTGTGCTGTAGGGCCTGTTGTTTTCCTGAAAGCCCCCTCCCCCCTACCTTCAGAAGGGGAAAAGAGGCATGATTCAGGGGAAGGGGGCGCGGGCATGATTGTTATGCAAAAGTCCATGAGTGAGAGGGGCTCCATTTATAAAGTTTGAGAACCTTTGCTCTATCAATGGCTCTCAGCCTGTCCAGACTATTGTACCCCTTTCAGAAGTCTGATTCATCTTGCGTATCCCTAAGTTTCACTTCACTTCAAAAAAACTCACAAAATCAGACATAAAAATACAAAAAAGTGTCATTGCACACTATTACTGAAAAATTCCTTACTTTCTCATGTTTGCCATTTCATTATAAAATAAATTAATTGGAATATAAATATTACACTTACATTTCAGTGTACAGCATATAGAGCAGTAAAAAGAAGTCATTGTCTATATGAAATGTTAGTTTCTACTGACTTTGCTAGTGTTTTTTATGTAACCTGTTGTAAACTAGGTAAATAGCTAGATGAGTTGATGAACCCCCTGAAAACTTCTGTGTATCCACAGGGGTATACGTGCCCCTAATTGAGAACCACTGTGCTAGGTAAATTAAAAGTTATGGACTTGAAGCAGAGATCACTTGGTGAAATTCTATGACCTGTGTGATGCTGGAGGGCAGACTAGATGATCATAGTGGTCCCTTCTGACCTAGGACTCTATGAAGAAAGGAAATTAAAGAATGTTTTGAAGAGATTTTAGAGACAAACCTACATCAGTCCAAATTTTGAAGACAAGAGGAAATTAAATATTTGATTTAGTCACAGAGCATGATCTAGTCCTGAGAGACATTAAGTACAACATACCTGCCTACCCCACCACCGCCCTTCTGCAGCTTTCTTCTATACACGGCAGCTCCAGGAGCCAGTTGCTCCCCACTGCTTACTTAGGCAGGACTCTCTCTGGCCCAAATTAACTCAGCACCTGGGAGTCTCAGCTGGCTTACTACTCCTCAGCCCAGGCTGCTGGAGGAGGAAGCACCCTGGAGGGACTCCATTTCCTCCTCTCTACTACATATATATTCAGTTGAGACATAGTAGGTTTGTTCTGTGTTTGTACAGTCCCTAGCACAATGAGTCCTGGCCCATGAGTGGGACTCCTGGGCAGCATAGCAATAAAAATAAATTAACACATTGCATCTAGGGATTGGTGGAGCAGGATTTGGGGCTTTTTATCCATGCAGTGCAGACACACTCAGACCTCACAGTTGTGTAACTTAGTTTTCTCTGAATGTCAGTGCTTCCAGTCAAAGGTGTTCTCAGTAACCTTGGACACATCACCTGCAGCCTGATTTGTTTTATTCTTTTCTTTCCATGGAGACAGAAGCAATATAGGAGCTCTATTGAATTGCTCTAATCTTGTCTATGTAGCTGTAGTCTTGACAAAGACAGACTAACAGTACTGCTCCGTTGGTGGCAAATAAACCCAATAAGACACAATTGAATTAGCAGTGAGGGATGGAAGAGAAAAGTTCTTATGTAGAGTTGAACTCCCACCATTGGAACATACTGAATAAAGTGCTTCCCAAGAGAAGACAGTTTAGCTTCAGGCAAGATACGTGTCCCCCAGAAAATATTTTTTACAAGATGACCTTATCCTACAAATAAATTTAAAGAGCCTTTTTCCCCCATCAGTGAGAAGTGGCCATTTGAGAGTCTGCAGCAGTAACAGCGAAAAACATTATGATGTTCCGTTTAGAGCATCTTTTTGGTTTGCATTTGCCATTCCGTAAGCACAAAGCACAGCAGACTTTTCTTTTTCACTTTACACTTTAGCACAAGCCCTTTTCCGATGAGATGAGCTGTTAATATTTGCAAAGGTTTTTTTTTTTCTTTTTACAAGGTAACCAGCCAGCAGGCTCACAAGGCATATGTTTTAAAGCAGCAATTCCCAATTCTGGTCTGCACACCCCTGGTGGTCCGCAAGGCTGTTGCAGGGGTTATGCAGAAGAGAAAAATAAAAACACCCTCACCAAGGAAATGTACAATTTCAAATAAAACTAGTATCGTGGTTGTCCGTGAAATGTTTGGAGGTTGAAAAGGGGGTCTGCACACTTGAAAAGGTTGGGAACTGCTATTATAAAGAGAATCACCTCTCTGACATGCTGGTTTGGGAGCCAGACTGGATTTTGTAAATTGGTACGGGCGAGTTTGCATTGAGATATAGCATAGTTTGGAGTACAAGTGATGTAGAGATCGATTATAAAAGGCAGTTAGGTCTCTAAGGGTGCATCTACACTTGTTAATTAAGTCAACTTAAGCTTGTTTAAGTCGGCTTAATTTACCCCGCATCTACATTACAGTTTCCTTAAGTCGACTTAAGCAAGTTGCTTAAGTCGACTTAAGGAAAATAAAGTTGACTTAATGAAAATTAAGTCAACTTTATTAAACCTCATTTTAATTCGACTTAAGGCTTAAGTCGACTTTTTCAAGTCTACTTAAGCCAATGTAGACCTGGAGCAGCCCTAAGTCAATTTAGGGCTACTCCAGGACTCCCTCCCTGCCCTCCCTGCCGGAGGGGGGCACAGGGGGAGCCTGGCATGCCCCCCACAGGGCAGGGCCCCTATGCCCTGCCAGGGTCCCTGTCCCCCTTTCCCCCTTGTACCAAGGTACAATGGGGCAAAGGCTGATCCCCCTGGCACTGGGCAAGAGGTGCCCCCCTACCCCCGTGGACCTGCTCTAGGTCCCCCAACCCCCTAGAAGTCTACCTAGGAGTCCAGTTGTGGACAGTCTAGGTCGACTTTGTAAGTTCCCCCCTAAGTTGACTTTAAATTTAAGTGTGGACATGCTAAGTCGACTTAACTAAGTTGATTTAAAGTCGACTTAGTTAAGTCGACTTAGCTAAAGTCGACCTAAATTTACAAGTGTAGATATAGCCTAACTTCTGCTGGGTGCCTATCTGCCATTTGTACCTGCTGAAAATCTTCACTGTAGCCCTTTAGAGTGTCAAAGGTAGCCATATGGCTAAAGTTTTGTGAACGAGAGAGAGTTCCGTAAAGAATAAAACTCAGAAATAATTAACAGGTGAATGTGATTACAATATACACAATACAATACACAATAAGGTATCTTAACAGGAAAGAATAGGGTGGATAGTGCTGATCAAAAATGATGCTGAAAGCCAAAGCTGGAAAATAAATGAATAATCACCATTGAAAGCTTACTACATGATATTTAACGCTGAGAAGCTGGTTGAAAAATGGTGAAAATTATCACACAAAAACTGTTAACAACATATTTGAAATTCAGAACATTTCAACTAGCTGGCCTTTTCTGTAACTTGGCTTTAAAGAACATAGGGATACAGTTTGAGGATAGATCTTTCCAGCTTGGCAACATGGCTACATTATATATTCATATATTAACCTTCCATACCACCCACCATTAAAATAGCTAAGGGTCTGATATAAAGCTCACAGAGGTCAATAAGAGTCTTTGCAGGCTGAGAGCTCTTAGCAAATCTCTGCATGCCAAAGGTGACTTAAGACTGTTGACCCTTGGGCCAATGGATTCAGTGTTTAAAGGAAAAGATGTGCCCACTCTGTTTTGAATCATATATATATTATTTACCTGCTGCTGTAAATTATGTGTGAGTGCACTTTTAGCTGACTTTCACTAACACAGTTTCATGTCATCAACTTTTACGGGGTATCAGCTTCTACCAATACAATATGAACTTCGCCTTGGTAATGCCCATAGATATACAGATTTGATACTTTTCTGAAGGAGTATCCAGATAGCTTTACAACGCATTGCCACTACAGGTAAGAGCCCTTTGACTCCGGGCCATATAAGTTGAGCATAACTATTCAAGATGTCATCCTGGACATGGGAAGCAACAAGATGGCAAAGGATAATAAATTAATGGGTTGTCTTTTCTCAGATCTTCTATCCCCTAACTCAATTATTTATTGCAATTGACTCTGAAGCTTTATTCCCTTGACCTCATATAATATTTTCAGGATTGCCATAAATGAGTCTAACACCTATTTGTCTGTTTCCCTGTTGGAGGTTCAGATTGATAAATTTACAACTGAAGATGGCAGAGCAGGAAAAAGGAAGTGAGGTGAAACTTGGTAGAGAAAGCCAGGCAAAACTCAGTGGCTATGTCTACACTTAAAAAGTTAAGTCGACTCTGTTAAGTTGACTTAACAAGGTCAACCTTGTTAAGTCAACTTAACAAGTCAACTTAACTTTTCAAGTGTGGACATAGGTGCAGGGAGCTGCGGTCCCTGGCAGAAAGGACCTGCGGGTCCCTTCTTGCTGGGACCCACGGCTCCTTTCTTGCTGGGACCCACAAATCCCCAGCAGAAGGAAGCCACATGTGGGAACTGGGGCTCACTTCTTACTGGGACCCCCATGCGGGTTGAGGAGAAGGGAACACAGGCTCCCTTCTTGTTGGGACCCCGCTCTCTTCTCCCCGGTCCCATGGGGTCCAGGCAAGAAGGGACCTGCCAGCGCTCGAGCAGACAGGGAATCCCCGGAGGTTTCCCTGTCAGCGGAGCGCTGGCGGAGGTCTTCCCCAGCACTCAGCTGACAGGGGAACCTCTGGGGATCTCCTGTCAGCTGGAGCGCTGGCAGCTCCCTTCTTGCCCGGACCTGCATGGGTCCGGGGAGAAGAGAACGGGGCTACCTTCTGGCTGGGACCCACTCGGGTCCGGAGAAGGGAGCGCAGCCTGAGACTCTCTTCTGGCCAGGACTCGGGTCCCAGGGAGAGGGCAGTTGTGGCTGCCTTCTTGCCAGGACAGGGAGAGGCCTTCTTGTCGGAACCCCAAGGCTTCCCAGCAATTCCATCATGGAGCGGGGAGTCCCGGGGAGAAGGAAGCCATGAATCCCCTGTCCCCAGTCCTAGGTCAACTTAGAGAACTAAGTCGACTAAAGTGTCCACACTGGGTTTAGGTCGACTTAACAAATCGACTTAGCGGTTAAGTTGGCCTAAACGGTGGAATTTATTAAGTTGACTTAATGAAAGCCTAGTGTGGAGAGGGACTAAGTTAGGTCGACTTAAGCATCCTTAAGTCGACCTAACTTTCAAGTGTAGACATAGGCTGCATCTACACTGGTAAATTAAGTCGACTTAAGCTTGGCTTAAGTCGACTTAATGTGCCCTGCGTCTACACTACACTTTGCTTAAGTCGACTTAAGCAGCTTGCTTAAGTCGACTTAAGGAAAATAAAGTCAACTTAATGAAAATTAAGTCAACTTTATTAAACCACCTTTCTACTCGACCTAAGGCTTAATTCGACTTTCTAAAGTCGAATTAAGCCAGTGTAGCCCTGGGGTAGCCCTAAGTCGATCTAGGGCTACCCCAGGACTACACCAATGCCCTCCCTGCCTGGGGGGTGTCACAGGGGGAGCCTGGCATGCCCCCCAAAGGGCAGGGCATGGGGGCACAGTGTGACACTGTCTGGATTTAGGGAAGCATTTATGATATTATTTTCTATGGATATCTCATAAATGCTATAATCCATAGGAACTATGTCATGTTTGGTATCAATAGAAAGGTAGTAATCTGCTGGGAATGATTATATAGTTTATGTCTAGGAATTCTATTTTGATTAGAAGTTAAGAATTTGATGTTATATCCATACTTTAACTTGTGTCAATCTGGACAAATGTCTTAGAGGGGAGGGTGTGAACAACCATTGTCTCCTTAATGTTTAGGAATTTTCCAGGTAGAATGGTCCCAGGGAGTATCCTGATGAGCCATTGAGGACATAAAGAATACAACCATTGTATCCTTAATGGCTCATCAGTTTACTCCCTGGGACCATTCTACCTGGAAAATTCCTAAACATTAAGGAGACAATGGTTGTTCACACCCTCCCGTCTAAGACATTTGTCCAGATTGATACAAGTTAAAGTATGGATATAACATCAAATTCTTAACTTCTAATCAAAATAGAATTCCTAGACATAAACTATATAATCATTCCCAGCAAATTACTACCTTTCTATTGATACCAAACATGACATAGTTCCTATGGATTATAGCATTTATGAGATATCCATAGGAAATAATATCATAAATGCTTCCCTTAATTCAGACAGTGTCACACACAGGGCTCTGCCCTGCCAGGGTCCCTGTCCCCCTTTGCCCCCCCCACCACCGTGAACCTGCCCAAGGTCCCCCTAGCCCCACAAAGTCGACCTAGAGCATCCAGTGTGGACGTTCTAGGTCGACTTCGTAAGTTCCCCTTTAAGTCGACTTTAACTGTAGTCTGTGAGGACACAGAATACTCAGGGCTATCATAAACCCTGCCTTTATAAAATAAGCCACAGGAAACCCTGACAGAACACAGATTTAGAGAAGTGGAAGGAGTGCCAAAACTTTGTGTGGACAAATGTTTATCACTCTGTGTCACAGAGTAGAAACACAAGTTCCAGGGTTTCCAGAGCTTTTCAAAACCCATCTTAGGCTGGAAAATTTGGCCTTAAATGCATACATTTCTCCCTCTTTTGGGATGCAGATGACTGAGCTGTCAGCTTAGCATAGACAAGACAAAGAAGATCATTGTTACTACAAACCAAAAGGAACTCTTAAAGCATGGGATTCTCAGAAGTATCCAAATAATTTTGTTCCATTGAAATCAATGGGATTTTAACATTGATTTGTAAAGCTGCTGGTTCAGATTGTGAGTGACTGCTTAAAGTCACACAGACTCTGGCAGAGCCCAAATATATGTATACAATGACTCTTACATTATAACCCTTGCTTATGAAATTGCTGCTTGTCCTAGTTATATTTATATTTTCATATTTTCCAGATTGTATTTACTTCATTAACAACTGGAAGATCTTAATCCATAAAGAAATTTTAAAAAATATTAAAATCGGACAACTAGGCATGATCTATATTTGAAAAATGTGAAAGGCGAAATTGGTATAAAGCACTGTTGTTTCATTTTTTAAACCATCTGTGGTATTTGGTGACATCTAGGGACTAACTTTAATACTACACTTTCTGAAACTGCTATCTAACATTAGTGTGTATCTACAGACAGCAGTCAAAGGTTTGAAAAACGTATCACCACATTCATCTGTAGTTGTGAACATATGTAGAATGCAGATAGACATTACCATCTTTGTTATGATTAAGAAAATAAGATAGTTGATGGTCAGTGGGGATAAATAGATGCTCAAAAATTACATTATATCTAAAATTGACCCTTCTGAGTTATTTACATACTAGAATTTATGAATGCAACAGGAAATTTTCATTGTAATATTGACTACACATTATTTTTCTTATGAAATTATATGCCGTACACCACTTGGATGTTATTTTAAAAGAAATGCCAAAGTAATCTTAGAGACAATGAGCATGAGGTAATATCTTTTAATGGACCAATTTCTGATTGTAGAAGACATAAGTTTTCAACCTGAAGAACTCTGTGTAGCTTGAATGCTTGTGTCTTCCACCAACAGAAGTTGGCTCGGTAAAAAAATATTACCTCAGTCACCTTTCTCTCTCCTAATCTGGGCTCAAGACAGCTACAACAACACTGTAAATAGTAATTCTAGTATATTACAACCAAGATATTTACAGTTATTAAATATATGCAGTGGAGCATCTGGGCTTTCCATGTAATTATGCTGAACAGAAGAAATAAATAACCCCTATACAATTCTAAAATCTGTGACCAAACACTATTTTCTAGATGTCTGAACTCTGAATTGCACACATATGTTGTTAGTTAAAAAAAATACACCAGAATATAGACTCACGGGAAAGCACTATAAAAATATTATATATGTCCATTGTAGTGCATTATGATTAGTTCAAAGAAACATGATTTTTGTGCCTTAAGATTCTAAAATATTGACCTTATTTTATTATACAAATTAGAAATGAAATAACCTAAAGACAGGGGCTGTATTAGTGAATTTTGGGCCCCAGGCAAAAGTCAAGGATCGGGCGCCCCACACCATGCTGGGGCCCCATTCTTGACTTTTGCCACCCTCCTCCAGCCTTGCAGGGCCCCTGCCTCATCCCCCCAACCCATGCTTCCCTCTGGGTCTTGCCGCAATGGCCTCCCGCATCTCTCCTCGGGTCTGACTGCTGGCGCCCCACACCCCCCCTCCAGGCCAGGCCTGCCCCCAGCCTCACCGGCACCTTCCTGTACCTCTCTCTGGGCCACACCTGCCCCTTTGGCCTTGTCAGCAGCCCCCCACCCCACATCTCTCCCCTGGCTATGCCTATCCCCCTCAGCCTTACCAGTGCTGCGCCCCCCCCCCCCGCTCCTCTTTCTGGGCCGTGCCTGCCCCCCATCCCTGCCGCTTCCCCCATCCATCCAGCCAATGCAGGGCCCTCCTCCAGCACAGAGTATGGGGCACTTGCCCACTCTCCCCTATACTTAATACTGCCTATGCCTAAAGATACTGTTGCTACTTAGACTAATGGAATATTAATGTTAGAAGGGACTGCAGGAGGTTATCTAGTTCAAACCCCTTCTCAAAGTAGGACCAATCCCAACTAAAGCACCCCAACCATAGCTTTCCCTCGATCTTCTGACAATGCATCTACTAATGCATCCCAGTATGCCATTAGTCTTCTTGGCTATAAGGACATATTGTTAACTCATATCCAGCTTCTTGTTCACTGTAACCTCCACGTCCTTTTCTGAAGAACTGCTGCCAAGCCAGTCAATCCCAAGTCTATAGCATAGCATGTGATCCTCCCATCCTAAGAACAGGTCTCTGCACTTGTCCTTGTTGTACCTCATCAGATTTCGTTTGGCCCAATCCTCCAATTTATCTGTGTCACTCTGTATCCTATCCCTACTCTTCAGTGTACCTACCACTCCTCCCATCTTAGTGTCACCTGCAAATGTGCTGATGGTGCAATCCGCTCCGTCCTCTAGATCATTAATCAATTAGGAATCTGTGTTCATGTATCCAGGCTCATTAATTTAGAAGATTATTTAATATCTCTTTTTATCCTCAAAATTTTAGAGTGATTTATGTCAAAAAACATATTTTAGAGAAGAAAAGAACTCCCTTTGGGGTTGAACACACAGCTAAAATCTAGGTAATGCAGAGATTTAATCTCAATGATTTGCTTTGAGAAAGTCATTTCATCTCTTTGGTCAAATTCTGTTCTTAATTACTATGATGAAAATAAATTGAAGCCAGGGAGGTTGAAGAAGTGTGATTAAGAGAAGAATATAGCCCATTGTGTCAGTGTTTAATTAAACAGTATTCTCATCTGTAAAATGGACTCAGTAATACTCCATTTCTAACCTGACACTGTTGGTAGCAGGGATCATTATGGTTTTACCATATAATGCATGGAATAAATACTATATGTGCTAAATGTTAATGTTTAAGTAAGAAGTATATTTTACAGATATTTATAGATACAAATAGATAGATATATGACCTTAGTTTTACTCATAGAATTATGTAAAATTATTAACCATTAAAAATATGTCTCATTTTCTTTTCACCATTTTTCGTGTTTCCTCCTTCACACCACTCAGCTGGGACAATTAAAATAGCAGTGACCTTCAATTGTGTTTCACTTTCAGGCTCACATGCCCTAAGATCAGGTGGAAGACTACATGGAATTTTTCTTGTGTGGGTGAATTGCCATGTGTCTGGGTGAGGGGGTGCTTTTCTCTCCCTGCCAGCTCCATGCCAAGGGTGTGGAATCTGGTGTTGAGAATGGCTGAGTTCAATGGGTATCAAGTACCACTTCATTCCCCAAGTGCTACATAATTTGGTGCTCAAGATTGTGGCCTGAAGTTTAGAACTCCTGGTAATGCTAATAGGCTCAGAACAGGAATTCTGGGCAAAGTAAGACAGAAGGAATATCTGTTCACACCTAAGTATCTGAATGGTTAAACTGGAGGTTCCACAGGCTACCCCTATCATACAAGTGTAGCAGCTGGTGTGCCACCCAGGCCCCTAGAACAATGTAGTGCAATGACAGGACATGGGTGGTTATGCCTACTGGTCAGAGCAGAAGCTCAAAACCAAAGAAAGCATCAGGTACCACATAGAAGGTCAGAGCCACACATGGTGTCAGGTGCCAAACTATGAGTTAGAGTTGTAAATGATGTTACATGCCAACCTGGGGTCATAGCCAGAGACAAAGCCAGGTCTCAAACCAGGATTCAGAGCTGGAAATAATATGAGGGATAAGGCAGAGGAACAGGAAGCAGTGAGAGTAGATGGGAGTCTGAGATAGAAGAACAAGAAATAGGAGCAGGCAATAAGGGAGACACAGGAGTCAGGAGGGCTCCATAGCAGCAACCACCCAAACATTCCACTAGTTTTTCAGCTAACTTCCTGTTGGTATTGGTTTATGCACTCTTCAGCCAATCAGGGGGCTGGATGTTTCCCCAATCAGGAGCTTTGGGGCGGGGCCCTCCATGCACTAACTCTTCCCTAATTACTCAACTGAGGCCTTGTACACACGATCAGTTTATCTCGCAGTAAAGCTCGTTACTGCGTGATAGCAACAACAGGGTACACACGTGCAACACAGCTGTTGCGCGTTAACTGCCTTGTTGTCGCGCAATCCAACAACCACTCGGACGAGAGTGGTAACAGCTGTTGCGGATCATCTGTTGCGCGTTTGAGCTCGTGTGTATGCTCACAGCGCAATGATTGGCCTCCGGAAATGTCCCAGAGTGCCAATCAAGGCCACTCTGGGACATGGGAGCTGTCAACTATGTCAATTTCACTGCTCCAGCTGAGCAGTGAAATTGACATATGGGCTCCGCTTCAGCTGATTGCCACCCCAG
>ML685779.1:9521343-9600154 GCA_007922175.1 Pelusios castaneus
GAGCACATGGTCTCCCCTCAAGGCAGCTCCTGCCTGCTGTCTGCTCAGGCTGCTGCTCTCCAGTCATCTGACTGACAACATCACATCACACCAGCAGGGTACACTGTGGAGCCTGCTCAAATTGCTACCACTCCCTGCTTCTGGAAGTTTCCACTTGTGGGTTGCTAATCTGCCCAACAACAGTAACCCACCATCAGTAGGTCTCTCAGAGATAGCCTTTTCAGGCATATGGGTTACACTTCCACAGTTCCATACGCCACAAACCATGATGGAGCAGGTTCCTGGGTAATAATGGCAAGTGTATTTTTGCCAGCAGTGACAATTTATAAATACCAGTCAGTTGATCAAAGAGAGTATCCAGTGGAAAATATATCAGAAAATTGTTTCACATACCATGCAGTGCACCCAAATCTCTGAATATCACTGATAAAATGTGCAAGATATTTTGTTTAGCAACTTCAATGCAAAGTATTACTGGCCTATCTTAAACACAAAACATCACTGTCTTTGTTTTCTCTATTACAGTTCTGTTTAAAATTGTTTCCCCATATTTTTTCCCTTTTGACTTTGCAACTCATAATAGAGAGAGTCTTAAGCTCTAAGAGACAAATTAATGGTCTTACATTATCATGAATAAAACATAACTTTATTTCAGTCCCTCGTTAAAGAGTTGTATAAAAAGTAATGCAGAGCTCTGTGCATACAACTGGTTTTGGTGCAATTCAAACATGTTGATCCCAGGTTAATGTTGTTGCCTCTATGAAATTGAAAAAGCACTTGGCAAAAATGAGCTTCCTTTTCGTTAATTTAGATACTTTTTTCTTCTCTTGTACAAAAAATGTTGTATTCAAGAAATTAAATATTTATAGGAATTTTCATCAACATTGTTTAATACATTTGCCTTATGTTTTTAAAAAGTCTGTTCTCTGTTATGATTTCAAAATTCAGTCTTTAAAACTGTGAGCTCTCTGTAAAACAAGACAAAGAGAACGGCTGAATGGTAATTTGTAAACACATCCACAGGAAAAGTGAAATTCAATATTTTTAATGATTTGTCTTAATGATGTCAAAACCAAGCACTTTCTGAGCGAACTCCAAACTTCTTGTTCTTATTTCATACCTGTTGTGACATGGTATTGCAGCTAGAGCGGTGTGTGAGATCACCTATTGATCTGACTTTCTTGCTAAAGGAACACGTCAGTTATTGCAATACACTAACTTAAACCAAAATGACTGCTTGAACCAGGGATTTCCTGGTTTATGTTGCAATTTAAAACAGAACTGGTGGGCTATATTTTCCGCTCAACTCCCTTTGTTATTAAACAGACAAGTTGGGAGAGGTAATTTTTTTTTTTTTAGAGTAACTTCTGTTTGTATGAGATAGAAGCTTTCAGGCTTACACAGAGCTTTTTTTCAGATCTGGGAAACTAACTCAAAGTTTCACTGCTAAATACAAGATTTGAAGATAGTTCAGAATAAGGAGTTCACACATATTTCAAGGAAGTTTCTCAGATCTGAAGCAGTGCTTTGTGTAAACTTAAAAGTTTGTCTTTCTCGTCAACAGAAGTTGGTCCAACAAAAAACATTATCTAACTTACTTTGTCTCTTTACTACCCTGGGACCAACGTGGCTACAGCACTGCATATGCCATGTTATTTACAGTTATTGCATGACTGAGACCTGGTCTACATTACATAAATAGGTTAATGGAAGCTGTCTTATGTCGATTTAATAATAGATGAATATATTTTACCGGATCCCTTCTGCCGACCTAACTCATCTGTGCTGTTCACTTAATTACTCCATCTTCGTAAAAGGTGTAGCACTTAATTTGAAGTTGATGGATTGGCAATGAGACAGTGTAAATGTAGCATTGTGTAAGTCGACTGAATTGGACTCTAAGAGGTGTCCCACAATGCTTAACTGTGACGTCACTGGTGATTGTTTTCAACTTTGCTGCACAACAGACAGGTACACAGGAAACAGCCACTTCCCTGTTAAAGCCCCGAGAAATTTTGAATTCCCATTTCCTGTTTGATCAGTGTGGAGAGCTCAGAAACAAAGACATCTACAAAAAGATCTCATGGCACATGGGGGAAACGGTTACACATGGGACATGCAACAGTGCTGTGTGAAAATCAAAGAACCTTGATAGGTGTACCAGAAGACAATGGAAGTGACCAGTCATTCTGCGCCACAAACACGATGCTTCTACAATGAGTTGCATGTGATTCTGAGTCAGCAGCAATCCAACAACTAAGATTCCCCCATTAACGACAGAGAAGTCCAGCCATACACGGCCAAGTGTGAAGCTGGGGAAGGCTTTTCTGGTGAGTATGCAATTCCAATAAAATTGTAGGGGTTACATGATCTTATATGTTATTTAATATGAAGAAAAAGCGAGGTGCAGTGGGTATCTGCTTTCCAGTGGCCACTCCAGCTATGCAGAAGGTGTCCCCAGGAAAGACTCTTTATGTGCATAGGGATGGCCCAGGAATCCTCCATGGACATCTCCAGGAGACTTTCAGGAAGGTACTATGCAATCTGTTAGAGAAGGTTTCTGAGGAGGGTTGCCTCATTTCTTCCACCCTGGTAGCACACGTTCCCACACCACTCTAGTATTAGCTCTACTGGCATCATTGTGATACACAGCACAGCAGCATAAGGACCAGATCTGTACTCAAATGCTTGTAGCATCTGCCACCTCTGTTACCCTCAGGAGACTGATATCGCACAGGGTCCCCTAGGGGAGTTGCTGGTAGTTTTCATTACAAGTGTTTGTACTGCAAAGCATGTGATTCCCATCCATGCTGGTTTTGGTGTCCCTCAGCCACAGTTTCCTTAACATGTTGGTGGTTTGGCTGGCATCAATATCAGAATCTGTGAACCCAGGGTGACTATTACCAGCACCATTAAGGGAAAGGGGGGTTTCCTGTGGTCTCCATGCCTACAACCTCCATAACCCTGGAGCCACCCGAGACAAAGAGCACACTTTGGGAGGCATAAGGCTGGAATCTGTCTCAAACCACTGTCCATGTTGCTGTGGGGAGAGAGGGCATTGCCCACCTGCCCACTTGTGCTCCCAAGGCAGGTTTCCCATAAGTTACAGCACAAATCCCATTGCCCATAGACACCATAGCTGGGACAGCAAACAGGTTCATTGAACACCTAGGATTCTGATTATGTTCCAGCTTGCACTTGAGTGTAATAAGGGGAGTGATTTTTAAATAGCAACTTTGCACTAGATCCAGGGTATGTACTGACAAAGGTTGCCTTGTGCTCTTCGCGACTTACAGTGGAAAGGTTGGCCTTCAGCGCATCCTGAACAGTGGTGGAGAAGTTTTTTAGTTTAGAAGACAGAAAAACAGAACGTGTGATGATGAGTTCAATGGGATGAATAATACCTGTGTGTCAGCTGTCATGGAGCTAAGAGCTTGGAAGATTTCATTTTCTGAAAATCCGGACATGGACATGGAGAGCAGGACAGTATCCCGAAGCACGAGCGCGCCAGGCAGGATGAGATGCTGCACATTATGAAAGACCGATCAGACATGCCAAGGTGTCCTGTTGAGCTTCAAGAAAAACAGCTTAAGGCTAAACTCCCTTTGCAGAATGGTCTGCTAACATCACCCTATTCTTAATCCTTCTCCTCAAATGTTTCAGGAGGCAGAGAGGCTATGTCTACACTTGTAAATTTAGGTCAACTTAGCATGTCCACACCTAAATTTTAAGTCAAATTGGGGGGACCCTACAAAGTCGACCTAGAGCATCCACACTGGACACCTAGGTCAACTTATAGGGTCTAGGTGGACCTGGGACAGATCCACGGTGGCAGCGGGAGGCACCCCTTGCCAAGTGCCAGGGGGCTCAGCCTTTGCCCCATTGTACCTTGGTACAATGGGGCAAAGGGGGACAGGGACCCTGGCAGGGCATAGGGGCAAGGTGTGCAGGGCTCTGCCCTGCCCTGTGGGGGGCATGCCAGGCTCTCCCTGTGCCAGCCACCCTGGCAGGGAGGGCAGTGGGGAAGTCCTGGAGAGCCCTCAGTCAACTTAGAGTTGATTTAGGGCTACTCTAAGTCTACAGTGGCTTAAGTCGACTTAAGCCAAAAGTCGACTTAAAAGTAGGTTTAAGAAAGTTGACTTAACTTTTCCTTAAGTTGACTTAAGCAGCTGCTTAAATCGACTTAAGGAAAGTGTAGTGTAGACGCAGAGTAAATTAAGTCGACTTAATTTACAAGTGTAGACGCACCCAGAGTGAGGAAGGTTAAGTATCCCTTCTACTCAACACCAGGGGAAGGCACTAATATGTAAGGTGGCCATTTGATGATCTTTGATGGTTAAGACTTCTGTGCTTTTGGGGTTTTCCCCTTCCAATTTTATTACACCATTTGACCAAAGTACAATTCTTTTCCTGGTCTTTTAGTTTCTTTCTGTTTATGCAATAAAAATCAGCATTTTGAGAATGAACTGTTCTCTATTCATTCCAAGCATGTCAGTTTGTGGGAGGGAAGGGGAGGTACAGGGAAACTGATGCAATGGAGGAGATAGTATGGGAAGGCACAATGCAGATAATGTTTCACGTTACTGTGGCTCAGTACTGAAATGGATTTACAAAGCCTCTTAGAGATGTAGTGCTTCACATTGGGCTCTTATTGCCGTTTTCGCTGGCTGCTCAAAATTAGCAGACAGCCTATCCAGACCTCACACTGCAGCAACTTTTTTTCCCTTTACCTCAGAGATATTATAGAGCGTACAGCAGACAGTGATAACAATGGGGATATTTTTAAAGACTAACAGATTTATTTATAATAAATAAATACTAAATAAATAAATCTGTTAGTCTTTAAAAATATCTCCATTGTTATCACTGTCTGCTGTACACTCTATAATTTATAATAAATAAATAAATAATCTGTTAGTCTTTAAAAGTGCCACAGGACTCTGTTGTCTTTCTACAATAGACTAACACGGCTACCCCTTTGGAATGGGGATATTGTTTTTACAGAGGTATAATCTAGCACGCAAACTGTGCCAGAGACCCTTTAAACATCCAAAGGCGTATTCCACCACCATGCTGCACTTGCCAATTGTTGAACTGCTCCTTACTGCTGTACAGGTGTCCAGTGTACAGCTACATGACCCCTGGGAGGAAGAGGTAGGCTGGGTCTCCCAGGAAACTATTGGCATTCCAACGTCATCAGTGGTTATTTTGTGATCTGGAAAGAAAGTCCTCTCTTGCAGCTTTCTGAATAGACCTAAGTTCCTAAAGATGTGCACGTCATACCCCTTTCCTGACCATCCCATGTTGATTTGGTGAAACACCCCCTGCGATCCACAAGTGCTTGCAACACCATTGAGAAGTCTCCCTTTCCATTTATGTAGTCTTTGCAAGGTGGTCTTTTGCCAAGATAGAGACATGTGGGGCCATCTATCACCCCACTGAAGTTAGGGAACTCCATTGCGGCAAAGCCATCCACTATGTCCTGCATGTAGCCCAGGCTCTGTACCCTTCTTAGCAGAAGATAATTAATGGCCCTGAGCACTTGGATCACAGCTCTCACAGTGGAGGTATCATCTCCCTCTCGCTGGTAGCAGGCTAGTGTTACAAGCTTTGCCTGTCTTTGTTTATTTAGATAACAGCCTTTTTTCTATGGTCAAACATCAGCTCCTATTGATGTTAATGACAAAATTCCTAATGATTTCAATGGCTTTAAGCCATGACTTTAATAAGGCCATGATTTCAGCCTCTGTATATAAAGGCACTAGCATAATGGACCTTAACCCCTCACTGGCGTTATTGGTGCTATCAGGACACAAAATATATGTATTGAAAGGAAAACCATGCCTAAATTTCATTTATATTATTTAACAAACTATTTTGTATGACTTTTCTGTCACATTTGTTTAAATAAACTAGCCAGAGAATTTGTTTGAAAATAACCTGAGGAGAACAATGTATATGAGTGTGAGAAAGTGGGGGCAACTTCTTTTGAACCTGTATAATCTATTGAGTGAAAACATTGACAATTTTTTTCAGTCCATATCTGGGAACTTTTAAAAAACATTATTTAATGCAGAGACTGAAGATTTATAAGCTATTCCAGCTACTCATTAAAATAATAAAAATAATTAAAAATAATTTTAAAAATTATTCATTAAAAATAAAAATTAATTAAAATAACAAAATAATTAATAGATAATAAGTCTGGAAGGGACATTATGATCATCTTTTCTGACCTCCTGCAGAATGCAAGCAATAGAGACCATTCCTGAATTAATTCCTTCTTCAAATTCTATCATTGTGGTTGAATGAGGACAAACCTATTAGAAAAACATGCAATCATGGCTTTAAAAGTGCTAAAGATGGAGAATCCACCACAACCTTTGGTAAATTATACTCACTGTTAATACTGTATTTCTTATATCCAGTCTAGCTTCAGTTTAAAGCCACTGGATCTTATGAAACCTTTGCTGGCTTGATGAGTTCGTTATCAAATTTTTGTTTCCTCTGTAGGCATTTAGAATCATAGAATCCGAGGCTATGTCTGCACTTACTAAAATTTGTTTGAATTAGTTAGTTGAATTAGTTAATTAGGACTAACTAATTCGAACTAAATTTAGTTAGTTCAAATTAACTTAATTCGAACTATAAAAAATTAGTTCGAACTAAGCAATTAGTTCGAACTAACATGGCCACATTGGTTAATTCGAACTAACTAGTTCGAATTAATCCTTACTTCGAACAGCCTATTCAAAGTTAATAGTTGGAATTAAGGAAGCCCTTAATTTGAGCTAATGAAAGCCTAGTGTAGCCATGGCTTTAGTTAGTTCGAATTAAGCCTCCTTAATTCGAACTAACTTGCCAGTGTAGACATAGCCATAGAATCTTAGGGCTGAAAGGGACCTCATGAGGTCATTTAGTCCAACCCCCTCCTAAAAAAAGATATCAAGTTAGTTTGACAGGATCTATTTTCCATAAAATTACATTGATTGGCATTAATTATACTATTCTCTTATAATTCTTTATTAATCCAGTCCTGCCTCAGCCTTTCCATTATTTTGTCCAGAACTGATGTCAGTCTGATAGGACTATAACTATCCAGGTCACTCTGTTTACCCTTTATAATATTGATACAACACAAACTTTCTTTGAGTCTTCTGGAATGGCCAGACTGTTTCCAAGAATTATTGAAAATCAATGTTATAACATGACCAAATTCAGAGTTTTTTGAAGGGAAGATCTTAGATTCAACTGGGAATAATGCATAGATTATCCAAAAGATAAAACATTTAGTTTAGAAGTCATATAATACAAAGAGTACATAATCTGCAGTATCCCAGATTAAGGATTATTCGTTTAATGATACAGTCGAGAGATAAGAATTCAAACATTTGAATACATAACTCATAATAGGCCAGCAAGATCCTTGGCCAGCTCTTTTAAAACTCTCACATACAAGTTAACTAGACCTGCTGATTTTAAAATGTCTACTTTTTACAGCTGCTGTTTAATATTATCATTTGCATTTTTATGGAACCTTTAATATGCAGAGTTCAAAGCATTCTGAAAATTTTAATTAAACTTTGTATAGTATAGATGTTATAATACTCATTTTATAGATCAGTTATACTGAGACCCAAGAAAATTAAATTAATCTCATAATAATATGTAGATGTTGAGGATATTACATGCTAGATCATCAAGTATGCCTCTCCCCCATCCTCCTGGTCCTGCTGGTTGTTTTAGTCCTGAACGCACATCACAACAGCCTCACACTATGTCTTCTGTATGTTCCTAAACTGAGCAGGTGGGAGAGAGGATGGGAAAGAGCTGGCTGTGTTAGTTTTATGACAATCTGGGATTCCCTCTCATTAGGGAATCCTTAGCTCTCTTCTTGAAGCACCTTCAATACCCCCTGCCATTGTCAGAGAGCCACTAAGGGGAATTACTGGGAGCAAGGATCTGGCTCTATGCATTTTTCTATCCAGAGTTTTGAAAAGCATATAATTTTTTTTTTTTTAATTTGGTGTCATGCTCATTACTCTGTAGATGGACAAGTTAAAAAAGTTACACTTCTCAGTTCACTGGAGTGACCTTCTGTGCAGACATGCATTCAGGAGAGTTTTAAAGCAAGATTTAGAAATGAGAGACTTTTGTGCTAGAGCTGTGAATGCACCTGTGCAACAATATCCAAACCCTGCAGCCCGTACCCAGACAGAATCCTGATGAAATCTCATGTCTGCACACTAAAACTTCTCAGAGCCATATGCTATCGCCAGAGTACTGCCACATAGCTGGGCCGTGGTGAAGAGGAGATCCAAAGGAATCCAGGATGGCTGGGAAAAGTGGAATCCCCACCCCACACACACACTGTGGAGCATCAGTGAATCCATTCAATGGCTACAATTGCTGTCTTAGGGTTGCATTAGCCCCAGTGAAAGGGGAATTGAGTGGAGGAAGGTCCCACTTTCTCCTTTCCCACAGCTCTGCATCTTGCTCCACCCATTGAAGCTCACTGAGAACAAGGTAACAATAGATCCTCATGGAACTCTACATTTGCACTCCCTGCTCAGATGCCCATAATTCTGTCTTCCTATACCATGGTTCCAGTGGTTTTATTGTCATGTGAGCCCTCTGCATGAATGGCTGGTGAGCACCGTACTTACACCTTCCATAATATTTGTTGCAAAATCTCTCATACAGAGGCTCACTAGTGTTTTCAAACTTCTGTCACTTCAGTGTGCCACATGGCTCTTTGTTTAGCTTGACCCAATCTGGCATTCCTCACACACATTGAAATTCAGGGGAATTGGGATGCAAATGAACATAGGATAAAGCTAAATACCTGCAAGGAGTACATTTAAAAATATATATATATATATCATTTGAGTTAGAACAGTGTAAACAGTTGAGGCTACTGTCTCCTTTTTATGTTATTCATTTACTGCATGCCTGCAATGTGACTTGCAGATGATCAACCGTATTTTTGTCAGATTTAGTAAAAATAGTTCTCTCCTTAATAAAGATCTTGGAGGCCAAGTTTCTGACTGGATCAGATCATGGGGTTTTATTTACTAACTCTTGAAAAAAAATTCATGATGCAAACACAGAGACACTTAATTGCTTCACTAGAAAAACAAACAAGGAGTACTGTGGCACTTTTAAAGAGTAACACATTTATTTATCACATGAGCTTTTGTGGGAGAAAATCCCACTTCTTCCAAGCATCTGACAAAGTGGATTTTCTCCCATGAAAGCTCATGCAATAAATACATTTGTTACTCTTTAAAAGTGCAACAGGACTCCTTGGCTATGTCTACATTTGTAATTTTAAGTCGACTTAGCATGTCCACATTTAAATTTAAAGTCGACTTAGGGGGGAACTTACAAAGTTGACCTAAAGCATCCACACTGGATGCCTAGGTTGAGTTCTAGGGGTTAGGGGGACCTTGGGCAGGTCCACGGTGGCAGGGGGGCACCCTTTGCCAAGTGCCAGGGGGATCAGCCTTTGCCCCATTGTACCAGGGTACAATGGGGCAAAGGGGGACAGGGACCCTGGCAGGGCATAGGGTCAGGGTGGGCAGGGCTCTGCCCTGCCCTGTGGGGGGGCATGCCAGGCTCCCCCTGTGCCCAACCCCCCTGGCAGAAAGGGCAGTGTGGGAGTCCTGGTATAGCCCTAAGTCAACTTAGGGCTACTCCAGGTCTACACTGGCTTAAGTCAACTCTAGGGAGTAAACTTAAGCCTTAGGTCGAGTTATTTTGAGGTTTTATAAAGTTTACAATTTTCATTAAGTCAGCTTTATTTTCATTAAGTCAATTTAAACAACTTGCTTAAGTCGACTTAAGGAAACTGTAGTGTAGACGCAGAGTAAATTAAGTCGACTTAAGCAAGATTAATTCAACTTAATTTACAACTGTAGACACAGCCCTTGTTTGTTTTGCTAAATTAGACTAACATGGCTACCCCTTTGGAACATCACTAGAAAAGTTCTAGTGGATGTTCACAGAATGGTTGACACAGCTTTTTCATTTCAATTTAAAAGATATAGAATCATAGACACATATGGCTATGTCTACATTTACAAATGCTAGTTTGAATTAGTTAATTCAAATTTACTAATTCGAACTAACTTTAGTTAGTTTAAATTAAATGAATTCAAACTAGCATGACCCCACTGGAAATTTAATTTGAACTAGCCATGGCCATGCAGGGCACTCACTTAGTTCGAATTATTAAATTGCATGAAGGTCAATCTGCCGATTAGTTCAAACTAAGCACTTAGTTTGAACTAATATGGCCACATTTGACTTAGTTCAAACTAACTATTTTGAATTAAGGGTTAGTTCAAACTAAGGAGTCAAATTTATTACTTCGAATTAAGGAAGCCCTTAATTCGAACTAATGAAAGCCTGGTGTGGACCAGGCTTAAATTAGTTTGAATTAAGCTTCCTTAATTTGAACTAATTTACAAGTGTAGACATAGCCATAGAAGATTGTGGTTGCAAGAGACCACAGGCGGACATCTGGTCTAACGCTGCTGTTTAAAGCAAGATCAGCTCCAACTATATAGGGTAGCTATTTTTGCATTCTCCATTTGTCCCACCCATGTAAGGAAGGTTGTGATGAAACCTGTATTAGGCATCACATCAAACAAATATAAATACATCCTTTCTCCTAAAAGAGAATTATATACAACGAAATGAGAAAAAGGGAGTCAACATGAGCACAAAGTCATATTTTCCCTTTCTACTCCTAAGAAAAAGCCCTGAAAATACTCAGAATTTCCTTCCCATTTTATCCCTTCTGTGAACAAAGTATCTCATTTGTGAGTAGGAAGCTCTGCATGCATTCCAGAAATCCTGCCTTTGAACAATAAAACTGTGGCGGCCTCTCAGTGCCTGGAATACATCTGGACAGGGCCCTGTGTAGAAAGCAAAGCACTTCATCATTTGTATATTTGCCAACATGTCTCCATGTATCTTTTGATATGTGAGTGCATGTGCTGAGGGGAAGCAATGTGGACTAGTGGATAGATCACTGGCCTGGGACTTGGGAAATCTGTGTCCAGCTGCTGGCTCTGCCACTAGCTTGCTGGATTGCCATGGGCAAATGAAGTCACTGTTCTGTGCCTCAGTTTCCCCAGCTGCTAAATAGAAATAGTGATACTGACTGACTGTGAAATGATTTGAGATCTACTGATGAAAAGTGCTGTTGAAAAATGCCATTTAGCCTGCCTCTTCCATTTCTGTATGTTGCTCTGTTTCCTTCACAAGTGGAGGTTAGTGGCTTTCCTCAACCAGCACCCCATCTGATACCCTTGAAACGACAGTGCAGAGAGGGAGACTTTTTTTTGGTTCAGGACAATAGCCAGATGACGTGTCTTGCCTATTTCTCTCTTAGAGGGAAGGGGACACAACAGACTGAGTACAGCAGTCTTTGGGATGGGGGGTGGAACTGGTAGAAGGAGATGGTTCCAGTTCAGGTTCTAGAGAGTTCTGCATGCTAGTGTCCTCCCTTTTCTGCACAGCTTCTCTACAGTGCAATTAAATATCAGCAATTATATACTTTCACTGTGTGATGCATGTTTTTGAATTATGTCATTGAAAATGATTGGTAGGCAATGTAACTAGCAGGGGTATAGCCAGCCCCGGTTTTCTGGCTGGGTGTGCCCTTGAGTCTCCAGGGTGGGCCAGGCACCTCCTGCTTCCGTCACGGGACCAGAAGCTACTTGATGATGCTCCTGTTAATAGGTAGCAAGTGGAGTCAGAGAGCAGGTGGTCTGGCTCCATTTACTACCTAGCAACTGGAGTGTTGTGAGGAAGATGAAGGAAGGAGAGGAAGTGGTGAGAGTCCATGTGTGTGTCATGTCCATGGCCGCTGCCTCCGGGCTTGAGCTAGGAGCCAGTTCAGGAGAGCAGCGCACCTCCGCCTGTCTGCCTGCAGCACCACCTCTGATCTGCTCACAGTTGTGACCATGGCTACCCGCGACTGGTTGGGCCTATGGTGGCAAAGTTCACACCGCTGCCAGACGCCGCAGAGAGTGAGCCTGCTGGCCAGGTGGGTAGGCCTGGGCCCACTCATAGCTATGCCCCTGGTAACCAGTGAACACTGCTGCAAAATTTTGCTGCAGAATTCAGCACAGCAATGCTGCCTCAATAGATGGCGACTGTGCAGGATGAGTAGAAGAGGAGTGACTTTGTGGTATAATATAGGTCAAATGTTTCATGTAGATCCTGGACCTTGTGTATGAGAAAATTAACTATTTGGAGTACCCATAGACAGCTGGGAGGGCTTAGCAAACCATTGTAGGCACATTTCCAATTATTCTTTGACCCGTTGCTGTAGCGTGTATGGCCTGTTTACTGTAAAATGTGCCAGCTTAGGGAGAAATCAAAGGAAGTTTGCTTTTGTTTTTGTTTAAGAAATGGAGCCCCGCTAAGCATTTCCAGAACAAGCTATATTAGGAGCATATATAATTTCTTAAGTATTCATAAGTGATCCAAGAAGAGAGAAGTTGTATTCTTACTCTTAACATGTGCCAAATAGAATTGGAATGATCACACCCGGTTGATTTTGAACAAATTGCATCTGCAATTTTGGCATTACTCCTGCATTTGAAAGGCCCTTCTGGAAATCAAGTAGGCTTATTTCATGCATCTTTGACATATGGTGCACTGAAAAGGAACAGAAAAATGAGCACTTTCTTTTCTCGACAAATGAGACCTAGAGTGAAATCTGACCCTACTGAAGTCAATAGCAAAATTCTCATTGACTTCACTGTGTTCAGAATTTCCCTCTCAATTTTGAGCAGTGCTGAGTATCTGAGAACTTCCCTCGGCTTCTATTTGAATTGTGGAAACACAATACCCAAGAAAATCAAATTGATGTACTATAGAAGTCTATTTACTCCTTCTGCTTGCTGTAATGCTTATAGGGCCTGATCATTCAAACATTTAAAACTTCCCATGCTGAGCGTTCGGAATGACTTCAGTCCAGGTCCCATTCAGAGTAAGTGATGAAACGAAACTAATGAGAAGAAAAGGCACTTAATACCTCTTCCGAGCTGTTCCCATAATGGAAATAGGATACAACACTTGAAATTCTTTTTAGTCCCTTTTCAGTCTTTTCCATTTTTATTTTTTTTACCTCATTCTGTCCATTTGTTTTTATTAGCCTTTGCCTTTTAGGTTCATTTGCTTTTTGATAGTCAGTTTGTTTGAAGTTCCTTTCCATTGATTTAATTGATTTTATGTTTTCTATTTAAAGTGTTTTTTCTCTGTAACCATTTAAACAAAATTGAAAATAGGTTAACTGTTTCCTAGACTCAATTTTAATATATTTTTCTTGTTTTAAAAAAATGTCTGTTTGAAACTCTTTCCCATTTTAATTTATGTGCTTTGGAGAGACAAACACTTTTCTATTTAGTGCTAGTTCCTGAAGGCCCCAATTCAGCAAAGCATTTAAGCATATGCCAGACTTTAAGTTCATGCTTAAATCCCATGTAAGCACATGCTTATGTGGATTTGAAAGTAGAGATAAAACAAACAAGAAGTCTTTGGCACTTTTAAGACTAACAAATTTATTTATCGCATGAACTTTTGTGTGAGAAAATCCCACTTCATCAGAGGCTTAAAGATAGAGAAGTATAGATGAATGGAAGCAAAATAAATGCAGGGAAGTTAAGTCATAGGATCAGGTTAGAATGTTACAGCAAATCAATGCAGTTGTTTAGATTCAAACAGTGGACAGCAGCGCTGAGGGGAAAAGGAAAGCAAAATTACCTATTGTAATGGGAAAAGAAACCTTAATCTCTATTTAACCCTAAATTGATGGTGTCAAATCTGCATATGAATTCCAATTCTGCAGTTTCTCTTTGAAGCTTTGATTTGTTATTCATTTGCCTAAGTATGCCATTAACAGATGATTGATGGAGTGATCAGAAGATTGAAGTGTTCCCTTATTACTTATTGAGTATTGTTATTTCTGATGTCAGATTTGTGTCCATTTATTCTTTTGCACAGAGACTGTCCTGTGGACAAACCCCCTTGGAATAAGTAGAGTTAGACCTTAATGTGCTTATGAGATTTTCTGACTGAGGGTCTTAGGGTACGTTTACACTGGAGGCTCTGTTAAGTTGACTTAATCAAGGTCAACTTTAAGTTGACTTAAAGTCGACCTTGTTCAGTCGACTTAGAGAGTCCATAGTCCTGTATCCACACTGTCAGGTGCTAGGTCGACAGAGGCGTGGCCAGGAACTCTGGGAGAGAGCCTGGAGGCCATTTAGGTCGACTTAAGGGCTATTCTCCATCTACACTGGCTTAAGTCGACTTAATTATGTCGACTTAAGCCTTAGGTCGACCTTAAGAGGTGGTGTTATTAAGTCGACTTAAGGAAGCACTTAAATCGACTTAATAAAAGCCCAGTGTGGATGCAGCCATCTGCAGGTCAACTTAACCTTCTTTAATTAGACCTAAGGCTCCAACATGGACGTACCCATTGGCTATGTCTACACTTGAAAAGTTAGATTGACTTTATGAAGTTGACTTAATAAGGTTGACTTTAAGTCACCTTATTAAGTCGACTTAACAAAATTTGACTTAACTTTTCAAGCATAGACGTGGCCCCTTTTTGGCCTTCTTAAGTCGACTTAACGTTTTAAGTTGACTTTAAAAGGTCCAACTAGGCACTACTCCACGTCTCCACTGGCTTAAGTCAACTTACTAAAGTTGACTTAAGCACTAGTTCGAATTAAAATTAGGTGTTATTAATTCAAACTTCCTTTTCCTCAGTTCAACTTAAGGAGTAGCATAAGTCAAATTAAGGAAAGCACAGTGTAGACGCAGAGTAAATTAAATTGACTTAAGCCTCCTTAAGTCGACTTAATTTCTAAGCGTAGATGCACCCACTGTTATTCAAACCAGTAGTTCCATGCATCAGGGTCCTTCACTTTACATTGTATCCTTCTACTATTGAAGTAAAAACCGTCTTTTACTTCAGTGGGAACAGTAGCTATCCTTTTAATAATTGAGTCCTGTGACAGATCCTTTTAATAATTGTTCACTATGCTACACGTTGATGTCTCAAACTCGATTCCTGAGGAAAAACATATCTTACAGAATATGATACCCAATGCTGAACATTAAAATGCAAAAACTTAACAGAAGTGGTGGTCACCACTTGTCTTCTGTCTGAATCTTAGCACATTTGCATTTGTGATAAAAGATCAATTCAGAGGCTTTATTAGCTTTAAAAACAGTAAATTTATAAATTTTAAGTAAAAATGTAAGTAAAAAAGAGAGGGTTTTTTTTCAAATAAATAATAGCCCATTGTAAGTGCAATGTATAAATATAACATCTTCAAACATGCTGAAACTTTAAAACCCTCCTTTCAAACTCAGATTTTCAGTCTCAGTATCATTAGTGCAACACTTTCTTTGGAGTTACAGTGGATAAAAAGGCTTTCAAAATTGTTTATCAATCAGAATGGATAAAAAGTTACATTGACTGTGGGATAACTTGGCCACCCCCATGCTAGCTGCCACTGACAATTCACAAAGTTTGGATTTCTTGAAAACAAGAATCCCACTAAAAGGAATTGAGTCTTTAGAATTTTTACATTTTTCAATGTCAGTCAAATTATCATTGAAATTGACTTTTATTCTGAAAGGTTTGCCCTTTAGGCATATTATTTCCTTAATCCCATTTTTTCAGAATTTGAAGTACAGGTATTTCTAATTGAAAAGTTCCCTAGGGCATGTAAACAATGTAAAGTATAATGGAATTAATGAATCAATAAAGAGACAATGTGAGTGAGGTAATATCTTTTATTGGACCAACTTCTTTCAGTGAAAGAGACAAGCTTTCAAGCTACAGAGAGCTCTTCATTGTGAATCTTTGAAATTCATACTAAACTCAGCTTCTTGACAACATATCACTTTACCAGAAAGGCTGTGATGCCAAAAATTGTCAGTATAAAAATTAGTTGTCTTCAATTTTGAGTATGCATTTAATTTCCTCCCATAGGATCAGGTTAGGCTGTAACAGCTAGCAGTTTGCCTCAGCCCTCCAACATAAAGACACATGCATGAAGCCACCCTTGCCAGACAAGAAGTGGTTTGCTCTGGTTATCTGGATGCTGGCTACACCAGAGTACTATAGGTCCATTGCCAACTAGTTTGGTATTGGAAACTTGACTGTGAGTAAAGTGGTGGTGGAGATTTCTGAGGCAATCAGGTATTTGGTTTAACCCAAGATGGCAAGTGTAATAAATATTTCTGGGATGCCATAGTCCATAGCTTGCCCTCCTCAAGGAGCCGTGAGTATGTAACCTGCAAAAGGTACTGTTGTATTGTTGTGCAATGTCAACATGTGCTGAACTGGGTAAGTTTATGATGCCAGGGTTTTTTGCCAATTAGACATTTACATTTATGGAGAGGCTGGGACACTATTCCTACTAAATGACATTGTCACAAAGAAAGTTACTACCTCCGCCTTTATGAAACCATATCCTAATTTTAGAGGCCCTGGCAAAAGAGAGTTTAACTACCCACTCTATGGGTGCAGAATGGTTCTTGAACATGCTTTTGGCAGATTGAAATATCTTTGGAGATGTCTACAGACCTGTTTGGATGCCAGTGGCATCAATGCTGGTACATTACTGTGGCTTGCTGTGCTTTTCACAATCTTTGTGAAGTCAGGATGAGCCATTTCCCCCTGAATGGACCCCAACCTGTGACAGCAAAGTGCTGCTGGATTGGTCGCACTCAGTTAGAAAGTGCACCTACCACTCCTGGAGCTGGTGCATCCAGGCAAGAGAAGTCCGGGATGCTTTGCGCTCCAATATTATGGATGTGCTAGACCCAATGGAAGAAGGGAAATAATATCTCTATGAATGTGCTTGTGTGGGGTGAGGATGGGGTTAATTGATTTGCTTTCTTGGGGGAGGTGCGCTTATTGCCATGAAATGTATTTATGAATGACATGACCACTTATGAAATAGGGGGTGGAGGTGAAACACAGTATGGACTCATATAAGGAAGTGAGCGAAGTGTGGCTTGAAGTAAATAACTGTTTAGAGGCAGAATGTTTGTTTATTAATTTCTAATTGTGCCTGACCTTGTATTTACCTTTATTATTTCAAATAGGCATTGTATGTTGAGATGCAGTGATGCCAATCCTTCCCTTTACTCTATTAATAAACATTAAAAAGGTGCCAGAAACTCACTGGACTTAGGGTCAGCTTCTGTCCTTTCTGTCTTTGCTGCAGGCTGCACAGCAGGCTGTTCCTTATAGTAGGCATCAAACAGCTCCTGCTCTGGGCCTAGTTTCAGAAACAGAATGATTTCATTGTCCTCACTCAGTGCCTGCTGCTGGCTCCCAGTAGTTCCCATTTTGGATTCTGGGGCAAGGAGGGACCATCCCGACTGACAAATCATCATGCACCACCATGGACTCTGTGCTGGATGCAGTACTCAGCAATGGGTCAAACACTTTATAAAAAGGGCATAATGTTAGCGAGTCACCAGAGTGGTTCTGATTCCTGGTTTTCAGTAGTAACCCTTGAACTGCTTAATCCATTCCCTGTGCTAATTAACAGTCTGGTAAATTTGCAGAGCTGCCAGCTTTTTTGCTATTTACTTGTATGTGTGGTCATTTCTGGTACTTTCACTAAAATTCACAGTTTTGCTGGCCTTGCAACAGAGATTTACCAAAATCTGACAGTGCTCCCATCACTACAAAACAGCACATTTTGCAAAAGGTTTATTCTGGTCAGTTTCCATTGTAAACAAAGTGGTGTCTCTGCTGGTGTTTCCAGTTCAGTGGTCAGAAGACCATGGACGAGTTAATACTGACCTACTGAGCTGCTGCTCTACTACATTGGAGGTTGCTTCTGTTTTCACTGGCATGGACTGGAGATTTTTGGGAGAAAGAGGGAAAAGGGAGTTGGCCCATGAGATTTTGGGACACTTTTCAGAGACACCCAGGACCCAAGTCAAGGCATGCTGCATCTAAACTGCAAAATGATATGAACTGAACCCTGGGTCATAGCTTGACTTGGACTTGGACCCTGCAGCCCCACAGGCTCCTGGCACCCTGGTCTAGCACAATTTATTTGTGGACCAAAGAGGGATGGGGCTTGAACCACAGTCTGAACCTGTGCTTTCACTTCAGTGTAGACATACCCTGAGTGACGTGTCACTCAGTGGAATTTTCAGTCTCAAATTAGACACCCAGGCTCCCCATACAATGTCTAAGAAGGAGATTTTCAGAAGCCAGAGCTGAACAGGGAACCTATGATTCTATGACTTAAGCTAGCTAGAAGTGAAATGCTGAGGGGAAGGGCAGAAAGAGTGGGGGAAGGAGGCGAGAAGAGAGGGTCTTAGGCAACTAAGTGGCTGACTCAATGTGACTGGCTGACAAGCCAGTAGATGCCTTCCTCTGCCATGAGCCATCTCCTGTAATTAGGTACCTAAGCCAGGTCATCTCCTTAGGTAGCTCATGCCCTAGCAGCTGAAACTATTCATTTCTTGCTCTTGCTGAATAGCTCTTTCACCACACATTTTCACTTGTACCCCCATGTGTCTCTTTTGTGGGTGCCATGCTGGCTCTCCACCTATCATCGGCCTGCCTCCAACCCACCTGATGCAGTGGATGTCTGGTAGCAGTTGATTAGCATATTCTGAGCACACCTGCATATCTAGGCTTTGCTTTCAAGACAGACTTCCACCTAATTTGTGACCTTAAAGACTTCGGATTGAGCTAGGCCTCCAAGCTATTCATTAGCTGTGGTCTAGCAACAGTGTTTAGGCAGCTTTGTAATGCTGACCGGTGGAAATACAGGGGCAGAAGGGATTTAGGCCCCTACAAGGTTAGGCAACAGCTGAGCAGCAGCTTTGGAAATGTCAGTGGCACCTAACAAGGCAGACGAGAACCTAAGTGCTTTGGAAGATCAGGATCTCACAAATATTTAAGAATAGAAATAACAGTAACAATCCTTCTCCCTCATCTGGAAGATAAATTATGTGATTAGTTTAAAGGTGTATTTTCTTTGTCTCTTTGAGAAAACAAGCAGGTGTGTTGTGTGCATGAAGGAATTACTCAAGGAATACCATGTTTGACAATAGGAATTTTATGTTTAGTTCTGATGGTTTGTGAAATCACAAATTTGGGGACATAGAGATGAAGAGCAAGAGAATGATTTCCTCACTGAGATCTGTATGTTTCTTACTAACATATTTAACCACAGCTGAATGCTTTCTGTTTACTATTCATTCCATTAGAGATGGCATGCTTACTTTAGCTAAATCTTATGGCAGCTATTAATAATCAGCAGAAGACAAAGCTTTGCTATTAAAAATTATGAACAGTTCTAGCTGAGATGTTATTTCTCTTCAGCAGGCCTCTGACTGTCTGGCTTTATGGAATGAGGATGAGCAGGAAAAGAAGGTAGTTTTAATTCGAACTAGTGCTTAAGTCAACTTTATTAAGTCCACTTAAGCTGGTGGAGACGGGGATTTGTACGTTGGTGGAGCTTATTAAGAACATAAGAACATAACATAAGAACATAAGAAAGGCCGTACTGGGTCAGACCAGAGGTCCATCTAGCCCAGTATCTGTCTACCGACAGTGGCCAGTGCCCAGGTGCCCCAGAGGGAGTGAACCTAACAGGCAATGATCAAGTGATCACTCTCCTGCCATCCGTCTCCATCCTCTGATAAACAGAGGCTAGGGACACCATTCTTAACCCCTTTCTGGCTAATAGCCATTTATGGACTTAGCCACCATGAACTTATCCAGTTCCCTTTTAAATATTGTTATAGTCCCAGCCTTCACAACCTCCTCAGGTAAGGAGTTCCACAAGTTGACTGTGCGTTGTGTGAAGAAGAACTTCCTTTTATTTGTTTTGAACCTGCTACCTATCAGTTTCATTTGGTGACCCCTGGTTCTTGTATTATGGGAGTATTTAAACAACTTTTCCTTGTCCACTTTTTCCACATCAGTCATAATTTTATATACTTCTATCATGTCCCCCCTCAGTCTCCTCTTTTCCAAGCTGAAGAGGCCCAGCCTTTTCAATCGTTCCTCATACGAGGCACTCTCCAAACCCCTAATCATTTTAGTTGCCCTCCTCTGAACCTTTTCTAGTGCTAGAATATCTTTTTTGAGATGAGGAGACCACATCTGTACACAGTATTCGAGATGTGGGCGTACCATGGATTTATATAAGGGCAATAATACATTTGCAGTCTTATTTTCTATCCCCTTTTTAATGATCCCTAACATCCTGTTTGCTTTTTTGACCGCCTCCGCACACTGTACGGACATCTTCAGAGAACTATCCACAATGACTCCAAGATCTTTTTCTTGACTCGTTGTAGCCAAATTAGCCCCCATCATATTATAGGTATAGTTGGGGTTATTTTTTCCAATGTGCATTACTTTACACTTATCCACATTAAATTTCATTTGCCATTTGGATGCCCAATCACTTAGTTTTGTGAGATCTTTTTGAAGTTCTTCACAATCTGCTTTGGTCTTGACTATCTTGAGTAGTTTAGTATCGTCTGCAAACTTAGCTACCTCACTATTTACCCCTTTCTCCAGATCATTTATGAATAAATTGAATAGGACTGGTCCTAGGACCGACCCTTGGGGAACACCACTAGCTACCCTTTTCCAATCTGAGAATTTACCATTTACTCCTACCCTTTGTTCCCTGTCTTTTAACCAGTTCTCAATCCATGAAAGGACCTTCCCTTTTATCCCATGACAACTTAACTTACATAACAGCCTTTGGTGAGGGACCTTGTCAAATGCTTTCTGGAAATCTAAGTACACTATGTCCACTGGATCCCCCCTGTCCACATGTTTGTTAACCCCTTCAAAGAACTCTAATAGATTAGTAAGACACGATTTCCCCTTACAGAAACCATGTTGGCTATTGCTCAACAGTTCATGTTTTTCTATGTGACTGACAATTTTATTCTTAACTATTGTTTCAACTAATTTGCCCGGTACCGACGTTAGACTTACCGGTCTGTAATTGCTGGGATCCCCTCTAGGGCCCTTTTTAAATATTGGCGTTACATTAGCCGACTTCCAGTCTTTGGGTACCGAAGCCATTTTAAGGGACAGGTTACAAATCTTAGTTAACAGTTCCGCGACTTCACATTTGAGTTCTTTCAGAACTCTTGGGTGAATGCCATCTGGTCCCGGTGACTTGTTAATGTTGAGTTTATCAATTAATTCCAAAACTTCCTCTAGTGACACTTCAATCTGTGACAGTTCCTCAGATCTGTCACCTACAAAAGCCGGCTCAGGTTTGGGAATCTCACTAACATCTTCAGCCGTAAAAACCGAAGCAAAGAATCCATTTAGTTTCTCTGCAATGACTCTATCATCTTTAAGCGCTCCTTTTGCATTATCATCATCAAGGGGCCCGACTGGTTGTTTGGCAGGCTTCCTGCTTCTGATATACTTAAAAAACAATTTGTTATTACCTTTGGAGTTTTTGGCTAGCCGTTCTTCAAACTCCTCTTTGGCTCTTCTTATTACACTCTTGCACTTAAGCTGGCACTGTTTGTGCACCTTTCTGTTTGCCTCACTAGGATTTGACTTCCACTTTTTAAAGGAAGTCTTTTTACCTCTCAGTGCTTCTTTTACATGGTTGGTGAGCCATGGTGGCTCTTTTTTGGTTTTTTTACAGTGTTTCCTAATTTGGGGTATACAGTGAAGTTGGGCCTCTATTATGGTGTCTTTAAAAAGCGCCCATGCAGTTTTCAGAGATTTCACTTTAGTCACTCTACCTTTTAGCTTTTGTTTAACTATCCCCCTCATTTTTGTATAGTTCCCCCTTTTGAAATTAAATGCCACAGTGTTGGGCTGTTGAGGTGTTCTTTCCCCCACAGCGATGGTGAATGCTATTGTATTATGGTCACTAGTTCCAAGCGGTCCTGCTACAGTTACCTCTCGGACCAGCTCCTGCGCTCCACTCAGGATTAAATCTAGAGTTGCCTCTCCCCTTGTGGGTTCCCATACCAGCTGCTCCATGAAGCAGTCATTCAAAGTATCAAGAAATTTTATCTCTGCAATATGTCCTGAAGTGAAATGTTCCCAGTCAATATGGGGATAGTTGAAATCCCCCACCATTATTGGGTTTTTAAATTTGATAACCTGCCTAATTTCCCTTAGCATTTCATCATCGCTCTTACTATCCTGGTCAGGTGGCCGATAGTAGATCCCTAATGTTATATTGTCATGGAAGCATGAGATTTCTATCCATAGCGATTCTATGGAACAAGTGGATTCGCTTATGATTTTTACTTCATTTGAATCTACATTTTCTTTCACGTATAGTGCCACTCCTCCTCCCGTACGACCTGTTCTGTCCTTCCGATATATTTTGTACCCCGGAATGATTGTGTCCCACTGATTGCTCTCTGTCCACCAGGTTTCTGTGATGCCTATTATATCAATATTCTCCTTTACCACTAGGCACTCTAGTTCACCCATTTTATTATGTAGACTTCTAGCATTTGTGTATAAGCACTTTAAAAACTTGTCCCTGTTTATTTGTCTGCCCTTTTTTAATGTGCCAGATTCTTTGTCATGTGGCTGTTTATCATCGGATCCGGCCCCCTCACCATCCTTTTCTGTCCTCTGTTCCTGACTATAACTATAACTATAACCTGGAGATTCCCTCTCGTCAAACGCTCCCTTAACAGAAGTCTGTGTCCGATCCAGCTGCTCCTCTGCAGCAGTCGGCTTTCCCCCATCCTCTAGTTTAAAAACTGCTCTACAACCTTTTTAATGTTTAGCGCCAGCAGTCTGGTTCCCTTTTGGTTTAGGTGGAGCCCATCCCTCCTGTATAGGCTCCCCCCATCCCAAAAGTTACCCCAGTTCCTAATGAACGTAAACCCCTCCTCTCTACACCATCGTCTCATCCACGCATTGAGACTCTGAATCTCTGCCTGCCTACCTGGCCCTGCGCTTAAAACATTAAGTCGACTTGATAAGGTCAAAAAGGGGCGACAACTACACTTGAAAAGTTAAGTCGACTTTTGTTAGGTTGACTTAATAAGGTCCACTTGAAGTCGACTTAAAGTCGACCTTATTAAGTCGACTTCATAAAGTCGACCTAACTTTTCAAAGTGTCTGCAGTGGGTAAAGGATGAGAGAAGAAAGGCTCCTGGAAACTTAAAGTGGTGGCCAAAAATAATAAACTTTATTAGTCTCCCTCTTCGGGACGCAAAGGGTTAACAGTTGGGCTGCTTGCTGGACTAAACTCAGAAGTCAGCTTCACAGATAACAAGATAGCTCCAGGAGATTACTTCACAGTTTAACATACCATGAGTTACACAGAAATAAACGTTTAGAATAAACCCTCCTCTTGGACTCTTTTGATAATTCAGAGATAAAGTATAACAGGACAGAATCCAATACATAAACAATAAGCATAACAATAATCCCCAAACCTACACCAATTGTAATACCTAGGGTTAAAACTGAGGTAGAAGAATTATTCACATTCAATCATGAGGAGTAAACGTGGGGGGGTAATTCGGGTTCACATACGTACCATGACTATCAGGCAGGTAATTAGCAACAGCATGACATCTTAAGGCGGAGGTTGAAATCGACTCGGGCCAGCACTCTCGGGGGAACTCCTACTGCAGGGTGATCAGGCCTAGCAGTTAACTCGAGGAGACTCTCTCGTGCTCCATGCGGCATGGAAGCTTTTATGGCCCTGGCCACGGCTTCCTGCCGAGGGCTGTGATTGGCCAGATTTCGCTGCAGCAGGAATTTTGGGGCGAGGGGCTGCCCGTTTCCTCCTATCCTTATTTGGGCAAAGGAATTTTCACCAGCTCTCTAGGTTCCGGGTCAGAGCCTTCTACACCCCTGGGGGGGGGGCCAGAGCAGCCATGATTGACTTGCCCTTCAGCACATGGGCGAGGGGGATGACCCACCCCTTTGGGAGCTGGCTGAGAGCGAATCAGGGTCCGAATAAAGCATGTTGATAGTCACAAGCCTAGCAGCCAGGAGTTCTCTACGTGCAATAAAGCATGTTGATAGTCACAAGCCTAGCAGCCATGAGTTCTTTACATGACCTGGGGGGCAGTATCTGGTATGTGACCTGGGAAGAGTATCTGATAAACAGTTTCTCTACGTTACCTGAGGAGAAACAGTTTCTATGTCTTTATATCACAAGGGAGGTGGCGTCCAATTTATGGGGTGCTCATAACAGCACCTTAACACAAAGGTAGACATAGTCTCTTTGCCTGAACAACAGCTTCCAAAATATCTCACCTGGAACATCTTCAGGAAGTTGCCTGCTATCACTGATTTTACTCCTCCCCTTTGCCCCTGAATTAAACAAAGCAAACAGAAATGGAAAGCTTCACAATCATTCAAACACTAGCGCTCCACTCTTCACATTTCCTGTATCATATGCCCAGTCATCATGTCCTTGCTGGTTAACATGACTCTCTCTATAAGGGGTTGTATATGCAGAGTGCTATGAAGTGTCATCTTCTCATTCCTCCTGTGCAATTCCAAAGGGGTAGCCGTGTTAGTCTATTGTAGAAAGACAACAGAGTCTTGTGGGTCTGACGAAGTGGGATTTTCTCCCACGAAAGCTCATGCGATTAATAAATCTGTTAGTCTTTAAAAGTGCCCCAAGACTCTGTTGTCCTCCTGTGCAATGTATGTGAAGATACAGTCAGATGTTCTGCATGATACTTAGATCTACATCTGATCTGCTTCTCATGCAGTCCAGTGATTATCATCTTTCTGTTGTTCCCCATGTGTTATGGAAATGCAGAGATGGAGATGATTAAACTAATTTAATCTTAATTCCAGGAAAATGGCAGAGATTCTGATAAGCAGAGAGAGAAACCCCTAACAGTATGGACCAGAGCTTTGATTATGCATTCTGATTTTCCCTGTGGAGGCGTGTGCATGAACTGTGCTGCTAGTACAGTTCACACAGGTGCGATAACACTGAATCCATCGCTATTCTTCATAACATCGGTGGTCTTTTACCATCTAGGGTTTGCCTTGGGGTGTGACCCTTCCTTCTATTGGGATCTCATCACATGACTTATTTAGTTTAACAATAATTTATTTATTTGAACAAAAATAAGATTATGAGGGCACAGATCATTGTCTGTAAGTACATACATGGGGACCGAATATTTAATAATGGGGTCTTCCACCTAGCGGACAAACATATGAAACAGTCCAATGGCTAGACGTTGAAACTAGACAAATTCAGACTGGAAATAAGACAAATTTGTGACAGTGAGAACAATTTGTTACCAATGAAACAATTTACCAAAGGGTCATGTCCGTTCTCTATTACTAGCTATTACGTTGGATGTTTGACTAACAGATATGCTCTAGGAATTCCTTGGGGGAATTTGTATGGCCTGTGTTATACGGGAGGCCAGACTAGGTTAACATAATGGTCCCTTTTGATCTTGGAATATATGAACCTACACCTTTATAAATTAAAGCACCAGACTAAAGTGCTTCATTTTGAAATGTATCCCAAAATTTTCATCTAGTGCTCATTTCTTAAGTGGAGTACATCATTAGCCTCTGATTCCAAGCCTAATGAAATCAATGGAAAGGCTGCCACTGATTCAGTGGGCATTAGATCAGGCCCTATACATAAAGCCCTGCAAATCCGTGGATATCCGCATTATATCTGCAGATATCTGCACCCACGGTTACAGTGTGGATATCCGCAGACCATTTCTTGCAAATGCAGATCAGATACAGATCCACATATTTTTATCTGTGCAGAGCTAGAGCCCTTCAAATACGCAGATATCCATGGATACCCACATTATATCCACATCCATGGATACAACACGGAGATCCGCGGACCATTTCTTGCAGATGCAGATTGGATGCGGATCCACATATTTGTACCCGCACAGAGCTCTACCTGTACATGTATGACATTCATTGTCCTTGTTCTACTCTGCTGCTGACTACAGTTCAAGGCTTACTTTAGGATCTGTAAAGCCCTCGTGTGGGGCAGGGAGGGAAGGAGGGGAGGATCCCAGCCATTTGAGAGTTCACTGCTGACTGAATACTCAATAACAGTGGGAATCCATTTTTCTGGCTCATGATGTTACAGCAATTATGGAATGTGGAAATGTCCTGATATCAGTTGTTTTAGGATAGGTCTTCCCATGCAAAACCAGGATGTTCTTAGCAGAGGGTCCATCTCTCTGGAAATTGCTCCTTCTTGCAGGCTGCCAGACACTAAAGTTGGCAAGGTACAATGTAAGATGCATCTCTCTGATTGGGCCTCCCATTGACTGTTGGACCATTTTAGTTGCAGAGAATGGAGATTTTTATAGTCTTTTAAAAAGACATATTTATGTTGAAGTTTGCTTTATTAGTGTAAAGCAGACAGGTTTTCAAGCAATGAGTGCACCAATAAATAAACTCAGTACATACATGACTGGACCTTTTGTAGATTTTCAGTGTTGCAAAGGAGAGTTATTAAATTCATTATTTTCTTTTCTTTCCTTTTCCCCCTGTAGGTTCCCACAGTGTTCGATGCTTATTTTAAACTTTTTTTCCCCTTTCCCACGTTCTTGTTTCTTTTTGATAACATACATATAATTATGAAAATAAAAAGGGGCCAAAAGGTTGCCTTTGGAGCGATGGGTGTTTAGGACAGCTGGAGTTTACATGAGATTGCAATTTCTCCTTGAGGATATGGTTTTGTTTATAGTGTGGGAATGTAGTAATACTACAAATTCTTTAACACAGAAAATAATGTCCTGTGAAATTTAAGTCTGAAAACATGTGATTAATCACTGCAAGAGGAGAAGTGGAATTTTGTACAGAGTATGTCTCTTTGCATCTCACAAATTGGGCATCATGTTTATATGTATAGCACAATAGACTGACTTTTCATGAAGCCTGATGATATAAGACTGATAAATGTCCTTAACTCTCATTGGCTATGTCTACACTTGCTAAAATTAGTTAGTTAGAACTAACTAATTCAAACTAATTTTAGTTAGTTCGAATTAGCTTAATTTGAACTAGGAAAACTTAGTTCAAACTAAGCAAGTGCCATTCATGCCACTTGCTTAGTTCGAATTAGTGATCCCCATTCATTTCAATGGCCAGTTAGTTCGAATTAACATGGCCACATTGGTTAATTTGAACTAGTTAGTTCGAATTAACCCTTTAGTTCGAATACCCTATTTGAACTTATTAGTTCGAATTAAGGAAGTCCTTAATTCGAACTAACTAAAGCCTAGTGTAGCCCTTGACACCAATGCATGCTTAAGGAGCTCAGCATTTCTTAGGAGTGGACCCTAATAACAGCCTAATCAGGGCTAGTGTAGAAAAATACTGTGCAAACTTGGCAAATCAGGCAACACTGCTCAGTCATGTACATAGTAAAGTTCAATAGTGGTTCATTGCAAATAGACAGAATGAAATAGCACTAATGTATTGAGCTAACAGAGCAATTTCGTTTGTTGCTTCTCAAAGTGTTTTACAAGCAAGAGTCAGCATTATTTTCCTCATATTACATATGAGGAAATTGAGACATAGAGATATTTAATGACTTGCTCATGGTCACACGTCTAATAGGTAGCAGTGAGGAACTGAACATAGAATGTCTAGTCATGTACTGGCCTGTAAGCACTCTAGTGGATTCAACAAGGGCAAATCATGCCTGACCAACCTGATTGCCTTCTATGATGAGATGACTGGATTTGTGGATGCGCAAAGAGCCGTCGATGTGGTATACCTTGACTTTAGCAAGGCTTTTGATATGGTTTCCCACAGCATTCTTGTCAGCAAGTTAAGGAAGTATGGGTTGGACGAGTGGACCATAAGGTGGATAGAAAACTGGCTAGATCAATGGGGTCAGCTGGTAGGAATCAATGGCTCGATGTCTAGCTGGCAACCGGTAATGAGTGGAGTGCCGCAGGGGTCAGTCCTGGAGCCGGTTCTGTTCAACATCTTCATTGATGATCTTGATGATGGGATAGACTGCATGCTTAGTAAGTTTGCGGATGACACCAAGTTGGGGGGAATGGTAGATACTCTGGAGGGCAGGGACAGGATCCAGGGAGACTTGGACAAATTGGAACACTGGCTCAAAAGAAACCTCATGAGGTTTAACAAGGACAAGTGCAAAGTCCTGCACTTAGGATGGAAAAATCCTATGCACTGCTACAGGCTGGGGACCAATCAGCTAAGTAGCAGCACTGTAGAAAAGGACCTGGGGGTTATGGTGGACGAGAAGATGAATATGAGCCAACAGTGTGCTCTTGTTGCCAAAAAGGCCAATGGCATATTGGGCTGCATCAGTAGGAGTGTTGCCAGCAGATCGAGGGATGTGATAATTCCCCTCTATTCGACACTGGTCAGGCCGCATCTGGAATACTGTGTCCAGTTTTGGGCTCCCCACTACAGAAAGGATGTGGACAAATTAGAAAGAGTCCAGAGGAGGGCAACAAAAATGATTAGGGGGCTGGGGCACATAACTTATGAGGCGAGACTGAAGGAACTAGGCTTATTTAGTCTACAGAAGAGAAGACTGAGGGGAGATTTGATAGCAACCTTCAACTACTTGAAGGGTTGCTCCAAAGAGGAGGGAGCTAGGCTGTTCTCGATGGTAACAGAGGACAGAACAAGGAGCAATTGTTTCAAATGACAGCTGAGGAGGTCAAGGTTGGATATTAGGAAAAACTTTCTCACTAGGAGGGTGGTGAAGCATTGGAATGGGCTACCTAGGGAGGTGATAGAATCTCTATCTTTGGAGATATTTAAGGCTCGGTTAGACAAAACCCTGGCTGGGGTGATTTAGTGGGAGTGGTCCTGCTGTTTAGGAGGGGGTTGGACTAGTTGACCTCGTGAGGTCCCTTCCATCCCTATGATTCTATGAATCTAGTGTTTCATTCCTACATCTCTTGAGCAGAGCTTACCAATCACTATCAACTGAACTTTATTGGTGATTGCCATGCTCCACCAGGGGTGTTGGGTTCATATGGCCGTAAGTGGGGGAAGAAGGGTAACACCCCATGGGGTCACGTCCCATCCCTCAGGTTCCCTTCCGGGGTGGCAGAAGAGTAGTCCAAATCCCCAGGATTGCGCTTCCTTCCATATAGTGTGATGTGAAGGCAGAGGGACTCTCGGAACAGGGCGACAGAGTCTAGTAGGCGGAGTCAGTGAAGTGGCCCCCAGCATCAAGGCAGTGTAGCCTAGCAGCCCATTGGGGAAGTGAGGTACCACCCTTGGGGGTTGGTCCCCAGGGTGGGGGGGTCAGGCCTGCCCTGCTTCTCTGAGCCGCAGCCCAGGGCCATGTCAGTGGGAGGGGGGAGAGGAATTGTGGCTACCAAGTCAGTGAGGGTCCACCCAAAACATACTGCGGGCACCTCAGTTATTTCCCTCATCACACCCCTCGGGCCCCCAGGCTACTTCCTACCCTATAGGTCATGGCAGTGATACTCATCAGTCCTCTGGGGGTTTCAAGGTTCCCCAGCTGTGTGGTCACCAGCAGCTTGGTCTCCCCTCATGGCTAGTCTAGCAGTCAGCTCTAGATGGGTTTTCACAGCATTATGCTCTCTCCCTGGTGTTGGCAGTGGTCACCTGGGGAACATTGGCAGCATGCTTCCTCTCTGGTCAACAGTCTGCCCTGAATGAGCTGGGTGACTGGCTTTTATATCCCTCTTCCTAGGTGAGCATGCCCAGCAAATGCGGGGAGAGGGAGGTGCTTGGCTTCTTCAGCTTGCAATGTGATCCCTGCTCTACCAGTGCAGGGCTGATACGCCCCGTCACCGTGATATAAATACATTTTCACTGGAGACTAAACTAGCAGTTCCTAATTTATAGGCAGGATAAAACTGTAGAGTATTCAGGTGTGAAAACTGGTGTATTTAGCTTACACACTTTTAACACCCCCCCAACCCAATAGGTTAAACATATTTGTTTAAATTTGGTTTGTGAAAGGAGCCAGACAGACAGCCCTGGAAAGATAAGTCTTCTATGTATGTATAGATCAGGTACAACTTTATTAGGGGAACTACAAGTCACTACTCTTACCTGCCTACGTTCTACTTTTACCTCGAGGACTGCTTCTAGGACTGCCTCTCCAGATCCAATCAACCCTTGATGTCACTGCTTGACATTGCTAACACATAGCTAATTGAAAGGGTGTTTCATATATATAGGTACTGAGATGTATTCTTGAGAATGGGAAAAACAATCCTTGGTCTAGTTCTGCCCCTTGAGACACAGATGACTCCCATAAAGGAGTTGTGCCCATAAATCTGAAGGCACAATAGGTGCACAACATATTAGCATCCTGAGATCATCACATGGCAAATCCCAAAGGGATGTAACTTTCCTACAGATCGAGTGTCACCCAGATCAATCTCTAACTGAAACGGTCCTTTGCAAGGATGTTTATTTGGTCATTTTCATCTCAGTGACAGAGAAACTTTTGACTCTCTTGGCTACACAGTCAATTGAACAAAGTGCTGCAGACTGCAACATAAACACTGACATGAGATGATTGTACTAACCCTGGAGGGCTGCATCCTGACATGTACTTGAGAAATGAAAAAGTATTCTGCATGTAATGGAAAGTGCATGTAGACACTGAAAATAAAGATAAGGATTTTAAAATGTGTTGATGTTATTACTCTACATTTTGTCAAGGCAACCATAACTGTGGTGTTTAGACCCACTCTTCACTGTTTAAACAGAGTCATTAACATTCCAAAGAAGGGGTGCAAGAACCCCATGATAGGATTATCTTTTGCGTTCTACTCTTTTACATGAGTCAAAGTCTTTGGCTGACTTTCCAAGAATCTTACACTGTAATCTATAACTTTTGGGCCGTGTCAGTGCTAAAGCTGGGCCCTTTCTGCAAGTAAATCAATGGAACTCAGAGACTCTAAGGTCAGACGGGACCAATATGATCATCTAACCTATCTGTGCGTGAGTTAGAACATTTCATGTCATTAAAGTTTGTGTGATCAGGCCTTTAGAATGTTTATGACTTTCACCAAGTTTAGACATAATATCCCCGAATCAACTCATCCATTCTTATCTTTTATCCCTTAAAAATGAACATCATATATTACAATGCTGTATTTTATGTACAATTATGATTATGAAACTAAGTAAGCATCTGTTATGTGAGCCAAAAGTGATACAAAACAGATAAGGGCATTCATTCCAGCAGTGCCTCTTTACAAAATGCCACACACAACTAAAAGAGTGCCACACAAAATCCACCCTTCCCTTCTCAGATATCTCCTTACTACATACGTCTTTAAGAAAGTCTTTTGACATTAATTTAGCAAATACAATAAATATTTGTATAAAGCAATTAGAACAATGTAGTATGAGTGGCTATGTCTACACTTGTAATTTTAAGTTGACTTTAGCTAAGTCAGCTTAACTAAGTCGACTTAGTGAGTCTACACTTAAAATTAAAGTCGACTTTGGAGGGAACTTACTTCTAGGGGCTAGGGGGACCTAGGGCAGGTCCACGGGGGTGGGGGGGGGCCTTGCCCAGTGCCAGGGGGCTCAGCCTTTGCCCTATTGTACATAGATACAATGGGGCAAAGGGGATCAGAGACCCTGGCAGGGCATAGAGGCAGGGTGGGCAGGGCTCTGCCCTGCCCTGTGGGGGGGCATGCCAGGCTCCCCCTGTGCTCCGCCCCCGGCAGAGAGGCAGTGGTGTAGTCCTGGGGTAGCCCTAAGTCAACTTACGGCTACCCCACATCTACACTGGCTTAAGTCGACAGCCTTAGGTCGACTTATTTCGAGGTTTTATAAAGTCGACTTAATTTTTATTGTCGACTTTATTTTTCTTAAGTCGACTTAAGCAAGCTTAAGTCGACTAAATTTTCAAGTGTAGACGCACCCAAAGATTTCACTGTTCACCACACAACTCCAGTTGACTTGTATATGCTGAAGGCAGATAAATTTATCATAAAGATTTGAAGTGCGGTGTCTGAGCACTAGATTGCTATTGAATGGTAGGCAAGTTAACTTCTGGTATATTTGTTCAGTTTTTAGCACAACACCGAAGCTCAGTAAATAAACATTAATAACTAAAGAGGCTAATGGCATTTTATTACAAGACGTGTAAAACTGAATTGCCCTCTAATACCATGTGAAATTGGATTGCATTTTTCATGTACTTTTAATATTTTGTTTTGGACAATACAGAATATAGTTCCTTCTATCTGCATATGCTCTCCTAATGTCATTCACTGGGATCCCCACAGTCATACTGTATACTTCATCATTTCACCCTGCAGTCTTTGCACTTGTCAGCCTGAAAGTGAAGAGAGAAGGAATGTTATTCGCTCCTTTCTGACTGAAACGGAAGCTGCCAAATTCTGTCTCCTATTATGACTGACAGGTGTAAAGCCTACTATATATACCAGCAGTAACAAGGTCATTCTGGCCATGGGAAACTGAGTCAGCAGCTCTTAGAACCAAAAAAGCAACTATCAAGAGGGTGGGAAATGCAGTCAACCTCAGGCCAAGGGAAAACTTATCCTCTGATGGCTGCTGTGAGGGGGCATACAACTGGATCTTGAATTCTGTATGGATGGGGAAAGGAGAAAAAACTATTTTGAGGTAGACAGGAAAAAGAGAAGGGGAACATGATTACAGCAGCTTATTTATAACTAAATCTCTGAAGCATATACCTAATCTAGAAACTTCATTCATTTTTCCTTTGATTATGATTGTTTGTCTTCTCCACACAAACCCAGAAATCCTTATAGACACAACTGGCAACAAAAACAAATCCCAGAGCTTTTGTGCATGAGAATTACTGTACTGTGTTCAGGGGAAGTGCTTACACCACCACAACAAAATCTGTTCAAACAACACAGCTTTTCAGGTGAAAAATGAAACCTAAAATGAATAATTGATTTTTTTTTAAATATAAGAAAAGCTCCCGTTGCATGAAAGCCTGTGAAGCAGAGCTGAGAGGGAGAAAGAATCTGGGGAAAAATTGTGAACAGAAATAAAAAAATATAAATTTTTGAAGGAAGAAAAGAGAAAAATCCAACATCTTATGGGGGGTTGTCAAAAAACAAAACAACTTTTTGATTAAAAACACTTTAAATAATTTTATGCAAATAGATTTTTAACAAAAAATTCCACTTTGTTGAAAATCCAATTTCTGTCCCTTTCCCAAAATATGCTCCCCCCCCTACTCTGAAGCCATTTTGTTCACCGATTGAACATACTCTACACTTGCTTGGTTATTCAGATATTTTTGTTGTAAATTGGGAAAGAAAAATGTTTCATCAACAGTGAACCTAATTACAGAAGAACTCACAGTTCTGAAATTGTTAAACTTATCAGACTCTACCAAAGTATGAGAATAACTTTCAAAACAAAACCAAACCAGATGAAGCCCTCCTGCTTTTTGGTGACAATGTAAATTCAAAACTTTGTCTAAGTTTGTCACAATGTTCATTAAAGTTTATGAATGTCTCAGGTGAACCTGTATCCAATCAAAATTAATCTGGGTAGATTTATGTTTTTGCATCAAAGCCTATGTGAGATTTGTGTTCCCCTTTATCTGGATGCAAACATTGTAATCTGTAGTTTTACTGGAGTTTTGTTTGGAGGTTTCTTTGACATACACAATCAAGCAAAAATGGACAGGATATTCTTCTGTTGTATGCATCATGATTGTTCAGCCATTTAACTGTTGCATCATCGAGGGCAGAAAGGTATTGCAATCCACCCTCAGTCTTCTAATTGTGAACTCCTTCACCACATGTTGGACCATCTGCATTGCTGCAGTCACATTGTGAAAATTGGGCTAATTCAAATGGGGACATGTTTACTTGCTTTCCCGTAGCATCCCCCCTGAGGAACATAAAACAAAGCAAAAATAGACAAAATGCAGAACACAGACTTGCATTCCAAGTGAACATGTTATGCATCTGCTTGAATCAAAAACAAAGAAAAGATTTCTCTGAACCCTTGTAAAACAAGGTTGCAGTGTTTCACCCAATTTGGTTCAACTCCTCAGTGATTTAGTGACCTGCATCCTACTTACAAAGCTCTCTTTGTTTTCTGTTTTAGTATCTGCAGCTCCTTAAAACCCCATTAATTTTTTCGCACTAAATGTTATGCCTATCTATAAAAAGGGTATAAAGACAAACCAGGGAATTACAGATCAGTCAGCTTAACTTAAGCACTTGGAAAAAAAATTGAGAAAATAATTAAGTAATCGGTTTGCAAACATCTAGAAGATAAATTCCAAAGGGGTAGCCGTGTTAGTCTATTGTAGAAAGACAACAGAGTCTTGTGGCACTTTTAAAGACTAACAGATTTATTAATCGCATGAGCTTTCGTGGGAGAAAATCCCACTTCGTCAGACGCTTTGAAGATAGGAAAGTTACAGAGTGGGAGGAAATTAAATGCAGGGGAGTGTATGACATAGCATCAAGTCAGGCTGTAACAGCAAATCAAAGTAGGTGTTAGGATTCAAAACACTGGGGAACAGCCAGTGTTTTGAATCCTAACACCTACTTTGATTTGCTGTTACAGCCTGACTTGATGCTATGTCACACACTCCCCTGCATTTAATTTCCTCCCACTCTGTAACTTTCCTATCTTCAAAGCGTCTGACGAAGTGGGATTTTCTCCCACGAAAGCTCATGCGATTAATAAATCTGTTAGTCTTTAAAAGTGCCACAAGACTCTGTTATCTAGAAGATAATAAGGGGATAAATAAGTCAGCATGGTCATGTCAAGAACAGATCACATCAAATGAACCAAATAACTTTCTTTGACAGAGTAACAAGCCTTATGGATTGGGGGAAGTGGAAGATGTGGTATATCTTGACTTTAGTAAGGCTTTTGATACTATTTTGCATTACCTTCTCAGACAAAAGCTAAAGAAATACCATTTAGATGTAGCTACTGTAAGATGGGTGCATAACTTGTTGGAAAATCATTCCCAGAGATCAATTATCAGTGGTTCTCTGTGAAGCTGGAAGCATATAGGATACGGTCTCACGGGATTCAGTTCTGGGTCTGGTGCTGTTCAATGTCTTCATCAGTGATTTAGATAATGGCACACTCATAAAGTTTGTGGATGATACTAAATTGTGTAGAGTTATTAGAGCTTTGGAAGAGAGGATAAAATTCAAAATGATCTGGACAAACTGGAGAAATGGTCTGAATAAGATGAAATTCAATAAGGACAAATACAAAGTACTTCACTTAGGAAGGAAAAATATCAGTTGCATACATACAAAATGGGAAATGACTGCCTAGGAGGGAGTACTGTGAAAAGGGATCAGGGGCAGGGGTCATAATGCTCAGAAGCTAAATATGAACCAAAAGTGTAACATGGTTACAATAAAAACAAAGTATTCTGGGGATGCATTAACAGGAGTTTTGTAAGCAAGACATGAGAAGTAATTCTTCAGCTCTACCCATGCTGATTAGGACTCAGCTGGAGTATTGTGTCCAGTTCTGGGGATGCATCTACACTTGTAAATTAAGTCGACTTAAGCTTGCTTAAGCTTCCTTAAGGAAAATAAAGTCGACTCAATGAAATTTAAGTCAACTTTATAAAACCTCAATTTAGTTTGACTTAAGGCTTAAGTCAACTTTTTCAAGTCGACTTAAGCCAGTGTAGATGTGGGGTAGCCCTAAGTCGACTTAGGGCTACCCCAGGACTACACCACTGCCCTCCCTGCCGGACTGTACCCCAGGACTACACCACCCTGCCCCTATGCCCTGCCAGGGTCCCTGTCCCCCTTTGCCCCATTGTACTTATGTACAATGGGGCAAAGGGTGAGCCCCCTGGCACTGGGCAAGGGGTGTCCCCCCCTGCCCCTGTGGACCTGCCCTAGGTCCCCCTAGCCCCTAGAAGTTGACCTAGGCATCCAGTGTGGACACTCTAGGTTGACTTTGTAAGTTCCCCCCAAAGTCAACTTAAAATTTAGGTGTAGACTCACTAAGTCGACTTAACTAAGTCGATTTAAAGTCAACTTAGTTAAGTCAACTTAGCTAAAGTCGACCTAAATTTTCAAGTGTAGCTATAGCCTGGGAGCCACATTTAGCAAAGATGTAGACAAATTGGAGAAAATCCAGAGAAGAGCAACAAAAATGACTAAAAGTCTGTAAAACGTGACCTATGAGAGAAGATTGAAATAACTGGGTTAGTTTAGTCTGGAGAAGAGACGACTACTGGTGGGTGGGAAGGGGAGGAGATAGGACAGAATAACAGTTTTCAAGTACATAAAAGGTCGTTACAAGGAGGATGGAGAAAAATTGTTCTTAATTTCTGAGAAGAAGCAATGAACATAAATTGCAGCAAGGGCATTTTAGGTTGGACGTTAGGAAAAAATTCTTAACTGTCAGGATAGTTAGTGTGAAATAAAGTGCCTAGGGAAGTTGTAGAATCTCCATCATTGGAAATTTTAACAGTAGGTTAGACAAACACCTGTCAGGGATTGTTAAAATAATACTTATTCCTGCATAAATGCATGGGACTGGACTAGATAATCATAGAACCGTAGGACTGGAAGATTATCTTGAAAGGTTAAAACAACTGAAGACTTCCATATCCTTGTGTCTCTGTAGCCAAGTCTTCAGATTAGTTCTCAGTTATGTTTAGAGCTTAACTCCCCAGGCTCAGATCTGCTTAGCAAGGAACATTCTGTAAAATCCTGGCTCATATCTTAGTAAATATTTAGAAATTTGCACTGTGCTTTGTGAAATTCATGCATGACTTCCTCAACTTGCAAAATCAATGGCGCTATGTGTCTAGATAAGATTAGACAGGAGAATTCATGTGCTATGTTTCCAGAAGACCTCCACATTTTCTTAAGCAGCCCCCAAATGTTGGGATTCTATCATCTCCACACCCCTTAATATACACGTGGCCCTGCATTCGTCATTTGAGACTATCCTTTCTTTCAATTCATAGCCCAGCACATCATATGCACCTACACTGCACATCCAGTACAGTTGTAATCTCCTCTGTCATAGAAGTTCTAAGTAATTAATTAAAAGAAATGAATAATCAATGATGGATTATACTTGTGAGGTTCTCATATTTTGCCCTATCCCAAAGCATTGATTTGCCTTTATAATGCTCTTCAAACCACTAAAAATAAATTATTATTCCTGTTTGTGTAAAATACATAATCTGTTATGGGTTTTTTTCTCCTTCTTTCCTTTACTGGGCCTTTCCTTTCTTCTGTCATGCTTACTCTCTTCATACCCCTGAAAGAATTAAGAAATAAAAACTGTCTTGCTAGCAAGTACTATCCGAATACAGTATTCTTTTTACTTCATCTTTGGGAAAATGATTTCTTTTGTCTTTTCCCCTGGATTCCCTCTACCTAGTACGAATTATTACTTCTTGGTGGGAAAGCAGAAGAGGCATTTACTTTATCAGTTGTGTCTTCAGTTACGGTCCCAAGTACTAGATTAATAGTATTTGGGTAGGGTGTAATGTGGGGTATAATGTGTTGGGCCATTGTAGATTATTGTTTGTGTTTTAAAAAATAAGGAATCCTCACTGATGCTGCTACAGATAGCAGAGAGTGCCAAATGAATGTGGTCAAATTCTGCTGTCCACACCACATTTAAATAAGATGGTGTACTCTCTTTCTGTCTGTGCCATGTTTACTAAGCAGAAAATTTAGGTGCAAACAAACATGGCGACAGAAATCTAACAAGCATCCTTTATTTAAAAATATAGAAGACTTTGTTAAGCTACCCCCCACCCCAAAATAATTCAGGGTCAACATTTTACAGAGGACAGTAGCTATAGTACCTTGCACATAAATCTGGATTCACACAGAAGGACTGGTTAGCCAAACAGCTGCTATATTTTACCTAAATTAAACAGTCTGGGACATGAACCAAACATTCTAAAAATTAGTGAAAAATAATATATACACTCTACTTAGCGGTAAAACAAAACCACACTTTTAAAGCTACATTGAACAGAGTTTAGTGGCTCAACTCTTTAAAATCATTGGATGATCAAGACATTTAGTATATAGCAGGGTTGGTCCATTACTTTATTTATCTGACATGCCTCATTGTAATATTTGTCTTCCTTTGTAGTGATCACTGAACTAAAACTCCAGAATATTGACTATGGACAGTTAGGGCTTAAACCAAAGCCACATGAGCTCCATATACACAAGATTTCCATTGACTTCAGTAGGCTGGGGATAAAACTCTTTCACAATGCTAAAGAATGCAGTTTATCAACCCTTAGAGGAAATAGTACAATAAACTAAACCATTGGAATGAATAAAAGGAATAAAGGAATGAATAAAAGGATTTTGTTGAGGTGATAGAACTGCGAATGGAAATATAATTGGAAAAAATCAATACATGGTCTAGATGAGTGCCTATGTACGTGGGATTTTGCTTTTCTCATTTTACCACACTTCCTGGATTATGTCAATATGTATGCACTAAATAAAATAAGTGTATTAATAAAAATTAGTGAGTAATAGACTTACACACAAACAAACAAACAAACCAATAATGCCTACACCAAGAAATCAGATGAAGCAACTAACAACAATGTCATTAATGTACATTCACATTAGTCCAGAGGCAGGGATGTTACTACAATTCTGGAATACTCAATATTTTACTAAAGGCCTGATTATCATTCAAATCAACAATCTCATATCCTGAAACAAGTTTCTTTTGGTCTGTTTGTCTAGGTGCTTATATAATCTCATCATGGTAGTTCAGCATCCAACATCTTTACCTCCTTCATCTGTTCAGACCCCCTTTTTTATATCTCATCAGCATGGCCAATCCTGTGTGGGCTTAAGATACTCCATTCATACATTCATAGTTACCTTCCACTCAAGCACTTGCTCAAACCTTCTAACGTGTGTGTGAAGGATTTGCTTAAAACACATTATCATTTTGATGAAAGTAAAATTAAAAATCAACACAAAAATATGTGGTAATAGTCCATGTTACTATTAACATTTTATTGTTTCAGGGTGGGTTTACAAAGAAGGAACAAAGGACCCTTTTCTAGAAGGTGCTGAGAGTTTTCAACTATTGGTTACTTCCAAAATTTGTGCCTTAGGGCTGAAATTTTCAGAATTCCCTATAGGATTTGGAAACTCAGTTGATATTAAAATCAAAGTGAGCTGGGCATCTAAATTGCTTGGATGGTGTGGAGAATGAGGGAAACTGTATTAGTTGCACTATTTGAACTATTTTTATTACTATTACTATTATTTGTATTATTTTTAAGGAATATTATGTCCCTCAGTTTGTCTGCTTGGTTTTATTATGTCTCACTACTCAAAGATGAATAAAAAGGGATTGTTTGGAACAGTAAGCAGAAAAGGAAACAATAGTAGAGATAAGGCACCTGAGGTAAACAGTTTCAAGGGAATTAAGATGACAACGGCTGGATCATTAATTGGGAAGATGATGTTTTCAGGTGTCAGGAAAGTTACATAGCTGTTTTGCCAAAGCCAAAATACCGTAAGACCCAAAATCTGTTAAAAGCAACCCCACCCCCACCCCACTAGAGAAAGGGGGGGGAGGAGGAAGGCAGGAACCATGAGTATTCAGCTACTAAGATGAGAAGGACTGAGTGAAGCTGCAGCAAGGAAAGTTTGTCCCAGCCCAGAGAAGGTGGAGCTTACCAAACCCTGCAAGGAAAGGATGAGGTTTAATAAGATAAGATGTATACAGACTTTGGTTGTTTTAAACATTTTCTTTGCTTGTTATGTACAGTTTAGTGAATAAATAATCCATAGTCCCTGTTTAACCCCAAGACAACTGAGTCAAATTTGCATATAAGTTCGAGTTCTGCAGTCTCTCATCACTTGTTGTAATGCGAGAGACTGCAGAACTCGAACTTATATGCAAATTTGACTCAGTTGTCTTGGGTTAAACAGGGACTATGGATTTTTCTCGCATTACAACAAGTGATTTGACCTCCCCCTCCTCTATGTGCTGTTCCCCAGTGTTTTGAATCCTAACACCTATTTTGATTTGCTGTTACCGCCTGACCTGATGCTATGTCATACACTCCCCTGCATTTAATCTCCTACCACTCTGTAACTTTCCTATCTTCAAAGCGTCTGACGAAGTGGGATTTTCTCCCACGAAAGCTCATGCGATAAATAAATCTGTTAGTCTTTAAAAGTGCCACAGGACTCTGTGGTAATACAGTGTATGCTTCACCAAATATGTAGGGACCTAGTGACTTACTGTATAAAGCCTTCAAGCCTACCAATATTTATGGCACACTGGAACTTAATAATTCAGTATTTTTTCAATCCAAATGGTGGCCCTTAGAAACATAACCATCTTAATCGAGGTATAGTTTCTTTCACTATATTTCAATATTAACAGAAAACTCCTCAAATCCTGAGGTAACATAAGGTAAAACAGTTATGTAGTTATCAAAGTTAAATAGCAAATTTTTAAGGTCAATCTCTTTACTATGCCTTCTCAACTTATTTTTTCGTACTCTAATTTTGTTGAAACATCTATTTTTGTTTTTAGGAGGTAACTTGCAAAAATATTTAATTAAAATCTGGGGTGAAAAAAACCCCATCTATTCTAAAGGTACTAGATTTTATTTTTTAAAAGAAACAGCCTAGGATTTAGTAGTGAAGAATGACTTTTTATAGTTGTGACAAAAATCCTGTTTGACAGCCTTGTTTATGTTGAAGGAAATAATGATTGCTGACAGTCTGAAGGACCACCCGGTGTGTTATTTACATTTGAAATCAGCTCTGTTTAGATAATGTTTAAGTTTTGCATCTGGCTTGCCTGCACATGTTGCTTGCATGCTGTATTTAAGTTAGTATCTTGCATTTAACTTGTAATCAATAATGTCCAAGTTTCACGCTGTCAGCCGAGAGTTATTAATGTGAAGTTGTTGAGTCTCATGTTAAACATTTTGTTCACTTAGATCTTGGAATCTAGCTGTTAATGGAAACGTCTTCACATTCCAGAAAAAAAATCATGGAAGTTTTTATGTAAAAGAATTAAATGTCTAAATTCTAATTTAGACCATAGTCATCCTCTAGAGAGCCACAGAAATGTATTATTTTAATATAACAACTTGAGATTCCAGAGGTTCCAAGGTACATGAAACCTTAGAATTTGGAAAGCACTTTTCTGAATATGTATTGTAGAAAATTTGCAGCCTAAAATTAAGACACCCTGAATTAAGACTATTCATGAAGCAGCACAGTAATTTTACATGTGATTAAATAAGAAAGGTGATTTGATTTGATCTGTACCAAGGAAGAACTGCTCCCTTCATTTTATATTGTTTATCTCTTTGTTTTGTCAAGAATATTTCTGAACTGATTAGGTGAACAATAATGTGGTAGGTATTTTGTTAATCTGATTGAAAGGCTTGGACCCTTTTTCTGAATATAAAAAGCCAGGAGTTCTATATTTTCCATCCGGTTTTCACCCTAGTAACAAAAACAAAACAAGACAAAAATGATAGCGGTAACAGAAAGCTTTAGTGTATCAAACAAGAAACAGGAATTAATAATTTCCAGTAGTTGCATCATTTCTGTTATTAAAATAGATAGAAAATTATTTTTCCTGACATCTTTCCCTTCCATTGATTTTTATTCTTCACTCAGATTTGCACTTGTATATCAGTTTGATATATGATCCACTTTGGAAACTTTTGTTACTAGGAGTTTGAAACTGGGTCACTTTGAGCAACTTAGTGTATCATGGGAAGAGGAAAGGATGGACATGCAACCCCTACATATGAACTGAGAGAACAACATTTCTGTATGGAGGTTATCATGTAGAGTGATCTCTTAAGTGGCTGAAGAAGTGATGGTCTAGAAGGGCAAGTAGTCTTTGGTATTATAGGCTTTGACACTGCATGTTTCTTGAAATAGAAATCCTCTTCATATGGTGGGTGGGCTGATCCTCGACTTCATGGCATGAACAAACTGAATTATTTTCATATATTTCTATTCTTGAAAGACTTTCTTGGGTATGGAAGCACCAGCAATACACCAAACTACAACCAGCCTTTTGGAGATTCATCATAAAACAAAGCCTTTATCTGACAAACTATAGAGGAAAAGAGGAAAATGTTAACTGCAGTGTTTTCCCCTCCTTTATGGTCAAGACAAATAAAGAAAACACTTCCTTCCTCAGAGGGCAGCTGCAGATGGAAAGAGACTTCATTGTTTTTGATAGAAGATCTTCAAATTGTTCATGTACTGATAAATATTTAACTGCCAAGGATAAATATTCAGCTGGGTACTTTCAGACACTTCAGTGAGATGGACAGAACTGATTCTTTGATGATACAAATTCCTGTCAGGAGAATAAGTAACAATTTGACAATATGGTGGTTAGAATCACTCAGAAAAAGGCCACTGTCTGAAAATATAGGGAGGAAAAGTAAATATATATGAGATATTGGAAAACTAAATTAGGACACAAGGTTGGTGAGTTTGCTGGCACTGAAAAAGTTTTTTGATTGGGTCTTCAAGAGTGTGTAAATAGACACCATAATGATTGTTTCCGTATCGTATTGATTTGAACAGGATCCTGCTCTCATTGAAGACAACAGAAGTACTCAGATTTCAAATGATACAGGGTTCGGTCAAAAACCCATGAAGTCAATGAAAAGAATCCCACTGACTCCAAAGGAGCTGGATTACATCCATAGTTATTGTAGTTTTGCAACAAGGAAACTCAAGGTCCACATTTGAAACTAATTAAGTCAGATATGCAAAAGAAGCGACCCGCAACATATCAGACACATTGGGGCTGCTAAGATTTATAAAAGGTTTAGGTTTTATGCATGTTTGTCAGAATCTGATGGCTGACAAGAAACCAGTTCTAGTAAGAGTGCTGTTTTGGGTTTATGGCTGAAATGTGGCCTTAATTTTGAAATCAAATATGAAAGAAGGAAATTAGGAGCATTAAAATACAACAGACACATTGAAGGAATGCCAGACAGAGTGCAACGAATAGTATGAGTCAAATTTTAAAGTGTAATTGGCAGGTCTATATTTCATAGAAAATGAACCCTTTGAAGAAAGTCTTGCTGTAACTTAAATTAAGATTAATCCCCCAAAACACTGCATCTCTGTTTAAAGGAAATTGGCTTTGGCTAAAACTATTATTGTTCATGAAAACGTTGTGCAATGATACTCATGCAGACAAGATATTTTATAAGCCCAAAATAGCACCATAAAACTGTAGAAACTGAGGCTGTCAATAGAAAAATTACATGTGTATCTATATATTTCCTTTTGTGATGCTCAACAGTATTGCCCAGCTATTTTGTGAAGTTTAATTAATTACATAACTAACAATTAGAAAATAAAGTGATTTGAAGTCCTAGGATGAAAGACACTATAGAACTGGAGGAGACTATTTTAAAGTATAAACAAATACTGCCAATATGGAGAAAATAAATTTAGAAAGCCCTATAATATTATTGTTTATGTGCCCACTAAATTATCTAGTTTTAAAAGGCCACAACTAGTATCTACAGACAACCTGTCTACTTCTTACCACCAGTAGCAATTTATTTATTTAGCCCAACTTTTCAGGATAATTCAACCACTCCACTGAATAGTAATTACCTTACTGACTGTTGGAAGGGAAAGAGTAGTAAAAACAAAACAAAAACAACATGATGTTTAAGCACAAACTATTTGCATGTAAATTTCTTAGTTAATCAGTAGCTGTACTCATGGTTAAAGTATAATATATGGATGAAGTTATAGTGTTCAGCTCATGTTATTTATAAATCTTATGGGATATATGGGGGTGCCAACAAGCATGTGGACAAGGGTGATCCAGTAGACACAGTGGCTATGTCTACACTGGCAAGTTAATTCGAATTAAGGAGGCTTAATTCGAACTAATTAAAGCCCTGGCTACATTAGGCTTTAGTTAGTTCAAATTAAGGACTTCCTTAATTCGAACAAATAAGTTTGAATAGGGTATTCAAATTAAAGGGTTAATTCGAACTAATTAGTTCGAATTAGCCAATGTGGCCATGTTAATTCGAATGGATTTCTTAGTTCGAACTAACTGGCCATTGAAATGAATGGGGATCGCTAATTCGAACGAACTTTTTCTAGTTTGAATTAAGCTAATTCAAACTAATTAAAATTAGTTCGAATTAGTTAGTTCGAACTAACTAAACTAATTCAAACTAATCTTAGCAAGTGTAGACATAGCCAGTGTGCATAGATTTTCAGAAAACCTTTGATAAGATCTCTCACCAAAAGGTCTTAAGCAAAGTAAGCTGTCATGGGTTAAGAGGGAAAGGTCCTCTCCTGGATTAGTATCTGGTTAAAAGATAGGAAACCAAGGGTAGGAATAAATGGTCAGTTTTCAGAATGGAGAGAGCTAAATAGTGGATATCCCCCAGGGATCTGTATTAGAATCAATACTTTTCAATGTATTCATAAAAGATCTAGAACAAGAGATAAATGGTGAGATGGCAAAATTTGCAGATGATACAAAACTACTAAAGATACCTAAGTCCAAAGCAGACTGCAAAAAGTTACAAAGGGATCTTACAAAACTGGGTGAGTGGGCAACAAAATGGCATATGAAATTCAATGTTGATAAATGCAAAGTAATACACATTGGAAAACCTAATCCCAACTATACATATAAAATGATGGGTCTAAATTAGCTACTACCATTCAGGAATGGGATCTTGACGTCATTGTGGATAGTTCTCTGACAACATCCACTTAATGTGCAGTGGCAGTCAAAAAAAGGTAATGGGATCTTGGGAATCATTAGAAAAGAGATAGATAGAGAGATAGAGAGATAGATAGATAGATAGATAGATAGATAGATAGATAGATAGATAAAGGCATAAAATAGCATATTGCTTCTATAGAAATCCATGGTATGCTCACATATTGAATACTGCATACACATCTGGTTGCCCCATCTCAAAAAAGGTATGTTGGAATTGGAAAAGGTACAAAAAAAAGCAACAAAATTATGAAAGGCTTCAGCATGGGAAAGAGATGACTAAGGAGGGATATGATAGAGGTCTATGAAATCATGACTGGTTTGGAGAAAGTACATACAGAAGTATTATTTATTTCTCATAACACAAGAACTAGGAGTCACCAAATGAAATTAATAGGAGGAGTTTTAAAACAAACAAAAAGGAAGTATTTCTACATACAATGCACAATCAATCTGTGGAATTATTTGTCAGAGGATGTTGTGAAGGTCATGAGTATAACAGAATAAGAAAAAGACCTAGATACGTTATTGGAGGAGAGGTACACCAATGGCTGTTAGTCAAGATTGGCAGGGATGCAAAACCATGCTCTGAAGTATTCCTAACCTTTTTTCTGCCAGAAGCTAGGAATGGGTGATGGGGTGGATCACGTGATGATCACCTGTTCTGTTCATTCCCTGTAAAGCATCTTGCACTGGCCTCTGTTAAAAGACTGGATACTGGGCTAGGTGGACCACTGGTTTGACCTGGTATGGCCAGTCTTATGTTTTTATGCTTAAAGCAGATTTTCATATACCCAAATTCTCTATCAGATTCGCAATACAGGGAAGGCACATGCCCACCCTCAAACTCAGCAATCACGAGATATTCTACTGTGGAGTCTAGACTCCTCATTCAGCCAAAATGTTCACTCAGGTCGAATATAATTGGATAACAAATGCAAACTCTAACTATACTTTTCTATACGATACTATTTTTGCACTTATTATAGATATTTGTATTTTGAACAAAACATACCGGTATGCTCAACCTTGGTATTGCAGACATGTCCATGGGTAGGAACAATCCTGACATTTCCATATGGCTAAATGAAAGGAGGGGGGCCCTGCTAGATAAAGGAAGATGCAGGTAGCTAAGAACCACTGAAATCTAAAAACTGCTCTCAGTGACACAGATGTAATTATGGAATAACCCCACTGAAATCCACGGAGTTGCACTAGTACTTACACTTGTGCTACTTAAAAGAAAACTAGGCCAACTACTCATTCATTTGTGATACAGACTGTAGCTACAAAAATGAATAAACTTTATTCCAGTATCAGGATTAGAGGTAGATGAATTGCTGTGTATTGAATAATGTTTAGACCAAATATTTTCACAGAATTCCAAGTAAAATTAGTGAAGAGCGAAGCAGATTAATTTTTTTTGCTCACATTTGTTATAGCATGGAAGAAAAACCAAGGAGTTAAGAAATACTGAGAGGCTTCTTTGTAATATTTTTAACTCAACCACGACCAAGAAGCAATGGAAATCTCACAGACACAACTATGCCTGTGAAATTTTCAGACCTCTTTGTTTCCAATAAGTGTTAGAGAAATCTGCTCAATACCACCAAACTGACCTTGTAAACATTTTGGCCAATATTTTCGAAAACAGATGCCTAAGTTTATTCTCACACATCTATCTTTAAGCATCATAAATAGGTTGTCTGATTTTCAAAAGCACTGAGCACCCATCACTCCAATTAAAATAAATGGAAGCTGATGGATGTTCAGATCTTTTGAAGATCAGGCAATTTATTTGTGTGTAGAATATGGATTTAGGAGCTTAGCATTGGGCATGTTTTTTAAAATCCTGGGTTTTAAATTTGTACCAATGTTTTTATGGATACAGTTCAGCATCACCTACCAATCTTTGTGAAAAAATACAGTAAACTGACAATTCCCCAATAGGACAACTATTTTCACATCTCCGCCATACTATTCCTGCGGAAACAGACAGTAAGGATGTTTTTAAAGGAAGGTTAAGTAAGTTTGAGCAATCCTCTATTAAAACACAGTTCTTAAATAATTATTTATATGAAGAATAATTAAGAAAAGTAGATCAAAGAGATTTTTGTGTAAATTCAAATAGATGGAATGTTTGGCTTAGCAAGAATGTCATGGATGGAATTCTTTGCAAATGTGTTGCTGAATGCAGGAGATGTTAGAATCTTTGAAATTTAAGCTTGTACATAAGGAAGGATTTGTTATCATCAAGAGTTATAAAAAGGCAAAATCAGGTCAGAAGTTACACAATTTGTATATTGGTTTGTGATTTAAAACTAATAACCAAAAAATAAAAATGCTACAATTTGCTAAAGACAACTCCTCTAAATTTATTAGTATACATTGGAAAAAATAGTTTAACCTCCTCTCCGATACTAAGCTTTAAAATGGGTGCACGTTCAAATGTCACTATTTATATACAGTTACCAAAGGTTTAGCACTTTTACTCCCTGTGACGATGGCTAACAGCCTTTCCTCCTTCTCCCTGAACATTTAACTAACTATATTATAGTTGGGCAATATTAAGTATTTCTAAAGCTTCCACTTAAAAAATGGTCTTAAAAATGGCAAGACCTGACTATGGAGCTGGGAGGCTATACATTGTCAGCTCTACTGGTCAGATCACAGTATGCTGTCTATTCACTCAAACCATTACTGTTTGGAGGAAGTACTTTGTACCTCCAAAAAATAAGCAAAACCAAAACATATGAAGAGGTTCATCATTGAAATTGAGTGTGGTGCTGTCTGAAAAGAATCACTAGGGCAGGGGTTGGCAACCTTTGCCAGCCCCCATGCCAGCCCTGCCCACTGCACCCTCAGCAGGTGCCAAGGGTGGGGCCAAAAGGGGGCGGGTCCAGGCCTCGGGTTCCCAGTGGTCCAGTGCTGGCCACTGCTGGCAGGCAGCCTCTAGTTCCCCACTGGGGCCGGGGCTGGGGGCTGGTTCCCGCTGGCAGCAGTGGCTCCGGGTGAGCCGACCTACCCTCTTCCCAGCCATGGCTGGGGCCGGCTCCTGCGAATCCCACCCTGCTCCCCTTCAGTAGCCCTGCCCAGCAGGGGGCAGAGCCAGCAGGGGCCAGGAGCCCCGTGCTTCAGCTTCTTTTTCTCTGCTCATTGTGCTCCCCAGTAGGGAAGTGTGGCGAGTGGGGTCCTGGAGCCACAGCACGTGACTCTTGTGGCCCCAGGCCTCATTGGGCAGCAGGGCCAGCGGGGGAGCCTGAGTGGCATCGTGCGCCGCTCAGGCTCAGCCTATGTACCACATTTGCCACACATGCTGGAGGCTGCCAACCTGTGCACTAGGGTAACATCTGAAGAAATCCTCTCTAGACTTGGAAATCAATCTTTGTTTGACTTTTGTGGAAGACTGAAATAATGAATATTAAAATGAACTGCAGGGACAGGTTAACTGATCAAGTTGCACATACAGGATACAAAATATATGATGTAGAGCCAGGGAAAAAGAATGGCCATTTATGGCACATAAAAAAGGAGGTACCAAATAAGGTAACTTGACCACTTTTAACATAAAAAAATGAGAGTCCTGTGACACCTTAAAGATTAACTAATTTCTTCGGGCATAAGCTTTCGTGGGCTCCAACCCACTTCATCATCATGCATCTGATGAAGTGGGTTGGAGCCCACGAAAGCTTACGCCCAAAGAAATTTGTTAGTCTTTCAGGTGCCACAGGACTCTTGTTTTTTTGCTGTATACAAACACGGCTACCCCTCTGGAACTTTTAATATAGCTATTTTGACAACCTTTATGCCTAACCTGACTGAGTAACTTGCATAAGACAGCCCCCGTTTCACCATGGGCATGACTGGGAAGGTTAATGGAAGATTAAGTCACAAATAAAAGCATAACAAACATAACAAGTCTAGCGAAGGTGAGCGAGACTGTGGTGCTAAGAATAATGGACAAGATACACCTGGAATGTAGAGAGTAGTTTATGCATGAGCAGAACATGGACAGAGCATGCTGGACAAGGATTAATTCCTGAAAAGTATCCAAGACAATCTGATGCCAGATATAGTCAGGAATGCTTTTGTTAGTAAAGAAAGATATATGTAAGAAATTTTGGATTTATAATGTACCCTGTACACACACTGGGTTTGAACCAGGCAAGCTTGGATATACTGTTGCTATAGTCCAAATAAAGATATGTGAGTGACAAATTCTGGAACTGAACTGAGTTTTTGGGAACCTAATGGAAAAGGATCTCAACCCAGCTCAGAACGGAATTGAACAAAATGGGACTTTTTCTTGTTACCCCAGAATAGTCAAAAGCATAAACCAAGCCGTATGTTGGATGGCGAGTGGAGTTACTGTTGCGCCCTCTGTAACACTGTTCTTCCAAAGGCCACATCATCTCAGGCCTGTTGGACTATGGCATAATGTGAGGTGAAGGTATGAATTGACGACTAGGTAGGCACTCTGCATATATCAACAATGGGAACCTGGGCCAGGACCACCACAGATGATGCCTGTGTCCTGGTCGAATGGGCTGTCATGACGCTTGGAAGTGGCACCTTAGCAAGGGTGTAACAGTGTCGGATGCATGCGGAGATCCATGAAGATATATGCTGTGTGGAGATGGGTGATCCCTTCCATCCTCTCCACCTTCGCCATAAAAAGCTGTGTGGACTTACGGAAGAGGTGTGTGCGCTCAATATAGAAGGCTAGAGTACGGCATACGTCCAGTGTGTGTAGATGCCGCTCCTCATCAGAGTGGTGTGGCTTGCGGCAAAAGACAGGAAGGAAAATGTCCTGGTTATGGTGATAGGGGGTAACTACTTTGGGGAGAAAGGTCAGGTGAGGCTTCAGCTGGACCTTGTCTTTAAAAAAAACACTTTATAGGGAGGTTCAGAGGTAAGTGCCTTCAGCTCAGAAACCCTCCTAGCTAAGGTAATGGCACTAGGAAGACTACCTTCCAGAACAGAACCAAGAGGGAACAGGATGCTATTGGCTCAAAAGGGGGTCCCATTAGTCATTGTGGAACTAGGTTTAGATCCCAGGGAGCCACAGGGTTGCAGATTTGAGGGTACAGTCCCTCAATTCCCTTTAGGAAGTGGACTGACATGTGATGGGAGAAAACTGTCTGACCTTGGAGTGGATGATGGAAAGCAGAGATAGCTGCCAAGTGTACTCTCAGGCTATGTCTACACTTGAAAAGTTAAGTCGACTTTATAAAGTCAACTTAATAAGGTCGACTTTAAGTGGACCTTATTAAGTCGACTTAACAGAAGTGGACATATCTTTTCAAGTGTAGACGTGGCCCCTTTTTGACCTTATTAAGTCGACTTAACGTTTTAAGTCAACTTGAAAAGGTCCACCTAGGCACTACTCCCCATCTCCACTAATTCGATTTAATAAAGTCGATTTAAGCACTAGTTCAAATTAAAACTCGGTGTTATTAATTCAAACTAACTTTTCCTTAATTCAATTTAAGGAGCAGCTTAAGTTGAATTAAGGAAAGCCCAGTGTAGATGCGAAGTAAATTAAGTCGACTTAAGCCTACTTAAGTTGACTTAATTTGTAAGTGTAGATGCACCCGCAGAGAGGCCAGGATGAAGCCCTGCTGTTTCAAGTGAAATAAGTACTCTAGTATTGCTTGAATCGGTGTGCTTGCTGGTGGGATACCCTGGGTCTGAGCTCATGAGATGAAATGGGTCCACTTGGCTTTGTAGGAATTCTGGGTGGATTGTTTCCTGTTCTCTATTAGTACCCCCCTGACTTGATCTGAGCAGGTCTGTTCCTCCTTGTTCAGCCACAGAGCCTCCAGGCTGTGAGATGGAGGGAGGCCAAATCCAGGTGAAGCAGGTGCCTGGAGTCCTGTGAGAGCAGGTCTGGGCACTGGGAAGCTCCCACGGGAGAGCAACTGAGAGTTCGAGTAACATTGAGTACCAGCATTGACAAGCCCAGGATGGGGCAATCAGAATAATGTACGCCTTGTCCCTTTTGATTTTTATAGCAATTCGGAGCAGCAGTTGAACTGGCGGTAAGGTGAACATCAGGGCTCCTGACCAAGGGATAAGAAAGGCATCTGACAGCACCCCCACCTCCATGCCCTTGAGGGAACAGAACTGTGCATACTTCCTATTCCAACACGAGGTGAAACTTTCCACTTGGGTATGCCCCCACCTCTGGAAAATCCTATCGACCATGTCCTGGTATAGAGACCAGTCGTGGAGAGGCAAGAATCGCCTGCTGATGTGATTTGCCTCTTCGTTGTGCACTCTGGGAAGATGGGAAGTAATACGGTGAAAGTCATGTTCCACAGCAAGGTCCTTCAGGCGAATGGCTTCTTTGCGCAGTGTCGAGGATCGTCTCTCCAACCCCCTCCCCCGGCTTGTTTATGTAATACATGGCCCCGCTGTTGTTCGTGAGGACATATACTACTTGTCTGGACATGAGGTGGAGAAAGACCTTGAATGCCAGTCGAATCGCACAGAGTATCCTGACATTGCTATGTAGATTCTTGTCTCTTGCCAACCAAAGGGCTTGAGTCTTCACTCCTGTGCTGAGGTGGGCACACCATCCCAGGTCTGAAACATCTGAGATTAAGGTTACAGAAGGTGAGAATTCCTGAAAGGGAACACCTTCCAGGACCATAAGTTGGTTTCTCCACCAATTCAGCTCCCTTATGACTCTGGGGGGAACTGTGACTACTTTGTCCAAGGAATGTCTGGTGGGAATATACACTGTTGCCAGCCACAGCTGAAGCAGTCTGAGGTTTAGTCAGGCTAATCGCATCATGTATGTACATGCAGCCATGTGCCCGAGGAGGCTGAGGCACTGCCTGGCCATGGTGATTGGGCAATGGTGGAGTTGTGCTATTATGTCCTGCATAGTACCAAAACGCTGTTGGGGAAGCAAGACCCTGGCTTCTTTGAGTCTATAGTGGCCCCGATGAAGTCTATCAGTTGCATGGGGGTTAACTTTGATTTTTGTTGCTTCACCAACAGGCCCAGTCTGGAGCAAGTGGCAAGGTCGAGGGACACACTGGATTGGACCTGATCATAAGAATGTCCCTTGACCAGCCACTCGTCCAGGTACAGAAATATGCACATCCCCTGTCTGCGCAAGTGTGCTGCCACTACTGCCATACTTTTGGTAACTACTCTGGGGGCCGAGGATAGGCCAAACAGAAGGGCCGTAAACTGGTAGTGATAGTCCCTGACCATGAATTGGAGGAAGCGTCTGTGGGAGGGAAGGATAGCAATATGAAAATATGCATCCTTCAAATCGAGGGCAGCAAACCAGTTTCCAGGATCCAGGGTGGGAATTATGGATCTCAAAGACACCATCCAAAACTTCAGTTTCTTTATGTGTTTGTTGAGACCTCGAAAGTCTTAGATTGGTCTCAAGGTTCCGTTGACCTTCGGGACAAGGAAGTATCGGGATTAATAACCTGCTCCTTGCTCCTCCACTGGGACCTCTACTATGGCGCCCAGCTGTAGAAAGGACTGTACCTCTTTAAGCATTACTTGTTTGTGAGAGGGGTCCCTGAAAAGGGACAGTTGGGGAGGGGAAGTGGGAGGAGAAGAAAAAAACTGGATGGAGTATCCCCAAGTGATGGTACTGAAGACCCATCTGTATATGGTGATATGGGTCCACTCCTCCAGAAAGGGGGCCAGATTATTCAGAAAGGGTTGGATAGGATCCTGGCTGTAGACTGGAAGGTCGCCCTTGAGCGTACCGTCAAAAGGGGCGGCGGTGGTTGGAGGAACGCCATGAATGTGTTTGCTGTTGGCTCGAGTTTGAGCCAGAGGTGGGCTGACACCTGTTCGATGTTCTGTTCCTGTCTCTATTCCTGTAAGTGGCGTAAAGATGGGATTGTGGCCTAAAGTGTGACTGCTGCATTGATGGAGGAGGGCAGAAGTGGTGCCTTGTTGACTGTGGCGTGTAGAGGCCTAGGGACTGTACTGTGGCCCTTCAATCCTTCAGACCATGCAGTTTAGTGTCCGTTTGGGCTGAAAACAGGCTCGGACCCTCAAATGGCAGATCCTGGATGGCCTGTTGCACCTCCTGGGAGAGACCATATGCTTGCAGTCACAAGCAATGGCGCATGGACACGCCTGAAGCCATTGCACGTCCTGCCGAGTCAGCGGAATCGTAAGCCATTTGCAGGGCTGCCCAGGCCACCACTAGACCCTCCTTGAGTAGTGTCTGGAAGTTCATTTTGAGATCCCGGGGAAGAGTATCTTTGAAGTGGCTCAGTGAGTCCCACAGGTTGCAGTTGTACCTGCCCAACATTGCCCAGTGGCTGGAAATGCGAAATTGGAAGCTGGTCATTGAATAAATTTCTTCCCAAAGAGGTGTAACATTTTGCTGTCCTTATTTTTGGAAACAGACCCTGGTTGCTCTGTCTGTCCCTCTAGTTGGCAGCATCAACCATGAGAGTCCCCGGGGTGGGGTGATTGAAAAGGTATTCAAATTTAGATGCTGGAACATAATACCTTTTCTTGGCCATCTTGGAAATTGGGGGAACCGATGAGGGGGTTTGCCATAGGGCCTTCACAATCTTCAAAATCCCACTGTGGATGGGCTAGGCCACCTTGGAGGGCACGGCTGCTGAGAGGACATTAAAGAGATCATCTGTTGTCTCCTTTAGCTCCTCTGCCTCTTAGCTCAGGTTGGCAGATACTTGCTTGAGCAAGTCCTGGTATGCTTTGAAATTGTCCAATGAACCCGGAGGCCCTTGGTCTCCCGCTTCATCCATGGGGAGAGGGGAGGAGGAGGGCTGGTGGGGCATGTGGGGTAGTGACGCATCTCCGGGGTCTTGAGGTGGACCCTGTGAGGTGTCTTCCAAGGGCTCAGAGCACTCTGAATCTGAGCACCGGTCCCCAGGATGGACTGCAGAGACTGGGGACCTTGACCCATTTGGAAAGCCCAAGGGCCCCAATATGGCCACTGAGATGGCCAGTGTCTGGTTGGCCATGCCAGGGCAGGGCTTACAGCAGTGTCTCTGGAGCTCGCATGACTAGACTGGTGACTGCTCCCCACAGGAAATTGAGAAGCCCTATGTTTCTGTGGCACCAGTGCCAGGATTTGTGGCCCCATGAAGAATGATGGTACAAGGAGCTCGCTGAGGATGAGCTGAGTTGATGTCAAGCATGGTGCTGACTCCCACAGGAAAAGTCCGAGGAGCTGGAATGGGTTGAATGGCGTCGCAGCACCGACGACTTCCAGGCTTGTTTGCCCAAGGCTGCTCTTACTTTGTCTGGTGACTGGGTTCTGCATCTCTATGTTGGAGGCGAACCTGTCGGCACCAGTGAAGCGGAGCGGTGACCATGTTCGGTCGATGCAGAACTCCCGGAGGGGGGTCTATGGGATTGCTTGCTCTCCCAGGTAGGAGACCGAGACTGGCGGGCAATTGGGGACCCATGGTGCTGCGGTGCTGGAGTGCTCCTGTCCCTTTGTTTATTGCCTCCCAACAGGCTGCCCTGGCACGTTAAGGGTCCCTACAGCCATAAGGGTGGTCCCATAGTTGGCTTGCCTGCTGAGGCCAGTGTCACAGATAAATTCTTTGAGTGAGGTGGGAACGGCAGAGTCATCAGAGCCTGTGCAGACTGAAAGGCCTCTGGAGATGATGGGACCGGGAGGTAGAGGGGTGGCCTCACACTCCCAAGAAATGGGGGCCACTCCCTTTGTGGAGACAACAGGGTGATCAAGAGCTCACGCCTCTCCTGTGCTCCCAGGATGGAGCTCGACCCTGGTTTCTCCTGAGCCTTGGTGGAGCAACTTCATCCCTGACAGTGCCTCTTCTTCTTCTCACTTCCCCTCGGTGGGGAGAAGCGATGCGGGAGAGGAGCTGGTGCTGACTGTGAGCTCTGCACCGAGGAGGCTGTTGGTGCCGACATCAGTCTCAGGGGCTCCAGCGCTGGGCGCAGGACCGACTCCATTAGTAAAGCCTTTAATCGGATTTCTCTCTCCTTTTGCATTCTTGATTTAAAGGTTTTACAAATCTTACATTTTTCTTTACAGTGGGCTTCCCCCAAGCACTTTAAGAAGCTATCATGAGGATCGCTGAGGGGAAAAGCCTTGCCACAGGCTGGATACGGCTTGAATCCAGGGGATCTTGGCATGGTGCCAAGAACAAGAGTCTATTGCTTTACAAAGCTATATTAACTATCCTAATCTAAGAGAACAAACAATGGGTACTTAAGCAAATCTAAATTACAAAGTGAGAACAACAAGGGAAGGTAAGTTAACTATTGCTTGCCGGAGCAAGCGAGGAGTTCCACTAGCAGTCACAGGCAGAAAGAAGGAACTGATGGATGTAGGGGCCGCAGTACTAATATACCACACTATGGGCACGGGGGCACTGGGGCTGGCCGTATGGGTACTGCTAGGGGGAAAAAGATTCAGGTGTGTGCACGCCTTCATGCATGGCTACCGTTATCTGAATGAACATGAGCAGTGCTCGAAGAAGAACTAGGACCTATTATCAGAATCAGTGAACTTGTTTGAGAGAAAGGATTACAGCAACCTTTGCAGGCATGGCTTCATTAAAAAAAAAGGCCTAAGGATCGGGAAATGATCTTTCCTTACCTGCCTTTGCCCTAACTTAGAGACAAACAGCATGTGGTAGACGAAGGAAAAGGAGAAAGTCCACTATTCACAGCTGTACTTTAGGTAGATCATGTAACTGTCACCTGATTGTGAGATTTTGATATTGTATTCATAGAAATGTCAGATACAGTAGGAACCTAGTTATAACAAAGTACAGTTTTGAATGGAGAAGACTCAAGGAGTGGTCTAAACACATTTTTTTGGCTGATAGCAAACATCTTACGAGGAAGTGTAATTATATCTTTTGATGCATTAGGAAAATCTTCCTAACTGTCAGGGCACTTAAGCACTGGAACTAATTGCCTAGAGAAGTTGAGAATCTCTGTCACTGCAGGTTTTTAAGAATAGGTTATAAGAACACCAGTTAGGAATGGCCCAGTTAATAAGTTATTATATAGTCCTGCCTTGAGTTCAGGGGACTGAACTAGACGACTTACTGAGGTCCCATCCAGTCCTACACTTCTATGATTCTGTGCCAAAAATTAAATAATGTTAATTTAGCATGGCCTAATGGATAGAATGCTAAATTGTTACTCAGGAGACCTGAATTCTATTTCCATCTCTGTCACTGAATTGCCTTATTGCCTTGGGGAAATCTCAATCTGTTTGTGGACATAATTTCTTGCATCTATAAAATGGGAATAATTTTACTTACCTCCCTTTATAAATCAAGTGGTAATCTATGGATGGAAAGTGATATGGAGATGTTAAGCATTGATATTTAACAACATTATTCATATATTCCCAAATAATGTTTCTTCTCTTCATCCATATTAAACCTTTCTTTTCTTTTATCCCCTCCCACCTCCCACCAGTTATCCTTTCCTTTAAGACTAAGCATATGCACAACTTCTTAAAGAACATGTAGGGGACTGTACAACTTGAACTTTCTTCCTAATCTACTTCCTAGCACAAGTATAAAACCTATCTTTGCAGAAGACAGATTTTTCAGGAACCTGGCGACCATCAGAAACCCCACCACTTTCTGGTTCAAATGCAAGCTGCACTTCTTCAGACTTGCCTCTTCTTCAATACACACACACACACACACTCACACAAAACTTAAAAACCAACCAACCAACCAACCAGAACCCAACAGTGCACTCATAATTTCCCCTCTAGAAAGAGGATGAGAGAAATAATGAACGCTACGAGACAGTCACTTCTTTTAAAGCACTATTAGAAGTGCTTGGATACTACAATGATTATGGCTGTATATGAATCTGTATAGAATTATCAGTCCTATAACTAAATACACTGATAATATTAGACTTGTACAAGTTATTTATCTAACCAGGGCATCTTGAGATCTATTAGACATAAGTAATTAAAATAATTCTTAAATAACAAAGTCCAAAATGATATTTAAATAAGAAGGCAATTTCTTTTATCCCATGTATCTTTTCCACAATCTCCCCTGAAATAAGCACTCACACACTTGTCTGAGAGTCAAGCAAAATTACAACTGATAGGTAGTTTGCATTGAGTTTATTAGAGAATATTTATTTTGATTAAGGAGAGAGAACCTTTGAGACAACATAACATTAAAAATCAAAATATTCTTCTAATACATCTAATTTATATATTTTTCTAAACAAAAAAATCAACTCTAAAAAGTGTGTTGTTACTGGAAGTAGACTAAAAACATTTTTAGAAGACAATTTGTAAAAAATACAGATTGTAAATTGACTGTGCATAATCAAGTTGGTATTTCAGAGAAGATGTTTAAAAAAATAAAAAACAGTAAGGCCATTGAATGAGTTTTAATTAGAGTTCATGGTAACATAATTGGCTGGAAAAATGCCTGTTTGTCCTCGGATGCTTCCTTCCCACCAGTCGAATTGTGAATCTGTTTTGGTTGTGACAATGATTTTATCTCCAGCTTTGAAGTTCAAGTCACCTGGCTGCTGTCCTTCAAATGAATAAAGTGCCATCACTTCTGTAGGTTTGCTCCAAGTATTCCCTGAAAACAAAGAACAGTTGAAGTCTTACTTTATTTTAAAAAGATTTAATTAATATGTTGAATTTAATGTACAAAAAATTCTCTCTCTAACTGTAGATATGAAGCTCCATTTTTAATACATTCTCAGAGTGGAACGTCATCAGAGAAGTGTCATTGCACCAGCCTAAGAGCAGAGTGAAAACAGAACTTCAATATAATAATTGCTGGCCTTCCTCTTCAAGGGCTCAATTTTGCACTGTAAAGTCAATGGGAGCAGGAGAAAGCCACAGAGGGTGAAGCATTATTTCTCTAAGACATAGCAGAATATAATATGCAAAATCTTAATAGATTTTGTAATATTATGGAATAACAATACCCAGATCTGTCTGCAAGGTAAAGCCCTTTTCTATTAACTGATAGATTTGCAATAGTTATAAAATGAAGTGCCACAGGACTCCTTGGTTGCTTTTTTTTTTTTTAATTACAGTTTTATACTCTTTATTTATTTATTTCAAGCATTGACTGTCTGTTCAGTTTACTTGCAGTGGTACGGAAGATAGTTAAATAATCAAAGAGAATTGCAGAGAATTGTATTCTGAACATTTTTTCTAGAACAAGGATGGTCTGTAATGTAGCACACTCTTGCAAATTGTAGAAATGGGTACAGTCGGAGTGGTTTGGATTTGCAAAAAGTTGGGCCTCACAGATTTTAATGCCAGAAAGCTAGCATCATCTACCATGTAGTCTGATATCCTCACACTGCAGGCCACAGAACCTTGTCCACCCACTACAGACCCATATTCTCTGGCTGAGTTACTGAAATCCTCAAGTCATGATTTAAAGACTTCAAGTTACAGAGAACACATCATTTACACTATTTTAAAATGTGACCCAGGCCCCATGCTGCAGAGAGGAAGGTGAAATCACCCTCTACCCCCACCAAGTCTCTGTCAATTTGAACCTGGGAAAAATTCCTTCCCAACCCCAAATATGTGATCAGTTAGACCTTGCACATGTGGGCAAGACCAACCAGCCAGATATCTGGGAAAGAACTTTCTGTAGTAACTCAGAGCCCTGCCCATCTAGTGTCCCATCACTGGCTGTTGCAGATATTGGCTGCTAGCAGTCACAAGATTAGCTCCATGGAAGGTAGCTTGCAGGAAATCTCATCATACCAACCCCTCCATAATTTTTTCAAGGTCAGTTTTGAAGCCAGTTATATTTCTTATTTCTTGCCTCCACTGTTCCCCTGGGAAGGCTATTCCAAAACTCGCTTCTTTGGTGGTCAGAAACCTTTGTCTAATTTCAAATCTAAACTTGTTGATAGCTAGTTTACATCCATTTGTTCTTGTGTCCACATTGACCACTGTACTGGTGGTCAAGGACAGAAGACACAAGACTCACCATGTTACGGACAGAGTACTCTTTCTTAGAGCACTCCAGAAACATGCTGGTTAACTGAGGGTGGTTCTTCAACACAGGCATCTCAACCAACAGGAAAAAAAAATACAGTTACATTATACATGAAAGGAGGTAATGTTTGTTCCATGTCAAGGAAGTGACCCCCAACTCCTGGCCTTCTATTATACCCCAAACAAAGAGTGTAACCATCTGTGGTCAGAAGAGCCAAAATCCATCCTGGTAAGTTAAGTTCCAGTAGGTCAGTAAGAGCCAGGTACATATTTTTCAAGCCGTGACTCCAATCATAGTCAAATAGTAATTCCATCTCCCAAATAATATATAGCTCTCATTTCCATGAGATTGGGTCATTTTTATACAATCAAATTCATCTATAAAATGTGCCAGGAGCATGTTTAAGGAGATGTACAGATGAGTTATTCCCTCTACCTAAGTGAACCAGACAGGATTGCCCACTCTCCTTTCTTTTATTGATCTCACATTGGAAAAATCTGTATCAATAATTTAGCAATTAAAGTTAAAACAAAGTAGTAGTACCAAAAATTTGGTTTATATGCAGACAATATTACATGAACATTATCTTATCTGACAGGCTTTGACAAAATAAAGAGAAACTGAAGGTTTGAAAGGGCCCAGTTTTAAAGTAAATTGCATAAAATCCGAAATTGTGGCTATTAAAATTACACCGAAGAAGTAAAATTATGTAAGATCTCATAAAATGAAATTGATGCCTCATTTTGTGCAAAACTGAGATATAAATATTTTAAATAACTTTGCTAAATTGTAAGAAGTGATATCACAAACTAATAAATTAAAAAAAACTTGGCAAAACTGAATATACTGCTGATAATTTCACTGTTACAAATGGTGGCTACAATCAATATGGAATTGGTTCCAATGTATGGTTTACTATTTCAAACTCTCCCTTTAAAAGTCCCCAGGATTTTTTAAAAATCTGCTAAATACAATTTCTAAGTTTGTAAGGGAAGAATAAAGGCCATGAGAATTTGCTTGACTGCCTGATTGTGATACCCTTACACACATTTGCTAATATAATACTCTGTAAATAGTCTGAATGACCTCAGTGGCTTTCACACAGTATCATGCTACTCATTGTCAGTAAGGATATGGTCTGATTTTTATTGGAGGCTCAAGAGGATGCTAAGGAAGTCAAAACTGGGGATTTGATAGAAAACAAGACCGCTTTAATTAAATAGCTACAACTCTTTAATGTACTGAAATATGTTTTAGCATACATCTCTTAAAGAACGTTTTCAGTTTTAAAATGTCCAATTACCAGTGCAAACACGTACTAGATGACAAAGCAATCAACAAAAGCACATTTATAATTCTGGTCTGAGAGAAATTTACCAACTTTTTCAGACAACATTCTGCTACTGGAATAACTCAAACCCCAATAAAATCATATTCTTAAGTATTTTTTCTACTTTAGAGTCTTCACTTTCCTGTAGTTTGAAATATTAAAGAAAATAAACAGTAAAATATCTCTATAGAGGGAGAAACAAAAAAATGGAAGTATCACCTGACAAACTACATTTTGAAGAAGTAAACAGTCACTTTTTGTGAATGGCAGATCAAATTTAAGTGCATAATTTTATCCCTTAAATGTAACAATAAGACAAACATTAAGCATTGCTTATAAATGTGGAAATCATGCTCTGAGTTCTTTCTCCAAACACTGTGTCATGTCTCATTGACAATATATTTAATAGTTGCCTCCCATTTCCTTTGCAGTTTACTGGTAAACATGTTTGTCCACGGAATAGAACATTCAGACTCTGCTAATGGAAAGAGGTGATGCTATTGAGTAGAAGAGACATATCAAAGGGAATGGTTAACACCTATGTGCCTCCCTTCCCCAACCCCCTTATTATCACTTGTATAATCTGGACTAGAGTGGGAGCAATTGTAGGGAGATGGGGGTGATTTTGCTGTTTGTATAACTTGTGTCAATCCTTGGTTTATTAACTTTCTTTAGCCTTAATTGGTTTATTAGTTTTATTAACTATCTCTCACCTTAATTGGTTTAATTCATAAATTGTGTCACTCCTTGTCTAACCTTTTGTAATATCCTATATTGTTAATAGGACTGTGGACCTTGCACTGGGGCTCAAACCGCTGATTTTGGGGAATCTCTTGGCTAGGAGATAGGGGGTCTTTCCCCTCTGAGCCACTCTCTCCCAGCTTGAATTGCTGTGTAAATCTCTGCCTATGTACCCTTAGGCAATAGGTATGACACCCCTTTTTATCCAGTCTGCAGCATTTAAAGAAAAGTATCGCATTTGAAGTAATGTAAAACCCCATCTTAAAAATGTTAAACTCCATCTTGAAAATGTAAGACTCCATCTTTGACCAATGTACCCCATCTTGTGTGAAACTATTTCTAAAGTGAATAGCTTACATTGTCTGAGCAAGGTGTGGATGGAGGGTGTATGTATGTATGTGTGAACAAGTCCCAAACTGCCAGCTTGTCCTGATGAATGCGAAGTCCATTCCAACAGCTGAAGAATGTGAACACATCCCCAAAAACAAAAGGATGCACCCCAGAGACAAAAGGAAAAAGTTAATCAAGCTATCAAGAAACGAGCTGTGAGTCACGTCTGCAACTGCCTGGTGACCAACGGACACACAGAGCCCCTGGAGCAGCGTGACCTATAAAGACTGGGTGAGACTCCAAAGTTTTGGGGGACACAGTTCTGCATACCACCTGAGAGAAGGAGCATCGGTGCGCGCCCGACAGACCCCGCTCTTCCTCGTGTTCAGCTTCCCTGGCCAGGTAGCTGCCACAAGCAACGATCTCCAGCAACGGACTAAAGCCACAATCAGGACTGGTAATTGTATGAACTGCAGAATATCCTCTGGTGTGTTGGGATGCGTGGATGAATGTGTGTGCGTGTGTAGGTATAAGTTAGTTTATAATTTTGTTCTCTTCTATAATAAACACGGCGTACTGCCTTTTCCCCTTTAAAAGATCTTGGGCACTTTTTTTTGGTATAACACAATGGCAAGACTCATATTGATTTCAATCAGAACAGGAATAGACAAAATATTTTTCTCCCTACTTGGGGCTTACATCATCTAAATACTTGTGGATGATTATCATTTCTCCCCAGCCCTGTTGTCATTGTTTACCCAATGTATAAATATTTTAGTACTTTTAATCTTTCCTCATAAATTAATCCTTCCAATCTCCTAACAATTTTTGTTGCTCTTCTCTTAACTCCATGGACTCTGTCTCTGCGCTGCTCAACACAAAATAGTAGCAAAATAATTAAAATCAATTTTTAAACTGAGATAGTGACTGAGTTCACATGGGTGAACACACCTCAATCAATACACAATTGGCTCATATCAATTAAGTTTATATCCAGGAGTTCAGAGAAGAGAGAGAGAGATTATTAGGAAGTTGGATGGGTAGCTGATAGAAGAGGAAAAATTAACTAATCCTTGACTCAATAATGATAATGGGTTTGGGCAGGAGGAAGACGGACAGTGGATGGAGAGTGCTCTGTGACTGGGGGATCTATTTCAGATCCCTTACCTAATCATACTTCCAGGCAGCGTCCACTGACTCACTAGCTGCCTTTGAGGAGCAGCAGGCACTTTTTGGAGTTCTCTGCTGCATCTCCTGCTTGCTCTTTAACCTTTGACCTCATTTGTGTTTTCTCCTTTGTTGCTCACTGTAACCAGCGGACTTAGTAGTTCCTCCCCCTTAGCTGTGGGGCAGGGCCTTTAATTTTCAGCAGACCTAGAGTCCCCAGACCAGTACTTTAAATAGTACCAACAAAATTCTACCTCCTCTATTGTTTCTAGTAGGTGTGCCTTGGAGTAGAAGTATCTCATGGATACCTGGAAGCACTGGTGTTTTACCACTGATGCCTCAGCTCTAGTTCAAGGTACCAGAGCAATCTCCTGGGGCTAGAGGGAAAGAGTAATAAATGCATACTTGTGGGGAATCTGTACCTTCATTAGTTATACCTCCATTTATCTCCTCCTCTAGAGACTGAAGGCAAGATATATCTTTCACCCACTTTATTTAAAAAAACTCCCCCTCTATGGGCATTCTACCCTACATATATTTACCCATACTCTAGTGTAAAGTCATACTATTTGATATCTGCTATTTCTCCCAAGCCTTTTCCAGCTTTATTTCTTTGTCTTTTCTACAGTTAATGCACAATAATTCTTAAAATAATGTATTTCCTGAGCTTGCATTTTCCTAGGTTTTAGCTTTATTGTAGCCAAGTCTCTAATTTCTCTCTTTGCCTTAGTTCCCTGCACTCATGTATAGCACCTAGGTTACCTACAACTCATGCCTAAACATTATCCTGAATGATATTTGTGTTCTATATGATAATGTAAAACTGGAAAAAAGAGGAAACGTCTTTAACCTGTGTTTTCCTCTTCATTGTCCTTGGACAGAATATGGTCTGAATATCTACTGCACTGTATCTTAGGTTTGATCAATCTTATAGACACAAAACACTGATATACCATAGTGGAAAATGTATTGTTTTACTTTTCTCAGACAACCATAATAAAGTATTCTAAAGTTAATTGTCAAAATTAACACTTTTCATTTTTATAGAGGGAAAATGAAGATTTCTGAATATATGAAAACCTTTGAAACAGGAATACATTTCTTGAAACATCAAGTTTCCAGCTCACACAAGATGGTGCTACAGTGCTACATAAAGCATAGGATGTCTAGATCATTGAGACTTTTGGATCTACTACATTGAAGCTTTTAGATGAAATAAAGAAATATTATGAAAACTCACTATAGAAGTAGACTTTTTTATGCATATACTATCCCACCAGTTCACTTTTTAAATTAAAAAGAGTTCTTTAAGTTAATATAAATGGAAGAAAAAAATCCACAAGACTCATTTTATTTTCACCTTAAAAGACTGGACTGGACGGCACTGCACAACAAGCAGGACACCACCTTCAGTGGAGACAAACTAATACATAGAACTGTATGCACCCAAGAACAATGCTTTTGGTTCATATAAGCCTGAAAGCCACATGGAACACAGTGGGTAGGAACTCATTTTAATCAGCATGACGGAAATATTTGCACAAAACCTCATGTGCCAAAAACTGTGTTTTCTGTAGTTTTGCTTGTCACATTCTCCTCATTTTTTTTAGTACTAGACTAATTCTAAAACCACTTGTGCTCCACCTGAAGTCATGAGCTCATTTTTAAATCTTTTAAATAAGTAAAATAAAGTTAAAGATGAGAAGAACACAAAATTCAACATGCACAGGATTGTCTTTAAATAGGTTTTTTTTTTAATTTGTTTTTTTTTTTGTTTGTTTGTTTTTGTTTTTTGAGGATTCTGAAGGCTTTTAATGAACAATTGTTCAAAATTTTTGGATGGCCTTTTGAATGGATGGATTGTGCTTACGTTGCTGAATTCAGCCTTGAGGAATAGCACATTCAAGTTACTAATCTCTTCCTCCAGTGTTTTAGAGAGAAGGAGTGAAACAACTGGTACACATGTTTAGTAGCACATTTGCGTTTAAACAAGGTTTATTGTGTCTTCAGCATCAGTGATAAGAGCAGTGAAGAACAATGAACCATATGACCATATCTCAAAAGTGTCCAGGTAGGGAAAACTGAACTAGAATACCTCATTAGCCAAATAGCTGCCTACAAAAACAGGGAAGGTGAGACTCTGAAATCTAAGCCTTTCTGTGCCACAAAAATCAATAATTTTCATGAATAATCTTTTAACAAAGCCTATACCATGAATAATCTTTTAACCACACTAGCTTCTATTTTACTTAGCATACAGAAATTTTGTATCAAAATAGAATTAGCAAAAAGTCCAACTTTTTTTATTTTATTCTAATGGTCAACATTTATTCAAATAGTTAAGTGTTATCAAGTGTATTCGTTGTATGAATGTGGACTTTCACAGATTTCTAGTAGTGTAACATGCATGTTCATGTGCCAGTATTAGCATTTACATCTTCTGCACACTATAACCACTAGAAGATGATGATCACACTTATTCAAACATGTCCCACATTCCATCAAGTAGAACACAGGGTTAAGAAACAATATGAGGTAGAACAAAGTGAAAACAGATACTATGGTAAATGTAGAGTACAAACAGACTTAAGAAAAGTTGTGCAGAGCCCTGAAATGGGTAAAAGGAACTTTAAAAGCCTGATGAGGAAGGTGATAGGTAGCAAGCAAAGGGATTTGAGGAGGGATCAATGGAAGAGGAAGAACGTGTAGGTAGAAGCATGCTTCACAAACTGAAGAGGAGCAAATTAATAGTTAATGTTATCAGAGAAACCAATACATCATTAGTTAAAGCAAGAGATTACTGGGATTGGACCACGATAAGGAAGTTGGAAAGGAGAGGACAGAGTAAATTTTACAGATGTTGCAGATGAAGTTCTGACAGGACATGTGACATTTGCATACCTTCACGTATTGTGGAGAAAGAAACTGAACTGTCAGTGAACTTTCTGAAGTTATGCACACGGGCAAAACCTATTGCATTTGGCACACCATACCATAAACGCGTAAAGCATATCTTTGAGAAATCACACAACTTTACATGGGACTTCTAAAACAACTATCTGCAACCAGGGGATAAACTTCCTACCAAATTTCAGAGAAATATAACTGAAAAATCTTTCAAAATTTTTAGAATGGGAAAAGTAATTTTCTCTCCTACTCTTTGCACTCAAAACCAGCTGAAGCATTTTGGTTCAACCTTTCAAAAAAAACTAACTCTTGGATTCAGAACTTACCCTGACAAAGTTCAAATCAACCAAGTAAAAGACTGCAAAAATTACAAGCACCTGAAAATCTCTTAGAATGAAAATGTCTATACAACATTAGCTATAGATGTAGTTATGTGTTCTGCTTGTAGTAAATGGTGCTTAATTAAAATGATCTGCTAACAGAGAAGAGTTGTTCTTGGTACATTTGGGATGGTATCTTATCACAGAAGATTCTATAATAAAAATGGTTCTGTGTATACATTTCATTGTACTGTGATTATGAGTATCAGAGGGACATACCTAACATAGCTGCTACAGAGAGTAAGGGACTCCTGGTTACCATGCATATGTGAAAGATGCTAGTGATAATACTAATACCTAGCATTTGTACATTTCATTTCATCACTAGATCTCAAAGCACTTTATTATAAAGGGATATATCATCCATTTTTTTTTTAACAGATGGGAAACTGAGGCACTGGAAGGTGAAATGATGGGCCAGGTCACCCAGCAGGCCATTGGTAGAGCTAGGAATGGAATTTGATCTCCTGAGTCTTGGTCCAGTGCTCTTTTCTAGGCCAAGCTAAATCCCCATATTTTCATTCTTTTGTGCTCATACATTGAAATCTTTATCAGACACTCAAGCACAAAATAGTTATTTGAAAACAATACACACAAATACCTGAATGACACAGCTCAGTCTTTTCGACATTTCTGATATCCCAAACATGCTTTGGAGCCTTGCATGAATGGTCCTTATTGCTGGCATGGTGTGATACTGAGGACTCCTCAGTGTCAATTGGCAAAGGCGTAACTGTTCTGTAACAGAAGCTCCTATCAGGCTTGATGACTTACTATACCTGACATACTGCTTCCATAGTACTTATCCATAAAGGATCATTATAAAAGTGTGTATCACACTAATCCTCACAATCACTGAGAGATGTATTCATGCATGCATGCATGGATATTTACAGAACTGTGTACATCTACTGAAAATGTATTTTAGGGTCTGTGTCCCAGACACAGTTTTGCCAGAAAAAGGGATATATATTCACTTGTTTACCTAGGTTCATACATAGATTAAGCAGTGTAAGTCAACAGAATGGAAGCCCATTTTGCTTATAGAATCAATATAAGTATGTGAAAACACATTGGAATCAGCACCAAAGTATGAACCATGAGGTGGTCATCCTGACTCTGGGGTGGGAGGGAGTGGGAAGAATGAGCTTTGGGAAATATAAAGGAAAGCAAAAAGACATTTTGATACCCATTCACTGAAGAAACCCCTTGAAGAATGGATCATGTTTTCCACTGTGCATAACTTTGTATTTATCAACATTGCCCAGTTTTGTGAGATCCCTTTGTAGTTCTTTGCAGTCTGCATTGGACTTAACTGAGTTGAATAATTTTGTATTGTCTGCAAGCTTTCCCACTTCACTGTTTACTCTTTTTGCCAGATCATTTATAAATATGTTGAACAGCACTGGTCTCAATACAGATCCCTGGCAGACCCTGCCATTTATCTTTCTCTATTCTGAAACTGATCATTTATTCCTTCCCTTTGTTTCCTGTATTTTAACCATTTAGTGATCTATGTGAGGACCGTTCCTCTTATCCCATGATTGCCCAAATTGTCCAAGAACCTTGTTAAAGGCTGAATCAACTCTTGTCCACAAATTCGTTGAGCCCCTCTCTCCCTGCCAAGAACTCCAATAGATTGGTGAGGCATGATTTCCATTTACAAAAGTTGTATTGACTCTTCCCCCAATAGATTTTGTTCATCTGTGTGCCTGATAATTCTGTTCTTCACTATAGTTTCAACCAATTTGCCTGATACTGAAATTAGGCTTACCAACTTGTAATTGTCAGGATCATCCCTGGAGTCTATTTGAAAAATGGTATCACGTTAGCTATTCTCCAATCATCTGCTACAGAAGTAGATTCAAGCGATAAATTACATACCACAATTAGTAGTTCTGCAATTGCATATCTGAGTTCTTTCAGAACTCTTGGGTGGATACCATCTGGTCCTGGTGACTTATTACTATTTATTGTATCAATTTGTTCCAAAACCAGCTCCATTGACATCTCAGAGTGAGACAGTTTTTAAGATGTCATCTAAAAAATTCCTCAGGTGCAATAATCTTCCCCACTTCCTCTGCAATGAAGACTGATGCAAATGCTTCATTGAGCTTCTCTGAAATGGCCGTGTCTTCCTTTAGTGCTCCTTTATCACTTCCACTGATTGTTTGGCACAGAGCCAAATTAACCGGCTTGGGATCCACAGGCTGTCCCCCACTGCAGGACCCCCACCCCACTTGCCACCCTTGACTGCATGCCCCCCTGCTTCCCCATTGACCACACCCTCCTGCTTACCCTCCTGGACTGTGGGCCCCCCCAATCGTTGGTAGGGGGAGCATTCTGGGGCCAGAGGACACTCCTGTCCCGGCCCTGCTCTGGCTAGCCTGCCTGGGGGCTCCGATGCAGCCGCCCACAGCCCTGGGCCCTGGAAGGCTGTTCCAGAGGCTGGGCCATGAGCCAGCTGGCTACACCCCACCCACCCCGCCTCAGCGCTCATGGCCTACTGGTGCTGAGCTGGGTGGGTGCTCTATTATCATAGTGGTTTAAGGGGCTGGAGCCCAGGGCCCCCTTTTTGGCCGAGGCCCCTAAAGCCCGTGATAATCTGGCCCTAGTTTAGCACTGGCCCCCCTGACTTATTGGCAGGCTTCCTGATTCTGATGTACTTAAAATAGCTTTTTGCTGTTAGTTTGTGTGTCTTTTGCGAGTTGCCGTTCGGATTCTTTTTTGGCTTGTCTAATTGTACTGTTACAGTTAAGTTGCCAGATTTTATGCTCCTTTCTATTTTTTCTACTAGGATTTGACTTTTCATTTTTAAGGGATGCCTTTTTTCCATTAACTCTATTGTGTAGCCTTGGTGACTTTTTGGCCCTTCTTTTTTAAAAATATGATATACACACCAAATTTCAGCACATATTATGGTGTTTTTAAAACATTTCCATGCAATTACAGGTATTTCACCCCCAAAGGATGTTACCTTTAATCATCTTATGGTCACCATTACCGAGCGCTTCAGTTATATCCACCTCTTAGGCCAGATCCTGTGCTCCATTTAGAATTAAATCAAGAATTGCCTCTCCTTTCATGTGTTCCAGGACTAGTTTTTGTCTGAAGCGATCACTAATAGTGTTTAGAAATTTTATCTCTGCATCCCATCCTGAGATTTTTAAGAGGACTTTATTTTAGCACTGGATGAAGAAAACGTTGTGGATTATTTATATTTCAATTTAAATTAGTCATATGCTTTGGAATTAAAGGTGGTGTGCAAGATATTAAAACTATAAAAGGAAAAGTTATGCCATCCCTCCACCTCCTCCAAAATAAGCTACCTGTAACCTCTCTCATTTCTAAAATGTGTCAGTTTTCAGTAGGATCTTCAATTCTATAAATTTAAGCATCTTGTATGTGAATAATTGTGTTATAAAATGAAATATACAATCTAGTACAGTGGTTTTCAAACATTTGTCCTTGGGACCCAGTTGAAACAAGTAATTTTTGCCCATGACCCAACTATTATATCTTTGAGTAATGCATTCCAGTGGCAGCAGCGGGAGGTGCCGTCACCCAGTACCCGAGTCCTGACCCGTGGTTTGAAAACCACTAATGTAGTAAAAAGTCAAACTGAATTAAAAACTAATTATGTTTTTTACTAGTTTGTCTACTTACCATGAGCATCAAGTCATGGTAAAGAAGCAAGGTATTTAAAAATATTAAAACCTAATTTTGGTGAGATTCCAGAAACATCCTTAGAAATACAATTGTATTTCAAAGGTTGCATGCATACCTCTAAACAGAAATCACTACAAACCAAGTAATGGCAACTGATATATCTTCAATCTTCTCTTACTTATTCTGGTAGCAACAGGGAGAGATACAGTTTCTGTGCTGAAGAACATACAGAAAAAACACAATAGAAAGATAAGCTAACATACACACAATATACATATAATACAGCACATATGCACAAAGTTTTCTTGCTTATAGTCTAATACAATACAAAAAACTGGGGGAAAAAAAACCAACCATAACTATGAAAACAGCTGCTATAGAAAAATGTTAGCCTTTGTCTACTGCTGTGGTCTGGAGCTCATCTCCTTCAGTTCAAACGTAGATTTTTTCCAATCTGGTTTCTATCCCTTGCTCTCCACTGGAATACTCTTGCCAAAATCTCTAATTACATATTTCTAAATAGAGTTCAGAACCAGCCCCTCACACTCTATGACCTGTTAGCTCTGTGACTCACTTTCAACACTTTCCATCATAAACCTCTTCTTGAAAAATTGTCTTCCCTTGGTTACTATGACTGTCCTCTACTGGTTCTTCTCTCTCTAATGATTCCTTCAATAGGTCATCATGAGAATTCCTCCTCATTGCCCCTCTATCTTTCTCTGGAGGTTCCTCATGGCTCTGTTCATGGTCTCCTTTTCTCTTCTCCCTCTACAATTTACCCCCAGGAAATCTCATCTGCCAACACAAATTCAACTACCATCTCTATGCTGACAACACATAGTTCTACCTCTCTACATAGAATTGTTTTCTTCTGTCTAAATTAGAATCTTAGCATATGTTATCTCTTCATGGGTGTCTGGCCATCAGGTCAAGCTTAATATGGTTAAACCATCTCTGATTTTTGTCCAAAGCCCTCTCCTCTCCTCTTCCTCACTCTGGAAACCACCATTATCCTCCATTAGTCAGGCCCATAACTTGGACGTTAGCTTCAACACAAATCTCTTGCTAGGACTTCATATTTAGGGTATGTTGAAATATTACAGATTCTTTGTGCATTAGAAATCTTTAATATTTTTTTTCCTATCCCTTCATACAGCTAAAACTCTCATCCAAGCTCTCATCTTGATTATCAGAGAATCCTTCTCTCTGACTTTGACAAATGAAATCTTGCTCTATTTTATATAGGTTTTCATACCATATTCGTTACTTTAGTATCGCTGAACCTTTCAGTAGTGAATTAAGCAACATGACTAGACATCTACCATGTGTTGTTTGTTCCCTCATCCTCTACCCACAGTCTCATCCTTTACTCACAGGGGGAAGTGTGTGCAGTGAAGGATCTTGTTTGGGTAATAGGTTTTTTTTTTTTTTTTTTTTTTTTTTTTTTTTTAGTATAAATATCCCTGTTACTTTCTTTTGTAAGGCATTTGACATAGCATGTCAAAGAAATGTGCCTTGCATTTGGAATGGAAAGATTTGGGATGGTCACTATATCCTGGGGCTATAGTCTCAGATTACCCATGGAGAAAGTTCTGTCTCCTGCAGTGTGGAGACCCACCACTAGCAGTGTGGATGGTCATGGAGACCCACCACTAGCAGTGGCGATGGTCCAGGCCCATGTGTTGTGCAGCACTCGGCGCCATGTGTTGTACAGCACTTGGGAGAACTAATGGTTAAAGGGTAACTATAGGGCAAGAATGCAAGGTCAGAAAAATAGCTGCGGTGTGGGAAGCCAAGGAACCAGTCTGAGCAAGGAACCAGTTTGGTAAACAAGAACATGGTGCAGCTGCATGATAAGGAATTGTGACCGGGCCAAGAATTGAAACCTTGTTGATTTAGACGTGAATCTGTGTATGTGGAAAATTACCAAGTGCATTATCTGAAAGGTATAAAAATGGCTGTGATCTGCTAATAAAGTGATTTCATGCTTGCATCAGCCGGAGTCCGTGCCTTCTTACACCACAAATGGCACCCTGAACCAGGGACTTCAGGTTGTTGAGGGATCAACAATCCCGGTGGTGTACCCGCGGCTGGACGGAGGAATCACTGTTGCAAGGAGCGCTCCTAAATTTGCTAATCATCACCGTTCGCAGGACGAACAGGTGAGCAGCCGCGGTAGAGTAACAATATGGGGCAAACCGCCACAAAGGAGCAGAAGCTGCAGCTAGAGATCTTGCAGCATATTTTGAAGGAGCAGGGGTTTAAGGTTCCCCCGGTACAGTTAGTACAACTCCTGGTTTGAATACGGGACCACTGCCCATGGTTCCCAGCGGGGGGTTCCTATGAGCTTGCGATGTGGCAGAAACTTGGAAAAGAACTGCAAATTCGTGAACATTCAGCATTATCTAGCCCAAAGAGGCTAATAGCCACTTGGCAGACTGTTTATACAGCGATACGGACACTGCATCCTGCTGAGCAAATCTTGCAGGAGGCATCAGCGGCGTTTGACCCTAGAGGATACCAAGGTCCGGAGGGTGCCTTACTTTCTGCAGGCATCCCTTCGGAGGAGGACTTTGAGCCAATCTATGCCACAGTCCCGGAGCTTCCGGACCCACCGGACTCTGAGGATTTGTACCAGGCAATGGACGGCAACGAACCCGACGATCCCTTTACTTCAGGGGTAACAGACTTAAAAATAAAGCCTGGCAAGCCTGACTTATATCCACCCCTCACTCCCATCAAGGCGCTGGCGGTGTCCGCGCCAACTGCTGAGGATGTTTTACAGACCCACCGGCCATGGGCTATTTCCCGCTCCTCTGTTATTGACCCTCTGCCGTTTGCTCCGTCCGTAACAGCTGCTCCCCCATGTAAACTTTCCATGATGGCTCAAACACCGAATTAACATGTTAGCGTGCTATCTGAGTGTCGCCGTGAGGCCCTCCGGCGTGGAGATCTGCAACTTCTACAGGCTTTTCCCATTGTGTATTCTCCTAATAAGGCCGCGCGACATGAGTCTCTGCCATATGAGTTGGTTAAGGAGCTGCGAAAATCGGTCAAAGACTATGGATTGCAATCCTCATAGATGATGAATTTGATAGTGGCGACTTCTGACTCTTATGTAATGGCCCCCTGCGATTGGCGCGCATTGTTGCATTTGCTGCTCAGCCCGGCACAGTATGCGGTTTGGGACACGGAATATAGGGATTTTGTTACCTCACAGGTTATGGAAAATATAACTAACGCCGTTACTGTGGGGATGGACGAGTTGCTAGGGCCAGGCCAGTATGCTACACCTCAGGCACAAGCTCAGCTAACTCGCGTGGCGTTTACCCAGGCAAGCTTGTTGACCCTTCAAACATTAAGACAGGTTCCTGATGCGGGCCGCAGAGAAACCTCCTTCGCCGTGATCCGCCAGGCCCTCAAGATACCTATGTGTCCTTCTTGGACAGACTCCAAACAGCTGTGCAACGCCAGATTGATTCAGGGGAAGCTCAACACCTGTTGCTATTTCAGTTAGCAATTGAAAATGCAAATGCAGACTGTAAAAAGGTTTTAGACCCTTTGCGTAATAAGGCTAAAATGCTTACGGAGCTGATAAAGGCCTGTCAGAATGTCAGCTCAGAACAGTTTAAGGCAGAAATGTTGGCTTCCGCCTTGGCGCAGCAACTGACTGTGGGCTGAGCTGCTGTCAAGTGTTTTTCGTGCGGCAAGGAGGGGCACATGAAGCGGGACTGTCCGAGGAAAAGTGGCAATAGAAATCAGATGAGGCGAGACAGCGTACCCTCACAACCATGCCCTCGATGTCGTAAAGGGTTCCACTGGGGAGCTCACTGTCAGTCCCGGTTTGATATACACGGCAATCCACTCAATCCCTTGCCAGGAAACGCCCGGAGGGGCACGAGGTCCGGCGCCCTGAAATTCATGAACAGGGCCACGGGAAAAACCTTAGTGGGACAAGTGGAAGCACCCCAGCTGGCGGCACACGGCGCTCCATTTTTAGCCTCAGCCCAGCCACCGCCGGGCTGGACGTGGCGACTGCCGAGCCAACCGTAATCACCAATTCTACTGTGCATTTAATATCCACGGGTGTTTATGGTCCGCTGCCTCTGGATACCGCGGCTCTTTTATTAGGACGTTCCTCTACAACTAGGGACAGTTTGTTTGTGTTGCCTGGCGTTATTGATTCTGACTCTACCGGCGAGATTAAGCTCATGGCTTGGACACCCACTCCACCGTGTACCATACCCCAGGGAGAGCGCATTGCACAACTTGTACTATTTCCCAGGGTGACTACGGGCAGTCAGGCCCGCGAAAGAACCGGCGGCTTCGGTAGCACCGGATCACCAAAGATTTATTGGACACAAAATTTCACCGGGGCAACCTACGCTTACTTGCTTGATTAACGGTCGGCCCTTTACCAGATTGGTAGACACCGGAGCGGACATTACCATTATCCAGCAGTCCCAGTGGCCGCCTGACTGGCCCTTAAACTGTCCCGTGGCTGCGCTAGCTGGGGTGGGAGGTATGCAGGTCCCCTGGCAAAGCGCTCACTTGCTTTTGGTTGAGGGCGCCGAAGGTAAGCAAGGCATTTTACAGCCCTACGTATTGACGATATCGTGCACCCTTTGGGGTCGGGACTTACTGTCACAATGGAACGCGACTCTGAGTACAAATTTATGCTGAGAGCCACTTAAGTTCAGCCTCGCCTAAAACTGACCTGGAAAAACAGACAAGCCCGTTTGGGTTGATCAGTGACCCTTAAAAGGAGAGAGGCTGATGCGGGCACAAGAACTTGTACAGGAACAATTGGCTCTTGGACATCTTGTCCCCTCCACTAGTCCGTGGAACACCCCTATCTTTACAATTCCAAAAAAGACTGGAAAATGGAGACTTTTGCAGGACCTCAGGGCGATCAATGCGGTCATGGAACCAATGCAACCGGGCACTCCTTCCCCTTCCATGATTCCAGAACATTGGCATGTTAAGGTGATTGACTTAAAGGATTGTTTTTTTGCTATTCCGCTCCACCCTGACGACTGCCCACACTTTGCCTTTTCAATACCAACGATTAATAACCAGGGCCCTATGCAAAGGTACCACTGGGTTGTGTTGCCCCAGGGCATGATGAACAGTCCCACAATTTGTCAGATAGTGGTGGACTCAGCATTGGCCCCAGTTTGTGCGGCTAATCGACAGGCAATCATATATCATTATGTGGACGACATTTTGTTTGCTGCTAATGATTCAGCACAGCTGCAGACCCTTTTTCAAACAGCTTCCCAGCAATTGCAACACCACGGCCTGCGTATAGCCGAGGATAAGGTTCAATCCTCCTCCCCTTGGAAGTACCTTGGGTGGAAATTGTATGAGTCTGAAATCCACCCTCAGTCACTGCTAATTGCCCCTTCTGTATCCACCTTAAATGATTTGCAAAAGCTTTTGGGCACAATTAACTGGCTGCGGCCGATGTTAGGACTCACAACAGAGGAATTGTCGCCGCTTTTCTGCTTGTTGAAGGGTGACTTGGACTTATCCTCCCCCCGTACTCTTATACCTGTTGCCCAGGCTGCGTTGCAACAAGTCGCACTGAAACTGCAAACTGCCTTTGGTCACCGCAAAGATGAACACCTACCTATTCGGTTGTTTCTGATTTATCATACTTTTCAGCCGTATGTGTTGCTTGGCCAATGGGATGACAGATCCGATGTTTCAACTCAGTCGTTGTGTACCTTGGAATGGTGGTTTCTCCCTCATTCCTTTTCCAAAACTGTGACTCCCGTCGTTGAGATGCTCGCTCGCTTGGTTTCCCAGGGGCGTTTACGTTGTCAACAATTGACAGGCAGTGACCCACCTTTTGTTCACATTCCCGTGACTCGTGCAAATTTTGATTTTTGGATTTCTCAGAGTTTCACGTTACAAATTGCATTTGCGGACTATTTGGGACACATAGAATTTACCCTGCCTCGCCATAAGCTTTTACAATCGCTGCCACAGCTCCCTTTGCAGCCTCGGATTCTGCTTTCTCATGTTCCCATATTTGGCGCACGCACCGCATTTGTTGATGGTTCCGGAAAGACAGGAAAGGCTGTGGTCGTGTGGAAAAGCAGTGAGGATGCCCCTTGGGATTCCGATGTATCCCAGGTACGGGGGTCTACCCAAATTGTTGAATTGGCAGCAGCTGTACATGCCTTTGAAATTTTTTCAACTGAACCTTTAAATTTAGTAACGGACTCCGCATATGTTTCCGATATTGTTCAGCGCCTGGAGGGCTCCTTTATTAAAGAAGTTACCAATCATTACCTTTTTCACCTTTTGCTCCGGCTGTCCCGCCTGTTAATGGCTCGTTCACATCTGTATTTTGTGATTCATACTACATTACCTGGCCCCTTGACAGAGGGCAATGCGGTAGCGGATGCCCTGACTATGCCGGTCATCCGGCCCAATCTTTTGCAGCAGGCACGGCTTTCCCATGAATTTTTTCACCAGAATGTTAGATCTCTGTGTAAGCAATTTTCGCTCAGCAAACAACAGGCGCAGGACATTGTTCGCGCTTGCGCAGACTGTCAACGCTTATCCTCCGTTCCCTTGCCTGGTGGAGTCAATCCGCAGGGTCTTCAGGCCAACGAGCTGTGGCAGACGGATGTCACTCATGTAGCTGAATTTGGTCGGCTCCGCTATGTGCATGTCACAGTGGACTCCTTTTCTCACCTTGTGGTTGCCACTGCCCATGCTGGCGAGAAGGCTCACGACGTCATTCACCACTGGTTACATTGCTTTGCTGTTATAGGTGTTCCCCTTTCCATCAAGACAGACAATGGCCCAGCCTATGTTTCTCAGAAAATTCAATTGTTTTTGCAGGATTGGGGCATTCGTCACACCACGGGTATTCCCCATTCACCCACCGGCCAAGCTATTGTCGAACGTATGCATCACACTTTGAAAGCCATGCTTGATAAACAAAAGAGGGGGAGTCCCCTGGGCATGACCCCCCAAGAACGCTTATATAAAGCTACGTATGTTCTGAACTTTTTGAACCTTTCTGATTTATCTCTTGCAGCAGCACAACATCATTTTGGGCGCGACACTGCCTGGCCGGATCGACCCCAGGTTTATTACAAACATTTGGAGTCCGGCAGTTGGCAGGGGCCTGTGCCATTGATTACATGGGCCGTGGATATGCTTGTGTTTCTCTTCCCTCAGGTCCTTACTGGCTGCCTGTGCGGTTCGTCAAGCCAGCCCGGACGAGCGCACCACCAGCAGACCAACCATATCAACCAGACAACGAAGGGGCGAGCGCGCCACCAGAGAACCAGCCAGAAGGGACAAACAATGAGTCGTCATGAAAGACTGTCTGGACCAGCATTCGTTATTGCATGGAGCCTGCTAAGTGCCTTTTATTTACCCGCAATGGGGGAACATTTGTATTGGGCGCATATCCTTGAACCACCGCTGTTTAAACCTGTTACATGGTAGGACCCATTGCCTCCTGTGGGTAATAATGATACTGCCTGGGTCGGTGGGGTGTGGTTGCCCCCATCGGCAGACCAGGAAACTGAATTTTTTCATGTTAATAGCTCTCAATTTATAACTGATCTTCCACCATTGTGCTTTACTCACTACAATAATACTGGGTGCGTGCCAATAAAACATCAGTTACATTTAATACCAAGAGAGGACAATGGTGTAATGACTTACACCTTAATAGGTAAACTGGGGATGCATGGGGGATATGAGGAGATTAATGCTACTGTGCTAGACTCGCACACCCCAGACCTACCCCGTTGTGTGTTACAAAAGTTGTCCAGCGGCGCACAGGTGACCTGGCACGCATGCCGTGGCATTCGTCCCTGCAGTCGTAAGACCAGTATTGGCACAATCGTGGATTGGTGCCCCCACGGACTTCTGTGGGACAAAGTTAGAAATCATAGTGTCCCCTTTGGCTCACACAATCATAGCCTTACGTGGCGTGGGGGCGGTTCAGCTGGACCCGTTTTGCAGTTAATTGAACATAATAATGGCACAACCTCCACATTATATAGGGAGGCCTGGCGGTTAGGGTTTGCCTTTTTAAATAGGAGTTTGGGACGCTTGCATATGTCAAATATGACAGCTAATTATACTAGACTGCAAGAAGATGTTATGATTTGTACCTCCCATCCATATGTATTTGCATTAGCAGAATATGTAACCATTGATTTCTGTAATCATTCCTATTGTATTAATATGTCTAATGTATGGTATAAGACAGTGGTCGGCAAACCGCGGCTCGCGAGCCACAAGCGGCTCTTTAGCCCCTTGAATTTGGCTCTTCCAGGTGCGGGCCTTGTTCCCTTTAATCGCAGACTGCTGCTGCAGCCGGGCTGGGGAGATTCAAATCTCCCGCCCTGAGCATGCTCAGAAAGAGCGTGCTCAGGGTGGGAGCAGCCTGGCCGAGAAGCGGCTCTGCCGGCCGTCCCTGCAGCTGCAAGCCTCCGGCCAGGTAAGGAGGCTGGGAAGAGGCTGGAGGGAGGCCTGGAGAGGGGTGGGGGGCAGTGTTCCCTCTAAGCTGCGCGGGCGCGCGGCCGCGCAGCAGTGAGTGACCTCCGCGCAGCCCAGCAGCCCCCGCTGCTCCCTCCAACACCCGGGACCGCAGCGTTGCCGCGGCACACCCGCCCTGCGCCCTGCCTCTGGGCTGGCCTTCCCCGCCCCCAGGGTGGGACAGGCAGGCTCAGGAGCGCGGGCCTGTCTGTCTGCCCCACACAGCCGGGGCAACGGGGTGGCTGCGGCAGCGGCGGGATCCCGGGCTCCCACCCCCTGACCGCCTCGACTTCCCGGGGCTGGGGCCGGGGCCGGGATCAGCCTCTGGGGCTGGGGGCTGCTTCTCCCCCCCCCCCCTCTACCGGCGGCTTCCCAGGGCCACGGTAGGGTCCTCCCGCGCCGGCGGCCTTGCCTTGTTTTCTTTCTTTCTTTTTCTTCCTTCTCTCTCTCCCTTCCTTCTCTCTTTTTTCTTTCTCCCTTTTTCTTTCCTTCTTTCTCTCCTTTGCTTTCCTTCTTTTTTCTTCCTCTTTCTCTTCCTTTTTTCCTTTTGTCTTTTTTCTTTCCTTCTCTTCTTTCCTTCCTTTTTCTTTCTTTCCTCTTCCTTCCTCCTCCTTTCTCTTCCTGTTTCCTCTTCTTTCCTTCTCTCTTTCTTTGCTTCCTTCTTTCCTCTCTTCCTTCTCTTTTTTCTTTCTTTCCTTCCTTTCTCTTCCTTCTCTTCTTTCCTTCCCCTTTCTTTTTTCTTCCTTCTTTCTCTCCCTTCCTTCTCTCTTTTTTCCTTCTTTGCCTTTCCCTTTTTTCCTTCTTTGCCTTTCCCTTCTCTTCTCTCTTCTCTTGTCTGCCTTTTCTTTTCTCTGCCTGCCTGCCTTTCTCTTCTCTCTTCTCGTCTGCCTGCCTGCCTTTTTCTCCTCTCTTCTTCTCTCTTCTCTTCTCTTGCCTGCCTGCCTTTTTCTCTTCTCTTCTCTTTTTTCTCTTCTCTTGCCTGCCTGCCTTTTTCTCTTCTCTTGCCTGC
>ML685779.1:9600164-9662737 GCA_007922175.1 Pelusios castaneus
CTTCTGCCTGCCTTCTTGTCTTCTCTGCCTGCCTTTTTCTCTTCTCTGCCTGCCTGCCTTTTTCTCTTCTCTTCTCTTTTTTTTCTCTTCTCTGACTGCCTGCCTGCCTTTTTCTCTTCTCTGCCTGCCTTTTTCTCGTCTTCTCTTGTCTGCCTGCCTGCCTTTTTCTCTTCTCTTCTCTTGTCTGCCTGCCTTTTTCTCTTCTCTCTTCTCTTCCCTGCCTTTTTTTTTCTCCTTTTTCTCTTCGTCTTTTACACAAATACGGGAAACGTTGTGGAGTGAAAGAAGATGTAGTGTCGAGAATTGAGAAAGGTATGTTGAGATGGTTAGGAATACCCTTATTAAGATAATAATGTACTTTCCTATATATTTTAAGTTTAAAAAATTTGGCTTTCAAAAGAAATTTCAATCGCTGTTTTGTTGATATTTGGCTCAGTTGACTAATAAGTTTGCCCACCACTGGTATAAGACATGTACTTCCTCACGTGATTACCTTCGCCATAATTTTTCATTTCTCTTTCCCTTACGCAGGCAACCAGAATTGTGGCTCCCCGTTAATCTTACACGAGAATGGGAGGGAGACAGTGGCCTTGGCCACTTTGCCTGCATTTTGCAAACTGAGGTTGACACTGCCCGTAAACGTTCAAAGAGGTTTTTGGGGTGGTTGATTTTTGCCATTATTTCGGCCATAATTATCCTTGCATCTGCTACTGTTGCTATTGCCTCTTTGGCTCAATCAGTGCAGACGGCAAAGACGGTAGGAAATGTCCTGCTCAATGTCACACAGGAACTTCAAACACAGGAACATATTGATGAACAAATATTGGCACGGCTTAATGCCTTAGAGGCTGCTGTAATTTGGCTTGGGGACAGACAGACGGCCTTAAAGACACGATTGTCATTACATTGTGATTGGGAACACACCGCTACAGGCCTCTGTGTTACCTCCCTTCCCTGGAATAGTACAGTGCATGAATGGGACATCGTGAAGAGGCACCTTCAGGGTGCCTTTGATTTGTCCCTACAACGTAATATTGTATCCCTTCATGATCAATTAAAGTCCCAGATCTTGCGGCTGCAGGAGCTGACCGCCCAAAATGTTTTTTCCACTTTGCAAGCTGATATGTCCTGGCTTAATCCTAGTACCTGGTTTTCCGGCTTAAATTTGCGTGTTTGGGTGTTTGCTGGGCTTGCGGGCCTATTTTTGCTGTTTGTTGTTATTTATTTGATTTGTTTTTTGATTCGTTCCTCTCGGCAGGTTGAAGCTCGGGTTATGGCCACACTACTTATTAATGGCCTTGTGCTAAATAAGAAAGGGGGAGATGTGGAGACCCACCACTAGCAGTGTGGATGGTCGTGGAGACCCACCACTAGCAGTGGCGATGGTCCAGGCCCATGTGTTGTGCAGCAGTCGGCGCCATGTGTTGTACAGCACTTGGGAGAAGTAATGGTTAAAGGGTAACTATAGGGCAAGAATGCAAGGTCAGAAAAATAGCTGCGGCATGGGAAGCCAAGGAACCAGTCTGAGCAAGGAACCAGTTTGGTAAACAAGAACATGGCGCAGCTGCATGATAAGGAATTGTGACCGGGCCAAGAATTGAAACCTTGTTGATTTAGATGTGAACCTGTGTATGTGGAAAATTACCAAGTGCATTATCTGAAAGGTATAAAAATGGCTGTGATCTGCTAATAAAGTGATTTCATGCTTGCATCAGCCGGAGTCCGTGCCTTCTTACACCACACTGCAGAGATGAGCCTTACTTGTATTGTTGAGAGTTGCATTGTGCCAGAGGTGCGTAGTTGTTGACCACACAGTCTTTGTGCCAAAGTTTTGATGATCTTTTAGAAATCCTGGACCCAAGACATAAAGCACTTTGAAGATAAGGACTTAGACCTTGAACTTGATTTGAAATTTTGTAGGAAACTGTAGAGAGCAGAGGACAAGTTTCATATGGTTCACAGTAGACCAGTGGTTCCAACCTTTTTGACTCAAGGGCCACAAATATAATTTTTACAACCCTGAAGGGCCACCAGTCTATTTGATTAATTTTAATTAAAATTAATTTTAAAAAATTAAAAACAGACCGGTGTCCCTTCAGTGTTTAAAAATTATATTTGTGGCCCTCGAGCCAAAAAAGTTTTTGTTTTAATTTTCTTAAAAAAATTTAGTGTTTTGTTTTTTTTAAAAGGCTGGATGCCCATGAACAGGCCCCAAGCTCAGAGGGGAGGCTAGCAGCTGCAGCCTGGCTCCCAGTTGTACGCTAGGACCAGTGGGAGGCAGACGGCCATAGCCCTGTAATGCCCCAAGACTGTGTGGGCAGATTTTGTTACCGTCAGAACAATCAAAACAACAAAATCTGCTTGCACCCGTTTTGAGTGCAGCCACAGCCCAGCTCCCAGTCAGTGGCAGGGGAGCGTGGGCCACTTTTGGCTTATGGGTCAGGGGTTGGGAACCCCTGCAGTAGATTGTATTGCTCAGGATATGCACTGCTGTGTTCGAGCTGAAACTTCTTAAGTACTGCTAGAAGAGTGCTTAGCGTCACTGAGGAATCCAGAAGTCCTCTCTGAAGATGGTGTTAACTGACCAGATGAAGATGTGCAAGTCCAATCAGAGACTGCACTGTAGCTGGAAGCTCTTCAAAATACTTTCCTGTGTCCACCACGGTCACTTCTATCTTTCTCAGTTTCAATTTCAGACAAGTGTTCTTCATCCAAGAGCTGGTCTCATCCAAGCACTGGCCCACCATGGGAGTGGTGGTGGTGTAGGGAGTGAAGAATAAGTAGAGCTGTGTATCATCTGTATATTGCTGATGCTGGAATCCATGTTGTCTGACTGGCTCACCTAGTGGTTGCATTTAGATGTTTCAAAGGACAGGAGACAAGATTGATCCTTATGGATCTCCACAAGTGAGAGGTCTATCCATTCCTCTCTCCACTGATACATATCCAGATTACTGCTAAAAAAGAAAATTTTTCTAGCCTGTCACTTTTAGCCCTCTCTCTGAAATTCCCCATTGGCTTGCTCTTCATCACATCGAACGTGACCTCTTTGCCTTTACTTTCAAGCCCCCCTGACAGCCTGTCCCCATTCTTCCTATCATCTCCCATTGGCTATTGAGATGTCAATTCTTATTTCCAATGTGTTCCCAACACCAGCCTCCATAGCTCATTTGTTACATTTTCAATCATTCTCCCACACTATCCCTCATGCTTAGGTGGAACGCCACAAAAGCATCCACAATGATACCTCATTATTCTCTTCAAAACCCTGCCTTAAAATTCTCTTCTGCTAGTATGCTTTCCTAAACCGTGAAAACAGTAAGACTGTCAGTGTTTTTATATCTGTTATGCTGACAAATATTGTCTTATTCTTCTCTTGTATTCCCGTCTGTATCCACCCATCTTCTAATACTTAGATTATAAATTATCTGGGGCAGGGACAATTATTTTGGTCTGTAGTCGTACATAGACTAGAACAGTGTGGTCTTGGTCCATGATTGGGGCTCCTAGCACTATGATAAAGTTAGATAATAAAAATCAGACATTTTACAATGGGCAGGTTTGGATAACTTGCATCCAAGAATTTTAAAATTGATGACTGAGGAGTTTGCTGGAGCATCAGTATGGATTTTCAGTAAGTTTTGGAACACTGGGGAACTTCTAAGAGACTGGAAGAAAGCTAGTGTGTCAATATTTTTCAAAAGGATAAATGGTATGGTATAGGTAATGATAGGCCCATCAATCTGATAATGGTCTTGGGCAAGATCATGAAGAAACTGATATGGGACTTAACTAAAGGAAGATGTAGGGGAGGGAGGCCATACACCCTTGCTGCTGCACCTGTGGGGACTCTTTCTTGGGTTCTGGCCTGAGGTAACACAGGACAGGTAAGCAGTCAATGGGCCTAACCCTTGTCTCAGGAGGTGGGATGACAAGGGGGGAGAGGCAATGAAGGCCTTCCCAACTCCATCACCTCCCAGCCCAGGGCCCTTACAGTGGAAGGTGTTCCACCACTGGTCAGATGGGCTCCAGCCAAAATGTGCCAACTGTTGCTCAGGCATGGCATAGCTGGATTGAAGTCGGCTATCCATATGCTACTTCCTCCACCCCTGTGCCCATGTATCTGTGGCCAAAATCTGTCATCTGCCTCCTCAGAGTATGTCATCAGTTACAGCCCACGCAACTCCTCACTGTCTGGGTTGTCAAACTGCTTTGGCAGGTCAGGCTAGTCCTCAAAGAAGTCCTCACTGAGTTCCCTCTCCAGCTGCAGGTAAGCAGATATCCTTCTCCTCCAGCAGCTGTGTCTCAGTTGAGCTGTAGGGCTTGCCCTTTACATTTCCTATTCCTGTCCTGCCCCTCTACTTTCAGCATGATGGGTGTGGCATCCCTGGCTCTGCCCACCAGGGTTGAGTGGCAGTCCCTCTTTAAACAGTCTCAGAAGGAGGCCACACACCTTCGCTACACAAGGTAATGGAATTAATGCCAACCAACATGGGTTTATGGAAAATACATTTTCAGATTAATTTTCTTTTTTTAATGAGATTATAAATTTGATTGATGAAGCTAACAGTGCTGATAGAACATATTTAGACTTTTGTAAGGCATCTGACCACATGACATTTTGATTGAAAAATACAAAGATAGAAAATTAACACAATACGCTTTAAATAGATTAAAAACTAGCTAACTAATTGGTCTCAACATGTAATTGTAAATGAGGAGTCATCAATCAAGTGGATGTGTTTCTAGTAGGGTTCTGCAAGAATCAGTTCTTGGCTCTACACTAAATGTATTTATCAATGACTTGGAAGAAAACAAAATCATGGATGAAGTTTGCAGATGACCCAAAGATTGAGGGAGTAATAAGTAATGAAGATAGATCACCGATACAGAGTGCTATGATTGCTTGATCTACTTGCACCCAGAACACAGTTTACATTTTAATTCAGCTAAATGTAAATTTACATATCTAAGATCAAAGAATGTAGGCATACTTACAGGATGGGGAGCTCTATCCTGGGAAGCAATGTAAATTATGAAATCTTAAATGAAACTAATTCAAGGAAGAAATGGATAGGAAGAGTTATCTGGACTGAAAATTAGTTAAAGGACAATAAATAAAAGTATATTATGGCATCCAGCCATAATCCCATGGTATCCAATTAATTGATGTTTACAGTTGGCTACTTCAGAGATCTGTGCTAGACCTTGTCTTAAATATCTCCTTTAATTATTTGGAAGAGGTAACATATGGCTTATTAACAAAATTTGTACATGATACTACTGAACTGGGAGAAGCTGCAAACACCAGACTCAGAAATAATACAAAGGTATCTAGAGACATGGGCAGAACATAAATGGTAATTCAATATGAAAAATGCAAGCTAATACACCGAAAAAAAATTAATGCAAAATATTGATATTCTCTCTGAAGAAGAAACTTAGGTCTGTCAGTTATTATGCTTTCCTATGGGTACAGTGCAGAGCAAATTATACATGCATTCACGTATCAGAAAAGCTGTTACTTTGGGCTGCATAAGAAAAAGCATCACACCATGGTGTAGGGAGGTATCATTCTGTCTGATCAACTGCCCCCCAAGTAATCTTTTATATATTGCCTGTTGTATATAGGAGCCAGACCAGATAAATTATAGTGGTCCATTCAGGCTCAAACTGTTTGACTAATTGTAATACAGATTTCTGTAAAATCATTTAAGTATAAAGCTATTTACTTACTAAGGCCTAGTCTACACTGCTGCGCTAGATCAACAGGAGATACGTAACCTACATACAGTTGATTGCATATCTCCTGTTGCCTTACTTACTCTCTTACTGCAGCGCCTTCACTTAGCTGCATCAACAGGAAATGCTCTCTCTGACTCAGCATTACTGTTTTTGGAGGCGTGGAGTTACTATGTTGAAGGAAGAGCATTGATGCAGCAGTTTCAGTGTAGACATGGCCTGTGACTTAAGTTCAAGGAGTAAAAAATCTGCTCCCCCTACCAATGTTGATGGCCTCTTTAACAATTACATAGAATATTCCTTTCTTGCTTCAAGTGTTCTATTTTGTATAGGCTCTTATATCATGTTCATCATCACAGTACCTATACAAGTTATTTTACCTAATGTCATTGTGCAGAACTCAACTCTGATCAGTGAAGCACTGACTTTCAATTATAAGCTAAAAATCTTCATTTTACAAAAGTTATAAATAATGTTTTGTATCTACATGTGCATGCAGTCAATTGTCTAGTATAGTCAAATTTTTGTATGTCTAAAAATGGCATTTTAGTTCATATTCAACAATTATTCAGAAAGAAATAGTAACAAATGATGGTACTGCACACCTCATGGCTGGACTTTTTACTCACCTACAACCATTTCAGATTTGAAGATATCAATTATCTTCAAGTCAACGGCATTGCTATGGGTGCCTGCATGGCCCCACAATATGCCAACATTTTTATGGCTGACTTAGAACACTTCCTCCACTCTCGCCCAAGTACCACTCCTCTACTTATGCTATATTGATGACATCTGCATCATCTGGATCCATGGTAAGGATGCCCTTGAAGATTTCCACAGATTTCAACTATTTCCACCTCTCCCCCCCACTCAACCTTAACCTGCAACATTCCACACAGAAGAGCCACTGTCTGGACACTACAGTGCAAATTAGTGATGGACAAAAACACCACACAATACCACACCATAAACCTACAGGACCCTATAGTTACCTATATCCCTTGAGCTTCCATCCAGGACACACCACATGATCTATTGCCTACCACCAAACCTGAAGATCATAGAATCATAGGGTTGGGAAGGGGCCTCATGAGGTCATCTAGTCCAACCCCCTGCTAAAAGCAGGATCATTCCCATTAAATCATCCCAGCCAGGCTATTGTCTAACCGGACCTTAATTATCTCCAAAGACAGAGATGCCACCACCTCCCTAGGTAACCCATTCCAATGCTTCACCACTCTCCTAGTGAGAAAGTTTTTTCTAACATCCAACCTCGACCTCCGTAGCTGCAGCTTGAAACCATTGCTCCTTGTTCTGTCCTCTGTTACTACTGAGAACAGTCTAGCTCCCTCCTCTTTGGAGTACCCCTTCAAGTAGTTGAAGGTTGCTATCAAATACCCCCTCAGTCTTCTCTTCTGCAGACTAAATAAGCCTAGTTCCTTCAGTCTTTCCTCATACGTCATGTGCCCCAGCCCCCTAATCATTTTTGTTGTCCTCCGCTGGACTCTTTCTAATTTGTTCACATCCTTTCTATAGTGGGGAGCCCAAACTTGGACATAATATTCCAGATGCGGCTTCACTAGTGCTAAATAGAGGGGAATAATCATAACCCTCGAACTGCTGGTAACGCTCCTACTGATGCAGCCCAATATGCCATTGGCCTTTTTGGCAACAAAAGCATACTGTTGGCTCATATCCAGCATCCCGTCCACCATAATCTCTAGGTCCTTTTCTACTTTCTACTAGCCGATCGGTCCCTAAATATAACCACATTTGCTCCAATCCCTCGGACAAAGACAGACACCTCCAGGATTTCTATCAAGCATTCTTAAAACTACAATACCCACCCATGGAAGAAACAGATTGGTACCCAGAATCAGCTACTATAGGAGATGTCCAAGAAAGAAAACAACAGAACTCCACTGGTCATCACCTAAAACCCGCAAGTCAAACCTCTACAACACATCAATAATATACAGCCTATTCTACAAGATGAACCCTCATTCTCTCAAGTCTTCAGAGGCAGACCTCTCCTCGCTTACAGACAGTGTTCCCTCTAAGCTGCGCGGCCGCACAGCGGCCATCGCAACCCCCACGCGGCACTGACAGACCCCCATGCAGGCCGGCAGCCCCCACCGCCCCCTCCAGACCCCTGGGGCTGCAGCTTTGCCGCAGCAGACCCGACCTGAGCCCGGCCTCTGGGCTGGCCCTCCCCGCCCTCAGGGCGGAGCAGGCAGGCTCAGGGCCGGGGCATGTGAGTGCGCCTGCCTGCCTGCCCCACGCGGCTGGGGCAGTGGTGTGGCTGCGGCCGGGACAGGCTCCCGGTCTCCTACCCGCCGGCCGCCTCGACTTCCCGGATCGGGGCTGGCTCCGCTCCGCCAACAGCCTTCGCCTCCCGGCACAGGGCCAGGATCGGTCTCCAGTGCCGGGGTCTGCTCTGACCTGCCGGCGGCCTCCCGGGACCATGTTCGGGTCCCCGCCGCCAGTGGCCTCAGCTTGTTTCTTTCTTTTTTTTCCCCTTCTTTGCCTTCCTTTCTCTTGCCTCCCTTCTATTCTTTGCCTTCCTTTTTCTTTCCTTCCTTCTCTTCATTCTCTCTCTTCTTTCCTTCTTTCTTTTCCTACGTTCTCTTTTCTTCCTTTCTCTTCCCTTCTTCCTCTTCCTTCCTTCCTTTTTCTCTCTGTCTTCCTCTTCCTTCCTTTTTCTCTGTCTTCCTCTTCCTTCCTTCCTTTCTTCTCGTCTTCCTCTTCCTTCCTTCCTTTCTTCTCGTCTTCCTCTTCCTTCCTTCTCTTTCTTTCTTTGCTTCCTTCCTTTCTTTGCTTCCTTCCTTTCTCTTACTTTTCTTTTTATCCTCCTTCCTTCTCTTTTTTCTTTCTCTTCCTTCCTTCTTAAAAAGCTTTTTAAAAATTAATTTTAACTAAAAACTTTTCTAAAAATTAAATTTCAATTCAAAATTCATTCGAATTCAATTAAACACAATTAATTAATTTTGTTTACAATTACTAACTTCAATTAAAGCCTATAATTTCTGTCGTGTGAGTTTGCACAAAAATTTTATTCAGAAAAAGTTTTGCACACGGCTTGAAAATTTTGCACACAAGCCGCCAAACCTTAGAGGGAACATTGCTTACAGACAGCCCCCCAACCATTAACAGGTATTCACCAGCAACTACAGACCATACAACAGAAACATTAAAGCAGGCACATATCCCTGCAACAAACCCAGTTGCCAGCTTTGCCCACGTATCTGCACAAAAGACACTATTACAGGAGCTAATCATACCAGCTATTCCATCAAGGGCTTATTCATCTGCTCATCCACCAATGTGACTTATGCCAACATGTGCCAGCAATACCCTTCTGCCTTATACATTAAACAAACAGGACAGTCTCTGTGCAAAAGAATAAATGGACACAAATCTAACATCAGAAATAACATTAAAAAAAACCAATGGGAGAACATTTCAATCTTCCTGCTCACTCCATTGATGATATGCTAATAGCCGAATTTAGACAAATGGATTACAAATTAAAGCTTTAAAGTGAAACTGCAGAATAGGAATTCATGTGCAGATTTGACACCGTTGCCTCAGAGATTAAAATAGGGATTTCAGATTCTTTTCTTATTATAAACAGGTGATTTTAAGCTAAAATGCTGTTCTCTACTGTTTGAATCTAAACAATTGATTTGATTTGCTGTAACAGTCTAACCTGATCCTATGATTTATACTTCCCTGCATTTATTTTCCTCCCATTCTGTAAATTCTCCATCTTCAAGCATCTGATGAAGTGGTATTTTCTCCCAAGAAAGCTCATGCAATAAAGAAATTTGTTAGTCTTTAAAGGTGACAAGACTATTTGTTTTGCTGAACTAGACTGACACTGCTACCCCTTTGGATTTTATTATACAGTCTCATTTAGTTGAAACAAAGAAGAAATGTACTAAATGCCACTTTTATAACTCAAAATTTTATTGCAAAAGTTGATATTATTAGAACATCTATGGCACAAATAAACAAAACAATACACAGTTATTCTTAGGATTTCAGAAAAAAACCTAAAAAAATTCTTAGTCTTTGTAAACCTTTATACTGCTTTCTTGTTGCAGGTTGCAATGTTATGAATTTAAAAATGACATCTGGGTCTATGTATTGTAGTTACTGTTCAAAAGATTAGCGATGCTTTTGAGAATAGGGAAAACTTCTACTTTCTATATTAGTGAGGCAAGTCTAGCTATTCTTAAATACTGCTTTTCCAGGTAAAGAAAAAATTGTTTTAATCTTACCTTCACCTTATCTTTAATTGAAAAATTAGGAAAAATACAATTTGGCTCTTACAGTACATAGGTCAGAACTGCCATTTTAGCATGTATAAGTATTCTGAAGTAATTCTCTGTACTGACTACATGGTACTTAAACAAAATGCTTAAAAATGCACCTTAAAACTAAAATTCAGACATCAAATCAGTTAATATATTAACAGATTCCTATACAGCCACAAAAATAATTTCACATAATAACTTACCTTCTGTATATTAGAAATAATGTAAGTACTGCCTTGCTCCCAAAAACACATTCATGCACTGGAATGGGTGTTGTAATTATTTGTAACCACTTTATATTTTTAATCAAAACATTAAAAATGTTGAGACCAAGTTAAAAATTCACACAATTTCACCGATTCCTGAACAAATGCATTTACTTCCGATATTTAACAAAATACTAGTTTTCCATTACATGCGTGAGTCAAAAGACCCCAATTATCTAATTCAAGCATGTCCTGACTTGAATCTCTTTGTATCTTATAATCAGCTAGCACCTAATATTACACTTGGTTTCTGAGGTACATGTTCCAATAAAAGCAACTGAATCCCACGTTTCATGTTTTTGCTCAATTTACCACAATGTAAACCAAATTATCTGACTTGTCTACATCCCTAAAAGTGGTATGAGACTAGTAAAGTGAATCCCAAATTAAAATAGTCTCCAAAATAATTGTGTGGGGATTTCCTACTTTTCTGTTTTATTTATTATTAAGATGAAGTTCATAACAGCAATAAAATTAATACTCAGTAACCAGCAGATGGATGTTTATTATCCCTATAACTAAATATAAACATGTCACAAGCTTGGCCAGGACAACTTCAAAAAGAGACTTGGATAAAACTTTTTAAAACTAAGTACTTTCTGGGGACTGACTGCTGAATATTTATTAAATTTGTATATATATGTCACTAAGGTTTATGATAGATATGCCACATTATCCCTCTGAGGAAGGATCTTCTGAAATAAATAAATATCTGTTAGTCACGCTGAGCTGGCTTGGTGCTTTAACAGTTTATACTTTGTTATTGGTTGCCCCACATATTACTGTAAAAAGAAATTATACTACTGTGTAGTTTTATGAGTGAGTACTTTTGCTTCCATCATGAAGTGCTTCTGTTTGACTCTAACATACATTTGCTTGTTCTCAAGGGCAGAATTATTAAAGACTATACATTTTCCATAACTCTGCTTTTTAGCTCCAGCTCAACTAAATAGGGGTACAAGTCCTATTTAGATGCCTGCATGCCTGGATATAAATTAATTTCATGAATATCAATAATTTTATTAACAGAACATATTAATGATACTAAATATTTGATTCAACTTTCACTGAATTGTTGTGATTAGTGGCTAGCCATCATTCTATTTAAAAAAATGCCTGCTGTGCTGCACCTTGAAATTACACAACACAGATGACAATTTATTTACAAAATTAAATGTAACCAATACATTTCCTATTCCACAGTAAACTCTCATCAGTGAGTAGCAACAGAGGAAGAGAATCGCAGAAAAAGGTCTATGATAAAGTTCACGTGCCTACTATATGTGGCAGAATGGTTTCAATTTTATATAGCACTCGGAAGGCCTAAATCTATTTTCATACCTGTGTTAATCAGAAGTAAATCTACTGAGGTCAATAGCTTACACTGGCTGTAAAATACTAGTGTACATAAAAGAAATTCAGGCCTACTATTTTTGAAATAGCTACCATCCCTAAGTCTATAAATAGGTACAGCCTGGTCATCTTAACACCACTTTCTGAATACTGCACAGACATAATCACATGAATTCTGATTTACAATTCTATTTAATCAAAATACTTGTGTCTCCCTCAGTTTAAGAAAGATGTGTTGGATTTTTCAAGAATTTTGGACTTTTCTCCAAGATCTTTGTAAAACTGGTGTTCTCCCATAGAGGTTATCACATTTCCAGCTTAGCTAAAAATGCTTAAATCTCAAATAGTCATCTGAGCGGCATCAGTTGCCATGCAAATGCATCTGCATTTCAACAATGACCAATCTTAGCCAGTACAGTTTGAAGCCATCATGTTAAATTTCTTGAGCCAGAATGGAGAGAAAAGTCATTCCTTTCAGAGTAATACCGCTGTGTTGTGTAATGATGAAATTTCTCAACAGCATGCCCCTACCCCCCAAGGTACAAGGCGAAACTCTAGATATTACATGCTGCAAAATCTGGTGCAGAACTGGCAATGCCCCTGCACATTTTTTTTGCTTTGTGGAGATGAAAGCATATACACTGACTCAGGCATGGTAGAACTTAGCCATGTTTGCGATCAAAGTTCTAAAGTCCTCCCAGGCTGCCGCCAGCAAGATATTTGCAGACACTTGCATCTTTCCCATAGTATATGCTGTCAGGCATTTATTACTGTGAAAGTATTTCTATAGTGTGAATCAGCTGAATGAGACAAAAGAGATGCATGCTGAATCCCTGGTTCTCTCTCTTCCCAGGTAGCTCTGAAACTTGTAAAGACACTGCTAGAGCTGTTAAACATAAATTAGGTGATGAGAACATAAATCTTGGAGAAAAGTGAAATAAAAAGTGTCATCTAGTCCTTTGCAGAAAAAGCCCACTTTCAAACTTCAGAAATGTGGAAGTTCTGGAAAAAGAGTAATACAAATGACGCCTAAACTATGCTTACAACATAATTCACCAATCCCATGTAATTAGAGGTACTTAAGAATGGGAAAAATACGCCATCAAAAATACACATAACTTTTTGTTTTCTGTCTGAATTTGCCTAGCAGCATCATCTAAAAGAACAACTTCATCTGTGTCCGAGACAGGACATCTGTGAATAGACTGGATCTTGACAAAAAATGCAGAAAGATCTGCTGGTTTTGAAATATAGTTACTTCAGAGTAGATTTAAAGAGCAACTAACTAATGCTTTATCAGGTTTTTCAAAATTGAAATGCCTTCTACTTTGTTATGGAGAGTGCTGGTGAATTAGGAGTTATTTTCCCTAATGTGAATGTAATTATGATGTTCAGTACACCAAGCATACTAAATACCAGAACTTTCCAATCCATGTATGTATGCATGCATGCATGCATGCATGAGCAGGATCTAATGACAATGGACATTCTTCTGGAAAGTTTACGGATGATTAGACAAGTCTTGTGAGATGCCAGAGTTCAAAATCTGAGGTGTAAATTTGTTTTTGGGCAAGCTTCTGAACTTTTCTCCCCCTTTTACTTTGTGTCGTAGAAACAAGTAGGCAAACCACCCCCAAATTGGTTGTGTTCTGTTAGCCTTAATGAACAATGACTTTTTTATTAGCATCACACAATACGAGGTGGCAGATTAATAAAACTAACTATAGTTTGTGAACTTCAGGAACTTTGTATGCTGCCAATAACCTTCCTGAGATAAAACCATGTTTAAGGAGGCATAAAACTCATGTGCGCTTTTGAATGCTCACAGCATATGGATATTAAAATACATATTGAGGAATAAGCCTGACATGCCGAGACCCCTGGTAGAGCTCCAGGAACAGCGGCGCCTGGACAGACTCTCTCTGCAGCCCTTCCAAAACTGCCAGCTCAAAAAAATGTATTACCAACTCCCATCCTCAAGCACTCCAGGAAGAGGTTGAGCAGGGTGCAGTTTGAGTCACACTCCTCATGACTGGAGGCAAGCAGGAACAGCACTGTAGCATTCCATTTTGCTCCCCTTCCCCCCCTCCCCCCCAGCTCCCAAAAGGTCACAAATAAAATTTAACTTTTAAAAAAAAAAAATCCATCTTTATTCACTCAGTCTGGGTGCTGTCAGCAGGGAAAGAAGGGTTTGGAGAGGGAAGATAGTACATTAGTGGAGTATGGGAAGTAAGCAGACCCTTCTAATAGCCAGGGGCCGGCAACCTTTGCTGACCCCAGTGCCGGCCCCACCTCCTCGATCCTCAGCTGGTGCCGACAGCCTGTCCATGGAAAGAAGCCATCTAGAGGGGCTCCTCTCAGCAGCGTGCCTGGGGACCCCTGACCCCAGTTACCCGGAGTCACTCCTTTTGATGGCGGCACACCACAGAGAGGAGCTGCTCTGGGCGGCTTCTTTACACAGTATGCCTGGGGCATGGACATGGCAGGGACCTCCGCACTGCAGCTGCCCCTGAAAGAAGCCACTTGGAGTGTCTTTTGGTGGCAGGAGTGGCAATTTCTGTGGCGCCACAGAGGATGCCGAGTGCTGCTCCAAATGGGCTCGTGTGCCACTGCTGGCACATGTGCTGGGGGTTTCTTACCCCTGTAATAGACACATTATTGAAGTTCATTGCAAAAAACGGCTTTTCAATGCTTTCCTGATACAAAGCACTCCATGGTTTACTCTGAAAGCAACACAGGCATCTGGCTGCTCAAAATTTGCGGCCAGCCTCAATGACTGAACATCTCACCATCTCTTTCACTCAAATTACGGAGCACACAGCAGGCACAGATAACTACTAGTAAGTTTTTTCCCCACTGAGATCGAGTCTAGTGAGGAGATGTCTCCACCTTCCTTTTAAATGCCTGAATGCACATTCCACCACCATTCTGCACTTGCTGAGCCTATTACTGAAATGCCCGTTCTCTCTCAAGGTGGCCAGTATAGGGCTTTACTAGCCAGGGAGCAAGGGATAGGCAGGATCCCCTGGATCATTATTGGCATTAGGTGTCTGGATTTCTTAGATTATCTTTCATTAGCACAAGATTGTCTTCATTTTGGCTTTTGGGAGGCATTGTGTGTCTTTTTTCAGTTTCTGCTAATTCATAAAAAAAGTATTTTAAAGTTTACTAGCAAAGAGACCTTTGATAAAAAGGAAAGCACAGAATTTTAAAATAGTAGCTTTGCCCTATGCCCTTTTACTATGGTTCTTTGTGTTTGTAACTGTCCTATGAATGTGAGAAATGGCAAATTAAGAAAACACTGTTTTACTGAGAGAAGACAAAATGAGTCATTAGCTGTATTCATTTTCAGAAATTAAAAACAGAAAACTAAAAAGGTCAAGTACGTAAAGTATTTATACACAAAGAACAGCTGAAAGTGATACTATTTTTGGTCACAACATTTCTATCATGTCATTTGAAAGCTACATTTTGAGACACTTTGCCAGAAGCAAGATTCTCCCTGGGCAGTCACAGCAGTAAACAATCAGGAAGCTACATTTCATTTTTGTTTTACATTTTCAAGCCACTAAATATGAGATGTGCCATTTACATTACCCAATCTTACAGTCATAATTCTTAACTTTGAGCATCACAGCAGTCAGAGCCAAAATGAGGCCACTATGCCTCTGCCTTGTTCCAGCTGATCTTTAAGATCCCTACATTAACATAGCTTGAGGGTGAAGAACACTCTGAAATTATTCCCCTCTCTCTCACCCTGTCCCATCCCAGCTGTTGCCTGCTGGTTTAAAAAATCTGGAAAAGAATCACTTCAGTCTGCCAAGGCAAGAGTCAGTCCTCTCAAAATAAGGTGAGCTGGAGCACAGATATTTGAAAACAACTCCAGCTTCAGACCCCATTCCCTGATGTTCAGTTCCTTTCTTGTAAATCAGGCCTCAAAATTTCAAACCTAGTGGGGCAAGGAGGCACATGTGGATGTTTGGTCAGTAGGCTCATATGCAACTCCAACATCTCTTTTCTGGTCTTAACCCAATTTTCTCTGAGGTGCTCTACATCCTCATAGGGTGCAAAAGGATGTTAACATTTGAGAATAGATGTGTGTTTTAACATGTGAATCAGAAACACCAAACTTCCCATACCACTTCCAAAAGGTAAAAAGGCTAAGAAGGAAGTTAATGGGCTCTTCATACTTGAAACTATGCATAGGTTCCTAACCATCAGAAGAGTGAAGTTCTGGAATAGCAGAATTTCCAAGAGGAGCAGTGGGAACATAAAACCTAGCTGACTTCAAAAATGAACTTGATCACTTTATGATGGGGATGGTATGATCATAGAATCATAGAATAATAGGGTTGGAAGGGACCTCATGAGGTCATCTAGTCCAACTCCCTGCTAAAAAGCAGGACCACTCCCCCTAAATTATCCCAGCCAGGGTTTTGTCTAACCGAGCCTTAAAAATCTCCAAAGATGAAGATTCTACCACCTCCCTAGATAGCCCATTCCAATGCTTCACCACCATCCTAGTGAGAAAGTTTTTCCTAATATCCAACCTTGACCTCCCCAGCTGTAATTTGAAACCATTGCTCCTTGTTCTGTCCTCCATTACCCTAGAGAACAGCCTAGCTCCCTCCTCTTTGGAGCAACCCTTCAAGTAGTTGAAGGTTGCTATCAAATCTCCCCTCAGTCTTCTCTTCTGTAGACTAAATAAGCCTAGTTCCTTCAGTCTCTCCTCATAAGTCATGTGCCCCAGCCCCCTAATCATTTTTGTTGCCCTCCGCTGGACTCTTTCTAATTTGTCCACATCCTTTCTGTAGTGGGGAGCCCAAAACTGGACACAGTATTCCAGATGCGGCCTGACCAGTGTCGAATAGAGGGGAATTATCACATCCCTCGATCTGCTGGCAATACTCCTACTGATGCAGCCTAATATGCCATTGGCCTTTTTCGCAACAAGGGCACACTGTTGGCTCATATTCATCCGTCCACCATAACGGGAAGCCATGATGGGACAGCCTAGTTTGGCAACTGACTGATCTTGGACTACTGGTGGTAGATATGCAAATTGCCTGTTAGGGGACATTTGATGGGGTAAGTTCTGAGTTACTACAGAGAATTCTTTCTTGGGTATCTGGCTGATGAGTCTTCCCCACATGCTCAGGGTATAATTGATTGCTATATTTGGGGGTCAGGAATTTTCCCCCAGGCCAGATTGGCAAAGGTGCTTGGGATTTTTCATCGTCCTCGGTAGCATGGGACATGGCTCACTTGCTGATGGATTCTCTGTATCTTAAAAGTCTTTAAAGCATGATTTCAGGACTTCAATAATTCAGTCATAAATTAGAGATTTATTATAGGAATCGGTGGGTGAGGTTCTGTGGCCTGTATTTTGCAGGAGGTCAGACTAGATGATCATATTGGCCCCTTCTGACCTTAAAGTCTATGAGCTGGAATTTTTGTTTCCTAAGTACCTGGCAACATAAGACATGCTATTTTATGAGAGAAGAGGTATAGGTTATTTTGTAAAATGGCAAAAGAGAAGGAAGACAAAAAAACAAACAAAAACCAACAAAAACCAAAAAAGCTCCCAATAACTTCCAGTAAGAAAATACTTCTTAAAAACCAAAAAGGTAGCAATTCAAAGCTTCTTTCTGAAAACTCAGATTAAAAATCAGTGATTTCAGGTACATGGAGAACTGTTTTTTTGACAACCATGATGGCATTTGCTAGGAAATGGAATTTCAAAGGAACCTAAGGTAGTTGGGTGGCCAAATCTTTTGATAATCTCAGCTGATTTAGTTAATAATGGTACTATTGTGATTTTTTTTTTTATTTTCAGAGCTGTAATAGTTCTTAGTGACTACAAGTATGTAAAGAAACAGGAAGAAACTGATAATTTTTCCATAAAATCTGTAACATTTCCCATTTCTGATAACCTTTAAAATCTTTCTTTCAAAACACCATTTACATTTTAGTGCATTAACCCAAGAATTACTCTTGACAGAATTCAGTTGTATAAAAACCTCAGTCTGTTCTGCTTGCATATGAACCAAGTATCACAATATCAGTTTAGAGACACATGTTCCTAATTTAACATTCTGTCCTGGATTTGAAACAGATTCTATTACTTTACTAATCAAGATATCTGCTATGGAGACCTTCTGAGTTAATTAAAAATGTCTCAAATACAAATCTAATTCTTCTTTCATGTAATATAATAGAAGCATAAAATGTTTCAACTCTTACTTTTGATTTGTGTGTGTGTGTGTGTGTGTGTGTGTGTGTGTGTGTTCGTTCCTACTGATGACACTGTTGTTTTAGGCTAAGATTCCTGCACTAACATTTACTAAAATATCATAAAATCTAAAACTTGGTTTCGAGAGAATTTGTTTTATTTGTTCTTCTATGGTATTGTCTACAAATTACTGTAGTTTTCTTCACTGGCAACAAAAGAGATTTATGTTAAATGATGAATAATATACAAATGAAAAGTACAAATGAACAACAACAGACCTTCACCCTGCAATGGGGACTGTGTAACACAGATGGAGTCCTGTTAAAATCAATCTTGGAACTACACATAAATACAGAGATCTGTGCTAACAGACCACATTGCTGGATCAGGGCCTTAGAATTGAAAGTTTTATTTTAGCAGCCTGACTGACAAATATTGGTCAGGTCCCAGTGTTTCTAACAAGAATCTGTTAATGATTTGTCCAGATGAGAGAACATGTAATTGGTACACTGGTCAGGACCTTGAAGTTCAATGAAATCATACTTAATGGATGTTGTGAACGTTACATAAAAAACAATTGCAAAAACAAAATAATTGTAACTAGATAATTGTGGGTTTTTACACTTTTTTTTTAAACAGTAAAATATATTGGAACATATTGGCAAAAGATTTTAATTTTTAAGTAATGTGTATATGTGAAATGTGTGTTTATGCTCTGTCAAGGTTTTGGGTCTGATCCTAGTACAGACCAAGAAAGTGGGATTTTCTCCCACAAAAGCACATGCAATAAAGTTGTTAGTCTTTAAAAGAGTGCCACAGGACTACTCGTTTGTTTTGCTGAACAAGATTAACACAGCAACCCCTTTGGAACTTGTCTATATAAACTTAGTGATGAACAAGCAGGTAATGCATTTTATATATCAAAAAGCCTATCCAACATTTTTGAGGAAATTCTTATATTTTGTTGCCTTGCAAGTTGTAAATATCTTGTGGACTTTACAAGTAGTTTCAGGGGATCAACACAAATTTGTTTTTTTAATATGGAAGGATGAGACATACTTGGGGAAATGAAAGCCAGATGGGCTTAAACATTCTCTACATGAATTTAACCACTTTGTCCACAGGGTTCTGCCAGGTGCAGAGGAAAGGTTAAACTGTTTGGGCTTCAAAATTAGCTCTTAGGTCTTTGATGCTCTTAGGGTACTAACTCCATAAACTGAAAGCGGTGCTGGGTGCCACAGAATCATAAATTAATTAGGGATGAAAATGAGCCAAGTCCTTATTGTGACCTCAAAAAAAGTCATCCAGACTACAGTACAAGTGATCTCTATATTACATTATAAATCATATTTGTAATCTCTAGTCTTGCATAATCCAGTGAAAGAGTGTAAATGCATTAACAGATTGACTTTATGATGCTAATCAGATTTGACCATTCCATTGCCAGCAGTGTTTATTTAGAACAGGATTTACAGTACTTTGTGCATGGAGAGGAGAAGGTGACTGGTTCACAGGTTTATGTCATAGTGATCTTTTTTAAAGTTACATCAAATATAATCTATTTCATAGAATCATAGAATCATAGAATAATAGGGTTGGAAGGGACCTCACGAGGTCATCTAGTCCAACCCCCTGCTAAAAAGCAGGACCACTCCCCCTAAATTATCCCAGCCAGAGTTTTGTCTAACCGAGTCTTAAAAATCTCCAAAGATGAAGATTCTACCACCTCCCTAGATAGCCCATTCCAATGCTTCACCAACCTCCTCGTGAGAAAGTTTTTCCTAATATCCAACCTTGACCTCCCCAGCTGTAATTTGAAACCATTGCTCCTTGTTCTGTCCTCTGTTACCCTCGAGAACAGCCTTGCTCCCTCCTCTTTGGAGCAACCCTTCAAGTAGTTGAAGGTTGCTATCAAATCTCCCCTCAGTCTTCTCTTCTGTAGACTAAATAAGCCTAGTTCCTTCAGTCTCTCCTCATAAGTCATGTGCCCCAGCCCCCTAATCATTTTTGTTGCCCTCCGCTGGACTCTTTCTAATTTGTCCACATCCTTTCTGTAGTGGGGAGCCCAAAACTGGACACAGTACTCCAGATGTGGCCTGACCAGTGTCGAATAGAGGGGAATTATCACATCCCTCGATCTGCTGGCAATACTCCTACTGATGCAGCCTAATATTTATTGAACTGGACATGTTTACTGAATGAAGAAAAAGGATTTTTGAGATGTAAAAAGTAAATCCACAAGGAGACAGAAAGAAAGGTGAGATTCTTTGACTGTCTAAGCATAAAGCCAGGGAACACAATAAAGGTAGATATTTCTAAAACATACAAAACCCAGAAGGGAATCTTGATTTAACTCCTGGGATGAATTTAAATAATAAAGACGACAGAGTGATATCAACGGAGACTTAAAAAAAAAAAAAAAAAAAATTATATATATATACACACACACACACACACACACACACACACACACACACACAAAGGTTTTCTAAAATATCCCCATGAGGTCTCAAACTTATGTGGTATTTATAAATAAATCCAACATTTAGTACTTACCCTCAGTCGCATGATAATTGGGAAGTTCAGGATAAAGTCTGCATGGATTTTTTACAGCTGCAAAAAATATGCAAAGAATTAATTTATTTATCATATCGGTATGGGTCATTTTACTTGTTTTTTCTGCTTTTCCAACATATGTTCAGTGGCTACAAAATTATTGTGGTGGTGAAGAGCAGAACAGCTATTTAGTGAACTAAGACTAAGAAATGTAAACCTTGATTTCTCTCTTTCTCAACCAAAGAGGAAAAGAGCTACAGTGGGGGAGGGGGGTGGGGGGGGGAGGGAATCAGCAGGAGGAGCCCATACCTTACTTAGTATGTGACAGCAAGAAGACTATAATGGGCAGGCTACTTTGAGTTGGGAATCAAGACATTATCCTAGTGAAAGATCCATCTACATATTTTAAGACGACAATGAAAAAAGGCAACCCACTGGGCCCAAACCACGAGAGATTAGCTCCTTCCAAAAAGCCAGCATTTTTACAATGAAACATTCCCCTTAACTAGGAAAAAAACCAAAAGCAAACAAAGTGGACTATTATGTACCCAATTAACTTTATTATCCCTTCTAAGCTATTACATACCTGACTGAAAAACTAGCACTATATTTCAATATTCATCTATCAGTGATAATATGCAGTAATAGGATAATCTCATATTTTGTAGTGTCTGTTTAGTAAGTATATGATATTGCATTTAGAAAATAGAAAAAAGTACATTTATTAAAAGTTAAAAGCTATAAAAAGTTCACCCATAATTGCTCATGAATCTATCCCAGAATACTTTCACTTCTCAACAAAGCAACCAGTCATAGAAAAGTTACCATCTCACACAAGAAAAAGTGACTAGTGTAAGATCATCCACACTCATTAATGTTTCTAATACTCTTCTTTACATATATAGCAACAGCAATTTCATATTATCATCGGAACATTTTCATACCTGCCGGTGCAGCATACACAGGGGGCTTTTGTGATTGTGGTCTTGACGATGGTTTAGCAGATGGATCATTAGCCTAAAAATAAATAATTTAATAAGTAGAAAAAAAAACCATCTCATTAGCAAGTACAGGTTAATGTAACTAAACGTGTGAAGATAGCCCAAAAGAAATTAAAAAGCACCCATCATACGTTGCCTCTTGATATCATTACATTTTAAACAGCAAAATGAAAGAAGGATCATGAAGAACAGTTCATCACGAGGTTATATGCATTAACAAATAATATTATGGCTTCAAGTTTTAAAACAAAGATAGAAAAATTATATATATTGTAGTACCTCTCAATAGCATCAGCTGTTATGTCTAGACAGATAATGTTGTCTTGATATCAATAATGTCTTTTCCCATGTGCAAAGCTGAAGTTAATAGTAAGGATCTTCTGTAGAGGAGGTTACTATCATACTAAACAGTTCATTGTTTATACCCCAAAATGGCACCTTATCCTTCCATCCATCAGTCAACATTCAATATATCCAATGACTTCAACATGAGTGCCATCCATACAGCAATATTAGGATTAGGCCCAACTGTAGATTAAAGGATTTAGCAATAGATCAAGTCAATATGGAAAAAGGTGTGTGCAAACCTTCCTTTGTTCCCTTGCTGTTTTCCTTGAATTGTTTTTCTGCTCCTCATTTTCAAAGGAATCCAAAATTTCATACAGATCTTCTGATTGAGCAGGGCGAGGTACATCACCAAATAAAATGGCACTAGCTCGAATATCTTGACCATAAAATCTAGAAGGAAAAAAAAAAAAATGATATCAGTTACTTTGATCACCATCTCATCAATACTCCTAGCTTAAAACACAGTATAAAAGATTCCCTGTGTATTGTCATCTCTACAAGTAATAACATTTACTTGATTACCTACAGAGGAATGGCAGAAGTTGCTTTATGTGCAATATAAATGGAGAACAGTAAAGTATGGTGAACAGACTTGTTTACCTTTCGAAGGGTGAATACCTGAGAGACCATTTGTTTGACTGGTGCTAGTTGCAGGAACTGTTTGTCTGTTTGAAAATTGGGAGTGTTTTGTTCCAGGTTGGCCTTGAGTGGTTGATTGGAAAGTGAGGCTTTGAGCTGGGGCAACTGCCTTGAATCAGCATCATTATAAAAAGCAGCCAGTTGTGAACCGAGTGAGCTGCAAACAGAGGAGAATTGAAAAAGAGATAGTTTGCCTGGGAATCCATTTTGCGGGACAGCCCACATATGGTTTTGCCTTTCAGGCTTCAGTGAGCAGTAAATGCAACATCTGAAGAAGCTCCTAGAGGGAAGATAACATGGATAGTGAATGATCATCTGCTGTGACCTGCACAGGATGTGCCAGGTTTGTCTTTCTCTAAAAGGACAGAAGTGACTTTGTCTGTATGAACTGTAAACTGGTCTCCACATTGGAAGAGAAAGTTAAAGGACTAAAAATCCAACTATCAGGGAAAATGAAAGCTCTCTCAATAGAAATCAGAATTTGTTACTGCAGGGACAATATGCTGAAGAATCTGAGAGAGCAGTGTAGAAGGAACTGAAGAACGGGGAAAAAAAAGTGGCAGCATATGACCTCCAGAAGAAAAAGAAACTCTATACCCTCCATGAAAATAAAGGTAAGCAACCATTTTCAGGCTCTCTGCACAGATACTACTACTAATGGTTTGGAAGAGTCATCTGATGGAAGGGACCAGAAGGAGACCCTATCGATCAGAAGGCATGGGATTCATTGTTTTGGGAACAGGAGTTCCACAACCCCCACTCTCAAGAGGAGGAGATGGGTGGTGATGGTCAGTGTCCCTCTGAAGGGGGACAGAGTCAACCGTCTGCCATCCCGACCGGGAAACTTGTGTGTGCTGCTAAAATTCAGGATGTGATAGAGTCTGCCAAAACATATCAAGCCCTTGGACTGCTACCTCTTCCTACTTTTTCATGTGGGCACCAATGACACTGCCAACTATGACCTTGAGCAGGTCACCACAGACAACATTAACCTGTACTTGCTAATGAGATGCAGTTTTGAGGTGTTTGACTAGGAGTAACAGGCATCTGATTTTATTTTTCCTGAGGAAATCATATATTTACTTTAACACATGGTTCCAAAGATGAAAACAAAAAAAAAAAAAAAAAGAGGTTTCCCATGTTGTATTCTAACAGGTTAGAAATCTTTTTAGAGTCAGACCACTTGGTTGAAAATTACACTAAAATCAAACCAGTCTAAATTGGCGACAATTAAAATTTTAAATTGAATGTTTCCCTTTTCTAAAATTCTCCATCCTAGTATTGCTGTTTATAAGAATAAAGGCTTTTAAAAATCCCAAATTTACTGTACCAGTTTTAAGTTGTGCAGTACCAAAGGCATTAATTCATAGTTATTAAAAACATGGTTTTGACAGGCCCTATGTGAGTACATTTGAAAATTATGGGGCAAGACATGCAAGGAGAGAAGCAGGCAAGGCCAGAAACCTAAGTGCATATAGGAGGGAGGAAAAAAGGATATGTACACGTCTCCAATTGTGGTAGTGAATCCTAAATGTTTTGTATACCTTGTGAATTAGGTCACTCGGGGATTAGTTACTTGTACATACTTACTTACTTACTAACAAATAACACATCCACTGAAATGTTTGACATGTTGGTGCAAACTGATACAGTTGAACATTACCAAGCTTCCAGTGTTCCTTCTTGCTCTAATATGAAAGGACTCTTTTTAAATTAGTATAATCTGTAATCCCACAGAGCAAGAATTTTAGCAAATTATTTTCTGTGGTTACCCATAGTTATTGTGGTTGATATTAAAAAGGCAACATAAAAGCTCTTTAGGCTATCACTGTTTCCTGTGAAATCACTGTTCTCTTTTCTTGGTTAATACTGACTTTGAATGCAGAAGGTGATGCAGAAGCTGATTTCTGATTATGCACCAAAAAAATGAGTCCTGTTTCATTTTTTGAACATCCTTTATGCCGTTCAGTAGAAAATGAGCTGAAACAAAACATTGTCTTGTAGAGTGACCTAGACAAATTGGAGGATGTGGACCAAAAGAAATCTGATGTTTAACAAAGACATCAGTCAGGTCTTGCACTTAGGATGGAAGAATCCCATGCATTTCTACAGACTGCAGACCAACTGGCTAGGCAGCAGTTTTGCAGAAAAGGACCTGGAGGTTACAATGGACAAGAAGCTAGATACGAGTCAACAGGGTGCCCCTACTGCCAAGAAGGTTAATGGCTTATTGGGCTGCATCAGTAGGATCATTGCCAGCAGATCAAGAGAAAAGTGATTGTTCTCCCCTATTTGGCATTGTAGTGTTTGTACATTTGTAGTATTTTCTCCAGTGTTGGAACCTCTCTCTACAGCAAGGATGTGAACAAACTGGAAAGAGACTAGAGGAGGGCAACAAAAATGATGAGCGGTTGCTGATGAGTAATTGGCCTCCCAAGACTTAAGAAAGTGAGAGATCATCTTCTAGGATAGGTTGTAGATCCTCAATGATGTGTTGGAGAGATCTTAACTGGGGGGGCTGGAGGCGATGGCTAGTGGTGTTCTGTTTTCTTTATTGGGTCTGCCTGCAGTAGGTGACTTCTGGGTACCTGTCTGGATCTGTCAATCTGTAAATTCACTGTTGTGAATGGGCCTCATCTACCCTAACTGAATTGACTATGTTATCACTTGCCCTCCCCACTGTAATATTTCTCACCCTCACATGTGTACATACACTTTGTAACTGTAGTTTCCACTTCATCCATCTGATAAAGTGGGTTGCAGCCCATGAAAGCTTATGCCCAAAGAAATTTGCTAGTCTTTAAGGTGCCACAGGACTCTCGTTGTTTTTACCACATCAGAAATAAACTTTCAGCATGGTGCAGTGGAATAAATGTTCATATGGAAGCAACCGACTTCAAATACTCAAATACTAAAACTAATGTGTTTGGAGATACTACGAGCCAAAGTTTGCTTTAGGTAATCACCTACCATTTCTAACGAAAATCATTCCAAGGCCAGAATTCCAAGGTCCACTATATCAAAATATACCAAATATTCACCACTTTCCTTTCTATTTAACCTGTAAGTATAGTATTACCTCTGATTTATTTATAAATTAGAGCACTGGTTCTGAACTCAACACAACCAAAATTCTACAAAGTTCACTTAAGAGTTATTTTGAATATTTTCCTAAATGTCCATCCCACTAAAACTCCAGTGTAATCTATTTGATGATGCATTACAAGATATAGGGAAACACACATGAACAATATAAAATCTCCTTTAACATTCACAAACTATTGATTGTTACTGACATTCCCCTCCCCCTCCCAACCAAATGGAATATTTTCACAGCTAAAGGTTATTTCAAAATTGAATATATTCTTTTGTTTATTACCCCATTACTCTTCATTTGATTTCATTAGAAGGTTTTGAACCAGACTTACTTCCGATTAGTTTCTTTCCTTTCAATTAAACAGGTTCCTTCTAAAGATACTCCTGCAAAGAGCCCTCGTGATTTGCAGTATGTATAGACAGCAGCTGAGCTTCGTACAGCAACATCACCTTCTAAATTTCTATAAAAGAGAAAAACATCTGTATGGATCTTATCAGCATGCTATTGTAACATGAACAACAGTTGACAATTCCTCATTCTAAATTTACAGTTCATTGGAACCATGATCCAATTGTTTCTGACAGGCTGTATTTCTTATTGTCCAATTACTCTACTACTTTTGTTGCGTTACAACTGAACACATGCATTCTTTGCTTATTTTCCACATCTGGATTGTATGAGGGATAAAAAAACTAAAAGGAAAAGTGCACTGTGGATGAGAATTACAACGGGTAGAAAAATAAAACACTAATTAAATTATCCATTCTCTCAGAGAATGAAATAAAGAGCTGTTTTGGAAATGTGATAAAATTGTATAGGAAGATGATGGTTTTCCTTTTAATAATATAGATATGGAGATTTAAGCTACAGACATGTGTTCACCTGTAATTTAAATATTTTTGACCTATAGCTTGATAACTAGTCTTTGATTCTTATTTATCTGCTCCCTTTCCCTCTGTTCTATCTTATTTCCTAGTGAAGGTTAAAAATTAAAAAAATAAGCTAATGCAATATAAATTTAAGTTATAGTGCTTTTACAATAGTGTCAGGTAACTCAATGGCTTATATGACTTCTATTATAGAAGATAAAATAGCTATTTTCCACATTGTTTGGAGTAACAGTTTTCTAACAAACTGTCTTCGGTATGGTGGTACACAACACTGGTATCAAAATTTGTATTGCTACACTGGGGAGTAGAGCAGTCAGTAGGAATTCTGCTTTGCAGGGCAATACATAAAAATATAGGAATTTTGGCTCATCCCCCAAATCTGTCTCATCCAGTATCCTGTCTTCAGCAGTGGCTAGTACTACATGCGTCAGAGGAAAGTATACCAAAACAGCCTGCTGAAGGATTCTTATAATCTGTCCTTTCCCACTCCCACATTAAGTCTCAGCTGAGTTTGCAGTATTTTAAAATTTACTCATGCCCTGAGGCAGGAGGTTTAACATCTCTTCCCCAAAATTAAAAAGGTTAATCTAACTCTGGGAACTGGCCATGAGAGGTCTTGAAAGTGAAGACAAGCAGAATATGTTTAATGTGATTGGTTGAAATCTCTTTGGCAAGAACAGGCTTCTCAGTCTCTAAATCCTGAATCACGGATAGAACCTTTTTTAAAAAAATTTATATTAAAATATATATACACACACACACACACACACACACACACACACACACACACACACCCCATTTCCTCCCCCCTAAAGCACTGGAACAGTGGCTGTTTTTAAAGGAGGTACTGCATATTTTTGTTGGCAGCTCAGCTCCTTTATATTTGATCTCTTTCAGAACTGGTGGATGCATCACATTGGTCTGGTGACTTATTGCTTTTAAATATCTGTTTGCTCTGGTACTTCTACTGACATTTCAATCTCTTACAGCACGTCTCATTTTTATTACCAGAAAGAAGTCAGGTCTTATAGGGCTAACTCCCCAATATTCACAGTGGTGAAAACTGATACAAACAAACCATTCAGCCTCTCAAGAGCAACCTTATTTTCCTAAAGGGCTCCTTCAGCCTCTTGTGATCCAGAAGAGCCACTGATACTTTCACAGGCTTCCTGCTTCTGACAAACTTAAAAAAAACCCAAACAAAACAAAAACCAAAAAAACCACCATTTACTTTTACAACTTCAGCTATTTGCTCTTCAAAATCCATTTTGACCCTTCTAATATCCTCTTTCACTTACTGCTTGCTTAATTTATGCACCTGTGTACTAGTTTTATTAGGGTCATATTTCCAAATTTTGAAGGATTTCTGTTTGAAAAGACTCTCAAACTTTGCAACTCAGCCAGATTAGTTTACACTCCTTATCTTACTCTCCTTTTTAGTTCAATAGTATGCATGCATTTTTAGTGCTTGTCTTTACTTGAGTGTCAGCTCAAGGTCTAACAAGTTTTTTCCTTTAACATGACTCCCAGTCACACACAAACCGTTGCTAGCTCAAGTTAGGTGGTGATTGAAATTTGAGCTAGCTGCTCTGCCAGGATGTTAGGGCTGAAGTTCACATGCTGCTGCTGCTTGAGCTAGTAAGGCAGGGGCAATGTAGCAGCTCAAATCACAACTCATCAGGTGCCAGTCCATTCACACTGCTATTCTAGTCACTCTATATCTCAGATATGTTGTTTCAGAAGGTAAGTGTACATATGTGGTGGCATGTAAAGTACAATCACTGCATACCTAGCTAGCATGGGTATAAATAGCAAAGCTGATGGTGAGGCTGGTAGAGTGGAGTGCCCTATTCATGAGAAAAATGTATTTATGCTACATGGGTTTTCTATATGTCCATACAGTGTCTCCCATATCTACACTGCTCTTTTTAATGGTGCAGCAGTAGGGACAAGTGAACAAACTAAACTTACAACTAAGAGGAAAAATTATTAAAGACAGTTGGCAGTTTTTCAAAGAGTCGTTATTAAGAGCACAAGAGCTAACCATTCCACTTCTTAGGAAGGATAAGAAGTATGGCAAGAGGGCAACTTGGCTTAACCAGGAGACCTTTAATAATTTAAAAATAAAGAGAGAGTCCTACAAAAAGTGGAAGCTTGGTCAAATTACAAAGGAGGACTATAAACAAATAACACAGCTATGTAGAGGAGAAATCCGAAAGGCCAAGCCACAAACAGAGATCGAACTAGCTGAAGGCATAAAAGGTAACAAAAAGACATTCTTCAACTACATCAGAAACAAGAGGAAAACTAAGGACAGTGTAGGACCCTTACTCAACAAAGAGGGTAAAACAAAAATGAAAATGTGGAAATGGCAGAGGAACAAAATAATTTCTTTGTTTTGATCTTCATTGAGAAGGTTGGTGTAGATTGGCTGTCTGATATAGAGGAGGGCAATAAAAATGTGATAGGGTCAGAAGCTAAAATAGCAAGTTAAAAGTTACTTGGACAAGTTAGACGTCTTCAAGTCACTGGGGCCTGATGATATGCACCCAAGGGTACGCAAGGAGCTGACTCAGGAGATATCTGAGCCATTAGCTATTAACTTTGAAAAATCATGGAAGACGGATGAGGGTCCCAGATGACTGGAAAAGGGCAAATATAGTACCTATCTACAAAAAGGGAAATAAGAGCAATCCAGGGAATTATAGACCAGTCAGTTTAACCTCTCTACTGGGAAAAATAATGGAACAGATAATTAAGGAGTCAATTTGCAAACATCTGGAAGAGAATAAGGTGCTTAGGGCTAGTCAACATGGATTTGTCAAAAACAAATCATGTCAAACCAATTTGATAGCTTTCTATGTCTACATTTGCAAATTAGTTCAATTAAGATGCTTAATTCAAACTAATTTATGCCTTGGCCACACGAGGCTTTCATTAGTTCGAATTAAGGGCTTCCTTAATTCAAACCAATAGATTCGATTGCTTAGTTTGAACTAACCCTTAATTCGAAATAGTTAGTTCGAATTAAGTCAATGTGGCCATATTAGTTCAAATTAACTGCTTAGTTCAAACTAATTGGCAGATTAACCTTCATGCAACTGACTAATTCGAACTAAGCAAGTGCCCTGCATGACATGGCTAGTTTGAACTAGCATTCTAGTGGGGCCATGCTAGTTTGAATTAAGTTAATTCAAACTAACTAAAATTAGCTCGAATTAGCTAGTTCAAATTAACTAATCGGAACTAGCTTTCGTAAGTGTAGACATAGCCTATGATGTAGTAATGAGCCTTGTGGATAGAGGGGAAGCAGTAGATGTGGTATATCTAGACTTTAATAAGGCATTTGATATGGTTTCACATCACATTCTCATTAATAAACTGGGGAGGTACTATAAGAGCTACTATAAGATGGGTGAAAAACTAGTTGAATAGTTATCAACGGTTCACACTCAGGCTGGAAGGACATAATGAGTGGGGTGCCGCAGGGATCTGTCCTAGGTCTGGTTTTGTTCAACATTTTTATCAATGACTTAGATTATGGAATTGAGAGCAAATTTATAAAGTTGCAGATGATTCCAAGTTGGGAGGGGTTGCGAATGCTTTGAAAGATAGGATCCACAATTCAAAATGATTTGGACAAACTGGTGAAATGGTCTGAGAAATAAAATGAAATTCAATAAAGATAAGTGCCAAGTACGCCACTGAGGCTTGAAGAACCCATTGCACACATACAACATGGGCAATGACTTCCTAGGAAGGAGTACTGCAGCAAGGGATCTGGGTGTAATAGTGGACCACAAGTTGAATATGAGTCAGCAGTGTAATACTGTTGCAAAAAAGCAAACACCATTCTGGGGTGTATTAACAGGAGTATTGTGAGTAAGACACGAGAAGTGATTCTTCCACTCTACCCTGCACTGATTAGGGCTCAACTTGAGTACTGTGTCCAGTTTTGGGTGCCTCATTTCAAAAAGGATGTGGAAAACGGGAGAAAGTTCAGAGAAGGACAACAAAAACGATTAGAGGCCTGGAACATTTGACCTGTGAGGGAAGATTGAAAGAGCTGGGTTTGTTTAGTTTAGAAAAAAAGGAGACAGAGAAGGGATATGATAACAGTTTTCAAATACCTAAAAGGTTGTTATGAGGGAGGAGGAGAAAAATTGTTCTCCTTAATCACAGATGATAGGACAAGAAGCAATGGGCTTAAATTACAGCAACGAAGGTTCAGCCTAGATATTAGGGAAAAAAATTCCTAACTGTAAGGGTGACTAAACACTGGAATAAGTTGCTTTGGCAGGTTGGGGAATGTCCTGCATTGGAGGTTTTTAAGAGCAGATTGGAAAATCACCTTCAGGGATGGTTTAATGGGAGTACTTGGTCCTGCCATAAGTGCAAGGAACTGGACTTGATGACCCTTCAAGGTCCCTTCCAGTTTCTTTGATTATATGATTCTATAAATTTGATTTAACTATTGTAATGAAAATAAACAGACTATTATATTGTTTTTAATACCATCCATTCCACCTGTAGGAGTTTTGCTTCCTTTACTTTTAGCTTTAGGACCTTTCTGAGTAACACTCATTTCATTCGAAGCTCTCTTTCTAGTGATCACTGTCACTGTACAATGCCCTAATTACACTTCAGATGTTGAACTTATTATGGTCATTATAGCTTAGAGTCTCAACTACTGTCATTCATTGAATTAGAACTTGTTACTTAAGATAAAGTAAAAAATTGTTCCTCTTTCATGTTCTACTACTATCTGTCCCAAGGGACAAATTATCTAAAGTGTTCAGAAATTTTCTTTAAAGATTGTGCCATTTTATGTGGGGTAGCTGAAGTCCTTCATTATCTTGTTAGCTTTTGCTGCCTCATTTATCCTGTTAAACATTCAGCACTCTGTTTTATTCTTGACCCAGAGAGTAGTAGTTGGGCCTACTAATATATTTACATTCTTTCAGCTTGGGATTTGTATCCACTCTATAGGATGGTGTTCTCACCCCTCAGAATTTTCATCTGGCTACATTCAAAGGAATCTTTTAGAAATAATGCCACATTCCCAGCTCCATTGCCTTGTTTATCTTTCCTGTAACCATATACTACAGTATGCTATTTGTTTTGTCTTATCACTAAGGTTCAATAATACCTATTACATCAAATTCCTGCAAAGCAGTCTAGTTCACCTATTTCTAATTTTAAACTTCTTGAATGTGTGTCATAGATGCCTTTGTGTTACAGAGTAAAGAGAGGAATTCCAAAGCAGCTCTCCATTATAGTAAATATAGTTAATATCAAGGCACTAAAATCGACAGATAACAGTATTGCCAACCCCAAGAATTCAAAAAATCATTAGACTGAATTCTAGCTTCCCCATAAATGAAATTGGCTTTTAAAAAAAAAAAAAAAAAAAAAACACAAACCATGAGATTTTAAAAATAGAAAATGTGGGTGTCTTTTTATTTGCCTTCTGGTTAAGCCCTTACAGTTCCTGTTTTTAAGTTTTTCATTGGAACCATGAGAACTATTTTTTCTTTAAAATAAAAGCCAACATTCTTACTGCAATAATGATTCTAGGAGCAGGAACTTAATGGAAAAAACCCAGTAAACATAATGAGATTTGTGATTTAAAAAAAAAAAAAAAAAAAAAAAAAAGCCACCCACACAAAACACTTCCTGCTTCTGGTAAAGAGTAGCTAGAGACACTCAGAGCATGGTGGTGTATACCTGTTCATCTTGGATAATAGCTATTGATGGAGCCTATCTTCTATAAACTTATCTAGCTCTTTTCTGAACCCTTTTATAGTTTTGGCCTCCACAACATCCCTGGGCAAAGAATTCTCCAGGTTGACTATGTGAAGAAGTACTACTTTTTGTTTACCTGCTGCCTACACATTTCATTGAGTGGCTCCTAGTTCTTGTGCTATGTGAAGGAGTAAACAACATTTCTTTGTTCATTTTCTCCACACAAGTCAAAATTTTATGGACCCTCTCTCATGTAGCTTCTTAGTTATCTCCTTTCCAAGATGGAAAGTCCCAGTTTTTCTAATCTCTCCTCATGCCAAAACTCTTTCATATGCCTAATCATTTGTTACTCTTCTCTATACCTTTTCTATACCTTTTCTAATTCAAATATATCTTTTTGAGATGGGGCAACCAGATTTGCATACAGTAGATAACGGTGTACCATGAATTTATAGAGAGGGATTATGATTTTCCGATAGCTTTTTATAACTGCTACTGCACACTGAACAGGTGTTAACAGAGAAGGAACCATAATGTCTCCAATATCTCCTTCTTGAATGGCAATAGCTGATTTATACCCCATTATTTTGTATGTATAGTTGGGATTATGTTTTCTAATGTGCATTATTTTGCATTTATCAACAGAGAGTTTCATCTGCCATTTTGTTGCCCAGTTTTCTGAGGTTCCTTTGTAATTCTTAACTATCATAAGTAATTTGTATGGTCTGCAAATTTTGCAACCTCATTGTTTTCCCTTTTTTTCCCCAGTGCATTTATGAATAAGTTGACAAATTGCAGAGAGGTAGCTATGTTAGTTTGTGTACAGCAAAAACAACGAGAGTCCCGAGTCTGACGAAGTAGGCTGGAGCCCACAAAAGCTTATGCCCAATGAAATTTGTTACTCTTTAAGGTGCCACAGGACTCATTTTTTATGAATATGTTAAACAACACTGATCCTAGTACAGAGCCCTACGGGATACCACCATTTACCTTTCCCCATTCTGAAATGACTTGATGCCCTCTTTGTCTCTTCGATAATCATTTTGATGGTTTTTTCATGCTGTCCTTTAAAATGGAACAGCTCTTCCTGAGCTGGTTCACTAAAGCCTCATCATTCAAAAGCATCCTTAAAACGGATTTCTATCTTTTATTTATTTCTAAAGAAAACTATTCTGCCAAATTCTGTGCCATACCCTATAACTAGTCAAAACCAGGGTATGACAGAGCGCAATAAGATGTTAGGTATGGAATTATTCTAAGCATATGGCAGATCATGCAAAGAAAGAATTCTAAATTTTACGCCTAGATTAATATGGACTGGGGCTATCATGGAGATGCATTTACTTCATGGGAAGGATTCAGTTTTACTGCCCCAAAGCGCACTCCTCTTAAATGTCAGAAGTGAAAGTTGTATTTCTGAACTTCAAGGTCTTGCTTTGGTCTTCAGTACAGATGTCCAAAAAAGTCAGTGAGACAAGAGATTTCTCATATTACAAGTTATTTCTTTGATATTCATATTTACTAACCCTACACAAGAAGTTATTTGGTGAGCCATGCTATACACAACCCTTTCCTGAATAACCACATATGCTTTTTTACTGTGACCTTAGTCTCTTCTCCTCTAACCCAAGCATTGTGGTATTGCTTCTTTACCACAGCATATAGGCATAAATAGCCTAAGCTATTTGGGGCAGCAAGGTATTTATTATTTTACATTGCTTAGAAATGTGTTAAGTAGGAGACTGCATGTTATGTATCACTATGCATATTAAAAGTATTTTCGCTAAAAGGATGGAGTAGCACCCTATATAACTCCTCATGGAAAGTAAAGAATAAATTACAAAGAGAAACTAAGTCTTGTATGAAATCTTGGTATATTCACACTGTTGCAACCCCAAAACTCATGCTTGTTCATTTCTTGGAATTACTAGGAGGCTCAGGATGGAAGTAAGAAAACTTTAGACTGAACAGATAGGAGCTGGCAAAATATAGTTAGTCTTCAAATTAAATTACAGTCTGACATTTATATCCCCCCAAACTTAACTCTGTTCTGTTATCAAAATAAGAAATGCATCAACCTAGCCCTGAAGAAAATCTCTTATTACAGGACATTTTTATCATTAATGGCAGGGGAGGAACCAGGGAGAGAGCAGGGGAGGAGCTGGGGGTTGAGTGAACCGGTGGGGGAGGAAATGGGGGAGCTCAAGTGGGGAGTTGGTGGGGGCCAAAAGAAAGCTGGCGGGTGGGGTGGTGAAATGGGGCTGCACAGTGCTGGCCCTGGAGCGCTGCAGTGCTGGCCCCAGCCCTAGCATGGTACAGCGCCAGCCAGGGGGGAGGAGAGGGACAGAAGGAGATAGCGCCGACCCCAACCCCAGAGTGCTGCAGCATTTGGGGGAGCGGAAGGTGGCAGCACAGTGCCGGCCCCAGTGGCCCCAGAGTGGAGCGGCGCTGGCCACAGGGCAGAGGGGGGCAAGGCCGCGCAGATCTGGCCCTGGCCCCAGAACAGGGAAGTGCCAGCCGGGAAGGACTCCCAGGACCTAGAATGGTGCAGCACCAGCAAGTGGGCTGTATTTTGCCCACCCCAATCTAGTCTGACCTCCAGCACAATGTAGGCCATAGAACCTCACCCACTCGCTCCTGTAATAAACCTCTAACCTATGACAGTTATTAAAGTCCTCAAATCACGGTTTAAAGACTTTAAGGTACACAGAATCAACTGGCAAGTGAGCCATGTCCCATGCTACAGAAGAAGGTGAAAACCCCTAGAGCCTTTGCCAATCTGCCCTGGAAGAGATGTTAGGAAGAGAGTCACATTTAAGATTTGAAATAAATTTTTTTTAAAAAGTGATATTATTTAAAAGTTCCAAAGTGGTAGCCGTGTTAGTCGACTGCAGAAACACAACAGTGTCCTGTGGCACTTTTAAAGATTAGCAGATTTATTTATCGCATGAGCTTTTGTGGGAGAAAATCCCACTTAGTCAGACGCTTTGAAGAAAAAGTGGGATTTTCTCCCACGATAGCTCATGTGATAAATAAATCTTAGTCTTTAAAAGTGCCGCAGGACTCTATTGTTTAAAAGGACACTCTTCAAACAATATTTTGCATTATAAATAGTGTAACAAGTTTTCAAAGATCCCAAACAAAACTTTATTATTCTTTCCCTTTGGTAAGTATTTTCTCTTATGCTGCAAAATAAATTTTGTTGGTATTTTGGTTAATGAAAAATAAAAATAAAATTCAACTTACTAAATATAAATGATGTGTTATAACAAGCCTTTTATAATCAGCATCTGCATATCATGCCAGTACAGATCTTGTAATATTGTGTTAAGTATTCATTTAATAATGAAAGGTGCAAAACATATGTATTATACAATCTCTGGATAGAGATGCTTTTAAAAAAGGCAGAAAATAGTCCCGTCCCCCCCGGAAAAATATTGACTTTTTGGTGAAAATATTTGAGACAAAAACCAAAATACTTTTTGATTTGGAAATGTCGCTCTGGTATCTCTCAGACACTGCAGTTCAGGTGCCTCATATGCTCATTCTCTTCCATATATGATAGGTTCCCTGATCGGACTCCAACTTTCATGATGCATCAGTCTCTCCCTCTTGGGATGCGTGGTTTAGCATGGGAATCCCAAGGCCATGGTGCATCATGAGAAATTAGGTCCAACTGTGGAGCCTGACCCAAAGAGGAGAATGGGGATTTGAAACAACAAACTTACAACTTCCATGAGGCACCAGACCATACCTGACTGAAGCAAAGTATTTTAATTTTAACCCCTCATTTTTTGACTTTGGTTTATGGTTGTTTGGATTTTTGACCAAAAAAATCTGTAGAAAACAGATACTTTTCACAGAATTTATCAATATCCAATTTTTTTTTTTTTTAAATAAAAAAGTAGTTTTGGCAGAAAATTTGGTAACTTAAAACAACCTAAACAAACGACCAGAACAGAAAACAAGCCAGAATGTTCCCCACCATCACTTCTCTCAAGCAAAAGACTGAGTAAAGAAAGAGGAGCCTTAAACTGGCTCAAGGTTAACAAACTTGGGGTCTGATAGACCAGAGAAGAGTAACTAAATTCCAGAACTAAGGGCCCTTCTCTAAGAAATTCCTGTTCCGAGATGTTCAAGTCTAGGGCCTTTGTGAACCCAGTTGATTTCATCTCTCTCAATCACACCCAAAGATAGACAATCACTATTTCTTTCCACCTACAAAAAATCTCCATCTTAGCTAGACGTAACTTCTATTAGCATCCTCTTTCCCACTGCTTTTTGTATGGCAGAGAAAGAATAGATCTGGTCAAGACTGCACAATCTGTGTCCGATTAAAGTAACAAAACTGCAAAGATAACACTGGCCAACAGAACAATAGGATTTCCACAAAATATTGCAGAGCAGTTTGTTAGAATAAACAAAGTATGATTTAAAAGTACATTTTTAAATAGGATCATGGAAATACTATTTTGTCAATATATCGATTTAAAACATTTTACTTGATTTTTATTGCTACTCACCTGCCCAATGGCCCAATTGCCACTGTAAAATTTCCTCCAAGTGTAAGATTGCCACCTTTTGCAAAAGCTTCAACTGCTCGTTCATGATTCAGTATTATTACTAAATCTGACACCTAGAAATCAAGTAAAAACAACTATATTTACTGCTTGAAACAAATATTTGAATGTTCCTCTATCTCAAAAAGGAAAGAATACAAACATGCAAATCTGAAGATCAGCAAAAACATGAGAATATATAACCCCGTTTTCTTGAGTTAACTTCAAAATATCTTCCTAGTGAAAAATCAAACAAACTCAGCAGTTTTATTGCTCTTGATCATGTAAATATTGTGACAACATGGCCAAGAATGCAGCTACTGTTTTGTGTTACTGTTCTCTCTCTCCTCCTCGTCTACCATTCATCTGTCCTGAAAGAAAGAAGCAACAGGAAAATTAAAAAAAAAAAAAAAAAAAAAAGAGTCATTGAGGAAAATACCTATGATTATGGCTTTCCATTATCAATTAAAATCCATTTTCTGGTCATAGCATGCCGATTTATTATGCTTTATCACTTAGCTATACACTAATTTAAATAAATATTTGTGAAAGCCTCTACCAGCTTCTTCACTAAACAAACTAATGCAAAATCTCTACAGCTAAGCAACTATTTTCTCCTCAGGTTTTCCAAATGAGAAGAATAACTATTGTGAGCCACCCTAAGAATTGCATGAGCAAATCAGATACCTGGCTCACTAAGAATTGCATAGGTAAATCAGATTCCTTGTTTAATTGCCTGAGCAAAATAGAAACATAGATAGGTTTTTTCCTTTATATTTTTTAAGATTGATATAATAATGATTATTATTTAAAGTATAATATTGCTTAATGACGGAATTTGTATTGCTTGACATAGGTGAATTCCATCTTGTTAGGTTCTTTCATTTTGCTGTTTTTCTGAACCTTGTACTATTGAAGCTAAAAATATTTTGATTAATTGTCTCTGGATACAAGTAAAGAATGTGTGTATAGGGTATGAATGGATAAGGAGATACTCCAGCCCAAACAATTTGGACAACAATGAGGGGAATAAAGACACCAGTTGCAACTATCATCCTGACTTTGAAGACGAAAGAAGGCAGATAATATTCCTAAAGCACAGGAAAAATCCATCCAGAAAACAGAGGAAAGAGTGAAGGAAGAAGAGGTGAGATCATACTTGTAATTGACTGGTGTTCAATTCTCATACAGAATTGTGGCAGCTGTGAGAAACAGCAACACTCTGAGGACTGCATGGGAATTAACCACTATAAAAGACAAGGTGAGAACATGGAAACTTTGAGTTTGTTCTGCAATCATCACAGAGCATTGGATTGCGAACCAACAGAAGCGTGCTCCTCCCCTGCCTATGCTCAGTCAACCTGGTCAATAGGCTGACTTGAGCAATAAGCACTGATAATTACGTTATACCAGTTTGCAGAACTCTTGGGTGTGAATCAGTATGCGAATGTAAAAGCTTTTTAGGATTTTTCTGTTTACAATAAATGCAGTATATTGCCTTATCCCATTAATAAGATCCTGCAGTCTCTCTTTTGCAAGTATAACATGATATCTATCAAATATATCATGTTACTGTGCAATAACAAAAATTACATATGTAAGAGAATGGCATCTTACCGCTTTTGCTTATTAACTCATGTAAAATAGAAGAGAAAGGGAGCTGTGCACACTCATATCACTACTGTAAGGCTGTGGATCTGACTAAAGGAAATCCACAAATTTTTAAAAAGCTGGCTGAGGAGCTCACTGAACTCCTTATGTTGACTTTCAATAAATTCTGGAACGTTGCAGAAGTTCCAGAAAACTGGAGAAAACTATTGTGATGCCATAATTTTAAAAGGCTCAATGGGTGACTTGGGTAATTATAGTTCTGTCAGTCTGACACTAACCTCAAGAAAGATAATGGACTACTTGACATGCGATTCAATTAATAAACAGTTAAAAGTAGTATTGTAATTAATGACAATCAACAGATCAAAGTATATAGTTTAGCAGCCAGGCAGACTTCCCTTAGCTCCAAAAATGTTACGCATCTCCATTCCTGGTCAAGAAGCCTCATGGACTATTTAGTGGAAACATGGGTTCTATACACCAGCAGGTGGGATTTATGGCTACCTTTAAATGAGGTAGGTGTCTTACACATTCATTAAATTGAACAGGCTATTTGATCTATTAAGTCTGTTGCCTCCATTAACGTCTGTGGCTTTAGGATTCGAGGATGACAAAATAGATTTCTTGAACAATACACAGAGTATTTAAAACTATGGTAACAGATAAACTTTGCAAAAGTCATATCAGATAACTGAAACATGAGAATATATTGACTAATTTGAAAAATAATAAATATCAAGACTGTTGGACTGATTATGTATATAGCAATGGAAAAGGCAAATGAAGACATTTTACTGAAAACATAAAAAAGAACATGGTTCCCTGAGTGACTAACCTTCAGGGAAAAAGCAAGCAATATGGCTTTGGCAGAATTTAATTTTTATGTTTTATAATTGACAGATAATACTATTTTTATTTTAAGTGTTTTAATTATGTAGTATTTAAATTTTCACAGTTGCATGAAATTGTGTGTTAAGCTTTTTTATTTTTATCAATTTTAGTTTCCCCGATATATAGCTGGCACCTCCCTTGACACATTCCTAGTCCTTCCTTGGGAGGCCTGCCCCAAAGTTTGAGAAGAGCTGAGCTAAAGAAAGACACATACACAGTGTATTGAGAAAGAAAGAGCAAGTCCTGTGTGGGTACAGAAGTACATATATGTACTACTAGATTTTCAACAATTAGCCATTTTTTCCTAGTCCAGATGATCCATGTGCACCACACTTAAAAGGCTGTCCCCCTATTGAGAAATGTTATTTTAGGCTCTGCTCCAAGACTCAATACAGCAAGTACTGGGCCTGAAACCAGTGTAAATTTAAATCCATGACTATACAGCAGTGGTTCCCAACCGGTGTGCTGGGGCAACACCTAAAGTGTGCTGCGAGAATCTGCCGGAAGCTGGGCTCATTTAAATCTCCCGTCTTGCTCAGCCCAGTCACGTGGGCTGTGCAGGGCGGGAAAAGCCTGGCTGCTGCAACAGAACTCACTGCAGGTAAGCTTAGGTGAGCTGGGGATGGGGAGGTGAGGGATTGGGGTTGGGGAGCTGTGGGGGGGGTCAGAGGGCTGTTGTGGCAGCCGTCCAGCCTGCCTCTGAGCTGGTGGCGGTGGCCCGATCCAGCCTGCCCTGGCGGCCCTGGAGCCGGCGGCTCAATCTGGTAGCCCCAGAGCTGGCGGTGGCCCAATCTGGCCTGCCCCAGCAGCCCAAGAGACAGTGGCAGCTGGATCCAGCCTGCCCCGGTGGCCCCAGAGCCAGCGGCGACTGTGAAGCCGACAGTGACAGCAGTGGCCCGATCCAGCATGCCCTGGCGGCCCGGCTCACGGCCTGCCCCAGTGGCCCCAAAGCTGGCGGCCTGATCCAGCCTGCCCCAGCAGCCCCAATGTGGCCTGGCCCAGAGCTGGCGGTGGCCTGATCTGATCTGGTTTGCCCCGGTGGCCCCGGAGCCGGCGGCAGCAGCCTGATCCAGCCTGCCCTGGGGTCTGGCTGCAGCAGGCTCAGTTGTGCCCGGGGATACCCATGGGCGGCAGCAGGCTCAGTTGTGCCCCAGACCCGGGGATACCCGTGGGCGGCAGCAGGCTTGGTGACGGGATCTGGCTCCAGCCCTGCCCTCCCTTTCCTTAGGTTAACCCTGCCACCCCACATAGCCACTCCTGTTCTCCCTTCCCCTCTTCTCTCTTGCCACCCTTACCCTGCTCCCCAAACGGCTACCCTTGCCCTCCCTGCTCTGCTCCCCACACTCTTTCCTGCCACCCCACATAACTCCTGACCTCCCCTCCCCTCTCTTGACACCTCTGCCCTGCTATCCCTACCACCCCACATAGCAGCATTTCCCAACCAGTGTGCCGTGGTTCATGAATAGTCATGAGTTAATTTGAATATTTATGAGTTTTTACTGGTGGTGTGCCTCAAAACATTTTGAAGGTATCAAGGTGTGCCACGGTAGAGAAAAGGTTGGGGGACCACTGTTATACAGCATGTTTTGCAAAGCCAGTAAGACTAGGAATCACAATATGTGGTTTTCTCTAGAGATCATCATAAGAAACCTTACAGGTTTTATATTGGCCACCTCTCACTGTAGTAAATATTGTTTCATCAATGCCAATGATAAGTTTATAACTTTATTTTCTAATATTTAGAAACTGCATGCTTTGTTTAAGAGACCACTTACAGTTGAAATATGCAGAAAGTGATTTTTGCACATAAAACTTGGATTTCTGTTAATAAAATCCATTCTTCTGCTATGCTTTTAACACTGTTTTTACTTAACTAAGTTTAAAAAAATGGCAGTTTTGCCCATTTCTTTGTATATAATTTACGATCACTTGTGTCCCTCAATACTTTTTTGGCAGAGAAGTTATTATGCAGTTCTTGTCATTTAGCATACACAGTTGTATCATTTCACTTTGTCTGCAAACACCATCTGTATCTAATCCTATCAAGTTCAACTGCAAAATCTTCAATCCCCTTTACCTCAAATACAATATTTTTTTAATCAAACAGGTCTACTCTTTAGAAATGTATTAATTAATGCTTAATAATACTTCAGTTAATTAACAAAGATCAGATAAGATTAGGTAAACAGAACTAGCTAATGCATCAATTTTCGTTAATGGATTATTTGCATCCTATTCAAAATATATCATTTTATAAAAGCATGAGAAAAAAATCAATACTATACATGCATAGATGTAAAAAGTTCAATTATGGTACATATACAGTGAAACAATGTACACTTCAAGATATCAAATATAGCATTAAAAAACTCTACTTGTATAAAAAGATATTACAAACATATGTAACCCTCACCTCAATTCCAATTTCAAATCCACCACCAAGGCCAGCTATCCCTATTGCAGAAGGAGGAGACCAACCTGACCCACAAAGATAAAATACATATTATCACCATTTAACAGTAGTAGGCTCTTCTCTTTAGAGGAACTAAAGGTCAGTTAATGCAGTGACTGCACTGCACATTGAAATTTTCAAACAAACCTAAAAATTACAAAACCTATCTATATTTGTCCTCTTATTTTTAAAATATGTTTTGAAATTTTCAGAGTTCTCCAACACTGAGCTTGAAGGTTATGTTTGAAAAACTGCTTTTCATGGAAGGCACGTCAAGAATTGGCAACAGTAAGTAAATAGCAAATAAAATAAGTGCTGCACAGGAACACTATCTTTAATAAATAATATTGCAATAGTAAAGAAAAAATTCCAAATCATCAAATTACATTTCAGTAGTTAAAAGGATGCAATTACTGAAAAACACTGTACACAAATTTCTCTGCAATTCTGATTATCCTATCAAAGAGACACTTCAAAGAATTCTCATTTTAGGCAATGTATGCAACTTAAAAAAAAGATGCATGTTTTCAAAAACATCTTTCAAATACATTTAAAGTTAGTTAATCTTTTGGACACCAAAGATTCTTTAAAAAGAGATACCTCAATACTTCAAACAGAACATCAGAGGTTTGAAAATATACTGGTTTATGTGGTATGTGACTGTTGCTATTTTTTTTTTTTTGTTAAGTTACCTATAGGATGTGGTTACATATTTCTGCCAATAGTTACTTCTCGTTGCTATGCATCACAGCACTCATGTAAACAAAGAATTAGTTACCATATTTACACCGACGAACAGAGCAGAAATCCTTTGCATGCTAAATATCTTCATTAGCTAAAATGAATTATTTCATGACACTGTAGTGAGCTAGTGCATATTGAATTCCAAATTCATATTAGCTAATGTTACTGACTAATACTTTTACTTGAAAATTTTAAACACTACCGTTTTTTATTATAAAATCAGACAGACAAATAAGCCTTGGTAACTAAGGAACATGATAGGAACCATGAGTGTCAGAACGACAACTATAAACAGAGTTCTACAAAGGGTCATAAACAACATGGGATGAGTGAGGCAGCCACCCAGCATGCAATGCCTCAGAGGTGGAAAAATGGGGCAGAGAAATGCCAGAAAATAAACGGCAAGGTGTACAACTATGCTTGCTCAGCCCACATGTTAAAATGCCTAGCTACAGCTTTACTGCCATCATCTCAGTGTAGTTCTGTCTCTGATTTAGGATTTTGTTCTTCACAGAATTCTTGGCATTATGTCTCTTACCTGAACACAGCTAAAGAAACATTCATGGCATGACAACATTTATAGTTTTGACATCCAATGGGTGCAACCTCTAGCTCTGCACTCACTGCTATTTCACTGTTTCTATTCCTGGAAAGGATTCTTAACTTCCTCTCAAAAAGCCCCCAAACGAGTACATATGGTTATTCATATGTCAACTGTTGCATTCTGGGTAGCTTTTCTAGAATGATGATCACGCGTATGTGTTTCATAGGTAATAATGAACATTGGCCAGTAAAAGTTTATTTCCTAAGGTGTGGTGAGAGGAACTGAGACCTTTAAAAAAAAAAAAAAAAATCAGTCCGCTAAAAAGTGTCAAGCTTAAAACTGAGTTGTTTTCCCCTTACGACACATAAAACTTATTTTCAAAAGATCATACACAAATTATAAATAAAATTAATACACAGATATCATACTAAGATGAACATATTACAAGAGATATTAACCATCATGCTTCAGAATGTAAGCAAATCACTAAAAAGAAACCTTCATATAGGTATCTTATTTTAAAATTGTTCACTGTGAAGATATTACACATTGTTCTGAAGGGTCTAGCACTAGCTGTTGTCACACTGCATGTGCACGAGAAAATATTATACCTATTTTTCCGAGTAAAGATGCTGAAAAATTTAAGTCGCTGCAGTGTTGCTGAAAACCAGATACAAAATTTTTTAATATAAAAACCAATCTTAGAGCCCAGTTATTCGACTAGACAGATTGCTGGTTTGATCTAGTATGACATTGACTATGTTCTATTTTATTAAAAGAAAAACAAGGAAGAAAGAAAAATGAATTGTGTTTATACTGAAGTTTTCCAAGAGGTAGAAAAGGAAGATATTCACTCTAATTCTTTCTTTGACTGAGAAAAATGTCAACTTACTTCCATTAGGAAGACGTGCTAATACAATCCCGCTGCCTCCTCGAGCGGTTACCAAAAATCCAGCTTTGATAACAGACAAAATTGCAAGGCCTTTAGCTTTAGCTATCACATGGGCTGAAATCAATCAAACATTAATGAGTTAATATGAACATTTTCAAAAGAGCATAAAGAACATACTAAAACACAGTCATGACTTTAAAAATGCCATATATTTAGCAGTTTTCAATAAGAGAAAAAGCTTAAAGAAATTTAAAATGAAATAGTGAGCTAGATTCATGAAATAAAATAAATAAAAATCACAGTGGCGATCAGACATCCCTGCCTCAAAGGATTTTTCGAGTGGAGAATTTTCACAATTACATAGCACATGTTAATCTGTAATCGTCTTTTAAAAGTGATCAACATCTTACTTATTTTTCAATATTTGGGATCATAATAAAGTGACCTCAGAAAAGAAAATCTAAAGGCTTTTTATATACCTTTTGGAACATAACTAGTTCGAAAGACAAACATGGAATGTGGGACATGGAAGGGAAATTAGAACACAAAGTGGAGAAAAGATAAGAGATGGCAGAAAAAAGGGAGAGTGGGAAAAAGAGACAGATGGGCTGACTAAAAGGCTGTCATGAGGAGGAGGGAGAAAAATTGTTCTCCTTAACTACTGATGATAGGACAAGAAGCAATGGGCTTAAGACATTGCTTTTTTTGTGATGGTACTCGGATATTGAGTACTGGCTTCTTTTTTTCATAGCAATGTGCCCCTGGCTCCTGCTGCCACCGCCAGAGGCCACAGGTCCCTGGCTGAGTACCAGCACCTTCTTTAAAACAAACCAAAAACAAACCAAAAGCACTGGTTTAAATTACAGCAAAGGAGGTTTAGGTTGGACATTAGGAAAAAATTCTTAACTGTCGGGGTGATTAACCACTGGAATAAGTAGTCTAGGTTGTGGAATATCCATCATTGAAGTTTTTAAAGAGCAGGTTAGACGAGCACCTGTCAGGGATGGTTTAAGAGGGTACTTGGTCCTGCCATGAGTGCAGGGGACTGGACTCGATGACCTCTCAAGGTCCCTTCCAGTTTCTATGACTTGCCTCTTACACCAGGATAAAACCTGGTATAATTCCATTTTGATTTATAATAGGGTCAGAGAAAATCTGGAGAGATTCTTTTTAGCTGCATAATATATATTCAAAATGTATCTATCAAGGCTATAAATTCTATCTTGAGGATTCTGGTGATATTAAAGTGCTAGAGATGCAGAGGTTTCAGTTCCTATATCTGGTCCTTCTTCTGTGCCAGTCTACACAGGAAAAATATGAAGACCTGGTTCACAGTATGTCCACCAACATAACTCTTACAGCGACTTCTACTGGTGAGAGTACCCAAGGTGAGTGTAGAGGGAAATAAGATGCATTCTTGGGATTCAGCCCAAGACTCCCAGATAAGAATGAATTTTACCTTTTAAAAAGTAAAGTAATTTCACAAAAATGATAGATGTAGGGTCCAGTTCTTCATTACTCTTGGAGAAAATGCACAATGAACAGACAAAGACAATAGGGATTTTGCTCAAGAGAGGACTGGAGAAGGAGGCCCTTTGATTGCAATTAATTTATATCCTTACTAACCTGGTATGATTTTATCAGGTCCATTTCTGGAAGTGATTTCTGTAAATTCTCGTAATATTTTAGCTGCCTTTTTTGCTTCTGACCTCAGGTTGGAAGGTATAGGGTTATTCACTGCAAAAACACAATAGAAAAAGTGTATGCGACTATTAAAATTATACTCAGTCACAGTTTAAGAGATTTCATCCTTTACTACCTAACACAATAAACTAATGCCATCAGCATGCATTTACATGCAGAAATCCTACAAAATATACCAACCCTCAAATAATGATACATTACAAACAAGGTGAAATAGTCTCCACTTTCTTTATACCACAAGCACAGTTCTGTTCCCTTTTATTTAAAGGCCCCGCAAGTGAACAAATTCACACTATTGTGTATTAAAGAGGGGGAGAGAAGGGGAGAGGGAAATAGCAACATTCCAAAGAATAAAGATTTTTCACAAAAAACACCCCATCAACAGTAACTTGTCTTTTACACCAAGAGGGAACAAGCTCAAAAACCTCTGTAAACTTCAAACTCTGGTAGTGTAACAAGGGGATAGACACAGCCGCTTAGGAAGGAAGATCCTATGTCATGTAGTGCTTTATATGTCAAACATCAGCATCAGCTACATTCTGGAAATGTACAAGGCAGCCAATTTTTTAATGAGAATGACAATTACATTCAGATCTTTCTATAAATTAGATTTGTTTCATTTAAGCAATTAATGAACACGTTTGTCATTTGTTTATTAGCATTTATTTATTTATAGCATCCCGAAAATATGCTGAGTGCTTAAAAAAAAAAAAATCAAATCACTGAGCCTACCTAAAAATTTAAAATCTTAGGCTCCAGTCCTGTAAATGCATACTTTATATGAATAATTTCAGACATGCAAGTAGCATTGTTGCGTCCTCACATGTGAGAGAGGGCCAGCGCTCTCCTCTTGGGGCGGATAACAGAATAAAAGCCACTATTGCTTCTCAAAAATATTTTAAGGAATCTGGAATGTTATGCTACATTTTCCATTATGAAGTATTTCTGCTTCTCACTATAGAACAGGTCATCCTTTGGGCACTAAACCCAGAAAAAGTTTTAAACAAAAAGAATTCATATTTGCAGGGCAGTGATTAGTGAAAAGTTACCCACTTTAATTAGAGTCCACAAAACTTTCTTTAATTCCTTTGCACTAGGTAATTTTTACCATAGCCATACTTTACAAGTTAAGCCTTTAGCTGAAAGGGAAGGTACATCAATGGCTCCTGAGTGATGTTTCTAAATCAAAACTTATTTCTTGTATGACAAGACGTGATTATCTGGTTAGATGTCTACACGCAAGCATCTGATTTTGAAAAATCATTATTTTTCCCCCATAAATATACTCAGTGTGAGAATACTTCTACTGTTGTATGATACTTCTCATAGAATTATGTTTATGTCCTACTCCCAGCATTGGATGTTGAGAATGCTTATGTTTTGTATTAAGATAATACCAAAGCCTAAATTCAGAGATATTTCAGAAGAGTCCAGAAAAACCTTTGGTCTGTATTTTAACCTCTCTCTTCAGCAGGCATACACTATGGATTGGAAACAGATTCAGCTGCAGATAAATTAGCCAGGAAAGGTTATGTGTTCTTAAATTTTGGGATATTTAAAATACAATTTTCTTACTGTTAACCAATAATTAAAGCACAGAGCGGTTAGTTTGTTTGTGAAGGTTCTATGTTGAATTCTATAAAGGCAGAATCAAGCCACGACCCCTTGATTAGCAGTTATGGTCTTATTTTTTCAATTTAGCGGCTGGAAAACCTTACTGAAGAGAGAGGAAGGAAACTAAGGCTATGTACACACGAGCATACTTGTCCCGCAATAAGTTATTGCGGGACAAGTAAAGCGCTATAAATATAGCGCTTTCTCGCGTGCACACGTGCACTTCGTTTCGCAAAGGAGCATTCACCCTTGGAATGCTCCTTTACGAAAGAAGAGCAGTGCATGGTGGGCACCTGTCCCACCATGCACTGCCCACAGCCAGCCCCCTAGCCCAGCTGCAGGGCTTCCGGTGGCAGGGGGGGCTGCATTGCCAGCCCCCGCTGTCATCCGAACCCCAGCACAGCTGCCGGCTCGGCAGTCAGCTGGAGCTGCGCTTTAAAGCAGCGGCTTCAGCTGATTGCCGCCGGGGGATCGGGTGGCCGCAGAAGCTCCCCCGGAGCTTGTGCCACCCCCGAACCCCCGGAGTGTGCTGCGGGGCCGGCTCCCATTCCAGCCGGCCCCCCCAGCACAGCCCCCGGGCTCGGCTCTCACCACGAGCCGCGGCGGATAAACGCCGCCGCTCGTGCTGAGAGCTGGGGGATCGGGGGCGGCACAAGCTCTGGCGGAGCGTGTGCCGCCCCCCGAACCCCCGGAGTGTGCTGCGGGGCCGGCTCCCATTGCAGCCGGCCCCCCCAGCACAGCCCCCGGGCTCGGCTCTGAGCACGAGCCGCGGCGCTTAAACGCCGCCGCTCGTCAATTTCACTGCTCAGCTGGAGCAGTGAAATTGACATAGTTGACAGCTCCCATGTCCCAGAGTGGCCTTGATTGGCACTCTGGGACATTTCCGGAGGCCAATCATTGCGCTGTGAGCATACACACGAGCTCAAACGCGCAACAGATGATCCGCAACAGCTGTTACCACTCTCGTCCGAGTGGTTGTTGGATTGCGCGACAACAAGGCAGTTAACGCGCAACAGCTGTGTTGCACGTGTGTACCCTGTTGTTGCTATCACGCAGTAACGAGCTTTACTGCGAGATAAACTGATCGTGTGTACAAGGCCTAAGACTTTTCTAGTATAAACTGCCTTGCACCAGACAATATATATATATGTTTTATCCTGCTATAATTGCTTTGGAAAAGAGAGAACTCTGTTTAGTAACATATTTACACTAATTTCAAGTTTCAGGTACAATAAGAGCTGGAAACACAACACAATCTACATTCATAGTAATTTTGGGAACAAGTGTTGTGTTCAATTTTTCACTGTATGTAAACGGAGTGAGCTGCTGAAATTCCTAGCACGATGGACCTCTCTGACCACCCCTATATTAATTTAGTGAACTTGCCATGATCAAGCAAATCTTGCATGGCCATGAAGTTGTACTCTTTTTTTAATGCTGATAAACTCCAAAGCTTGTTTGTGGAGTGTACAGGAGGAGAGCGGGGGACAGAAACAATGCACCTCTGGATCCATCAGTGAGTGCCCCCTATACAATTCAAAAACCCAAGCATTCATAGAAGATTACTTACACAATTACACTACTAAACTATATTAACCAGGAACTTCCATAACCTAAAGTTCTGCGGACATTTTTGGTCATGCTACTGCCAGTACATTTGGAGCACTCTGTCCTTCTAAACAATGGCGGCGGTCAAAAGTGTTTTCTCCATGTTGCTGGATGGTAGTTTGAAAATTTGTTCAATTAAAGTTTCTACTACTATTGAGAGATAAGGAAAGAGATGGAGGGAGCACAGGGGAATATAGACTGAGTGGGAGTTAGGAACTATGGGTAAACATGTTCTAAATTCAACTGTTAATAAACGGCTTGGTAGCCTAACAAGTAAAATCCTACCCCTGAAATATCAGTGGACCATAAAAAAAAAAAAAAAAAAAAAGGAAGACAAAGAAGAAACACTTATGGCTAAATTGCAAGGTTTGAGAGCCTATCTGAGAGAAACCAGCAAACAGCCTAAATTATAGCAAGCATTAAACAAGAAAGATAAAGAGCAAAAATGGAGTTCAAAGAGTAAATAATGAAAGGTGTGTGATGACTGTATATGTTTTGCTTTCCTACTTCTTGCTCCCTGTTCCATTTCCTGATTAAGGCCTTGTACACACGAGCATTTTATCGCGCATTAAAACTCATTACCGCGCGATAGCAACAACGGCGTTCACACGTGCAACAGGGCTGTTGCGCGTTAACTGCCTTTTTGTAGCGCAATACAAAAACCACCTCGACGAGGGTGGTAACAGCTAACGCGGAACAGCTGTTGCGCTTTTGCGCTCGTGTGTACACTTACCGCGCATTGTCTGGCCGCCGGAAGTGTCCCAGCATTCCAAAGTCGTCCTCTCTGGTCTTCCCCCCACCCGCTCTGTGGCCGTGACGAAACTGTCCCCACCCTGCCCCGAAGTTATTCCCGAGATTTTCAAATTTCTAGTCTGTTTCGCTTCCTGCTCTCTTCCTCGTGGAGTGTGTTTGGGCTCCGATCATCAGTAGCAATGGCGGCCTGCTGTGGAAGACGCGCACCCCTTTGGAGCACGGCAGAGGTGCTGGACCTGATCAGCATCTGGGGAGAGTCAGCTGTGCAGGCGCAGCTACGTGGCAGCAGGAGAAATTATGATACATTTGGCATAGTTTCTCAGGCCATGTCAGAGAGAGGGCATGATAGAGACACTGTGCAGTGCAGATCAAAGGTGAAGGAGCTCAGAAGCAGCTATCACTGAGCGAAGGAGGGAAACCGCCGTTCCGGATCAGCGCCTGCTACATGCAGGTACTATAAGGAAATAGAAGCCATCCTCAGTGGGAGCCCAACAACCACTGCCAAGAGTCCCGTGGACACTTCAGCCCCCCCTCATCCGGTGATTGCCAGAGCCGAGCAGGATGAGGACGTTGTTGAGGAGGAGGAGATGGAGGATGACACGGAGGAAAGCGCAACTGCGTGTAGCCAGGAGCTCTTCAGCAGCCCCGCTGAGATGTCCACCCAAGGCTTGAACTGCAGCTTGTTCTCTGAGGCGGCAGAGGGGGGTTCAGGTAAGTTTCTCCTTCATTCAGCTCTGCTCCTGCTAAAATATCATTGTCTGGGGTGGGGGTGCTTGCGGGTCCCCGCTGTGCACGCTATTTACTCTGCATTCATTAGAAGGGCATCAATACAAGCAGTGATTGAAAAATAATCATCTGCATTTAGGTCAGTAAAGGTTTCCTCGATGTACCTCCAGAGCCTAATACTCAGGTTAGATGGGAGAGCGTTTGTGTCTACGTTCCCAAAGACGGATACTCTGCCTCTCCAGCTGCAAAGCACAGCCCTGGGAACCATGGCAGCACACAGTGCAGCAGCATACGGTCCTGGCTTGCTACCGGAGGCATGTAGGAGATGTATTCGAGATGGCAGGGGCACTCTGAGGAGAGAGATATCTGGTTCCATCTCTGTGCCCTCTGCAGATTCTTAGCCCCCGGTAAGCCGACTATTAGAACGTACCTTGTCTGCTTCAGCGAAGCGTAGTGTGTTGACCGCCCTGTACCTTCCAGTGGAATGTGCTACTGGAAGGTTACATTGGTTATCTATGCTATGTGTTAATGTCTTTATTGTTATTTTTGTATTAGAATTGAGCTTCACAAGGCCGGTGTCTACCCCAGCTGAACGAATGAGAAACATTCGGCGGCATGCTCGTAGAAACAGGGAGGATATGTTTCACGAGCTGCTGAAAGCAACAAAGGAATCCTCAAGGGAGAATAGAGCCTGGAGAGAGGAATCCCAGCAGAGGAGGCAGAAACACAGGGACGAACTGATAAGCGTCATGAAGGAGCAAACAGAACTGCTAAAGAACATGATAGCTTTGCAGTCCCAGGCGATAAATGTCCGGGCTCCACTCCAGACAGTTCAGCCGTGTATGCCTCCCACACACCGCAGTCCCTCAAAGCATTTCTTTGAAGGCCACCCTCCACCCCGGTACAGGACAACATCCAGCCCCCCCCCCCCCCAAGCTACTTTTACGAGACCCGGAGCTACACCAACCTGTAACCCCACCCCCATCTTTCAGGTTTCAATAAAAACAGTAACAAATACTTTGAAGAATGCATTTATTTATACACATTATTGAAATGATCCTAAGGTGCACCTCATGCGTCATGGAACTTAACTAGGGAAGGGCATCATTGAAATGCTCCCTGAGTGCCTCCCTTATGCGAGCAGCTTCTCCTTGTGCCACCCTAATACTCCTAGTGGCTGGCTGCTCGAATGCTTCCTCGAGGCGCTGTGCCTCCGTAGCCCACGTAGGGGAAAACTTTTCTCCCCTACTTTCACAAATGTTATGAAGGACACAACATGACGCAATCACGGCAGGGATGTTGTCCTCCGCCAAGTCCAGCCTCCCATACAAACAGCGCCAGCGCCCTTTTAAACGGCCGAAGGCACACTCCACAGTCATTCTGCAGCGGCTCAATCGGTAATTGAACCGCTCCTTGCTGCGATCAAGGTTCCCAGTGTAGGGTTTCATGAGCCATGGCATCAGTGGGTATGCTGGGTCTCCGAGGATGACTACGGGCATCTCCACCTCCCCCACTGTTATTTTTTGATCAGGGAAAAAGGCATCATGCACCTTTCCCGACCACCCAGCATTGATGTCCGTGAAACGCCCCTTGTGATCCACGAGTGCTTGCAGCACCATGGAGAAGTAGCCCTTCCTGTTTATGTACTCCGTCGCGAGACGGTCTGGAGCCAAAATAGGGATGTGTGCGCCATCTATTGCTCCCCCGCAGTTAGGGAATCCCATGGCAGCAAAGCCGTCTACAATCTCTCGAACATTGCCCAATGTCACCGTCCTCCGTAGCAGGATGCGATTGATGGCTTGGCACACTTGTGAGAGGGCTAATCCGACGGTGGTCCTCCCGACTCCAAACTGGTTTGCAATGGACCGATAGCAGTCGGGAGTCTCCATCTTCCATACAGCAATCGCAACACGCTTCTCCACGGTTAGGGCTGACCTCATGTTGGTGTCTTTACGTCGCAGGGCAGGGGCCAACTCTGAGCACAGTTCCAAAAAGGTTGATTTCCGCATTCGAAAGTTCTGTACCCACTGCTCGTCATCCCACAGCTGCATAACAATGCGATCCCACCACTCGGTGCTCGTCTCTCACGACCAGAAACGGCGTTGCACCGTGTGCAGGTGATCGGTGAAGGAGCTGAGCAACGCGGTGCTGTTGCTCTGCATGGCATCGATCAGCCCCTGCTCCTCGGTGTCCTCGTCTGACTCGGAGCTCATTGCGTACTGAGCAACAAGCCGAGATGTATTCAGAATGCTGAAGGCGACAGTGGAGATCAGAGCAGGATCCATGCTGTCGCTGTTGTGATTGATTGCAAGTGGTGCGGTGCGTCACTGCAATGTTGAAAATAGGCGCGAGTTGCTATTGGCAACGAGGAAGACGCTAGGGGAACACAAAGCACCATGGGAAACTGACACTTTACCCATGGCGCTTTGCGTTCCTTTCCTTCATCCCATGATTCATAGCGCCGATTTAGGGGAAAATGGAATGATGGGATAGGTGCCCAGAAGTCATTGCGCTCAACCGCGATAATGCATGTAATTTTGTTGCGTTGCAGGGAGCAACGTGTGTACGCGTTGTCCCGCAATAAAGGTCACGTGAGTTTTATAGCGCGATTGCCTTGTTGCGCTTTAATCTGATCGTGTGTACATAGCCTAAGACTCTGTATGAATAGCATAGGGTGTGTCTAGCTACTCTCAGCCCATTGCAATGTATCTGCTATTTGGACTGTTGCTAACCTGAATGGTTCAGGGTTACTACTTATTTTGATTTGCAAACTACCTGCAGGTCTTGCTTCCATGTGCATGTGTTTTTGACTGCTATTCTGGGATGCATAAGAACATAATATTATGGCCATAAGTACTTCTAATGTGTAACCTATGCTGTCTGGATGTCCTTGGGATGTTGACTTAGCATTCTTTATTTGGAATTTTCAAAACTATGTGGCAATCATGAAACTCTCTGATGCCACTAGGTTACCCTTGCTGCAGAACTACTTAGGCCATGCTAAGATTAATATTAATGACGTACTTTGAACCAAATCTTTGATGGAAATGTGCGGTGCCTCAGTATTTTTTTCCACTATTGGAGATTCTGTTCTAATAAAACAGAAAATATTTTTTGAAATTTGCCAGCAACTCAGTGAGACCATACAGGAGCTTGCATATTGTTTGTAGCAGTTGGCACAGGATTGTGATTTTGGTGATATTATGATGATCACGTTTAGGAATATTCTTGTAATTGGCACAGCCAGATCACCACCTGTGGGACAGTTTAATGACTGAAGATGTTAGAATGGTAATTTATTATGCTAAAAGCAAGGCATGCGAGACAGCTCAGGTTGAAAGGAATTCTACGCATCAGACTTCTGCTAACTTTGTGACTATGCTTAACCCATCAGCAGCTCCTCCTACTTATGTAGTCTAGTCATACGACACCACTTACACCTACTCAACAGCGTTGGCAGCCAATGTTACCAACTCATTTTTTCTGCTGCAGTAGTCTGGGTTACTTGGCCTATTTTGCTCCGTGTCCAGCTAAAACTGCTATGTATTGGGTTTGTGGGCAGGAGGAAACTAAGTTAGCATGCAGAGGTACACTAGTTCACAAACACAAGAGGCATATAGTGCATAATGTAAATATGAAACTGCATGAGACCACCTTTACCAGGGTAACTGATGTTTTCTTTAGTATGATCTTTCCATGTGGCAAAGTACTGGAGCTAGTATTCCTACCATGAAGATTAATGGCACTCCAAAGAAATGCCTGGTAGATACCGGTGATGGAATTAACAATCTGGATGCTTGCTTGCCTATAGTGGTTATAAAATTTTGGAATTTGCAGACAGAGGGCAATGCTGTATGTTCTGTGTTCTACAAAGGTTTGCATTGTTTACAGTCAGTCAGTTCCACTATTGCACTATGATCTGTGCTTACAGTGTGGCATCACGCATGAACTAACACAGGACACCTCCAGTGTGTTTAGGTCAGCTAGACTAGAAAGGGACCCCTAAATTATCATTCACACTATGATTTATTTAATGGCAATAGTGTTCTGTCCATGGGATATGCATATGCTCTGCATCTTGCTTTGAAGGCCAAGTCTTTCGCACCACCTCTAAGGCGTAAATCTCATGCACAAGATCCAAGCACAAATGCAGAACACAAAAGATAATGGTATCATTCAGGACCTACGGATTAGAGCTCATTTATTGTTCAAAACCACTTTATTCACCACTTTTGACCTACCAGATAGACTTGTTTCAGAAAATAGGCCACCTTTTTGCATCAAGGGAGTTTGAAAGCTTCTGAGTATTGGTACAATACTTACTAATCTGCTGTGGAACATGCCCATGGAAATGGGATAGTGGAGAGACTGTACGGGACTCTAAAGCCTTGGCTATACTGACTGCAGACCTGCTCAATTGATCCCGGAAGTGCTCTCCGTTCGATGCAGTTACGCCACCCTCCCAAGTGAAGTAACACTGCGTTGACAGAAGAGTCCTGCTTTTTGATGCAGTCCAGTCAAGACAGCGCAGTAAGTAGAAGTAAGGAGTCGGGAGATACGCAATCTGCAGCACGCAGATTGCGTATCTCCTGTCAACTTACCCCAGCAGTATAGACTAGGCCTAAATAAGTATATAACTGGAGGAACATCAAGATATACTATTTCCTATTCCATTAAGTCATTCTTTATACCAGTGGGTCTCAACCACTGTCACCACCACATAGTGGTAAGTGTGTCACAGAGAGCTGGGGAGATGGCTGGATTTGGCCTGGGGGTGGGGGTGGGCTGGTGTGTTCTGTTGGGTCGTGATATGCCATCAAATGTGTCCTGACCTGCAAAAGGTTGAGAATTACTGCTTTATACAATACTAGGAATACTGAACATGGAAATATCAGAGAAACCCCATTTCATCAGCTCTTCAGCCAACCTATGTGGACTAAGTTGTCTGCTGATGGAAACGATTCATCCCATCTCTTCACCATCCTTGAATCCAACTGAAGTGACTAGAAAATATGCAAGGTTCAACAAGTGTAACCACGCAACTATCTTTAAGAAACACTGTATGTTAGGAAAGGGTCTGGAACTCTTTTTGATATTCATGGTGTGATCTTGCAGGCTGCATGGTATGGAATGTGGCAAATGCATTTAACCAGAAAAATAAGCAACCTTCCGCATGGGAAGCAGACAGTGAAAAAGATGCTCTTTCTGTATGATTATATCATGTGACCAGTTGGAGGCATTGTAAAATAGCAACAACATTCACCCCTTAACTGAATTAGAGGTACAGCTTAATGACCCCAGGATTACCTGTTGCCTCTGGCCGCGCCTCCCTCCCCACTCTGCCACCCTCGCAGCCCCACTGCGAGTAAACAGAAAAATTACTCAAGTCACAGGTATTTAATGGGCAGGAAAAACCTGAAAAGCAAGACAGAGCACCCTACAAGCACCTTTGAAGCACCTCTTGAAAAACAAGACAGGAAGGAAGAAAACTGAACATGTTACAGTTCAATATAGCAATAAAAACGATCCCTGAAATTTGGTTTCACAAACACATGCAATACCCCATATAAAGACATAAAAATACATCTTTTTCAGATCTACTGTGACCGCATCCAGTGCAGAGTCTGATTTATGACGACAGATTTAAAATAAGTGTAGTTTTACTAAATGTTAAATATGGAGAGAAACAGAAGAACAATCTATAAATACATGTTTGACTGACATATATATGGAAAAGGAAACTATTATACACAGCAAAGAATTGAAAAGTGAGAAGCACTCATTTATACAGAAAACAGCCATTTTAAAAGAAAACAGAAGTCTTTAGAGGCACTTGATGCAGAGGAAGGGGGAGAGAAGTGGCAAGAGATTCATTTCTTTCTTTGCTTTTTCCTTAATCAGCTCACTGTCACTTCAGTGAACCTGGCCACCTCTTACATGTCAGCTTGCTTCCTATAAATGTCACTTCTCTTTATTGTCCTAGGATTTTGTACTGGTTCATGTGACACTAAGCACACCTGTATCCACATCCTACACACTACTGAATGATCTTTGTACAAACATATGCCCTGTGAGATACTGTTTGAAAACTGATAACTCTCTGATCATCAATATTTTTGCATAATGTATGTGTAGTTGTACTGCTACAGCAGGGCCAGTAGCTACCCCTCTACCCCGTGGGTTTTCAGGGTGGGGAAAATGCATGCAGGACAGTTTCTGGGGGCAGAACTAGAGTTGGACGCAGAGAATACTGGGAGCTGAAACTGGAGCAGCCGCAGTGGATGTTGATACTGACCCACAAGTTGGGTGGATCACTGGAGGTGAGTCAGAGGGTGGAAATAGTTCTCATTCCCCAACCATTATGGGGTCTGGATCAACATGTGAGTATCTAACATTACCATTCATCCTCCCTGAATGTTCCTCCATGCTCCCCTAGTAGGAGGAGCCACTGTTTGAAAATCATGGTTCTAATCAAACTGACACTCAGGGTGCAACTTGCATGCATGTAGGCAGGGCCATCCTTGTGGCGGGCAAGTGGGGAAACTGCCCTGGTCCCCGTGGTTTAGCGGGCCCTGTGCTGCTCTGCCCCTCACTGCCTTCGGCGGCAAGCCAGCCCCAGAGCGTAGCAGGACCACGGGGCCCAGTCTCTTGGCCAGCCCAGGTGTGGGATGGAGTGCCAAGGCCAGCCTGTGGCCCAGGAGGACCCTGCTTCCCCCCAGCACCAAAGGAGGGACAGGTTCAATTGGCCCTGGGCCCTGCCCACCCCTAATGATGGCCCTGCATGTAGGCTATTTGTGAGCAGCCCATGCTGGGTGGTCCAGCAATAAAGCATTGTGAGACACCCACAATTACAAGGCAAATGGAGATACAACCCATCACTGGTCTTGACTGCACTGCGGGACCACCACTGTTCCAACACCAGGAATTGTGGTATGCTGGGTGGAAGGTGTCCTTATTAATGTTGTTATGCGTCTGACATGGACCTCTGCTCAGCTGCGTCCGTCAGTTTTTGTATGCGTGTTCCCTCAGGATTACCTCTGGCTCAGATCTCTAAGTGGAGACTCTGTTAGCCCAGTTACCTAGAGCCTGGCTTGGATCTTAAGCAGGAACTGAGTTAGCCTGGTGATCCTAGGCTGAGGTGTTCCTTTGGATTACCTTTGCCTTAAGTTTTTAGTAAGAACTCAGTTCAGTGACCTTAAGAAGAAACCAACACGACCATGGATCCTTGTAGATTCAAAGGTGCCAGACAGGTACCCAGAAGTCAACTACTATAGTAGAAGCCCAAGAAAGAAAAACAACAGAACACCACTGCTCATCACCTATAACCACCAAGTAAGACCTCTACAGCACATCATCAAGGATCTACAGCTTATTCTACAAGACGATCCCTCACTCTATCAAGTCTTGGGAGACAGACTACTCCTCGTTTACAGAGATCTCCCCAAACTTAAGCAGATACTCACCAGCAACTACAGACCAAACAACAGAAATATTAAAGGAGGCACTTATCCCTGCAAAAAACATGTTGCCAACTCTGCCCACATATCTACACAAAAGACACCATCACAGGACCTAATCAAGCCAGCTACTCCATCAAGGGCTCATCTACCTTTGATTTATGCCATCATGTGCCAGAAATGCTCCCTCTCCCCCGCCTTACATATTGGACAAACAGGACAGTCTGTCTGCAAAAGAATAAAGGACACAAGGCTGTGGGGGTTTTTCACCTTCCTCTGTAGCACAGGGCATGGCTCACCTGCCGGTGAATTCTCTGCATCTTAAAGTCCTTAAATCATGATTTGAGAGGTAAATAACTCAGTCATAGGTTAGTGGCCTATTGCTGGAGTGGGTGGGTGAGGTATTGAGGCCTGCATTTTTCAGGAGGTCAGACCAGATGATCATACTGGTCTCTTCTGACCTTAAAGTCTATGAGTCTCATATCAGAAATTACAACATTCAAAAACCAATAGAAGAAGAACATTTCGTTCTCCCTGCTTACTCCGTTGATGATTTGTTAATAGCTGTGCTCCAACAAGTGAGTAACAAATCAAAGCTTCAAAGAGAAACTGCAGAACTGGAATTTATATGCAGCTATGACACCCTTGCCTTGGGGTTAAACAGAGTCTACAGATTTTTTTTCTCATTACAATAGGTGATTTGACCTCACCTTCTTCTATATGCTATTCCCCAGTGTGTGAATCTTAACAACTATTTTGATTTGCTGGTTACAGTCTGACCTGATCCAATGACTTACACTTCCCTTCATATATTTTCCTCCCATTCTGTTAAGTTCCCCATCTTCAAAGCGTCTGACAAAGTGCGGTTTTCTCCCATGAAAGCTCATGCAATAAATACATTTGTTAATCTTTAACAGGGCTTTTTTTCAGTCCGTATGCACTGGTACAGCATACCAGCACTTATTTTTCCCACTCCTTTTCCCTGCTGATCCTGCCCCCCAGCTGGGCAGCGGGGCCGGCAGGGGCCAGGAGCAGCAGCCGCGGGCCAGAATCCAGCCCACCAAAGGCTGAAATCTGGCCTGCGGATGCCTGGGAGCTGCGGCCAGGCTGGAGCTTTTTCAAATCTCCTGCCCTGAGCATGCTCAGATGCATGGCTCAGGGCGGGAGCAGCCTGGCCAGGGAGCGACTCTGGCCACTTCTGCAGCTCCAGCCAGGTAAAGGAGGGGGGGAGGGAAGGGAGCTGGGAGTGTCAGGGAGCAGCGGGAGGAGTGGGGAAGGAATCTGGTGGGGTCAGGGAACCCATGGGCAGGCAGGGAAGGGACTGGGGAGGGAAGTGAGAAGAGTGGGGAATGGGTCCGGGGGTGGGGGCAGCAAGAGGAGTGGGGAGCCAGCAGGCGAGTGGGAGGGAGGAAAAGGGGCCAGGGGCCGAGAGGAGTGGGGAAGGGGCAGGGGGGAGGTCAGGGAGCTGGCAGACGAGAGGATCGGGGAGCCAGTGAGCAAGAAAGGCGGGGCTGGGAAGGCCACTGGGGGCCAGTGGTGGAGTAGGGGGTTGGAGAGGCCCCAGGGGGCGGTGGTGGTGGAGGGTCCTGACAGTACACACATCTCCTGCCAGCGTACTGGCACCGTTTTGTTTTTTTTTTTTAAAAAAGCCACTTGTCTTTAAAAGTGCTACAGGACTCCTTGTTTGTTTTGCTGAACTAGACTAATGTGGCTACCTCTGTGGAACATACAAAACAAGACACTTCAAACCATGCATAATTCCCCCTCTAGAGAGGAAGAGAGAACTCTGAAAAAGCTACAGATATATAGTGCACTGAGCAATATAACCAATGGAAGAAGCTCAGATACTACAAGGATGAGTGCTGTATAAGAACCTATAAAGACTTGGGCACCCTTAAAATCATAAGAGTACAGCATAAAACCTTATGGGAAAAACTGCAGAGACACACCAAAGAGACCAGCAGAGAGGAACAGAAACAGCCAAAACAAAGACTTGTATATGGGGGGAAGAAGGTAAAACAGGGCCCAACCAGGATCATCCCTTCCTTCACACTTGTGCAGGGCAGACATCTTTACCCCAATACTTTGGGGCACAGGACTTCAGGGATGTCTCTGTCACATGACCATTGGCCTTGGGAGAAAACTGCAGAGAGCCACCAGCCTAAGACTCCAGCTGATAGGAGAAGGAGTAACCAAAGCAGAGACTTTTTTTCCCCCCCAACCTTTGGATATTATAACACCACCTACAGGAAGTTCTCTAGCTTCTGTTCTGTGCTGATTGGCTCTTTCCTCTCTCTCAGAATCTCTTTACATCAGCCTCACTCCCCACCTGTCCCTCCTCCCATGTTCTGTTCCCTTCTCCCTCTTCACTTCCTTTCTTTGTATTTAGCTGATCCTTTCCTAAGTAAGCTCATCTTAAAAATTAGGAAACATGACATTTGTCAACCTCATATTGTTCAGTCTGCTTGTGTCTTATATCCCTGTCTCCTCTGTCTGACTTATCTATTTAAATTGTAATCTCTTTGGGGCAGGGACTGTCTACTACTTTTGTACTCAATGAGCACTACTCTGGGTTAACCATTAGGCATTACTATAATAATTAATAATAAACATTATTAATAGTACTCATAAAATACACAGACCCCAGCCATTACCATCAGGCAACAAATAAAATAAAGATTTAATAAATTCCATCAACAAAAGCTCCACTATTGATCCCCTACATCCACCTTCTGATTTCAATCTTCTACTATGCCTACATGTCAGGATTAAATTAATCACTTTCAAGATATTTCATCAGCTAAAAAGGAGAGGAATAAGGATAATTTTAAACAGAGGACCCGAGTAATCTGAACTATATTTATTTAGACTTTATTTTTAAAAAAACAACACAAAAAAACCTCAAGAACGAGGATTATCATATCCTCTTTCCCTAATTCTTCATATGCAATAGATAAACAAAATGCAAGATATGTTTTTACATGAATTATTTAGATTGTTTTGTAAAAGTAGCTGTAACTTAAATGGGCTACCCAATCAAATCCACAGATCAAATTCTTCTCTGTACAGCTTTATCCTTCCAGTGTTGTCAGGTGCTCATTTGACCAACTCAAAGTGGGTGTAAAACACTACCTTTCTGATCTGGTAGCATTTTACATCTACTTGCCAATAGTATAAATCATTATACAGGGTGCAAAACAAAGAATTTTACCACGGAAATATGAATTGTATTTTAACTCTTTAGACATGGATCTTGTCTCTCCCGTGAACTATCATCACAGATAAAAGGAATCATATAATAAATACTTGAAATAATGGTTTCCCTCCACCCATATTCAGTGGTTGTCCAATGATACTATTTTGCAAACAACTTTGTGGTAAAAGCTACCTGGTAGTGGGGAAATTGGGAGATACATTGACAGAGAAAACACTGTGCATATGCATGCTGTGATGACTGTGTGCGTAAAATTGTGTGTTGAAAATAAGCTTTCATTCATGTTATTCCCATTCTTTTTTTTTTTTAAAAACCAGATCATTCTGCAGCAATTACACAGAGGTAGAGGAATGGGCCTAGAGGTGCCTCAGTGCCCTCTATAGACACCCAATATTAATCATAAGCATTTGACTGTGGGATTTTAATAAAAACTAGTTCCTGGAGTTTTTAGGCCTTCATCCCTGAAATTCCACTGCTTGAAACAAAGAAGTCTAGTATTCCTATTGCATCAAAGAATTACAGACACAAACACACTGGCATAAAAGCACCTCAAAAAGCCTACAGATGGTGGTATTTAAACCTAGCTATCTTTGATCTCAACACCACAAATTCAGCTACTAATTAAAGAACACTTAGATTATTCTGATGGGTTTGGAGAATGTGGGCAAAATTCAGAATTAATTTATTTAAACCACTGATTTTAATAATTTAAATCAGCAAGCAGGAAGCCTAAATTTAAATCAACTTTAGAAAAATAATAGAAAATATAAATGCAAAAGATTAAAGTAAGTTGATTCTCATTGTTTGCAAAAAGTACCAAATTAACCTTCTAAGAAGGATACACTATACCTATACTCATATTTAAGCAATTATAGACCTTAACATTTATTATGTTAGAAACTGTCATTTTTACCCACGATTTGTCAAGCTGCATTTGAAATTCAATTAAAAATCCACAAAACCAGAACTGTAAAATATTTGTTTGTTAATTAAGAACTACCTTAAATATGCTAGATAAATAAGGGAAAAAAATCTTAACTTGATCAAAACTAATTCATTTGACAGATAAATTATTATCTATCATTAATTAATTGAACGGGTTGTTTCTGATCATGTATTTCAAGATCTGAGATCTAGCAGATCTCATTCTCTTACACCTCATTTTTATTCATAGATGGGAAGAGGAAAATAAGCATTTTTTCTTTTTCAACTCCCAATCCATTTTTCAACTTTTAATGAATTAATCATTGAAATAAACTACCTGAATAAATTGTAATGAAGAATATGTTCTCTCTACACTTCGCTCTGTCTAAATGCGGGTTAGCTGTTCACAAAACTCTGGTTCCAGATGCTTAGCCATTGATTTCCACCATTCAGTAACCTGACTTTAACACTTTATCTACAAGAGAGGCGTCAAACTCATTTGCTATGGCGGACCAGATTTGACTTAAATGTACTTCAAGAAGGCCATACATACCATAAATCAAAATACTACGGTATCACAGAGTGCTGAGAATGTGAAACTGCACTCTGTGTGTGTGTGTGTGTGTGAGTGTGAGTGTGAGTGTGAGAGAGAGAGAGAGAGAGAGAGAGAGAGAGAGAGAGAGAGAGAG
>ML685779.1:9662747-9748948 GCA_007922175.1 Pelusios castaneus
GAGAGAGAGAGAGAGAGAGAGAGAGAGAGAGAGAGAGAGAGAGAGAGGTCTTGCGGTGCACAGTCATGTGTATGTTTGACACCCTTGACCTAGAAGCATACATTTTTTAAATGTAGTTCAAAGTACCTTAATAGATTATAGCAAATTTAGTTCTTAACATAGGTAGTTATATTTTCACATTTAGAATGTTTATTTTTTTAAAAGAAAAATGTATTTAAGCACAAAAAGTTATTTTTAATCCACCATGGCTAAATTTAGGCAACAAAAGTTGGAGGCAGTGCACATCAAAATTATCAGGAGCCAGGAGTTGACAGATGAGAGTTTTTGTGGATGTCTTTTGTCAGAGAGTATTAAGGTCTAGAATTTTGTGGTTAAATAGTACAAGCAAAATTTATTCTTCATTTCAATAGTACAGTTATGTAGGCTGTGCCCAAAATCTGACAGGATTGAAATATCAGATCAGAGTTTTGGGGCCAGACTTTTATGGTGCAGGAGTAATAGCTATGTTTTGCATTCAGATGAAAACCGAAAACTTGAAAACCATCAGGATCCCCTAAAATCCCAGTACCAGACTGAAGCTTCCGGAGCACTGTTGCAATGAGCTGCAATAGAACCTTTTGTTTGTATGTGTTTGCTGAAGTACCAGCAGATAAATTTGTTCTTATTTAAAATGTTTAATTTGTAAGGTGGGGACTAAAAACCACCTGGATCCACATTCCAGCAGGTCCCAGAGTTTAGTTTTTGACAATCATGTGGGGATATATTTCAGCCTGGGGATTATTGGCATAAGAGGAAGTACTAATTTAGACCTGATCTACACTACAGAGTTAGGTCTAACATGAAGTATCTTACTTCAGCCTAGTTCTGTAAGCATCTCTAATACAATCCTGCTGATGTAAGTCATCCACACTACACTGACTTAACTACACCTCCATGAGCCATGTAGCACTAAGATTGATGGTTAGGTTGACGCAGTGTCAGTAAAAACACTGTGCTGCTTACATTAGTGGCTTCCAACCCCAATCAGTGGGGCTCCAGGCTGACAGTGCCCCACACCAATAGTTAAATCAGTGGAAGAGCTCCTGGTGAGGAGACACACTGCTGACAGAAGGAGCTAGTGTGGATATGTAAAACTATTCAGTTACTACAGTGGCTGTATGTTATGTTGGCATAATTTAAGTCAACATTTAAGGCTTGTCTACACTACCTTTTGCCAGTATAACCTATATTGCTCAGAGGTATGAAAAAAAAAATCCCTGAGTGACATAAGTGCTGGCATGGACAGCACTATAGTGGCAAGAGTTCTCTTGCCGACATCATTAGTGCCACTCACAGAGATGGTTTTATTATGACAATGGGACAGATGTCTCCCATTAGCATAAAGCACCTACACAAGTGATCTTAGCACTACAGCTGCATCAGCAGAGCTGTGCCACTCTAAGCACTGGACAGTAGATGGGGCTGGCTTTGTAGCATAGACTTGACCTCAGTTTCCACTTAACCAGTGAAAGTTGGGAAGGAAGGACCCTAGGATCCCAAAAGACCACCTTGCTATCCCAGAGCAGTAGCTGCATTTGTCTGCATACAGAAAAAACAACGAGACGAAGTCAGATAGAGCCCATGAAAGCTTATGCCTGGAGAAATGTGTTAGTCTTTAAGGTGCCATAGGACACTCATTGTTCACCCCGTCACAGAACAGGGTTGCCCCCTCGCCCAGGAACGAGAGCACAGGATCAATACTCACTTCTTGTCACATCCCCCAGAGTCTCGGTCCCTGCAGCTTCCCTGCTACTGCTACAGCTGTACAGGAGAGAGGAGAGAAGAAAAAGAGGACGCTGCTCCTGCAAGGCCCAGCGAGCTCCACCTTTCAGAGCAAGCAAGGTGAAAAAAGGCCCCGCAGAGCTATTCACCTGGAACAGGTGCAGCTGGGAGGAACGGGGTGTCTACGCCAGTGCCTGATTTTTATATACACCAGCCCTCAACTCCAGAGTGGGTTTATTGGGTAGAGTGGCTGGTCGACCTCGCTGACTTTGCATATTTTTAACATTTTTTTCCTCCCGACTCCCGTTCCCCTCAGGCATAAACGAGGAGAGCTTTCAGGAGCGGTGCCGTAAAGCGCGGCGCGGTTTGCACGACAGTTTGGACCGGTGATAGGAAGGACCCCGGCTGTTCGATCTGCACGGGTGGGAAGATGGCGGCCGGGGAGGTGAAGTCTGTGCTCTTCGTGTGTCTGGGTACGTGCAGCGAGGCGGGAAGGGGACAGTGCCGGGGTGGTGGATAGGGAGAGAGAGGAGAGGCCAGGTCTCCCCGGGACAGCAGCAGATCGGGGCGGGAAGGGAATTAGCCGGGTCACTGGCGGGGGATGGTGGGCCGTAGTAGAGTCCATCCTCCCTGCCCCAGAGGTGGAGTTAGCAGAGCCTGTGTTGGGGTTAGGATAGGAAGAGGCCGCTTCCCCCTCCAAAAGGAGTACAAGATGAAGGGGGGGGGCTTTGGTGAGGGGAAAAAAGTAGATGTGCATCCTGCATTGAGGAAGGAGCTTATGTCAGTGTGATAAACATTTCTGGTCTTTCCCACCACTAGTCCTCTTCCTAATCTACTCGCCCCCCCCCCCCCCCCCCAGTTAGCTGGTATCATTGCCCAGGGGTGTTGGCCCAGTGTTACAGTGAATATAGCCGTTAGGCTGTGTTCCTGTTTAATGCCTACTTGCCAAAGTTTGCAGAGAAGGTTCTGGTACTGTTCAGTGTTTTTGTTAATGAGTTGGCTAATGAAGCAGAGAGAATGCTTATGAAATTTGCACATGATACCAGGTGTGGAGGGGTTGCAAGCACTTTAGAGGGCAAGATTAGAATTCAAAAATACTTGAACAAAATGAACAGTTTTCTGCCATCAAGCAGATGACTATCAATGATAAGGGTGAAGTATTTCACTTCAGAAGAAAATATCAAATGCACTATTAAAAAGGGGGGAATAACTGACTAAGTGGTAGTACTGCTGAAAAGGATCTGGGCATTAGAGCGGTTTGAAAATTGAATACGAGTTAACAATGAAATGTAATTATGGAAAAGGCTAATATCTTTATGGGGTGTATTAATGGGAGTGTCATATGTCATATGAAATGTGTCCATTTCATTCTGCTCTGGTGAGGTCCCAGTTGGAATACTGTGGGCTGCGTTACAGGAAAGAGGTAGACAAATTAAAAAGAGCTCAAAGAGAGCAACAAAAATGATAAAAGGCTTAGAAAATTTGACCCATGATGAAAGGTTAAAAAGCTGGTTGTCTTTAGTTTGGGGAAAGTGGATTGAGGGGAAACTTAATAGCAGTCTTCAAATATGTTAAGGACTGTTATAAAGAGGACTATTTTCAGTTGTTTTCCATGTCCAGTGAAGGTAGGACAAGAAGTAATGAGTTTATCTGCAGTAAGGGAGATGCAGGTTAGATATTAAGAAAATCTTTGCATCTGTAAGGGCAGTTAAGGTCTGGAATAGGTTTCCAAGAGTTTATCAAAAATGTAGTTTGCATTTAAAACCAACTGATTTATGAAACAGAAAAGAAAGTGACAGTTTCCAGAGGGGTAGCCATGTTAGTCTGTTTACAGCAAAAACAATGAGACTCCTGTGGCACCTTAAAGACTAACATATTTCTTCGGGCATAAGCTTTCGTGGGCATCAACCCATTTTGTCAGATGCATGAAGTGGAAACTATAGTTGAGAGGTGTATAAACACATGCCAGGGTACAGGAGGAAAGGAAATGTTAGCTGCCAGTGACTTTAGCTCATTGCTTCTGGTCACAATCCTCTTCAGGTTTTTAGAGCTAGTAGAATTCATTCTCTCACTTCTCATTTTTATTCATAGATAGCAAAAGGAAAACAAGCTTTTTCAACTCCCATGTAGTTTCTCAGCTTTGAATGAATTAGTCCAAATTAAGAAAACACAATGCATCTTTAGAAGAGGCTGTCATCAAAAGCTTTTCTAGTCAGTAATACCTGGTACCAGGTCCTGAGCCAGTGACTTCCACCAGATCAGTGGTTTGACTTTTCCTGAATTTTGAACAGAATTCTTTATAACCTCATCTTTGATTGTGAAGGAATGAAAATTCTTTATCCTTTTTTGCCTGTAATATATTACTACAGTGAAAGTGTAGGACACTTTTTGGTTATCATGAACGTAAATGGCATATCCAGTAACAAAACTGTGCTTTCAGTTTCCCAAATGGTAGAACTGGAGAAAGAATAGAATATGAAAAAAAAAAAAACAGAGCTTGGGATGAAAGTGTTACTTAAATGGGTATCATTAAAGAGATGAGCCCAAACAAAAGTATTAGCAGCCTTTTACTTTCGTATTGGACATTATTGAATTTGGGCAAGGATGTCATGATATATTCTGAAATATTTTTAGCATTCTACATTTTTTATTTTTACAGTTTCAAGGGGGTAAAAAGGTAACCTGCTTCTGGCAATCATGCTGGCCATTAAGATAAATACTTCAAGCAAACTTCTGTGAATCATCCAGTAAATCATAGTCATGAATGTATTCTACTTGTTGCCAGTATACCAGGAACTTGGGGGGACGAGGTGTTTGAAGTCCCCCTAGAAATTCCAGACTGCTATGAGTAAAACTATGAAACACAAAGACAGAAGAATGTCAGCATTAACATACACTTGAGATACAGTTCAATTGTGGCTATGAAAAGTATTTTTTGGTGGGGGGTATGGGAGGAGAAAAACCAGCAATGTACTTATGCCATACAGGAGGAGGACAAGATTTGAGATCCACTGTAAAGGATGTGTGAATCTTTGTATGGCAAGGTTCACGGGACAGTGTCTTCACTCTCCTGGTGTAGTGAGATAGAAATGCACAGAAATTACTCTAGAGACTTTGGCTTGACTCCACTGCTGTGAATTCACCTAGGGACTGTCAAAGCACTATGTGAAGTAAAAACCTGTCTATGCTGACTTATGCTGGCCAACGCCTTACAACTAATTCCTTACCTTTTTTACCATAGATAAACTTTAGTTCAATCTTTTTTTTTCTTTGTAGGAAACATTTGCCGATCACCGATAGCTGAAGCAGTTTTTAGAAAACTTGTAACGGATGAAAGCATTGAAAATAAGGTCAGCCTTTTATTTTTACAGTTGCCAGAATTTACTTTCTCTTAACCAGTCAGTATTATGTAAGTCGTAGGAAGGAAAACATAAACATTTGAATTTGTTTTTCTGTAGTGGAGGATAGACAGTGCAGCGACATCTACTTATGAAATAGGAAACCCTCCTGATTATCGGGGACAGACTTGCATGAAGAAGCATGGCATTACCATGAATCATATTGCCAGACAGGTACTGTACTCTTCTTTCCTTTAAATGTGTATTTGTATGTGTTTTTTGTTGCAGTGGATGACAGACAGTGGTGCTGTTTCTGACTGGAACGTGGGGCGCTCCCCAGATGCAAGGGCTTTAAGCTGTCTAAGAAATCATGGCATTGAGACAGTCCATAAAGCGCGGCAGGTAGAAAAGAGTCAATTTTATTTTTTGACAGAATTAATAACTTAGCCATAATTACTTATGCCACTCGCAACAGCCATTTTTGAGTATATGGTACGTGTCAAATTAAATATTTGGAGTGATTGAACATAACCATTAAGTGGGATTTTCAAAAGCTCTTGGTATTGGCTTCACTCTTCTAGTTGTAGTCAATGGAAGGAGAGTTAGGCCAACAGCTGAAAACACCAAAACACTATCTTTAAATATGTAGTATTCTTTCTTTGAGGTATATTTCTTCTACTGAATAATTTTGCATTGTCTTGTCTTACGAGACAATAGCACATCCCATACAGGTGAAGGACCTGATGGGTACTTTGGAAGGGCAGCATTTATATCCTACAGGTACAATAGAGGCGATTGCTCTGCCCTGGTACTGCTGCCAGTACAATCAACATTCTTTAGGAGTTGTGGGAACTTGTGTCTCAAGGTAAGGAGCATAAGTAAAAATAATGTCAAAATAATTTCAAAGGAGAGTTACCAGTAAATAATCATAGAATCATAGGGCTGGAAGGGACCTTATAAGGTCATCTAGTCCAACTCCCTGCTAAAAGCAGGACCCCTCCCACTCGCTCATCCCAGCCAGGGTTTTGTCTAACTGGGTCTTAAATGTTTCCAAAGATGGAGATTCCACTACCTCCCTAGGTAACCCATTCCAATGCTTCACCACCCTCCTAGTGAGAAAGTTTTTCCTAATATCCAACCTCGACCTCCCCAGCTGCAACTAGAAACCATTGCTCCTTGTTCTGTCCTCTGTTACTACCGAGAACAGCCTAGCTCCCTCCTCTTTGGAGCACCTCTTCAAGTAGTTGAAGGTTGCTATCAAATCCCCCCTCAGTCTTCTCTTCTGTAGACTAAATAAGCCTAGTTCCTTCAGTCTCTCCTCATAAGTCATGTGCCCCAGCCCCCTAATCATTTTTGTTGCCCTCCACTGGACTCTTTCTAATTTGTCCACATCCTTTCTGTAGTGGGGAGCCCAAAACTGGACACAGTACTCCAGATGCGGCCTGACCAGTGTCGAATAGAGGGGAATTATCACATCCCTCAATCTGCTGGCAATACTCCTACTGATGCAGCCTAATATGCCATTGGTCTTTTGGCAACAAGGGCACACAGTTGGCTCGTATCCAGCTTCTCGTTCACCATAACCCCCAGGTCCTTTTCTACAGCACTGCTACTTAGCCGATTGGTCCCCAACCTGTAGCAGTGCATGGGATTTTTCCATCCTAAGTGCAGGACTTTTCACTTGTCCTTGTTGAACATTATGAGGTTTCTTTTGGCCCAGTGTTCCAATTTGTCTAAGTCTCCCTGGATCCTGTCCCTGCCCTCTAGCATGTCTACCGTTTCCCCCAGCTTGGTGTCATCCGCGAACTTACTAAGCACGCAATCTATCCCACCATCGAGATCGTTAATGAAAATGTTAAACAGAACCGGCCCCAGGACTGACCCCTGAGGCACTCATTATCGGTTGCGAACTGGACATTGAGCCATTGATTCCTACCCCCTGAGACCATTGATCTAGCCAGTTTTCTATCCACCTTACGGACCACTCATCCAATCCATACTTCCTTAACTTGCCGACGAGCATGCTGTGGGAAACCGTATCAAAAGCCTTGCTAAAGTCGAGGTATACCACGTCAATGGCTCTTCCCGCATCCACAAATCCAGTCATCTCATCATAGAAGGAAATCAGGTTGGTCAGGCACGATTTGCTCTTGGTGAATCCATGCTGACTGTTCCTGATCTCTCTATTTTCCTCCAAGTGTTTCAGGATGGATTCTTTGAGGACCTGCTCCATGATTTTTCCAGGAGCTGACACTCCCTGTGAAGACTGAAGTAAAAAAAGCATTGAGGCATCATCCACCACGAGGATACCTGCCCCATTCAGTAAGGGACTTATACCATCCCTGATCCTCTTCTTGTTACTGACATACCTGTAGAACCCATTCCTGTTATCCTTCACATCCCTTGCTAGCTGCAACTCCAATTGCCCTTTGGCCTTTCTGATTTTATCCCTGCAGTCCCGAGCAATATCTTTATACGCCTCCCTTGTCACTTGTCCAAGCTTCCACTTCTTGTAAGCTTCCCTTTTATGTTTCACTTCACAGCAGAGTTCTCTGCTAAGCCACGCTGGGCGCCTTCCACCTTTGCTGTTCTTTCTGCACATTGGAATGGTATCTTCCTGTGCCTTTAGCAGGGTTTCTTTAAAATACAGCCAGCTCTCTTGGATGCCTTTCCCCTTCAGATCAGCCCCCCAAGGGATCCTGCCCATCAGCTCCCTAAGGGAGCCAAAATCTGCTTTTCTGAAGTCCAGGGTGTGTGTTCTGCTTCTTTCCTTCCTTCCATTGATAAGGATCCTGAATTCTACCATCTCATCTTCCTAAACACTCTTGCTAAGAGTCAGGGCAGCACCATTTGCTTAATGGGAACGCTGAAATTTTGGAAATGCTCACCTCAATTTTATTTAATATGTTTCAAGGATTGCATTTCAGAGAGAGATACATTGAAGTAAATAACTTTGTATATTTAAGTGATTTAGACATTCAAATAAATGCATGTAATTCGTTTCCATTAACTACTCTCTGTGTATAGAGTATTCTTTCAGGACCTGACCTTTCTTGTCTTGAGCTTATACCACTAGTTCTTACATTTGACACAAGATCAAGTAGTTTTGTTAGATTCTTTCCTTTCTGTTCCCTTCAGAATTTTGGTGCACCTTACTGCAGTCATCCTTTATTTTCTCCATTTCCAAAAAGTATGTACTTAGTTCCTCTAACCTTTCCCTTTGGAACTAACCTTTCTGACTACATTTTCTCAATCATACTGTTTGCCCTCCATTGACCCTTCTAGTCTCTAATCTTTATGTAATAATGCAAACAGAATTGAACATTACTTCCTATTGCAATTTTTCCTTCTTGTAATACTGAACGATTCTATCTGTCTTTTCCATTTACAAGTACCAGATTTTTTTTTTTAGTGCTGATACAGCATATTTACTTCTATTTTACATGGGTTCACTGATTTTCAAATTCACTTGTGAAGCTGTTTCAGTTACAATGGTGAAAAGAGGAGGTCTTCCGGGCTTCCTGTGAGAACTCTCCTTTGGTTTTTGTAGACGACTTACGAGCAGTTAAACAACTAAAAAGAAACCAAATTTTAAATACACTCATGTTTCCATTCTGCATGATTGCTTCAGATCTTCCTTTTGTTAAGTCGTATTTGGGTTTTGGGGTGGAGGGGTTTTTTGTTGGTTGTTTTTTGTTTGTTTGTTTTTAGGAATATAAATGCAACCGTGAACAAATTTGTGAAAATACTTAGAACAAATATATATTTCCTCTCCTTGCGCCTATAACTAAGCACAGATATACATTGGGGGGGGCGCTATGACAGGCTGGCAATGTTTGTCTGAGACAGTCTGCCCATTATGATAGTATTGATTCTGCTGGAAAAGGGGTAACAAGGAGATTTTTTTTTTTTTTTTTTTTTTTTTTTTTTGGAGGCAAAAACAGCAGTTGAGTATCTAAAGTCAATAAGAGTCGAACATCTAACTGTGATTTATACCTTTGAAAATTTCCTCCAGTTTCTTCTGACTCGCTGATTAAAGAGATGGTTTGAGGCCACACCTAGCAAGTCCCTCTAGGAAGTGTGTGGGCTAGGACGTAATGAAGTAGAATTTTTGGAAGCAGCCAAACGTAGAGCAGTGATTCTCCAACTGTGGTATGTGTACCGCTGGCAGTACGTAGGCCACCTCCCAATGGTACATGTCCACCTGCTGCTGGCCAGGAGCTGCTTCAGCACTGCCAACCCCCAAATAGCTTAGCAGCCTGGCTGTTCTGTCACCACTCCATCCTCGGAGCCATAGCAGCTGGTCAGGAGCCACTCCAGTGCCGACTCCACACCCAGGCATGTGGTGGCTACTCCCCTTACCCATTCCCCCATTTCACCTCTTCTCTCTGGCCCTATAGGTGGTGGCATTTTATGTTGGTGGTATGCAACGTGGTAGAGTTTAGAAACACTGGTAAAGAAAAGATTGGAGCTGAATTTTGTTTCTTTGTTAATAAAGCCAAATCCAAGGAAGGAGTTGAGCATGTGGATATCTTTTTACAGCAGATTGGGAAAGTCATCTGCTGGTTGGAAAATAACCAAACACATTAAGGATAATTTATTCTTCTCTTGTCTCCTTAATGGTGTCCAACTACTGTTACTATTTCATGTAATTAAACACTACAGTTCTTCAAACTCCTGTGCATATAACTATCACTCATGGTGTGATTGCACCCCTGGCATGGTTCAGAAGCTACTAAAGTAGTGTCCAGTAGTGGTCACACATGCACCCTTCATGTCCTTATGCCCCTCTACTAAGGAGGTAAAAGTCAGCATGACCCAGCTAATCCCCTTAGTAAGTTCCTTACAGCCACCTTTGGGCAGAGAGCAGAAACAAAGTAGCATCCACCTTGGTTACATAGTTAGTGTATACTATTCAGCTTTTTTGTTAGTCAATTTCATTTTAGTCCATTCAGGCTGGCTTTCAGCCTGCTGAGGCTAATCAGTTTAATCTATTAGCAGTTGAAAACAAACAAAAACTAGTGTTTGAGATAGGATTCAAGTACAGTCTTATGCAAGATCCTCATTTACCAGGATTTAAGTCACGTACATCATGTCAGAGTTACTCCTATCACAGATGGACTCAACCTGTGCTTTATTTTTCATAGGAGAAGCTCACATTCCATCCCAGTGCACTGTTTGTATAACACTTTTGAAAGTCAAGGGAATATAGACTCAGACTAGTCCTCCTGGAGAAATCAGTAAGGCCTCAGTCTGACTGACCTTCAGCAGCTTCGTAGATACTCAAGAATGCTCTCTGGGACCCAGCCTGTTAGTGCCACCCAAGTCAGGGAGTTATCTATAATCTCTCTGCCACTAGCAGACACTGCTCTACTAAGAGCCCTAAGTTTTGTGCATTGGAACAATCAGTTACCCTGCTGCCCACAGAGTTAGACCAAGAACATAATGGCCATACTGGGTCAGACCAATAGTCTGTCTTGCCTGATATCCTGTCTTCTGACAAGTTTCAGAGGGGTAAACATGTTTATCTGTATATAGCAAAAACCACCAAAGTCCTCTGGCACATTAAAGACTAACAAATTTCTTCAGACATAAGCTTTCATGGGCTGCAACCCACTTTGTCAGATGCAATCCATATCATCAAATGTACTGTATCCTGACAGTAGCCAGTACTAGATGGTTCAAAAAAAAAAAAAAAAATGAACAGAACATGGCAGGTATAAAGTGATTCATCCTTTTTCATAGAATCATAGAAGATTAAAGTTGGAAGGGACCTCAGGAGATCATTTTGTCCAGTCCCCTGGTCAAAGCAGGACCAACCCCAACTAAATCATCCCAGTCAGGGCTTTGTCAAGCTGGGCCTTAAAAACTATGGATATTGATTCCACTCTTGTTCTTCAGTTCAAATTTCTTACACTCGGAGGTTTAGAAACACCCAAAACATGGAGTTGCATCCCTGATCATCTTGGCTAATAGCCATCATTGGACCTATCCTCCATGAATTTACCTCATTCTCTTTTGAACTGACTTACACCTTTGAATTTCACAGCATCTCCTGGTACAGACTTCCATAAGCTGTGCATTGTGTGAAGAAGTACTTGCTGCCTATTTCATTGTGATCGGTGGTTCTTGTTTTATGTGAAGGGGTAAATTATACTTCCTTACTTACTTTCTCTACATCACTCATAATTTTATAGATTTCTATCATATCCTGCTTTCATTGTCTCTTTTATAAACTGAACAGTCTCAGTCATTTTCATCTTGCCTAATCTGAAAGCTGTTCCATCCTCCTAATCACTTCTGTTTCCCTTCTCTGTAGATTTTCCAATTCTAATACTTTTTTGGAGAATAGATGATCACAACTGCACAGTGTTCAAGATGTAGGCATACCATGTATTTATAAAATGACATGATGGTATTTTCTGTCTTTTCTATCCCTTTCCTAATGTTTCCTAAGATTGTTAGCTTTTATAATTGCTGCTGCACATTGAACAGATGTTTAAAGAGAATTATCCACAATGCTTCCAAGATCTTTAAGTGGCAACAGTTAATTTAGATCACTTCATTTTTTGGTATGTTTTCCAATATGCATCATTTTGCAGTAATCAATATTGAATTCAGTTGCCATTTTGTTCACTAGCCATCCAGTTGCGCGAGATCCCTTTCTAACTCTTCGCAGACAGCTTGGGGCTTAGCTGTCTTGAATAACTTTGTATTGTCTGCAGACTTCGCTATCTCACCCCCTTTTCCAGATCATTTATGAATATGTTGAACAGGACTAGTTCCAGTACAGATCCTTGGGGGACCTGCTGTTCACTTCTTTCTCTGAAAACTGGCAGTTTATTCTTAAACATTTTTGTTCTTTTAGCAATTTACTGATCCATGAGAGAACCTTCCCCCCTCATCTCATAACTGCCTACTTTACCTAAAAGCCTTTGCTGAAGGATCTCGTCAATGGTTTTCTGAAAGTCCAAGTACACTGTATCCATTGGATCACCCTGGTCCATGTGCTTGCTGATCCCCTCAAAGAATAGATAGATAGATTCTAAAGAATTTAATAGATTGGTGAGACATGAAATTGCTTTACAAAAGCTATATTCTCTCTTCCCCAACATATCATGTTCATCTATGTGTCCGATAATCCTGTTTTTTATTATAGTTTTCAACCATCTTACCTGGTACTGAAGTTAGGTTTACTAGCCTGTAATTGCCAGGATCACCTGTGGAGTCGCCTCTTTTTTTTAAAAAAAAAAAAAAAAAAAAAAAAAATCATGTTGGAGATATCCAGTTATCTGGTATAGAGACTGATTTAAATGGTATGTTCCCATACCATAGTTCTGCAATTTTCATGTTTCAGTTCCTTCAAAACTCTGGGTGAATACTTTCTGGTCCTGGTGACTTATTACTTTTAATTTATCAATCTATTCCATAACCTCTTCTGTTGACACTTCAATCTGGGACAATTCCTCAGATTTATCACCTAAAAAGAATGGCTCAGATATGGGAATCTCCCTCATTCCTCTGCAGTATAAAGGCTGATGAAAGAATTTATTTAGGTTCTCTCCAGTGACGTTATCTGTCTTGTGTACTTCGTTAGCACCTCGATTGTCTAGTGGTCCCACTGATTCTTTAGCCAGCTTGCTTTATTTGATGTACTTAAAAAAAAAAAAAAAAAAAAAAAAATGTTGGTGTTTTTTGTTAGTTGCTCTTCAAATTTTTTTTGGCCAGCCTAATTGTACTTTTACACTTGACTTGCTAGAGTTTATGCTATTTTCCTCAGTAGGATTTGACTTCCAATTTTTAAAGGATGTCTTTTGTCTCTAATCATCTTTTACTCTGTTTAACTATGTCCTCTTGCTCCCCTTCCTTTTTTTTTTTAAATTTGGGGTATAAGTTTAGTTTGAGCCTCTATAATGGTGTTTCTAAAAAATTGCCATGCAGCTTGCAGACATTTCATTCATGACTGTTCCTTTTATTATCAGTTTAACTACCGTATTTTTCGGACCATAAGACGCACCTGACCATAAGACGCACCCAGTTTTTAGAGCAGGAAAACAAGAAAAAAATATTCTGAACCAAATAGTACCGGTAAACTAAATAGAAGAGAAAAGGAAGGGAAGAGAAAGGAAGGCAAAGAAGAGAAAAGGAAGGAAAGAGAAAGGAAGGCGAAGAAGAGAAAAGGAAGGGAAGAGAAAAAGAAAGAGAGAAGGAAAGAAGCAAATATGAGAGATGTTAAAGGGTCAAAGCGAATCACATACATACAAATGATTTAAAGTTCATGAAAAGCAGTTTGCAGGTTTGCTCCTCTGGAGTTTGCAGGCTTCTTCCTCTGGTAAACACCCAGCACCAGGGTGGGCCTCAATCCTTTGTTCAGTCTCAGAGGAATAGTTCCAGAGACATGTTTAAGTCCTAGTGGCTCAACAGGTTTTCTTCTTCGGCTCATTATACTGGGGAGCTTCCTTAATGGGCCATTAAGGAGACAATGGCCAGGTAGACATTCAGTCTGGGGAATTTTCCCAGCCTTACACAAGTTAAAATATAACAATCATATTCCTAACTTCTAATATGAATAAAAATCCTACACATAAACTATATAATCATTCCCCACAAATTATTACCTTTCTATTGACACCAAACATGGCATAGTTCCTATGGATTATAACAATCATAAAATATTAATACAAAATAATATCATAAATGGTTCCTTAAACCCTGACAGCGTCACATATTAATACAAAATAATATCATAAATAGTTCCTTAAATCCTGACAGCGTCACAGGGGGGCCAACCCCAGCCGAGCCTGCCCCGTCCGGCAGGGGTGTGGGTTTGTTTGAGTGTGTGTGGGGTTGTGAACTGGGGGAGTGGCCTAGTGGCTTGGCCAGGGGGTGGGGGCTAGCAGGGAGTGGGCTGGAGGGCCACAGCCCTGGATCTTTTTGCTATCCAGCAACGCCCCCTGGCGGGAACACTGCTTGCTGGACAGCATTCGGACTATAAGACGCACTCTCATTTTCCCCCCACTTTTGGGGGGGAAAAAGTGCGTCTTATGGTCCAAAAAATACGGTAACTGTTTAACTCTACTTTTTTTGTGCCATTCCCCTTTTTGAAAGTAAATGCTACTGTGGAGGGCTTCTTTGGTAATTTCCCCTAACAAGGATATTAATATTAATTGCATTATGATCACTATTACTGCATGGATCAGCTGTATTCACAGCTTGGACCAAATCCTATGCATCACTTTGTACTATATCAAGAATTGCCTGGCCCCTTGCGGTTCTAGGACTGGTTGCTCCAAGAAGTAGTCATTAATGGCATCTAGAAATTTTACTACTTCATCCCATCCTGAGGTGACATGTACCCAGTCAATATGGGGATAGTTAAAATCCCTCATTATTACTATGTTTTCTGCTTTTGTAGCATCTCATCTCCCAGAGCCATTTCACAGTCACTATCCCTGTCAGGTGATCAGTAGACTATTCCCCATGGTATACTCTTGTTATTGAAGCATGGAACTTCAGTCCAGAAAGAGTCTATGGTGCGGTTTGATTCATTTAAGATTTTTAGTATATTTGACTCCATGCTTTCTATGACCTAGCTTGTACTGCTGTCAGTGGACAACAGGAGACAGTTGTTGACTTCCTTATTTTGCCATATGTGGCTTCTCCACTGTGCTGTGTCAATGGGTGATAAAATCCGGTTGACGCAGCCTTACTTTTTTCAGGGGGGTGGACTTGCACTCCAGTTGACACCATACTTCTGGGATCCCATAGACTAGTTCAGTATTCTTGATTTGCAAAACACATTTTCATGTTGCAATACATCCCTCGCACAAGAAACATTTTCATTTCCAAATATTGAGAAATCATTTTCAATTACACCCCTTTCTGTTTGGACTCTTAACTGGACCCAAGTGTTCACAAAATTTCTCTTGGGAGTATCGCCCATTTTCATCATCTAGAGATGTGTTCCCACACTTTGATAATTGGTTAATCAAGGAAGGGTCAACTCAACAGGTCACAGACTCAGTAAGATTGATCTTGCATCTGTTTTCAAACTTGGGTCTATAGATTAAGCTAAAGACATCCTACCTGGTTCCATCTCAGTCCATAGAATTTATAGGCATGCTGCTGGAGTTCTTGGAATGTAAAGAGACAGTCCAAAACTTACCTGGCATAATGTTAAACCTGCTCTCATTCCAGAGAACTCCAGTAAGGAGCATTTTGAGGCTGGTAGGCCCCATGGCCTCATCTACTTGTACGACACTCATCATAGGACTGTGTCTGAGACCTCTTCAGTCCTGGTTTAAGTTGGTTTGCCGTCTGAATATTCACAGCATGAATAGATTAGTAACAGTTCCTCAGAAGTTCCTTTCATACTCTTGTTGGTATCTATAACTAGACCAATGTCTGTCACTCAGATATTTAGTCTGTGATACATCCCCAAAGGTCTGGGGAGTTCATCGAGGTTGATTCCAGATCCCTAAATGTCCATTGATTGTTCAGACCATATAAATGTTTTAAAATAGAGAGCAATTTGGTTTGCCTGCATAACATTTCTACCCCTGATAAAGAAGCAAAGAGTACAAATTTTGATGGGTATTTCAGCATTTTACTATGTAAACAGATTGGAGCAAAGTCAAGTCCTATGGCTGTAGAAATGGTTGATCGGTCACAACATAGACCTGATAACTCTTTATATCTCCAGGGAATCCAATGCATTGGTGGAACAGGAATAACCAGAAAAATTATAGTCCATTCTGAAGACAGTGTTAAAAATATTTCAGATTTGGAGATTCCCAGAAATAAATCTTTATGTAGCTAAAGTCACCAAGAAGTGTCCCTTGTTTCACTGTCGTGGAACTTGGTGTAATGGTGTTCTAGTCTAGGAGATGTTTCTAGTCCCTTGATTGGGTCATACACTATAGGCATTTCCTTCCTTCTAATCTCCAAAGTACTAAGAAAAGCGAGACAGGACAGAGCTCTGATGATTCTCATGACTTCAGCATGGCCTTGTCAATTTTGATATGCGGATCTACTGTAGCTGGCCATTCAACAACTGATAACTTTTTGCCTATTGATAACCATAATCTTCCATGACTCTGGATTGTACTCCATCTGGATCCAAAATGCCTTCACCTCCTGGTATGGAGGCTATCCAGTTAACATCATGTATAGGGGATGTTTTGGTGAGGTTCAAGATGTCATCATGGAGTATGGGAAGCTGTCAACCAGAAAAATCATACTGTACTTTTGAAAGCATTCATCCTTATGGATTAAGACAAAGCAATCCAGTCCTCTAAAATGGTCCGTTCTGTTAATTATACCTCTCCTATCATTATACTATGCAGGACTCTTGTTCAACTCGATCAAAGTTCATCTTCCTGCATTTTTTACCTTTAATTCCTGTTTTCACGGTCATTCAGTATTTTCCCATTTTACAGTTAAAATATTTCTTTAAAAAGGTTGAACATCTTTCCACCAATTAAAGATATACCACCTGTGAATCAATCTCCTCTCAAAAATTATCTAAATGGATTGCAGACTCTACAAGAAATTCTTATCTTATGAACAAACTTCAGCCTCGGCTCAAGTAATTTCTCATTCCACCAAATCACAAGCAGCCTCAACAGCGTGCCTCAGTAGGATACCAGTTGCAGAAATTTACAGAGTAGCAACTTGATCTTCAGTGCATACATTAACCAATCATCATTCCTTGGTATCAGTATCCAGAGCAGATGCAGAATTGGAAAGAACAATCCTACAATCTCTATTGCATTGAGCTCCTAGCTCCCACCACCTCAGTCACTTAATTGTTTGTTAATCACCATGAATTGGAGCTACATGTACAGGAACTCTAAAGAAGAAAGAATGATAGCCTTATAGTAACTGACTTTTTCAAGATGGTCTGTGCATGTAGATCCCACGACATGCCCTCCATTCCTACAGCTCAGAGATTTTGAGATTGTGAGTAGTGAGAACTGAAAGGGTGAGTGGGTTGTGCTGCCATTGGAAATGCCTTTGATCCTAAGGACATAAAGAACACATGTTCAATCAATACTGGACACTGATTTTGGAGCATCTGATCTCCTATGCAGATGGCATGACCACTCCATGAGAGGGATCCACATGAACAGAACATTTTAAGAATCACAGTTACTATACGGTAAGTAACTATTCTTTTCCTGCAGGGAAGATATGGGGTAGAGGTGAGCGCCACAGTGCCTTCCAAGAGGTTGCAGAAGATAGTTTATTAATTATGCACACTCATGAATAAAACTTTTTATTTTCCTACATATTCATGAGCTGAATCATGCACAAAATCTACACTAGTTACTATATGTAGAGAGAGTCTTTGTTGGGTACTTCCTTGCTTTATGGATATAGGTAGAACATTCCTCTGCTTCCTGAGTGTCTTACTACAGTAATGCCTGATATAAGACAATGCTTAAAAATGCAAAATACAAACAAGAAGAGGTTTTTCTTAATAGGTTGCATGTTACTGTGCTCATTCACACACCTTACAATTCATCCAGTCGTCCCTGTGCCCCCCCCCCCCCCACCACTGGTGCATGCTCACTCAACAGACGCTGCAGCTAGGCAGCTCCCACTCTGAGATTAATTGTTTAAATGTTGGATTAATTCGCTAAATGGTGGGTCTTCTGCTCACTCTTTAAACATTTAAATGTTTTTTCACTTACATCCCTGGCTCACAAGGAAAGTTTTATGTATTTTGTTTTCCAAATCCTTATTTAACAATACCTGTTCTTCACCTACTCTTTTAAAAAGTAACTGGAGTTTGCTGACATATGCTTTGTGTTCAGCTGCTACAGACACATAAGAGAAAATGCAAGGTAATCATGCATGGCTGCATTGGCATCATTGATAATGTTGGTCCATAACTTAAATTTTATATAGATTTTATGTACAGTTGATCTGTATTCATCTTAGTTTTATTTTTGATATCTTCGACACAACAATAATTGTGAAAGATTATTTTCAGAGGGGCCCAGATTTAAGAGCTGAGTGTTGTCAGGGAAAGCCTATAGATGTTTTATTAGAGTTGCTAGGAAAACAGAGCTATTACCACTGCAAAAATATTTTTGTAGGTCAAAGGCACAGTCTAAATAAAGTGGATAACCTCCTCTTCACTTGTTCTAATTATCAAAAACTCTAACTGAGATTATATTGAGACTTCCATTCTAACCCTTTGTTTCTCGATTCCCAATTCGGGGAGAAAAATTCCCTACATCAGTGAAATGTTTTGTCGATCTTGGAATGTGGGTGCATGGGTGTTTATATGTACACCCCTGCCCCCATAGACACAAAGTTCAGATTTTCCACTGACTGTAAATGTATTTATTGGACACTTTTTTTTCACTTGCTTCCCTTGCTTTACCTAATTCCTTCCAAAAGTACATTTACAGGACCTAACTTTCAAGAAGCAGAATTATGATACTATATATGCAATTGTGGACAGAACTATGCAGTATTGATGTTGGTTATTTATGTAGCTAATTTCATTGTCACAATGCAAACCCCAATATCAATGTGGTGCCCCAGTACAAAATGTGGCTGAAACTGATGTAGGTCTTGCCTGTCCTGCAAAAGATTTTTAGTATAACCTAAGGTATGAATTTAAACCAGTATGGTTGTACTAGCATAATAACCACTCACATAGACAGTCTTGTCTGGAATAAGAATTGCTTTTTTAGTTTAGTGTGTGTCGGTTAGAAATGTATGTAAGCTAAACTGAACACAAACACTCTTATTCTGGAACACGAGTATATGCTGGGTTATATCTTTATAATTATCAAAAATTATAGATGAGCCCTTGCTGTAATTGCATTAAATCCCTCTTTATGCTGGTGCAGCATATCTACCTGAAGAGTTGGTAGCAATGTAACTAAAAATCAATTTAATTTCAACAATACAAATTATCTTACTGTATGCAAGACCTTAAAGACTTACTCATTCATTGGCAACTTACTGACAGTGGACACTTACACACTGTGTGAATTTGGCTTATCCTGATTGTGTAATTTTCGTGCTTAGGAGACAGTAGAAAAATGTATAGGAAAAATAAGTAATTGATATTTTGGTGTGCAAGTATGCAAGTTAAGGTAGCCCCCTCAGCCTATTTTAACTTAACCCTTTTAAAAAATGTTTTAATTGTAAATGTTACCAGGTTATACTCTTTAGCGCATTAAGTCATTGAAAAACAACTGAAGGGACTCTAGCCTGCATCACGTTGCATACTTCTGATTTTCATCTGATATCTGAGTTTGTATCTAAACCCTATCTTTATACACAAATATTTAGGCAGTGATTAGGCAAAGTAATGATATATTATCAGGGCAAAATAATTTGTTCCTTGTCAGGTAACTACTGAAACATAAATATTGTCTACTTTTTAATTCAGAAGAACAAAACATGATTGAAAACAGAAAAATTAAAATAGGAAGTGGTTCAACTTTGTTATTCCTATTTGTTGCTGCAGTTTTTCAATAGTAATGGTAGTCTGAAAAAGTGTTCTGTGTAAGCTCAAAAGTTTGTCTCCAACAGATGTTTGGCCAGTAAAATATATTACTTCACTAACCTTGTGTCTCATTTTCTGAGGGACATATAAAAATCATTGCAGTCTTGGTTTACTTTTTACAAGTTTGTGAGTGGAGTACGAATTTTTATAACTCTGGATGAGTAAGTGTGACAGTCTGTTCACTTGGGTTTGAAAAAATAATTGTTTTTTTTTAAAGAAGCTATGCTGTAAAAGTGCAACTGCATATTTTAATTTTAATCATTGTTCATTGTTTTGTTAAAATAATTACCATTGGTCTGAAGGTTAGGTCTTGGACTCAGAATGTACTAAAGAAGTTGCTGGTTCCCAATTCCATATTTATACTTGTCATTGCTCAGCATTAAGAATTGTAAAATAGCAACTTTTTCTTTTGCATGGTTGGGTTTTATTTTTTTAATTGTATTGTAAAAAAACAACAATTCTGTTTAATTCCAGGTCACTAAAGATGATTTCCTTACATTTGATTATATACTTTGCATGGATGAAAGCAACCTCAGGTAATGTAAGGTAGTATGTAGTATGGAGATTTTGATTTGAATATCTGCCTTTGTAGATGATCATAAATCCAGAAGATGGGCCTGATTGTTTTAGTGCCTAATGTGCAGTTTTTTGCAGTTTTTCTTATGACTAATAATTAGGCTTGACAGACTTGGATGTATAAATTTCAACTAATGAGATGTTTATTTTTAAGCATTTTCTTTTTTTCAATTTCTATTTATTTAAATTTTCACAGCTGGAGAAAATGATTGGGGGGGGTCATACTTTTTTATGACAATAGACATTGAGAATTGAAAGTTAATTTATAACTTAAATTGCCAACATATGTCAAAATATATAATGTAAATATACTTAAATCAAATTCTAAGTTCCTCTTTGTGTCCTTCTGGGTGCTCTGCTTTAAGTGTGCATGAACCTCTGCGTCGTCTTGATCAGAGATTTTTGGTAGCGGTGCTTGTTCATTCAACCTTTGCATGTGCAATACACATCCTTGTGCCCTGTTCTCAGACTGTATAGGATTGTGTAGACAAACTAACCTCAATTCCGTTTTCACCACCTTTGGGTTGAGATGTAGTCTAGGCTGTGCCTGTTTGCCTGCTTTATTAATATTTAGCTGTGTAGTTTAGTACCTTAGAATTGGAGCATTTGTTCCCTTTTTTCTTCTTTTCTTTAAAAAAAGAAGAAAGAAAGAAAAAGTATTCTTCCCCTCATTAAAAGATTTGAATATTTAAATATTTTTTCTTTTGTCAGAGATGTTGAGCTTCCTGGGCTTTAAAAGGTGCCTCTTGTGTCAAGAATCAACACACGTTAGTTACAGACACTCCCACTGCATGCATTGTTTGGGACACTTACATTCCTAGGAAATGTAAGATCTACTCATTAAGAGCTTGTGGCTTGAGGGCCACAAATATAATTTTTGCAACCCTGCAGGGCAACCAGTCTATTTAATTAAAATTTAATTTAAATGTAATGAATTCAATTTTAATTAAATAGACTGCTGGCCCTTCATGGTTGTAAAAATAGTATTTGTGGCCATTCAGCCAAAAAGGTTGGGAACCACTGCTCTAAACATACAAACTGATGCTTGCTGCTGTAGTCAGGGATTGATCCTGAGATAATCCAATCAGTTTACCTTCACACCCTTTACTTGCAGCAAACTGTTTGCAAAAGCTATTAAAAGGTTCTGTTCCTTTAGGAGCAGTTTTAAGCAACACATCATTTTCCACAGAAATTTTGTCCTTTCCCTGATCAGAGGGGGTGGTTCTAAAGAACGATTCTCTTGAACAACAGACTCCTCCTGGGTTCAGTTAAGTCCAAAACCATACTTTAAAAACAGATTGGAACATGAAACTGCAGAATTGGAATTCATATGCAAACTAAATACCTTCAGACAGTTCGAATAAAGATCTTGAATTGCTGGGCCATTACAAATGGTGATTTCCCCTCAACTACTCTTCTCAGCTCTTGCTTACAGCTCTGGCCTCCCTGTAATGCAGAGGTTCTGAATCACTATGCAGGACATATTAGTGTGTCGCCACACCATGGCAGGTGTCACGGAGAGCCAGGGAGATGGCTGGATTCAGCCTGGGGGAAGTGGGCTGGTGTGTCCTCTAGAGTCATGACATACCACCAAGTGTGTCACAACCTGCAAAAGATTGAGAACCACTGCTCTAACACAGTTTGGATTAAAACTGCTTGTTACTTTGCAGAGAGAGGCTAGCAATCTATCCATCTGGATTTGTTTAAATTAACCTAGGAAAATTAACACTTCTCTGTATCTCTATATTTAAAGCTAACATGCTATTTTTTTCCATTTCATGCATCTGACGAAGTAGGATTATGCCCATGAAAGTTCATGCAATAAATAAACTTGTTAGTCTTTGAAAGTGTCACAGGGCTCCTTGTTTGTTTTGCTGAAATAGAGTAACACGGCTACCTCTCTGGAACTTGTCACCACTCAGACTTTCTAAATAGATCTCTACATGTGTAATTGCCAGGTTAGAGTTTAGCTCAAGTTACACCTCCCTCAAGTGACTGTGCATTCTACTAGATCATAGTTTACATCTGTAGCCTTAATCAAATTTGTTCTGTTTGCTGAAATCTACAGGACTGCAGGACTACAGCAGTGGTCCTCAGTGCATACATCTTCCAAGCGTTATGCCCTAATTCATGCTGCAAGATCAGATGTGACAAAAGGCAATGTACGGTAGTTCTTTTTCTGTGGTGGGCTTTATTTTGAAATTCCCACCTCCTTAAAGGGTTACAGCGAGAGTCGCTGAAAATGGAGCACCCACAAGGATACTCTCCACAGGGAGAGGTTACTCATGTTGTGCAGTAATTGGAGTTCTTCAAAATGTGTTCCCCTGGGGTTTTCCACTACCCACCATCCATCCATTCCTTTTCTGAGCTGTCTCTGGTCTTCACTGTAGCGAAGGAACTGAGGAGGTTCACTCACTAAGCTCTATGTAACCTTAGTACGCATCACAGGGATATGTAGGGCACATGTCTGAGCTGAACAGGTGTGTTTACCAAAAACCTCTAGTCAGAGATGCATGAGTGCACCCCAGGGATGCACATCTTAAAGAACTTCATTTAATGCATGAAGTGAGTAACCACTTTAAACAGTGTTTTCTTACCTGTCAGAAGTAAAAATTAACTATCAGTGTAAAATTTTTGTCAGTTTGTCTGTATGGTGAAGTTGGCCTATACAAACAATTACCAATAAATATCTAATCCTTCCAAGACTAGTCATAAACTGTGAGGAAAGGGTATTTACCTGGAATGTGTTCAAATTGGTGTGCTTATTTATATAATGTATGTTTGAATATGGAAAAAACAATTTTATTTTTACAGAAACTATAGGGGTATCAAACTGTGGGACACTCTAATTCAGACTGAATCTGGATTTCCTAATTTTTAAGTCCTGAAATTTTTTATCAACATAGTCAATCTATTTACAAATGGGTGTGGTTAAAATAGGTCATAAGACTTGTCTGAGAATTTGGAAAGAATTCAAGCTTCTTCTTTGTTAAATTAGAAATTATTGTTCTTTCTTAGTATGGCAGGATTATTCAGCCCACATATTGCCAGCAATGGTAGGTATTCTGAACGCCAAATTTCAGACATGCAGTTTTATAGCCACTGAAGCATAGCATAGTTTATATTCCATAGGTCATTTCCACAAGGAAAAAAAATACTTGGATATCTTCATCATTAAAGATAATGTAGAAAGGCTTACGGTTTGGTTGGGGGTAGGGAGAGAGATGGAGTTTATTATCCTAGGAAAACTAATGCTTATTTGCTACTATTCATTTTAGCGCTGGGACCATGTTGAGCTTAGTAAGAGTGCATGGCAATAGCTAACTAATTTACTAATTTGGATAGCAGTAGCAACATTTCTGTTTAATTAGGGAGTGCATTTGTTGTCCTTTGCCGAGTACTTAAATGGGAATGAAATTCTAAGCAACACCACTTTTAAAGGAATCAGGATTTAAAGACTAAAAAATAAAGATGAAATTATAAAATCAGACTATTTTGAACTGGCACACCTTTTACCACACACTCATGCAAGCACTCAGAGTTTGGCACTTCAACTGACTGAAATGACTAAAGGGCCTACTTCGGTGACTTCCTTCCAATTCCATTTAATAAGTTTAGATTGGTGTCCTTGCCACTTACCAAGATGTCATTGATACAATGGAAAAAGCTGTATTGAACCAAGTGGGGAGAAAATTGGAAATGTAGACTTGGAATGATTTCAGAAGAGTTTAAAAACATTTGGGAGAACTGAATTCATTCTAGCTCCTGCCAATGAAGCTGCAGCACAACAGTGGGAAGAAGAGATTGCTTTTTCCCTCAGTTGCCTCTACGATCTACATTACCATACTGGAGCTCAGATTTAGGCCCCAGTTGTCCAACTTCCCCGAGGAACAGCCCTATGTGCTCCAAGTGGTTCTACTAGAATAAGTCACCTCCTCCCCCCCCCCCCCCCCCCCGGCATTCTTGTTGCTTACATAGTACAACTGTGAGAAGGACACGTTTACAGATTTGAACGGTTTTCATTCCTCCCCTCTTTCTGAATAAGAGCATTTTGCTTGCTTCTATAGATGAGTTGTGTTGAGAGATTTAAAGTGCGACTGGTTAGCTATCATAGCTGACATTGGGTCAAGTTTTATAGAAGAACTTTGGTTTTTACATCGTAGGAGCAAAATTTCTTGTTTTAACCTCTAAATATCCTTTCTAACTTCTTTGAGAAGAATTAATAGGCAAATGTGCAGCTAACTGGGCTGATTAAAATATAAAGCTAGAGATTATTGGTAGATATGGGGAGGCAGGGCCATCCCTGGGGGGGCAAACAGGGCAATTGCCCTGGGCCCTGCAGTTACGTGGGCCCCGCACTGTCCCGCTCCCAGCGGGGCAGTGCAGGGCCCACGCGCACCGCAGCCCTCCTCCCACAGCCAGCCTACTGCCTTCAGCAGTGAGCCGAAGGCAGTGGGGCGGGCCGGGAGGACTACGCCCGGCCCTTGGGCCAGCTGTCCCTGCCGCCAGGGCGGAGCAGGCAGGCCCAGGGGCGGAGCATGTGGGGCCCGGCCTCTGAGCCAGCCTGCCCCACACGGCCGGCGCCCTCCGCCCCGCAACAGGCGGCAGCTGGGGTCTGGGCCGGCTTACCGCGCCAGCAGCCTCTGCTTCCCGGCCCAGGGCTGGCTCCCTGGGGTGACAGGGCCCCGCTTCGGCCAATTGGCCCTGGGCCCCGCTCCCCCCACAGGACAGCCCTGTGGGGAGGTAGGAACTAATAGCATAGTTGAGGGCATTTTTTATTTGTAAACCAATAAAAATTAGGTCTAACTTAGAAGTGTACATAATTTCACCTTGATCACTATATATTCAGTTATTGTTATTTGTTCTCCCCGTCTCCGCATCTTGACTTTAGATTTTAATTTGAGCTAGGAGCAGGGACTACTTACATGACTGTGCAAAGCCTACCACAGTAATACTTAGCTCTTGTATAGCATTTTCCAGCTGTGCATCTCAAAGTGCTTTATAAAAGGAAGTGTCATTGTCACTATGATTTTACAGACAGCAAAACAAAGCACAGGGAGGTGAAGTGACCTTGCCAAGGGTCATGCAGCGAACAGGTGGAAATTGGGAACAGAACTCAGCTTACATGAGTCCCAGTCCAGTGTTCAGTTCACAAGACCACAGTAAGGATTGAACTGAACTGAAATGTCTAAGTTCTAGCATAATACAAATAATAAGTGAAATTGCAGCTATCAGTGCAGAACCTGAGTAGCAGTTGTTTGGAAGAGTAGTCAGTAAAATAATTTCTGACAGCAAATTGCAGCGCAACTTAATTTTTTCAGTACAAACTGGAAAAGGATGAGAGGATTTTGGAGCAGAAATTTATAATATAACCAGCTCATGCTGTTCATCACGATGAAAGTCATAGTGTGGAGCTACACCTTTTCTAAAGGTACTAGGAAATTGGGATTTGGGATAATAGACAGTGTATAAAAGGGTATTAGCATTAAAGATAATGTGAGTAGAAGGAATCTTGAGAGAGGATTTATTTCCCAAATGAAAATGATCAGAAGTGCTTTTCAATATAGTTTTAAACACACTAATGGGAAGAGAGATCTTGTTTAGCACTTCAGCAATTGATGTAACTTGAAGACAAAGCTAGGAGAATTTACAGAAACAGAACAATTGAAACCTCATTTCATGGAAACCTGGAAGAAGTTTACTCATATTTTTTAAGGAATGTATTGACTGTGTTCCAAAGGGACTTTTGAATAATAAAAGCTAAAGGGAAATGCTGAAAATAATGAATAAATAACTGGAGAAAAAAATTAAAAACTTTAAGTGATTAAAGCCAAATTAAGGTCATTGTCAAACACCTAGTTGTAAGATTTATTTGTATTTCCACTTACTCTTCATTTTATGTAGATAGCCTTAACACTTAATACAAGTTAACAACACAGGGAGAGTACACAGCCCTTTTTAAGTATAGTTGTGCTCTTCCATCTTCATTCATACCCTGTAATTTTATGCTCATTATTGAAATGTCTGATGTTTATGCAAAATGGAGTAGATATCACTATTGCCATAGAAACAATGGTTCAAAATACTTCCTTTTACTTTTCAGAGATCTAAAAAGAAAAAGTAATCAAGTTAAAAATTGTACAGCTAAAATTGAACTTCTTGGGAGCTATGATCCACAGAAACAGCTTATTATTGAGGATCCATACTATGTAAGTATCACAGATTGATGTGAGAACTTTAATTAAACATTAGTATGCATGGAAGATTATGAAACATGAACACAATTTTAAAAGTAACTGTTAAAGATTTAATCTTTATGTGGCTAGATATTTTTACCTTTTTCTTTTTCTCGTCTTTTTTCCAGGGAAATGAAAAAGACTTTGAAATTGTTTATGAGCAGTGTGTTAGATGCTGTAAGGCATTTTTGGAGAAGTCTCATTAATGCCACACCTTTTATTTCAAAAAGGAAGTGATAGATCTTTCTTTGAAGTATTATATAAATTTCACTTGATTGATGTATTTAAAATGTAATATTGTACCTCCGCAGTAGAGACTAATTGTAGCTGCTTAATTTTAGTTTTGTATTGTAGCTACTCTATGGCCTAAGTAGAAGAACTGGGAAAAGTTTTAAAAATTGAATTTGGGGATCAGCCGTTTTGTCAGGCATCAGTGTAACAAAATATTTCATTTAGAGACAAACAGAATAAATATATCTAGTAACTCCTTCTCAGTGTCTAAGAAGTATAAAATGAATGTCTTGCTTTTTTTGTGTGGAATGGAAACGTACATATAACCCACTTAGAGTATTATTAAAAAGAGATTTGAGAAACAGGAGCTTTTTTGTTTTGAAACAGATGTGCATAAATTGAGCATCAACTGATGAATGCTGTATTTTTCAACAAAAATAGCTGTATCCTTCAGGACCATTTATATTATATAGGTCTGCAATGTTGACATTGCTGCAGACAAGTCTGAGAACGAGTAACCAATTATCATCAAACTCTCCATCTGTCATTCTGTCCAGCAAAAGTTCTTAGAGTTGGGAGCATACAAAAACTGTATGGCATATGGAAACTTTTGCAGTCCTAAAGCTGGAGTTAACTCCTCAATATATGAACTAATGGGAACATTGACTGGTTTCTTGCACTTTCCTGAGCCTCCCTTTCCCTTACATAAATACTTGCCTGCCTTCTAGCAAGAGTTGAAAGGATTTTTTTTCCTCAGTGACTTTTCAAATGACTTGTCTCCCTTTAAAAACCAGATCACCAATCTGTGTTCTAATCTCCTGCTTCAACTGCTGCAATCTCTTTCTTTCTGGTGTTTTTGGATCCCCACAATGCAAGATTTGTTCCCCCTTTTATATTACACTTTCAAAGGGTTGTAGGTTTTCTGTAATGCTTGGAATAGCCTGATAATATTCACCCAGATTACTTTGCTTCTTGATTTGTCCTCTAAAAGCTCACTTCTGTTGACCGGCCTATGGAAAATCAAGAGGGAGGGAAAAAAATACTAAATTTTTAAAATCCTTCATAAACAACATACTCCTTTCTGAGTTACCAAAAGATTTTTTTTTTTTCACTGTTCTTCATCTGTCCTTCCCACATTCCTCCTTTGGTTGTGTCTCAGTTGTTGAAATCCGGTTGCATAGTCTTTGGGGCAGGGCTTAACTTGTCTTGTGAGGTGGAGTACACTTTGGCATCATCAGAAAATGAGTGACTCCCCTGACTGAAGGTAAGCGACACTCCATCCTGCTAGATAGTTTACAGTTCCCAAAGAAGATTATCAGGTGCATCACTCCATCTTGATATTATTTCAAAGCTCAGCCAGCAAAGCTACAGTACAATATAAAAACATAATTATTTCATATCTTGATCTAGCAATATTAATCTATTGGAGTCAAAACTGTAGTTGAAAGTGCAATCTCATAATTCTCTGTTAATAGTATCACTGAACACTCTTCTTAGGAGAGTAAGTTGTACATGAAAAGTATGGTGTTGAAAGTTCAGTTTTAAACTAAAGATGACAATCCTCACCATAGTAGAGTGGGGTTACTCCATGGGAGGCAATTCTGCTCTGTTCTGCGAAAGTTCAATAAATTGTAAAAGTGTGAACATGTCTGACCATTGTCCTAACCAGTGTTCAACACAAATTTCAGTTTTAGGCTTCATGTGAGAGAATTAAAGGGGGGAACACAGTGAGTCTGTGTGTGTTATATAACATTTATGTGCATATATTTATAACCATGTTTACTGTAATATTCAGATTCTTTTAAAAAGAATGTGTATGTCCAGTAGTTGAATGCCAGTCCATCATAAGATGACGATAAAAGAGGACCAACTAATGTAATGCTGCAAAAGAGCAGCTAAGTTCATGTGTCTCTATGAAGCTTTCATTTTGTATTCAAATTTCAGTCACATTTTCCTCTCAGATTGGATCAGTTTTACATGTTTGGAAATGGGTCTTTACCTTTAACAGAAGACTATAAAAATTGTGTCCGATAGACAGAGCATCTGAATCTTAATGCGAAAAATACAGGCAAGCTTCTAAGACCAGAAGACAAAATATTTGTAATACAGATATTCCTGGTATTGCCAGCAAGCTTGTCTTTAAGTGGCCCCAATTCATATGTGTTTTTCAGGAAGAGTGCTCAATATACTTAAAAGCTTGTCTGACTTGAAGTCCCAAAAGATTTTTGTAGACTACAAAAGAATAGACAATGGCTAGCCTTCAGGGGGGATAGTTTCACAATGGCATTATACAAACATACACCTGCAAGATGAGCAACTGACAAGATGTGCTAACAATGATCCATAAAGATGATGGGCTACAGATATAAACTTTCTCAAGTTTTATGAAAAACGTTATATCAAATGGCAAAATAATTTCTTCTACTTTAAAAAAAAAAAAAAAAAAAAGTCTGCATCTGTTCACCTCATGTAAAAATATAGTTAGATCTAGCCAAGCAACATCTTTGGATGCTGTAGCCACTGCATTATACAGTGATTCTCTCAGGCCCAATTAATTCAGTAATTGAATTAAAATAAGTGGAACAGCTTCAGCAAGAGAGATTGAGACTCACAGCAAAGTATCACTTAGTTCAGTGGCTAGGGCACTCCACAGACAGGTGGAGAGCCTCTGTTCACATCAACTGGAAAATGAATTGTCAAGGGGCCTCCTATATTCTGAACGAGTGCCTAACCACTGGAGTAAAGATGATAAGGGAGTTCCTTTTCCTTTCCCCATATAATGCAGCATTTAAGGACATATACCAGATCAGGCCCTGCAAGCAACCACAATGTTCCTTGACCTGTCTTCCCCAGGTTTATGGATCACTCTGGGGCTCAGCCATGAGATTGGTGTCTGGAGGCCTAGAGTGAAACAGCATTCTTAGAAGCAAAAACTTCTAAAGTAAAACTTTAGGTGCTGAGCAAGTTTTGGCATCTATAGGGTTAGGCAGCAGCTGATGAGAGTTTTTGTGGATCACAATGGCTCCTAAAACATACTTTATGGATCTAGACCTGAATTAATTGCATAGAAATCCATATTTTCCCACCTGAACTTTTTGTATAAATGTATTAAGAAATGTCAATGACAGTTAAAAATGTTAATGCCTCATGAGGTCACATAAATTACCTAATATGGATTTCTCATAGTAAAAGAAGCCTGAGGGAAGTTAAGTGCTCAGGTCCAATTGAAGTGTAATGGGAGTGGGTACCTTAATTATTTTACTAGAGGATAGTTGGAGATATTTGCTCAGCAACTTATATGGCTAGCAACAAAACTTCTGTGGAGTTCCTAAAAATAATAGATGAATATTCCTTAACACAGTCCTGCACCCAACAAGATAGTTTAATATTGGACCTTATTCTGATGGGCAAAGAAGAGTTAACTATTGACTGTTCATAAAATGTGTAGTCAATTACTTGACCACACTTTGGTTTGTTATGTAATATACACAAGAGACCAAATAGCCAATGTCAGTCAGGTTTATTACAATAAGCCAATAATAATGTACTACAGGGGAAAAGTTCTCCATTGTATCAGTCCCTGGAAGGCTGTCTTATGCAGAGATGTTACATTCTCCTTAGGAGTAGAATATTCCCAGAATTACCCCTCACAGGTGGTGGTATTTTACATATCACTAAGATGCAACCCACCATTTTGTCCCAATTCCTTAATTTATTGCTCTGTTCCTTCTTATCTTCTTAGCTATTAGTATTCCAGGTACTAGTCCATAAAGGTACTTCCCTATATTGTATTAAGACATAAAATGAATGTATGCTGATTTTTCACAGATTTCCTGTCTGCTTATGCCAGATGCTTACTTCAGCAAATGCTAAGATATCTAGCATAAATCAACAAGATTATGGCCTATGGTATAGTCCAATTTAGGCTATCTCACTGTTAGAATATTTTTGCTTAACACATACTAAAACATAGATACATGGTGTGGATATTACTTGTTATTAATGACATATAATAGGCTAGCTAGCTTATGTTAATCAATGCTGATCTAAAAGTTAGCGCTTACCATAGTATTAGTGATCATGAGCTGGTTACATGTGCCTTCGGGGGGGGGCACCAATCAATAATGTATGTATTTGGCACTTCAAAGGGCCACTTTTCTGAAACTGAAAACAGTTGTAAGCGTAACTGACTGGGAGCCTAAACATAAGTGGTAAGAGTCAAAGGAGTGTTGGATTCACTGTTATCTGGAGCCTTGAAAAAGAGATTTGATATTTTTCTGAAAGCTCTTTGAAGTCAGTTTCTGGGAGTTCTGCGGATGCACAGCATCAGGCTAAGTAGTCATGGTGATGCCATCTGGCCTTAGAATCTATGAAATCCCCTATTGTTCATCCCCTTCCTTCATGGGCCTTGGGGAGAATAAGCTTGTTCATAAAACTGTTGCTCTGTATTTGATAATGATTATAATCTAACCTCATGCAGCAGGGCTTCAGCTGCTCACCTACAGGGGTCAGGAAGGAATTCCCCCCTTCACCCCTCAATGTGCAATTATCGAGGGTAAAAGGGTCACCTTCCTCTGAAGCATAAGATCTGTCACAACTAGACAGGTTACTAGTTAGGATAGACTGGCGCCTAAAGTTGATACACAAAGTCCTCTTAGATGACTGCTTAGTGTGTCTTGCTCTGGGTATAATTCTTAACAAGGCTTGAGGCCAGGAAGGACTTTCCCCAAGGACAGATTTGTAGGAACCTTGAGGACTTTTCATCAACCTGGAGTGTGGTTAGCCTCCTAGGTTCATCTGAGCATATCTCACTTAATCGGTTCTCTGAAGCGGCATTGGTGGAATCTTGGTCTCACCTATTCAGTGCTCGTGGTTTCTCTAGTTCAGTCTCCTAAAGGATTAAAATGCTTTCATTCAACTGAAGTCATTGGACTCAATATAGGTTATTTGGATAGATTTAATAGCGTGAGCTATGCCAGTGGTCAGACAAGATGATCTAAGCCTTTCTGGCCTTAAACTCTGAAACTATGAAAATTCTAGCCCTGCTTACTTGTATCATGCTCAAAAGTTTTATACCATATAGTCAAATATGATATAAAGAGCTCATATAAAAGAAATGGTTCTTTGAAAGAAAGCTTCAGTGTGAAAACTTGTGTGTCTAGTGTGCATTTATTAAAAAATGTTTCATAGTGTGTGGTTTTTGGTTTGGGGTTTTACTGGTCATAAATTAAATGACTCATGCACTAAGTAGGTTGGGTTAGGTGATTTTAAATGTGCAGTATGACCTCCTGATGTAGTCTTTGTTTAACCTTTTCACAAGTTACGCTCCAGATATAATTTAGCATTAGATTTTAATGAGAGTTACAGATTATTTTGCTCTGAAACATCGACTAACCACCTGAAAATTAGTTATTAATTATTCTACCGGGACATGTAAAAAATATACATTGAAGATCATGTAATATATCAAACACTTTATTACTTATGTTTGTTATTTACAGTATTTACATATTGCACATTACCTGGAATGTTTATACATTTATTGAACAGAAAACCAATGGCAGTTTGTGTGTATACAAAATCCACACTCGTGTCCCAAGAAAACATGTTCACTTGGAATTGTCTTTTGTATCTGTCATGCAATTTGTACTCCAAAGGTATAGTGTGACCCCCTCCACCATTGAAATTTTAAAATAAGTTTGTTTTAGCCAAACTCCTTTAATTGCATAAGCATGAAGAATATCAAACCACTGCTGTGGGACACTTTTTTTGATCAGTTGAGGATATATAAACAGAAATATCCTCGAAGTCTCAGAATTCAGCAACAGAACATTAGTTTCTTGGTGAAGGATACATGTTCATGTAATTTTTGGCATCACCACACATCAAATGTGGAGTGTGTATGGAGCAGTAAATACTACTGGCAGTTACACTATTGTAAAGAATGTAGATCTGCAAACTGTTGACAACATACAAAACATGTTAAAAGAATTATGGGAAATAGTCTGTCAATCTGCAAAAATAAATCCTCTTGTTCACAATGGAATATGTTATAAAGGTATTAAGTTCTATTTCCCTGTTCGTTTCCAAGGCACTTCTCTTGGTTCTTGATGTTCCTTTTCTGTATGGTAATATCTGTTGTGTTTAAAGAAAAAAAGAATGAGTTGCCTTTCAGCATTTTCACATTTTAATTCAACTATTTAAAATGTATTTGGCAGATTGAATAGAGATAGTAAATAAGATTTGGTAACAACGGTCTGAAAATCTGGTAGTACATTTCTGATCAGGTTCTGTTCATGTCGGTCTACCCACAAAAGAACCTTACAAATTATGTTTTGTTACAAATAATGTTTTGGAAAAGAATTCTGCTTTGTTCTATTCTTATTTTTTTATGATATATGGCTAGACAATAGATTTTGAAAACTACAAAATTCCACTATTTAAAATATTTTAAGCTTAATGTTTTAGACTAACAGAAGCCAGGAGTGGAAGACTGAGGTGGGTCACTCCTTAATTATCCTGTTCTGTACACTCCCACTGAAGCTCTAGTATGGGCCACTGTCAGAGATAGGATGCTGGTCAAGGTGGACTATGTCTGGGCTGGTGTAGCAGCTGTTACATTCCTGTGATTTTTGGAGTGTGGTGGGGTTTTTGGTTTTTTGCACTTCACCCCCACCCCCAATTCTCTTCAGTGAAAGGATCTGGAGCGTACATATATGCAACAAATTTAATATTCTGTTTTCAGGCCCAGTCTTAATCACTGGTATAGTCTGACTGCAGCAGGACAACTTTTGTTTTGTGTTTGTACACAATGGGGTCCTGGCTTTGATCTTGGACTGGGGTTTTTAAATGCTACCACAATACAAATAATAAATAAAACCCTATTTATTCAATTATTTGGGTTTCATTTTGAGTGTAGACAGGCCCTGAACTGCAGAAGAACTGACCTCACTTTAGTTGAATGTGACTGTTTCATTCTAATTTATTTTCAGAGGCTCGTTCAATGAACACGTTTAGCTAAAACCTCAAGCTGCTTCTAAACCCCAAAGTGATGCGGGGGATGGGGGGGCAGGGGAGGAAATTACGTTAACTTTAATTTGGCATATATTGCTGATGAGGAATGTGTGCTTTGCTAAGTTTGAAAAATGGTAAATAGTGTATAGCACACTTATTAAGTTTCTATGGCGACAGATATGCCATATCCTTGGGAGACTTTGCTGAATTAAGTTTAGGTACGTTGGGATCTATTCTGTTAAATGCAAATGTATTACTGTGGGCTGGGGTTACCTGTAACCTCTGGGAGGAAATACAATGTGAGGCTTGGGATTTCAAAGAACTGTTATAGAATCACAGAATATTAGGGTTGGAGGGGACCTTAGGAGGTCATCTGGTCCATCCTCTTCCTCAAAGCAGGACTAACACCAACTAAATCATCCCAGCCAGGGCTTTGTCAAACTGGACCTTAAAAACCTCTGTCTAGGTAACCCATTCCAATTCCAATCCCATTCCACCACCCAACTAGTTTTTAAAGTTCTTCCAAATATCTAATGTAGTATCCCCCACTGCAACTTGAGATCATGTTTTTTGTTCTGTCATCTGCCACCACTGAGAACAGAGTACTTCCATACTTTTTGGGAACCCCCCCTTTAGGTAGTTGAAGGCTACTATAAAATCCCCCATCATTCTTCTCTTCTGCAGACTAAATAAACCCAGGTCCCTCAGCCTCTCCTCATAAGTCATGTGTTCCAGCCCCCTAATCATTTTATTGCTCTCTACTGGACTCTCTCCAGTTTGTCCACATCATTTGTCCAAAACTGTACACAGTACTCCAAATATAGCCTCACCAGTGTTGACCAGAGGGGAATAATCACTTGATCTGCTGGCAGTGCTCCTACTAATGCAGCTCAATAGGTTGTTAGCTTTCTTGGCAACAAGGGCATATTGTTGACTCATCCAGCTTCTTGTCTATGGAACCACTGGGTCCTTTTCTGCAAAACGCCTGCTTAATCAGTTGGTCCCCAGTCTGAAGAAGTGGATGGGATTCTTCCATCCTAAGTACAGGACTCCTCACTTGTCCTTTTTGAACCACATCAGATATCCTTTGACCCAGTCCTCCAATTTGTCTAGATCACTGTGTATCCTGTCCCACCAGTGTATCTGCTATTCTCCCCAGGTTATTTTCATCGGTAAATCTGTTGAGGGTGCTATCTATCCCCTCATCTGCCAGTGCAGCTGCATTGTGCTTAGTGAAGATGCTACCTACCCTGATGAGAGACTTATGCTGGCTTAGGTATTCCAGCTCTTCAAGAGAGAGTAGTTAGGTTGAAGAAGAAGCCCTCCCATTGACCTAATGCTGCCTGCACAGGTTGTTCAGTCTTTATAACTGCATCACTTTAGGGATGTGGATCTTCTACATCTCTGAGTGAACTACATAAGTTTGTTGTGTAGACCAGGGCTCGGTCTGTCATTGTATTTCATTTCATCCTATTTTATTCCTTTTATAGTACAAGAAACTATATTCAACATCATGATTAATATTTAAGCAGCACAAAAATGAAGAAATGTGAAGTTTATCTGTCTCAGCATCCCATTATCCATCCAGCATGACTGATAATACAGAATCTGGTTCAGTGACAAGCTGTGACAGGTAAAATTGGATTGTAGGATATTAGAGGGCCCCCCTCTAATCAGCCTGACAGCTGCACACACAGTCTGTAGAATCCTATGCCATTGTAGGATTCCCAGATTGCAAGAGTGGTCAAAAATACTCATTTTCCACATGTGAGGGCCTAGGATACTGTACTTTGCTATCGGATGGGGATCTAACCAAGTGGCCATGCCTTGGAGGTGACAAAGCTGGAATGTTATACATGGTGTTAACCATGTGGCCTAGCTAGTTGCATGTCCAGTTCAAGGCTCTGGTATTCATCTACAAAGTGTAAATCAATTATTTTCAAACCATGGGTCGGGACCCAGTACTGAGTTGCAGACCCTCAGGTACTGGGTTGCGACGTTCCCTGCTGCCACCACCAAAAGACTGGAATGTATTGCTCAAAGATGTAATTGTTGGGTCTCGGGCATAAACAATTTTTTTTTCAGCTGGGTCCCAAGAAGAAAAGGTTGAAAACCACTGGTCTAAATCATCTGGGATCTGTTATTTCAGCAATTGTTTTCCAATGGCTCAGTTTGATGTTGAGTGTGTCCATGCTACTGTTCTATGCATGCCCTACATTGTATCAATCCTGCATCTTTAAGCAGGCAATAGTGCTATAAAAATTTACCTTTTTTTTTTTTTTTTTTTTTCTTCTTCTTTTGGCAAATTGATAGTTTTTCTAATGAGGTTCAACTATTTCACTTTGGACTGTGATAATTTTTTGAAGTAAAACTAAATTGGGACAGTAAGGGCTTTTGATTTTTCTAATTAAAAATGTGTATCAATTTCACTACTACTCCTGCTATACTGTACATTTCAAGCATTTTTATTTCTTTGCAACTGCCCTTTTAAAAAAACTTTAGTCCTCTCAAGTAGCTTGATGTAAAAATGAAAGTTGTAGATAAAGAATGACTAATCTTATTCTCCATTTTTTGTAATAAATACCTGTGAATTATCTTTGCTTATGATAAGTTATGACAATAAGCAATTAAAACAAATTATAGAAGGATGCAATATTCAGTTTTCATTGCACTGTGAAGTACAGAGGGTGTTAAAACTCATCATGCTCTAAAAGAGGGATGACTAATATGATATTCCAATTTCCATGATTATGCACATTATGGTTTTACTATAGTCAAGTAGAAAAAGGAAGCTATATATAAAATATTTAACAAGTCCCTGTCTCTAACATTTGTGACTGTCCCCGGGAATCTTATTTTTCACACCACCCATCCCAAGTAGGATCACATTTTTGTGTGTGGAATTCCCTGATTGCATGTGCACTTTTGTGCAAACTGTGGAGCTGGACTGGAACACTGAGGCATAAATGATTAGTGCATAGTGAGGAGCAGGAATCAGGCCAAAAATTAAGCCTCTTGGTAACGCTTTTTAGGCTTTTCTGATTTATAATGAATAGCAATCAAATATTAGCCAAGATTTTTCAAAAGTGTTTAGGGATCTGGGGTACTGCAATGTTAAGCTGACAACTTAAAGGGGCTTGATTTTTCAGTGGATGGATGATGTGTACTTTCTGATAATTGGGCCTCTTTAGGGTGTCTCAGTTTAGGCACCTAGAATCACTTTTTTGAAAATCTTGGCTGCAGTCCCCAAGATTAACAAGGAAGATTAGACAGCCAGCAGTGCAAGGGTCTAAGACAAATGGCTGAGCTAAGGACAAAGAGGAATATGTTCTCTTTGAGGATGTGGTTAAGACTTTTTGGCAACTGTAAATGAGCTCCTATTGCTCAAGATTCATTTTTAATTCTGTGGATCTGGCGGCAGAGAGAGAGAGATTAAGAATGTTTTGTGTAACCTGAGCGAACATAGCATAACTTGTGTTTGGGTTCGCTAGTGAATATCCACCTTTGTTGTATTGTAACAGACAATTGTTTATATATTGTCTTTGTTTCTACTCATTTTATCTTACTTCTTGAATCTGAAGCCTTGAAGCAAGCGTATTGTGAGTAGAAATCCAAAACAAATCCAACCTTTTCCAGAACTCATCTCAACTCCATGGACATAAATCTATGCCTCTCTAAAGCATATAAGCAAAAGCTAACTAAACGCTCACTAATATTCGTAACCTGCTGCCATGAAGGAACAAGTGGAATAAAAGTTGGAATCACTGAGGAAGACAAAGTGCCAAATGAAACTTGACTCTCCTTTACTTTTGAGATCATCTGGTGAAAAGCACCAGATAAGAAATAATATAATAAACCCCAGCTTTTTACTGCTTTGATTGATATAAACAAAATACTCCAGACATGAAAATTGAAACTGTCATGTAACTAGTTTGGACCATAGGTATTTTCATGCTATGTCAGACCATACTCTTCCAAGAGAGTAGCCTTTCTTACAGGGGACAGTACCAGATGCTTCAGAGTAATATGCAAGATGATCTGCACTTATGGAGTAACCAGCCCACATGTAAATTTTGTAGCAGTAATATTGCACCTATGCCTTGTAGTAAAACATATAGATGATGGGTGCCAATTAGCTCACTGAATTACACAATTCACTACCTTGGAACTGCAGAGTTCCCTTATCTAGAACAAAGAATTTACCTCACCTTCCCAACAACAATTGCAGGAATCTAAAGGCTAGATGCAGTAGGTTCTGTGAATGTGAAAGGGCAACCAGTGCCACAACACACAATTGTATACTGAGTCAACTTGGAAAAAAAAATCAGCTATGGTTGCTGTATTTTGTTCTATAAAAGCAAATTCACTATCTTCTAGCTGCATATTGCTATAATAATTCACAGCTGATGTCTATGGATCTGTATAATGCCTTCCAGTAGGGGGTACCCTTTATTTATGGCCAGTATTTTGCCAGATTAAGATAGTTATGTCAAGTGCTCTGAAAAGGGAATACCTTAGCCAAAGGATGATTGTTTTTAAACTCATGAATTTTTCATGTCTACAATGCAAAATCCACAGCTTTGCTGTGCAGTAGAATGTTATTACCATTATCAAAAAGCTTACCTTATCCTTCCATGCACATTGGACTTACTGCCAACCGAGTAAGAAGCCTGGCACATCTTTTATAGTCTGCAATGAAAAAGATCATAAATACAATAACTTAATGACACAGCTAAAGTTACTGATTTTGATTTTGAAAAATAAATTTTATAGAGGAGCTCTTCAGCTATTATCATAACCAACTTTAACCAGTACCTTAATTTAAAAACCTAGGTTATAACAGGGTAGAAATTGCCCATATGTCTGAGTTTGCAACATAAATATTAAATGCCTAGTTTCTGTGCATTCTCTTTGCAATTTCTTTGGTTCTGTGCAAAAACAGCATAATTGTGTATGCGGATACCTTTTGTAATGTATGGCCAGTTGCACATCTAACCAGGGTGTGCACAAGTGCTTGATCTGAACCTTCAATCATGTCATTTAATGTCAAAATTAAGTGTTTGCAGTGGTACTGGCCCATCATTAAAGTGCAGCTTTCAGTGCTCTAATAACCTTTGAGGTCATAGAATTGAAAGAAAAGAGTGGTTACAGTCTATCTGTTTCATATGGCAGTACAGGATGATTCCCTTTAGATATTGGTACAGTCTTGTTACACAGATAATTGGTGATGTTGTAATGAGTAAAACTGAAGTAGTCGTGGTTAGAAATGTTCCATGCCTGCAAAGTTCAATCAAGTAATCTGTTTTGTGACCAGTGCAATCTGTGTGCAGTGCAGATTGAAAAGGAATTATTCAGAGATTGCTCACAGGCTCTGTTAGTCTTACAGCTAGCAGCCTGGATTTCAGTTCAAGTGGTGGTAGTTCTTGGTATAAAAAAAACCCCCTGACTTTTAAGATCTATGATACCACCAAATTGCACAAAGCATTAGAAAATGTACTGGAGAAAACACTTTTCTACTGGCAATGGGATAGGTCTTGTCCATCTCAGGGGAAATCCCAAGTTTTTTTTCTTGTGTAATTTATCATTATAGTAGTTGCATAGGATAAATAGGTAGCTGTAACCAGAAATCAGAATTATACAAGCACTACAATACTCAACTTATCACCTAAATCAAGCTAAGGCTATTATGCACAGAGAATAAAAGGATACATATTGTAGGGTACATATTTCAAGGTTCCACAAGAAATGGTCTGAGAAACATGAATCAAGTGTCATCTCTGATTTATTATCCATTATGCTTAGTTATCTTACTAATGTTTAAGTAAGTCTTGTGCTTGTGAAGAGTGGCAGATTGTCAGCCCTAGACCCCTTTATGCATGAGAGGTTGAGTACAAGCACCACCAGTGCCAATTCTCTATTTCCCACACATATGCTGCAATGGGCATAGCTGTAAGGAAAGCTTAAGTCATTCTTAGGCCCATTTGGTCCTTGGCTTCACTGCTGAACATTCCAATTAGTGCTGAATATAATGATGATTTTTGTGATGTGGTTCTTGTTTCAAACAAACTAATAACTGGTACAGATAGTTACAAATGGGGAAGAAACCTTAAAGCATGGGAGTTGTCAGGAAGTCTTGGTTCTTTTCCCATACTGCGATTGACCCCCCCCCGGGTGACCTTGGACATGTACATTAAAGTGTGCTGCTCTTCTGAAAAAGGCTTTTGAAAAATAGCTGTTTCTTACAGCTTTACTCCCTATTTGTACTCAAAGTCTGCTATGGCAAAAGAATAATTTCTGTTGTTTTGTATTCCTTTTCACGCTGCACTGTCAACACAGCTGAGGCAGAGTGAGCTGGGTTTTTGTTCATCCATGGCCATCAGTTGATTTGTTCATTAAGTTCCAGTGAGTTACACCTCCGCAATCCTGTTGCAGGCAAGAGGGTTTTGGAGGTGTCATTGAGGATAATAGGAAGACCATGAAATTGCCAAAATGTAAGATGGATAATTTGCCTGTAGAATGTGTGTTAAGTGATGATGCACAAAAAGGAAGTAACTCTACTTGGCTTTCAGATACTAAGTCAAGTTTGCAACCCTAGCAATTAATTTTGTTTTATTTTTTGTAAAGTGAGTGCAATTGATTTAGAGACATCAAGACAATAAACCTGGACTTCCAGGAAGCAGTTTTTAAAATCATTTTACACAGTGTATCCACAATGGAAACTGCCTCAGTTTCACCCTCTGTAGAATGAAAATGATACTTACCTCATAAACACGAGGTGAAGACAGATTCAAATCTACAAAGCACATTGAGCCCTTTAATTGAAAGGCACAGTACAGTTCCACAGTATTTCAACTCTTCCCACTTATAGTCACCCCAGTAAATAGCTTTTGGTTTTGGTTTGTTTTTTTAAAAAAATTAGCTTTGGTTCATGGCACTTACAAGCTGGGATGGTACAGTCTCTTGTATTGTGATAAAGCCGATGAAAGTGTTTACTACATTTTGGACTAAAGTAGAGAGGTCCTGAAATACAGGAAAAGAACAAGACATGAGTCAACATGGCACAAAGGAACTAGCAGAAGGGTAGTGGGGCTTAGATGGTATTTGTATGATCTAAAATTTACCTGTTAAATGCTTTAAAAACTTGTCTTTCATCCTCAAATCTCTAGGAACTATTTCTGTTGGGGGGGGAAAAAAAGTATTCATTATACTCCACTGCACATAAGTCTGTCCAGGATGGTAGGGCTACCACTGAAGTTGTCAAAATTTTGCCAGCTGCTCAAAGTAACAAATTACTAGGGGATTGAGAGCCAGAATGTTGAACAAGTAGCAGGTGCTTTTAACTTTCATATAGAACAACTACTACAAATAATAGGGAGCACTGCAGTGCTAGGACCCAACAGCCACACAATCATATTAAACATGAGAGAAACCACGAGTCACGTTATAGGGCACTTTGGGCCACATTTTGGCTACCCTCGCCACGATTGAGATATATCACTTTAAGATCACTGGTGCTTAGAAACTGCAGATTCCACAAGTAGTGAAGGTCCAAAGACACACTGGGAAATGGTTTGTAGGCTGCTCTGTGGCCGTCGATTCAACATTGTCCTATGAGCACCTGCACTGTTTTGTCACAAGCAAGTGCTGACAAGCACTATCTAAAATCACATATTTACAGAAAATAAAAAACAGTCCTTATTTTATCTCAGGCATGAAATAAAATTCACAGGAAAGGAATATAAAAAGCAAATTGCTTTTCCCCACTCTTGTGGTTGCTTCTCTGCATTTTGTGTTCAGCAGATGCCAAAACTAGTTTAATGAAATCAACGTTAGTGTCAACCCTTGTTTATGTCTTGTTGATTTATAGTTATCTTTGATTGCTTTCAGTTACTAACTCTGTACTGATAGCTTAGTGTTGATTGCGTATGATACTGCAGTTTATTTATTTGACCATAAATACCAAAACAGCCGTTTCACTTCCTATCATATTTAAAGCAGAGAACATTTCCATCCATATCTCATTCACTGGTGAGGTAAGACATTTCTGAAAAGTCATTCTTCATTTACTCCTAACTTCAGTCTGTCTGAGAAAAATTGACCTTATCATATTTGACCTAATTGTGTCATGAAGAGCATTGGAAGCTGACATGCTTCTCTAAGAAGTTTCTCATGGGACAGACACACTGGGAAAGTGATACTAAGACTGAAATAAAGGAGGACTCTAAGCAATAGTTTCATTTCAATGGCAGCAGCTTTGCTGGGAATAAATCTATTATAATAATATTTTTTTTAAAGTCCCTTTCAGGAATCAATGACACCAGTACTGCAACCTGTCTGTTTTTAAAGTCGTTTAATTTTCATTTAGTCATATTCATGGGTATGTGTGAGCTGCTTTGCATGAATTGCTTATGTATAACAGCCATAAACTCCCTTATCCTCCTTGTTAAATTGGGTTTACAACTGTTTGCTTCAGCAAAACAAACAAGGAGTCCTGTGGCACTTTTAAAGACTAACATATTTATTATTCACATGAGCTTTTGTGGGAGAAGATCCCAGATGAAGTGGGATTTTCTCCCACAAAAGTTCATGTGATAAATAAATGTGTTTAGTCTTTAAAAGTGCCACAGGACTCCTTGTTTGTTTTGCTGAACTAGACTAACACTGCTACCCCTTTGGAACTTGTCATCTGTTTGCTTCAGTTGCATACAGTACTTGGATTGCACTGGTTACTCTGGCCTATTAATCTTTTACCATATATTAAGCAAAAGGAACATATTATACTGAGTTTATGAGGGTGGTTAGGTTGAGTATTGTTTAGTATCTTCACTAATGATCTAGATTAGGGAGTAAATCACATTTTAAGGACAGTCACATGACACCAAATTAAGAGCAGTTGTGAACACTCTTGAGTACAAAGAAAAGGGTAGAAAGGAGCCTATAGAAATCAAAAGAGATGGGCAGAAAATAAGAAAATGAGACCATTTTAGAAAAGTGTCAATTCATTTATCCAGTGAAAAATAATCCTAACCCATTATACTGATGGAAGGGGAAAATTGGGAGGCAATAATTCTGTTTAGAAGAGATGGTGAACAGCAAATCAGACATCAATTTACAACACACTATAACAGGAAGAAAAGCTAGTTCAATTTTGAGGTACACTTGCACCAAAGCAGGACATCATGAGATATGGTTATAACCATCCCTTCTCTATATTAGTCTGATGTGACTGCACCTGGGATATTACATAAAGTTCTGGACAACTTTTTATCAGGAAATATACTGACTGGAGAGAGCTTGAAGAAAAAGCAACTCAAATTATTAGAATGATTCAGTGACTAATTTAGGAGTAAAGAATAAAAAAAATGCATAGGTTGACTATGGTGATGAGGGACAAATGATGAAACTGACAACTATTCGAAAGGTGCAAACACCAAAGAGTTAAAGGAATTCATAAAGAGGGGAAAAGCTTTCAAGTGTGGGACCTAATAGGTTGTGGAACAATCTCCCTTGGGAGGTGGTGAATGTCAAGTCCAGGGATCTTCAAAATTTCATAAATATACAAGACCCTGGGCTGGTGGACTAGATAACCTAGGGTAAGCAAGCCTTTTCATCCCTGAATTCTTTTATCCCACTGTTCTTCTTTGCTAATACAATGTATAAAAGAAAGGCTCATTCAGGTCTGGCTTTAAGCTTAATGCATTTCTGAAGTACATTAGGCTGAGGTGAGAATGCAGTTCTACTCTGGGATTTTCAAAGCCAGTTTCTTGTATTACTTACTTGCTCCTGTTTTACTGGACCAAGTTTGCAGATCTCTTGAGGGATAGCACTTCCTATAAGAACTAGTACAGCGATTCCCGATTTCCCCTTCAAGGAGAGCAAAGTTGCCCGGAGAGGAAAAGAGCACACTGAGTTACGGCCAATCCATGACTTACCAGCTCTCTGATCGTCCTGGTACAGTCCATAATCAGCTACTTCTCTTCGATCTAAGGCATTATCGTGATTGGAGAAGTATTGCACCCCGTTGTCCTCTTCCATATGGTACCTTTCCAGTTCCTGAATAATCTCCATGATGAGATGGAAGAGGCTTTGCCTGTTCTTCAGGTCCATCGAGTCAGTTCTCTCTTTCGAACAGCCTGCTGACAGCATTAAGAGCCCCAGCCCCAGCAGCGCAGGAGCCCTCAGCCCGCTCATTGCAGGTCTAAACTGCAGGGTGAAGAAGCAGAGGAAAAGAAACGATCCACTTTGGGGGGCTCCTATTTCACTGAAAGAGAAAAATGGGGGTGGAGGAGGGGGAGTCACGGGGGTGAGATGAGAAATACTACAGGGGGAAGAGCAAAGAGGCGACTTTGCACATTATGTAACCAGGGTGCCTTGTTTCCTCCCTCCCACCAGCTCCTCAGGTTTTCAAATGGGCCAGATCCTCAACCGGTGTAAAGTGTCGGGGCTCCATTGAAGTCAAAGCATTTGTACTAGCTGAAGAGATGGCCCACTCTGTCTCTTAGTAGCCGTGCCAGCGCAACTTCCTTCTCGCCGGCAGTGCTGAGCGAGAGCAGCGTGTTCAAAGTAGCGCCAGGCTTCCCGCACGCCTCCCCCAGCTCAGCCCGTGCTGACTCCGACGGGCCCGGCAAGGGAGACTCACGCTTCTCGCCCAGATCCAGAGGAGCATCCTTGGAAGTCGCTGTCGCCTACCCCCGGGGGAAGAGCCAAGCTGCGGCATGGAGGAGCGCACTCCTAAGGCCCCCTCGCCCCCCCATGCCTCATCTCCAAGTGGCAGCGGAGTAGATCCCGGCGCACAAGGAGCCGACGACGGGCAGTTGTGCGGGAGAGGCGGGACAGCCCTTCTCCAGCCCGCCTCCAGCGGAGATTTTCCCCACGTCGGTTCCTAGAGCCGGCGGGAGGCTGGCTGAGTGCGTGGCCCACCCCGGGCACTCTGGGCAGGGGTATTGCCGAGCCCTGCAGGAGTGACAGGCTGGGAGCCCGGCCATGCGCACTCAGCCTTTGCCCCGCGCCGCTCGGGGACCCCGCACCCAGAGGGCGGCGTTGCCGGAAGGGGGTGTTCAGAGAAGCGGCCCCTCGACGGGCTGTGCCCGCTGCTCCCGCCCCAGCCGCGCCGTAACCACCGAGACGTGGGCACGGACCCTCCCCGGCTCCTGCAATCACCCCGCGCCGGCAACGAGCTGCCACAGCCTGGCCTGGCGGGCTAACCCCGCTGCAGGGTGCGGTGTCCGCGCTGCACCCTCCTGCCCTCCACCCGGCCGGGCTGCAGCGGGGCCGGCACGTCGGTGGGCTCGGCCCCGGGACTGGCCCGGCCGCGCTGTTACCTGTCTCCTTCCCTAGCGCCGGCCAGGGGCCGCCCTCACCCGCTCGCCCAACGCGCTCCCGGACTGTCTCCCGGGGAGCCGAATTGCCCCCTGCCCTCGCGGTGCACGGGCTGCCGCCACAAGCAACTCCATGGCGCCGCGGCTTATATAGGCGGCCCGGGACGTACATGGCGGCTGCGGCGGGCAAGTGGGAGGAAAGCAACAAAAGTCCACTTGGCAACCCCGGAGCGTCGCTGCTGCCGGAGGCTCCCGCCCCCTTCCCCCGGCGGCTGGCGCGGCAGGGGCTCGCTCGCTCCTCCGTCCGGTGCGGAGCCGATCGGTCCCGAGCCAGCCTGACTTTAAGCCGCGAGGCGCTGGGGCGGCCCGGGACAGGCTTCGCCCGCCTGCTCAGCCGCATCCTGCGCGCCTTGTGGCCGGCATCGCCAGCCAGGGGCAAGGGGGGAGCGCCGCGCCTGCTTGCCAGGAACTTGCCGTCCGTCCCCCTGTCGGGCGGTTTGTCTGTCGGGCCGGGGGGCGGGGAGGGCTCAGCCGGGAAGCCTGCGGTCAGGGGCCAGCGGGAGCGCTGAGAGGGAGCCGGCAGCGGCCTCTCGCCGCTATTCTTGTAAAGGGCGAATCTCCAGCCCTGCCTGGAAACCTGCCCCACAGGGCCAGCGAAGGGCGGAGAGCCTTTGAAATGTCTCCTTGGGACAGCCGGCGAAACCCTTCCCCCGCGCGAGCCAGGATCCGGCCACGTTCACACCGCTCCAAACACACCGGGGGCGGCTCAGCCGCGCCCTCGCAGGCACGAGGAGGCTGGCTCGCGCGGTGGGAAAGGTCTCGAGCCTCACTTAAGGAATGGGCGAGAGCCGTTCGGGGGAAGCGCCTCGAGGCTGTTTACTTGGCTCTGAGCTGGCAGTGCACGCCAGAGCCAGCCCCATCCCCATCCCCATCCCCTCGCCCGCTCCCCTCTCTGTTTCAGGTCACTCAGGCTGATGCCGCCTCTCAGCCGGACGCTGGCAACAGCGACTTGTAGCGGCAGGGAAGGGAATGAAGCTCTGGGAAGTCCGTGGGGCGGGCGTTGTTCTGCTGCAAAGAGAAGGGGAGTTGGAGGGCGAGGTGAAGGGAAAAGCACGGGGTCGCAGTCAGAGGCCGTAATTATTCCCAGCCCTTCCTCCTCCTCCAGAAGGAAGCCATTCTCCAAACTCGCCTTCATGTCTCCCACTAAACAGCAGCCCGCGTGTGTCAACTTCTGCAGGGCGGGAGCGAAAGTTCAGAATAAAATTTGACAGTGGCCAGAGTGCTGTGAATGTGCTTTCCGTGCCTGATTCCGGAGTCCAGTTCGTTTCTTTGTGTCCCCATGGTGTGTGTGCAAGAGAAACCCTGACCAAGTGGGATTTTCTCCCACGAAAGCTCATGCTATAAATAAATCTGTTCGTCTTTAAAAGTGCCACAGCACTCTGTTGTTTTTCTCCATAATTGTGTAGGTGCCTGTCAGACTTCTAGCTAGCAAATGAAGACACTGTACTCAGTTAACCTGAAATTCTGTGTAAGTGCTCTCTCGCACACGCATCTATTTCTATATGTGAGAACGTACCTGCTTCATTTCAGAGCATACATTGAGAGATTAATTCTGATTCCTAATACAGAGCAATATGAAATGTCCACACGTCCTGTATAAAATAATACCTAACTTTTATATAGCACTTTTCATCAGCATATATATAAAAACAGCCTCCCCATGCCACACACACTCAGGCTATGCTGCCACATCTTGGTTGCTTCTGGAAACCCATGGGACATACACAATACTGCATAATTAAGAAAGCCACCCAAAGCAAGCTCAATTTAGACAGGAATCCAGAATATACCTTCTTTTCTACTTCATTTATTTTCATTCAGTTTGGAATCCAGGGAAATTTTAAGAGATAAACCCAGCTTTACAACATATTGTATAACATAAATAATATGATTATTATTCACTCTGCGTTCATATGGAACACTGATCTATAGGTATTGGGATCATCTAGGGAAATATTCATTACTTTGATATCATATACAGAATGCTATTCAAAATACAGGGTTTCAACATTTTCCCATGGCCTCTCAGTCCAGAAATTCCATTTGTTCTTTTTTTATTAGGACATAGTACTGTAGTGGGGTTGCTTAATTATATTAAAAGTACTTTAGCATTTCAAGCAAGCCTTCATACACATAAATACTTTTGAAAGGAGACACATGTAACTGAAAAGCAGAGAGTTAAAAAAAAAAATAGTATCCAGATGGATATTATCCTATTTTATGAGCACTTGTTCTTTCTGTTTTGTAGTAGTCTTTTTTTTAAAGTGACTATCATGCAAACAAGAAATAATCTACATCCATATAGCACACTGCTTTACACATATTAATTGAACCAAAAAAGTGAGCTGGGTAAATAAATAGATTATATATTTTACAGAAATAAAAAATGAAACGATCTGAGATTAAGGGTCAGATTCTGATTTTGTTTACACTGGTGTGTTTAAAACAAAACAAAACTGGAATAGGTACACTGACCTCAGTAGTGTTACTCCAGATTTGCACCAGTATAAATGAGATAAGAATTTAAGCGACAGATTGGGTTACTCTGTCTCATGTTAAGTAGTGCCTTATGCTGTAGATAATCTAATTGATTTCAGTGGACCTATTCAAGGAGTAAGGTATTGCTCTCTGGCTATGTCTACACTTTAAGTCGACTTTGTTAAGTTGATTTAGCATGTCGGCACTCAAAAATTAAGCCGACTTAAAGGGGACCCTGCCAAATTGACTTAGCACGTCCACACTGGACACCTAAGTCGACTTGTAGGGGCTAGGTAGACCTGGGACTGGCCCATGGTGGCAGAGGGACACCCCTTGCCAAGTGCCAGGGGGCTCAGCATTTGCTCCATTGTACCTGGGTACAATGGGTGCTGAGCAGGACAGGGACACTGGCAGGGCATAGGAGCAAGGTGGACAGGGCTCTGTCCTGCCGTGTGGGGGCACGCCAGGCTCTGCCTGTGCCAGTCACCCTGCAGGGAGGGCAGTGGGGGAGCCCTGGAGCCCTTTAAGTCGATTTAGGGCTAATCTGCATCTACACTGGCTAAGTAGACTTTATAATGTAGCCAGTAAAGTAGACTTTAAAGTAGGTTTTATAAAGTCAACTTTATTTTTTCTTAAATTGACTTAAGCTGCTGCTTAAGTCGATTTAAGGAAAAAGTAGTGTAGACGCAGATTAAATTAAGTCGATTTAAGCAATCTTAAATTGACTTAATTTGTAAGTGTAGACACACCCAATGTGAGCAGTAAAGATGACATAATCCAGCCCTATGGGAGTTGAATAGAAAGTGGGACAATACTAGTTGATGTTGGTGTGGCCTGTGTTCTGCAGGAAGATGGACTAAATAATCACAATGGTCCCTTCTGGCCTTAACTACTAGGAATCTATAATATTCAGAAATGACACCCTACCTTTAAAAGGAATGTCCCAAGTCCTCTGAATGACCACCTTGTGTTGTAAGTAAGTGTATAAATAACAACAAACACTTTGCTTGGTACAGTAATTTAATTAGCAAATTGTTATTCACTTCCTGAGTTAGATATGGAAACCTAACAAAGCAGTACTTAAAAAATAGAAACAAAATTTGGTATTTGGGGGTGTTTGTTTTCAAAAATAACATGCAGAACTTAGAGTCTTGAACTAACACATTAGTCACACATCCCTGGTTATCAAAATCACTCACAAACACTGATTCTGTTAATACTGTATGTACCATGCTAGAATGTAAAGGGAAATATCTTGAATTTTGACTTACTTGGTTTACATGAAAAAATGAGAATGTATGTTCTTTTTGGTCCTTTCCCTTGTAAAGCTGGTGAAATTTTCATGCTAAGAGACTTAGCATTTCAACTATGCTGTTGTTCCAACTGATTATAACATACATAAGGATCCTATCTATATTTAATAAAAGTAAATGCTGTATCTTCTGAAGCAATTGCAGAATGGTGCAGAGTATCTGAATCAAACTCATATCCAACATGTGAACGTTGTGTGTGCTTAAAAGAAAATTCCCATGAATGTCCCTATAATTATCCTATAAAAATACATTCTGGTGTCAACTGTTCTCTGCAGAGCTCAGCTCCTCAAAATATTTTAAAATCTATTTTCATAAAATTTTATATTAGCTTGAGATTGTTTTTAAATCAAATAGTGCTACATTTCATTTTTAAATAAGTCATACAGACTTTGCAGCACTAGTAAATGCGAGGCAATAATTGTCCTGCTCAGATTAGATGCCTACTGAAGCTGCAGATGAATCTGACTAAATAAGGAGGTTCCAGTGTGATTCATTGAATGGATATCAATTGAGTGACATATCACTGGACTTCCAAAGCATTGGCCACACCCACAATTAAAAATGCAGAATTGAGAACCAGAAATATTGTTTATAGCTCAGCCTCTCATTAGATATAAAAGTTAATAGTTCTTTAAACAGAAACCTCCTAGCTAATAAAAAAATAAAAGTACGTATGTGACACAACCTTTTTCTTTTCTGTTCATTATAAGTTTAAGTATATATATTTCTTTTTGTCAGTTTCAGTGCGTGTTCTGTTTTAGCAAGCATTCAAAATAGTTTAAGCAATTGTGATAATGGCTATAGGGTTCCCCAGTGGCAGATTAGGGGCCTCCTGGAACCAGGGTCTCCCCTCCAGATTAAGGCCCTGGTCCCTTGTGAGCAGGCTGGTTCTGGGGTGGGGGAGTGGGGAGAGCTGGGACCAGAGGCTGGCCACGGCCAGCTGCTTGATCCCACAGGTGGCGGGGCTGGCTGGCATACAGTGTGGTTTCCGGTGTGGCCCTCCAGGGCTACGGGCTCTGGACAGCCATACCGGAGGCCATACGCAGAACAGCAGTTGCCCCGCCCCTGGAGCAGAGCAACGAGCTGTAACACCCTACCCCATCCTTGGGGGTGGAGCAGCCAGCCCAGAGGCATGGCGAGAGCTCAGCATCTGTCCCAGGGTGGCCCCTCTGCCTCCCCTCCACCCCCACCCAGTGCCAGCACGGCAGGGCAAAGCCCCTGGGCACAGGACCTGTAGGTCCATGTGGCAATCTGTCCCTGATTTCCCACTAAAGAGAAAAAAATGTGTAGCATACAACAAAACATTTTTTTAGGATTCCCCATTCAAACTTAGAAAACTGCCAAATACTTTTTTTCAAAATGAGGCACTGTGGATACACGTAAAACAGTATTTATATGCCTGGCTCAACCACCTCCATGAGTCTCCTAATCTCAAAGTTAATGCCCTCTGCAACAACAGCTGCTCGGGTGGGCAGAAATGATGAACTAAAAATTCTTCCTGAAGTCAGCCAGAGAGCATATATAACTTCACCAGATGTTAGCGATTTTAAAGTCAGTGGAACACATTAAGTGATCTCCTCGTTTCCTACCTGGTTCAAATGCCAAGGAGATTAAAATCCCATCAATCAGCAATTTCAATTTACTTCCTAAGCATCACACAATGTCACAGACTCAGCCAGTCTAATGTTCCATGGAAAGTTTATAAAATAATGTTGTTTCTGTCTCTTTACTTTGCCTCAGCCTGTAATATAAGGCCATGCACCACTCAAAACCAGTCCATATCTCAGCCCTTAGGCAGATTCACCATTAACCAGCTGCTCTGTATTGCTGCATCAATGCAAAGCAAACAAAAACCCAGTTTCTGCTTACCCAGCCAAAGCCTATTGGTCAGTCTAATCAATGATGCTCTAGTAAGACAGCTTTTACAAGACATTTGTTTCCTTCTCCCATTCAAACCTCCATGAATTTTGCTACACTGTTCACATGAATGGAATAATTCTCCCCCAACCCTAGTTCATTAAACTACTGCTCTGACATCACTCAGCTCCTCCCAAAAAACTATGTTCTATCATTATGCCCCATGAGAAGTATAAGGGGAGTTTCACTTATGTCTGAGGGAAGAAAAAGCTCCAAATTATTCCACTCTCTGGATTTTCAAGTGCCTTCTGTCCACAGTATGCATTTATCTTTTAAGATGTAAGGGAAGGGATTATCTTTATTTTTGTGTATTGAATAGGATTGGAGCAAAATTAAAACAAAAAGCTATTATAAATGAATAATTACTGAAAAGAGAGTGAAAAAACAGACATATGATTTTTTCCATAAAGTGTTTCCACTAATGGATTGATTTGATTCAGTTGTGTGTTTTGTTATGGCCCACTATCTATTTCAGAATTTTATACTTCTGACCATCTCCACAGTATCTGAACCCCAAACAATTTACTAATCAATAGTATTAGCAAAGTCCCAAGTGAATGTTCTCTTATTGTCTGGACAGAATGAAATACATTCTCGTCGGCATTCTCGTCGGCAAGTTAAGGAAGTATGGGTTGGACGAGTGGACCGTAAGGTGGATCGAAAACTGGTTAGATCAATGGGCTCAGCGGGTAGGAATCAATGGCTCGATGTCTGGTTGGCAACCGGTAACGAGTGGAGTGCCCCAGGGGTCGGTCCTGGGGCCGGTTCTATTCAACATCTTCATTAATGATCTTGATGATGAAATAGACTGCGTGCTTAGTAAGTTTGCGGATGACACCAAGTTGGGGGGAATGGTAGATACTCTGGAGGGCAGGGACAGGATCCAGGGAGACTTGGACAAATTGGAACACTGGGCCAAAAGAAACCTCATGAGGTTCAACAAAGACAAATGCAAAGTCCTGCACTTAGGACGGAAAAATCCCATGCACTGCTACAGGCTGGGGACCGATCAGCTAAGTAGCAGCACTGTAGAAAAGGACCTGGGAGTTATGGTGAACGAGAAGCTGGATACGAGCCAAGTGTGTGCCCTTGTTGCGAAAAAGGCCAATGGCATATTAGGCTGCATCAGTAGGAGTATTGCCAGCAGATCGAGGGATGTGATAATTCCCCTCTATTCGACACTGGTCAGGCCGCATCTGGAATACTGTGTCCAGTTTTGGGCTCCCCACTACAGAAAGGATATGGACAAATTAGAAAGAGTCCAGCGGAGGGCAACAAAAATGATTAGGGGGCTGGGGCACATGACTTATGAGGAGAGACTGAAGGAACTAGGCTTATTTAGTCTACAGAAGAGAAGACTGAGGGGAGATTTGATAGTAACCTTCAACTACTTGAAGGGTTGCTCCAAAGAGGAGGGAACTAGGCTGTTCTCGAGGGTAACGGAGGACAGAACACGGAGCAATGGTTTCAAATTACAGCTGGGGAGGTCAAGGTTGGATATTAGGAAAAACTTTCTCACTAGGAGGGTGGTGAAGCATTGGAATGGGCTGTCTAGGGAGGTGGTAGAATCTCCATCTTTGGAGATTTTTAAGGCTCGGTTAGACAAAACCCTGGCTGGGGTAATTTAGGGGGAGTGGTCCTGCTTTTTAGCAGGGGGTTGGACTAGATGACCTCGTGAGGTCCCTTCCAACCCTATTATTCTATGATTCCTCAATTAATCTCTACACACTGCTCTCATAGCATAAACCAGGGGTTCTCAAACTTTTTTTGCAAGGTTTCCTCTTGAAAATATTTCAATCTGTGATGGCCCTCCAAAAAAAGTGACAACTGCCCTTTATCATGCCACCCTTATTTCTGCACTACTGCTGGGGGTGATGCTGCCTTTAGAGCATCTGGCCAGCAGCCACTGCTCCCCAGCCTCTCAGTTCTGAAGGGCTGTGGCTGTCAGTCATGCACAAAGACTGACAGCTCTCAACATCCCCCCAGTAACTAGTTCAAGAACCGCTGGCATAAAAGGAATGGAGGCTGACTGCAACTCCCCTACACATAACTTTCAACTTGTACACTTGCCACTGTGTGATACTAGCAATCAAAATATGTAACAAAGTGTGGCACACCTGCGCTTTTGCGGAACATAGTGCTGTAATTGACACATTATAAGATGTTTTAACGATAAAACCTATTTATAAGGATGTTTTCTCATTGGGTGAATTACATGAGCCAGCTTTCTAAACAGAAACATTGAAAAATAAAGTCCATTCTTTGAAAACATAAAGATCTCTCAAATGGGTCATCAGCAAGATTTGATGCTTGAACCTTTAGCATAGTCATTTACCACTTCAGTTTGTTTCTGTGGCTCACCACTAATGCGGGACATGACATACATTTAGCCGTTTGTCAATATTTTAAGTTTCAGCTCAGGGAATCAGAAAGGGTTAATCCATCATTTGGTATAAATTTAATATTCTGACCTCTTTCGAGGCTGCAGGCATCACACTGTATTATTTCTAATAAGGCTTAACTTGTTTGTTGTACGTTCTCATTATCATGATCTATTTCTACAAACTCTGCTATGACATGATCTCCCAACTTAGAATTCTTACAATTCTTCAGCAGACGGACTCTCACACATGATAGTATATAGAGTGGATCATGTTTTGGTTCTAGTCAGAATCTTTTTATATATTTTAGTTGTACTTAATTATTCTTTTAAAATAGTATGATCACTTTACATGTTTCTGTCTCGTTCTAGGCTAAAAGGTCAAATTTGTCTAGGCTTTTCTCATGGAAGTTTAGTGCATGATTAAGTTGAAATTAAGCATTGACTTGGATTTGACATTCATTATGAAATAGAACCAACAAACTTTGATTATTATGTGTTTTCAATAGTTTGATAAAATGATATATCACCATATTTTTACAGGTCTTATCTATAAGCTTTAGCTCTATAAGTGTCTGCTACTAATTTTTATTTTGATAGTTGATTAACACTTTTTTAAAAAAAAAATTCCCTATGCTACTGTAAACACTTTATTATATTATTAAAAATGAAAGATTTAAAAAAAATTAATATACCATTTATTATTTATGTTGCTTATTTGGATTTTACAGTTACCTGAACTTGGACAATATTTTTAATAAGCTAATGTGTTTCACAGTTGTCCAGTTGTCATATTCAATTTCAGGTTTTCAGGCACTAGATCAATAGTTGAGAAAAAAACGTTGCAGAGGAAAATTTGTCTTAAAAATAATTTTTCTATTTCTTTTCCTTTTTTTAATTTCAAAAGGATGTTTCTGTTGGATTCACCTTCATAAAAGCAAGATTTTATGAAGGCCCAGACTCTAGTCTTGCTATTGATAGCACTCAGGCAGATTGCTCAGTAATCTTTAGTGGGGCTCTCCACAGGCACAGATCTCTACTGGCAAACCATCATTTACTTCATGGTTACAAACTCACTCGGGTTAATATTTTCAATGGGTCTAATATTCTTCTTTAATGCGGCCCAACCTCTCCTTTCAGCAAACAAATTTACAGGGGCTGTATTATATCCCAGCTTGTAAACACTCTCCTGTGAGTAGACCCTTTAGTGTGCTAATCCTCAAGAGTCCATAGTATTCCCTAAGGACAGGCCTTCCCTTCAGGCTACAGTTCCCCTGTTTCCCCGCAGTGCTTTTCAAGGACAAGTGCAACTGAGATCAGAGTCTGAGAGAGGCTTTACTTTCTTAGGGGGCAATGAAACCAACAAAGTATCTACAAAGCAGCTGGGCAGCCTTTTCAAAACAAGGTATCATTTATTAGTCAGATGGACTACAGCATGAGAAAGTTCATAGGTTAGCAGGGAAAAAGCCCAGCACAAGAAGGAATCCATATTGCTAGAAGGAATGGCTTTCCCATGTTCTGATTCTGTGAGCTCCATCTTGGCTCTCCCTGTCCCCAAATGTCTTTGTGCCTGAGAAAGCCCCTTAAGAGTACAACTCGTTAGCACATAGTTCACAAGCGACAAAGAATATATTATCCATGCTTCCTGTATTCTACCCTTCCATGCATCAGGACAGTAGCATGACTAGGGGAATAATACTATCTGAGATTACAGTGGGGCAGGCAAGATTGATACATACAAATTTAGTCATTAAGCCAGCTAAATATTTAGCAGCTGTTTATAACTGAGTACATAATCCAGCTGTTCTGTGGGCTTATTTAGCATGGGTTCCTAAGTGATAAAAGGTTGCTACCGTAGACATGTAATGATATATGTAGATCATTTGTAGTAGGTTCCTGTAGGAGACAGCTCCAAGGAGTCAGACTGCAGCATAGGTAGTTTTAAGTTAAACTCCAGTAAAACTTTCAGAATGCCTGCTTGGTGGGCCTGTTTGAGCTGAAGCAATCAGGTGCCATTGATCCCAGGTGAATTCAGAACTATAAAAAGGGAAAACGTGGTGGGGGGTGGGGGTTGAGAGACAGTCAGCCATGAGCAAGTAGGGGTGCTGGTAAAAGGAGCTGCTTGGTGTATATATAATTTGTTTGGTGTGGCTGCTTTCAAATTGAAACTCCATAAAAGGAATATGGCCAGAAACTTTTCTGATTTGTGTTATTTTTGTCAAGCAAGAGCCCCTGCCAATAACCAGCTGTCCCAGAAAAGAAGTTTGTTTTGGTTTTAGCTTAGCCTGGGCCATCTGTCAACTCTTTCCTCTCTCTCTTCATTTACTCTTTTCTGTTTTAGCACCATACAGTATTTTCATGATAATCAGTACAAATCTGGAGAAGTCACTTTTTTTTCTTTCTTCAGCTTCAGTTAATTGCACAGACATGCAATGATGTAAAGACAATAGCAAACTTAGATCAGAATATAAAACTGATGCAGAGATACAAATTTAAATATCTGGGGCAGACATTAATGTCCTTTTGATCCCAAGTCACTTCACATTGTTTGGCACTATGTATTCAGGCATTTTTTACCAGAATGTAACTGGCCTTCTGCCCTGACCTCCCCTCCTCCCACAAAAGAGTCCTACTAGCTTCCCCTTAATTCTGTCCAAGGGTGGAAGATATACCTGCCTCAAGTTTGAGAAGAGGGGAAACAAACACTGATGTAAAACCTCTATCTTTTGGATGATGGTGGGAGGTCACCATCCTTCCCCCATTTCTAAAACCTGCTCACCTTTCTTGAAGGGCCTCTTCCATTTCATCTTCATGTCAAACATCCTTTTGGAGAAGTCCCACCCTAATATTTTAAACTTCCCATCACCCAAGCAGTCCTTGGCCTGTCATTCTCATTCACTCAACCTTGTTTTTATGAAGGCTGAATCAGGCACCATATACTCCCATAATTCTGTAAAGAGAAACAAAGTCTCTTATTGTTCTTACAGTTGTAATCATCTCTGAAATGTTATCTGCAAAAGTCATTGCATGGAAAAAGAGAGCCCTGTTACTGTTGGCCTGAAGATGGAGCTCTTTCAGTCCCTACTTTCCCCTCTTGCCAGAGCTGAATCAGAGGATCAGTGGTAAAGATATAACAGGGGACTCAGCAAGCACACTTGTCTCACCCCTGAGCTTGGATAAATAGGCCTTGCCCCTTGCCATTCTTCAACCAGTGGAATAACAGTTTTGTTCAAATACTGAGTTTGCAGCCTGATAAAACTTACCCTTTGAAAATAAACTTGTGATTGTGTCACTATAAATATATTTCAGTGCTATAATGTTATAAAGGACTTGATCCTACATTGTGCCAATCAAACTGTATGAATGCTGTTCCTTCAGGGACAGCTTACCTGGTAATTTCTGTGAGTACCCAGTGACAGGGGTTGGATACTGCAGGGAATGCTCAGGGAAGTCTGTGTGTAACTTTTGCTAGCCTGTACAGAAAAAGCAAGGGCTGCAAAAACCTGGGAGTCAGTGCTTGTGTGTGGTCAGAAGTTGTTGGTTACAGGGAGCTGAGCTACAACAGGGATCAGACTAAACTGCTTCAGGCTAAAGGAAAGTGGTGGTGGAAATCTTGGAAATCACTGGGGAGTATCACAATATCTTTAAAGGCATGGACCTCTTGCTCTGCATTCCTGCTTCTATAAATCTCCTGTAACTATTGTTTGAAGAGAGTCTATAATCTTTTCTGCTGATTTTTAGGTGGCTTCCTTGTCTCCTTGAATCTCCATAGAGCATCTAAAAAACATAGCACCCTCATCTTTGTCTTCCTTTGCTCCCCCCATGCTGCCAAGAAAGGACAAAGCCCCTCAATGGTTTCAGCATCCACAAATTCAGACAGAAAGGGACTTGTCCAAACACTACCCTGACCTCCCTCCAACAGTCATGGGCTTAGCTTCCATATGCCTCTCCGAAAGCTAATAGATGAGCCCAAATGTAAGGCTATGCAGATCAATAATGATGCTTTATGTCTGTAGGTAGGACAGAATATCCTACACGCTATATATTTTTCTTTATATAGCTCCTCTCAATTCAGGACCCCCAATCCCCTTGAAAAGAAGTTGAATTCCATCTATGAACCAGTCTTGTTTGGCAAGACCCCATTCTCACTTGCCAGTCTGTGACTGGAACACATCTTTCAGACTTGCTTGCTGTATCATTTTCATTTCTTGTCCTTGCCTCCCTACAGCCTCCACACTTCTCCTTTGTTTCTACTCTCCATCTGGTAGTTAAAATCTATCCTCACCACACAGAATCACCAACTTACAGTGAAGAGAGCCGCCCGTGGGAGCAGGTGGCTGCAGAGCCAATCAGGGCCGAGAAGCCCAGTATATAAGCAGGGTGTAACCCCAGCTCTTGGGAGTCTTCCCCTAAGTTATGAGGAAGTTGTCAGCTTGGCAGCAGGGGGGGAAGAACCAAGGGCAGTCCCAGTTGACTGTCAGAGGTTGGTTAAGGTGTGGACTTGAGGCACAGAGAAGATACCTAGGGTAGGCAAGGATGTGGTGCTTTGCTGGGGATTGATGTGCTGAGGATTGGTGCTTAGGGTCCCTGGACTGGGACCTGGAGAGTGGTTGAGCCTGGGTCCCTCCCCTACTCCCCCAGACTACCACTGGGTGGTGAAAGGACTAATGGTGGCTACTGGGCCAGCCTGGGCTAGACCTTATCCAAGAAGGGGAGAACAGAGAGGACTCAGCTGGAGGGCTGAGGTCCTGGAAATGGACTAGAGACTGTCAGAAGATGGCCCACAGGCCACTGGATGGGGTGGCCATTTGAGCAATTCCCCAGTACCATCACCAGGAGGAGCCCATCTGGTGGTCATGTGCTGGCACCAATCTACAATGACATATATTCACAGTCTTCCACTGTGTGCACCATCATCTCCAGAAGCAATAAAACATCAATACTCTATGAAAAATGAAGGGCAGCCTGCTTCCGTGACCTGGACTGCTGGGTCTGGTCAGGGCATCATCAGAATCAAAAGGTTGTTTGCCAGCCACCATTGTCTGTAAATTTGAAAACACTGACTTTTTCTTCCTGGGTGGCTGTGCAGCCAGGAGATTCTACTCTATTTGCTGCTGCTGGTGCTCTGGTTTGGCAAAGACTGCTGTGCCCACACCAACTGGAACTATGGCCACAACTGCTGGGCCTGACTTGTAAGATAGTGATATAATGACAGCAGAGTCTGACTGCTCCCTCCAGATCCCCTTTCCTCTCCTTCCTTATATAATTTTTCCATTGAACCACTCAAGCCAACTGCCATACTCCCCACGCTCTATCATAATCACCTCCCTTTGAGAAGAAAAGAGAGAAAGGATGACACACTGCAGTTCTCTCCTCATTCCCCCTCAGCCCATTGCCATGCTGCTGCTTCCCTCCACTGGTGTCTCCAGCTCCAAGGCTCACAAAGGAGTAGCCACTGTAGCTCTCCCTTGCTCCTTATGCCCTGCCACCCCCCAATATTACACTGCACCAGACTCTCCTTCCTTTCACTATTCCTGAACTTTCACACCCCACAGTCATCCCAGGAATATACTGAGAATCCCAATGTGGAGACCATTTCCCTCCAATAGAGTATGTTTTGGTTGTCCCATATTTGTAACATCTCCCTTTTGCTGCTCAGCACCCCCTACTCACCTGGTTCTATAGTAGAGACTCCCTCTCCCCTGCTCCAGACTTTATCTGACATGCCCCAATTCCAGCCACCATTGTGCTAGTATCCTACTTTCCTTTATTCCCCGCAATTCTCCCATGCAGCTACTACATCGTCGGCAGGGTTTCAGAGATCTCTTCTGAACCACCAAGCACTCCATGGTCCTCACTCTATCCTTCTGCTCCAAACCACTGCAGACTCCCCTAAAAGGCACACCATTCTTTCTCTCCCCCTTCCAATTCTCTTGGACCTCCTCCAGCCCCTTTGTCTCAATGGTCTCTCTCATCTCCTTCTGTGCAGCACTACTGTGAGCTATGCTGTAACACAGACACTATCTGCAGAGTAGGAGATTCAGTAGAAGCTACAGAGCCCACAGACTCCTCCGTCACCAGCTTCCTCTCAGCCGAAGAAAGTCAGGGACCTGCGAAGCCCATGAACACATCTGTTGAAACCTGAATGGGGTATTAAGAACAGAAGCTAAAATATTATTTAATTGGCTTCATAGAGATTTTGTGGCACAAATCTCATGACTGGAACATTGGTACAGAGGGGTATAGCTTGTTCATGAAGGATAGACAGGATATTAAGGGAGGAGGGGTTGTGTTATACACTCAGAATATATACATTTGTTATGAGGTCCAGAAGGCAGTGAGAAGCAGATCAGTTGAAAGTCTCTGGATAAAGATGAAAGGGGTAAAAATTAGGCATGTCACAATGGTAGGGATCTGTCATAGGCAGAATCAAGAAAAGGTAGATGAGGAATATCTTAAACAAATAACAGAAATATCCAAAACGCAAGACTTGGTAGTAATGGGGAGCTTTAACTACCCCAATGTCTTTTGGTAAAGAAATATGGCGAACTCAAAATTTCCAGTAGGTTCTTGGAATGTATTAAGGACAACTTTTTTGTCCCAGAAAGTGATGGAAGTAGCCTTGGAGACAGCCATTTTAGGCTTGATTCTGACCATCAGGGAGAAACTGGTAACATATCCAAAGATGGAAAGCAATTTGAGTGAAAGTTGCTGTGAAATGACAGATTTCATGTATGTAAGAAAAGGAAGGAATGAGAATAGCAGAACAAGTACAATGGACTTTAAAAGTCCCAGACTTTAACAGATTCAGAGAACTGGCAGATAAGGTTCCATTGAAATTGAAATTAAAATTAAGGGAAAAAGGAGTTTTAGGGGAGCTGGCAGTTTGTCAAGGAGACAATAAGAAAGGCACAAGTGTAAATTGCACAGCAAAGATAGAAGGGAATAATAAGAGGCCATTATGACTTCATCATTAGCTCTTTAATGACCTGAACATCAAAAAGGAATCCTGCATGGATGAATTGCTAGCGAGGAGTATAAAAGAACAGCACAACCATGTAGGGACAATATTAGAAAGGCTAAGGCACAAAATGAGTTACATCTAGCAAGCGACATGACAGGCAATGAGCAGTTCTTTAAATGCATTAGGAACAGTGTTCCCTCTAAGCTGCGCAGGTGCGCAGCGGCTGTCGCACCCCCTGCGCAGCAGTGAAGGACCCCTGCGCAGCCCGGCAGCCCCCGCTGCTTCCTCCAACCCCCGGGGCAGTGGCTCTGCCGCGGCACACCCGGCCTGCGCCCGGCCTCTGGGCTGGCCCTCCCCGCCCCCAGGGTGGGACAGGCAGGCTCAGGCTAGGGTCAGGAGCGCGGGCCTGCCTGCCTGCCCCACGCGGCCGGGACAGCGGGGTGGCTGCGGCTGGCTCCCACCCGCCGACTGCCTCGACTTCCCGGCCCAAGGCTGGGGCCGAGCTAATCCACGGCCTCGGCCTCCCAGCACGGGGCCGGGATCAGCCTCCGGAGCTCGGGTCTGCTGCGCCCCCCTGGTGGCTTCCCAGGACCGCGGTAGGGTCCTCCCCCGCCAGCGGCTTTGGCTTCTTTCTTTCTTTCTTTCTTTCTTTCTTTCTTTCTTTCTTTCTTTCTTTTTCTTTCCTTTTTGTCTTTCTCTTCTTTCCTTCCTCTTTCTTCTCTTCCTTCTTTTTTCTTTCTTTCTTTCCTCTTCCTTCCTTCCTCCTTCTTTCTCTTCCTGTTTCCTCTTCTTTCCTTCTTTCTCTTTCTTTGCTTCCTTCCTTTCTCTTCCTTCTCTTCTTTCCTTCCCCTTTCTTCTTTTCTTCTTTTTCTTCCTTTCTCTTCCTTCCTTCTTTCTCTCCCTTCCTTCTCTCTTTTTTCTTTCTCCCTTCCTTTTTCTTTCCTTCTTTCTCTCCTTTGCTTTCCTTTTTCTTTCCTTCTCTCTTTCTTTTTCTCTTCCTTCCTTTTTCTCTCTCTCTCTTCCTTCCTTCTCTCTTTTTCTCTTTCTTCCTCCCTTCTTTTTTTCCTTCCTTTTTTAAAAAAAACTTTTAAAAAATTAATTTTAAATAAAAACCTTTCTAAAAATTAAATTTCAATTCAAAATTCATTCAAATTCAATTAAACACAATTAATTAATTTTATTTACAATTACTTTAACTTCAATTAATGCCTATAATTTCTGTCGTGTGAGTTTACACAAAAATTTTATTCAGAAAAAGTTTTGCACACGGCTTGAAAATTTTGCACACAAGCCACCAAACCTTAGAGGGAACATTGATTAGGAGCAAAACAATTGTGAAGGAAAGTGTGGGTCCTCTACTCTGTGGCAAAGGAAAGCTAATAACTGATGACATCAAGAAGTCTGCAGTGTATAATGCATATTTTGCTTCAGCTTTACCTAAAAGATTAATGGTGACAAGATACTCAGCACAATTAATAACAAAACAAAGGGGAAGGAATGTAATCCAAAATAGGGGAATAATAGGCTAAAGAATATTTAGGTAAGATAGGTATATTCAAGTCAGCAGAGCTTATTTAAATTCATTCTAGGATACTTAAGGAACTAGCTGAAGCAATCTTGGAACCATTAGCTATTATTTTTGAAAACTCATGACAGACAAGTGAATTCCCAAAGGATTGGAGACTGGCAAAGTTAGTGCCTATCTTTAAAAAAGGAACAGAGAACCCAGGGAATTATAAACTAGTACGCTAACTTCAACATATGGAAAGATACTGGGAAATAATTTGACAATCAATTTGTCTGCACCTAGAAGATAGCATATAAAACTAGCTTAGCTAGCTAGCATAGATTTGATTAAAAACAAATCATGATAAACAAATCCCAATATTTTCCTTGACAGACTTACTGGCCTAATGGGGGTAGAAGCAAAAGACATGATATATCTTATTTTAGTAGGGTTTTAAGTTTTGATACAGTCCCAAATGACAATCTCATAAGCAAACTATGAATATGTGGTCTAGTTCAAATTACTATAAAGTGGAGCACAACTAGTTGAACGATCATATTCAAAGAGTAGTTGTCAATGGTTCAGTGTCACATCTGAGGGTGTATCTAGTGGAATCGGGTCAGGCTTGGGTCTAATATGATTCAATATTTTCAATAATGACTTGGATAATGGGGTGGAGAATATGCTTATAAAATCTGCAGATCTCACCAGCCTGCAAGCACTTTGGCAGACAGGATTAGAATTTAAAGCACTCTGGACAAATTAGAGAATTGAAATCAACAAGATGAATTTCAATGAAGACAAGTGCTAAGTATTACACTTATGAAGGAAAAATCAACTAAGAACGGGAAATAATTAGCGAGGTGGTAGTGCAGGTGAAAACGATTCTGGGGATTATAATGGATCACAAACTGAATACAAGTGAACAATGTGATGCAGCTAGAAAAATGGCCAATATCATTCTGAGATGTATTAACAGGAGTGTCATATGTAAGACACAGGAGGTAATTGTCCCACTCTACACAGTACTGGTGAGACCTCAGCTAGAGTACGGTGTACAATTTTCACTTTAGGAAAGATGTGGATTTACTGAAGAGTCCAGAGGACGGCAATAAAAATAATAAAGGGTTTAGAAAATCTGACCTATGAGGACAGATTAAATAAACTGGGCATGTTGAGTCTTGAAGAAAGAGGACTGACTAGGGATCAGATCGCATCCCTGACTGGTGTTTGTCCAACCTCTTCTTTAAAACTTCCAATGATAGGAATTCCACAGCTAATTTCCGTGGATGTGTGTGCTTGCTTTAACCTGTAAATAACTCTTATTTCATCTTCCTGTAAATTGGTTTATTCAGGATGGGCTACATGTGTTATCTTTGATGTGGGAAGATACAAATTGATCTGGGCTAAGCGACTGGTCTCTTGGGACCAGAAGCAACCTGAATATTTTGTGATTTTTTTTTTGATGGAAGTGACCATTATCACTAAGTCCATCTTGTCTGGCTGGCAAGATGGACTGGAGAGCCAAAGGCAACTGTGTGTGACTACATGGTAAGACTGTTACCATGAGGCAGGAGTTCACATTTGTCACTGGCTTGGTGAAATCTAATTATAGAACATACCCCCCCATTTCAGGTGTCTGCCTTGTTTTTAACGGTCTGTCCTGAGACAGGAATGCATGGTCATGAGTCACTCTAGACAGCATGACAAGGGCATTGTGGTTCAATAGAAGACACCTGTTAAAAGTGTTATAGGGATCAGGACTCCATAAGGCTAACGGGAATTGTTCCTTTCTGAGCAACCCAAAACACCAAAATAAATTCTGTCTCTTTTCCATATGCACCATAGTATATGATGTAACTTTCTTTAGGAAATAGTTTTCTAGTCAAGCTAAACTTTTAAAAATCTGTTTAACTGGCCTCATATTGTCTTAATAAAAGGAAACACAAGGCAGTTGGAAAAGCACTGGTTCAGTTAGCACCTAAAGATTTCTTTTGTAATCAGGTTGCCTGTGCTCCCAAAACAGGTATCACTTCTGCTGTTCTGAATTAGTATGAGTGGTAGAAAGGGCAACAGGATGTATTAAAGACTATTTAATCCTGTCTGGTTGGAAGGTGAGAGTGTGCACTTTTTGTATGAGTAGCAACTTTTCTTTCCTCAAAACTCTCTATTTAGTTTGTGTCATGCAGAATATGAAATAAAGCACAGTTCAAATATATTAAGGATGAAATTGCAATTAAACCAGTTGTCCACTGGGTGGAAATTCAGGATCATACCCCTTTCTAGAGAGATTTCAAGGAGGCGATTGGGTCACTGCAGAGTACATCTTAGTCTCTATCTGGAGAGCTCAGCTACCTGGTGCAAAAAAGGGTAGGAACCATTAGTGGTTCAGAGCCAGTAAAATGGCTCAACATTACCTCTCTTGTAGCCCTAATTATAGGAAGTGTGAACAAGGTGAAGAGTCATAGGCATAATGCAAAAGCATCTTCTCTCCCCTAGTTTCTGTGAGATATAAACATTTCACACCCTGGGTGAGGGTCATGCGCGTACCTTTTGGTCAGGTGGGTTGGAAAATAAACTCCAAATGTTCTCACTCTGCCAGGTATATTTGTTCTGATCCCACCACTATTCAGGAAGAGCACAGATTAATCCAAGAGCAATGTCCAGGGTTCAGAGGATCTGAAGAAGCTCGGCATGTGGATTCTATTTTAGATAAACCAACTGTGCAGACACTTCACTACACAAACACATCATTCATGGATCTCAAAATAGCCATTCTGGTCTTGTGGTGCAAACTTAAATGGGAAATTCCCTAAGGGTGCATCTATACTGGCAAGTTAAGTCGACTTAAGGACACTTAAGTCAACCTAAACAAAGCCGCGTCCACACTGGGCTTTTCTTAAGTCAACTTAAGCATTTCCTTAAGTCAACTTAAGGAAAGCTTAAGTTGACTTAATAACACCTACTTTTAGGTCAACTTAAGCCTTTAAGTCAACTCCTTAAGTAGATTTAAGGCCAGTGTAGGTGGGGATTAATGCTAAGTCAACTTTATTAAGTCAACTTAAAGCCAGTATAATGGCTATCTCTGCTGTTAGTCGACTTAACAAAGTCGACTTAAAATGTCGCCAAATGTAGCCTCCTGGCATGCCACTGGTGAGATTTAAAAATGTATAAAAGACACATACATATCAGTTTTAGCAATGGGCATTGATAATTCTTATTTGTTATTCAAAGTGTCATACAATTTCCATAAGCACAAAAAGCAAATATAGCAAATCAGTCTCATTTAGTTCTATTCTAGAAGAAGGAGGAGGACATAGAGTGACATGGCACCTACTGCCAATAAGAAAGGAGAATTCTGAACACCCTTGGATAGTACAGGTTAGAAAATTCAATTTGAACTGGATAGTTAAAGGATTTACATTCTCCTTCGGAAAGATTATGAGTGGAAAAGGGAGCTGAATGGGTGGCAGAGAGAAACATGATGCACAGCAGAAAAGGGGAGAAAGAAATTAAGATGAAAATAAATGCACTAAATACTCACTGCATAATTACAACAAAGGACACACTTTTGCACATCCTGATTTTGTGGGGGCTCTTCTAAGTCTTTACATGGTAGATCATATTCCCTTTTAATTTAATCACAACTGAGGAGTAGTAAACATGAGTTTAAAATTACAGGAAGAAACGTTCACCAGTACAAACCAATTTTTGAAACCAATTGTTTGAGAAGCTTGCAAAATCTCAAAATGTATGATTCCTACCTTTCATGAACATGATGTCAGATTGTAAGTAGATAGCCTTTATTTCCTTTCAAGTGAACATCACTAAGGACATTAAATCTAAATAAACATAGGATGTCATGCAAAACAGTTGATGTTAGGGTGATACAATGGAAAAGTTAGAGAATAATATAGTTGCTATGTTTGTTTTGCACTTCATTATCTATAAGAATGCATAGGATATGTTAGCCACATAGAACCTTTAATTTTTACCTATATGGAAATTGATGAGACTTTCAAATATGGATATTCCAGATCCTCGCTGGTCCAAATCAAAGTTTCATTCAATGTTAAAGGGAACTTCCTCAGTTAGCACCACATGACAATCTAATTCTAACCCATTATTTGATGAATATGTGTATGTGTGTATTAAACAACATGCGTAAAATCCTGGTCCCACTGAAGTCAGAGAGTTTTGCTATTGACTGCAGTGGGGCCAGGATTTCACCCATAGCGACAGACTTTGTTCTCAAGAAAGCAAAGAACTAACAACATTGGGTTGGAACCAGATAAATACTCAGGATTTCTCATGCAGTTCTATCGATTTACTTATACTCTTAACCGTAACTCCAGGCTGCATATTGCCAGTAATGCAAAGTTTTTTGATGTACAGAGACACTAACTAAACTAAAGTCTATGTTGAAATGTGTAAACTCATTTTCACTTATGAAAAAAACAACCCCTGAGATGAAAGGCGATTGTATTCCATCTAACCCCAAAATGTGCAATTGAAGAGTCATCATGGTTAAGTCCAGAAGGGAACATGAGATCATCTAGTCTGACCTCCTGCATTAGAAGCCAGAGAATTTATGCAGTTACTTCCATATTGAAATAAGACCTGAAGTTGTGTAACAAAACAGTTTATTGTTGATCTTTTGAAAATTTTAAGCACAGATTTTACAAATAATATTACACTATTTTTGTTTGAGAATTTAAACATAATCAACCAAACAAGCCTGGGTCTTACATCAACAATAATTCATGTTATTGTAGCTTTTTGTGTTTTCTCAAGAGTTCTTTCCTTTTATGTTAGAAAATGATTTCCAGGGGTCACAAAAGTTAATTTAAAGTGTCATGACCCTTTTCTATTTTTACATAGAATGTTTTAATTCAACGGTATGACATTTCCTCAAGCTGATCTTTCACTGTGGGATGGCGTGGGGATTTCCAGTTTATTGTGACATATCTTGGCACATGCCAATGAACATGCAGAAGTTTGCAAAGTAATGTAGACTAGTCCTCTAGGATTATTTACATCAAGGCTAATATTAGTTCTGGATGAAATTTGTATCTGCTTCCAGGATGCTTATTGCATCTGATATCTGTCTCCAATATTCATTTTTTACAACAAATTAATGAGACTTATGTTTCCTTGAGACACCTCTATTTGGCATCCAATTGATTTTCTTATGTGCCTTAGTTTCATTTTGTCCTCCCTGCTTTCCTTCTCCAATTACATTTTAAGTCAGCCTTTGGCCCAGTAGCTTATCTTCCTCTTGGCGGCCAGCTCCGTTTCAAATCCATCAGTTTTTAGTGCTCTCCGGATTAAGTTCACCATGGTGGTTTTCCTCTCATAGAATTCAGGGTGTTCTGTGAATTCACGAGGTCTCCTTATGTTATCTTTAAAGGCCTGTGGCCAGCACTGGACGCAGTGGGTTAAGACTGTCAACTGCAAAACTTCCCCTGTGGGAAGCTAGTGGTTATGGATCTATTACAGGAGTGGACAGGCAAGGTTCCGTAGCCTGCAATACGCAGTGTGGTGTATGAAGGCACGGACTCCGGCTAAGGCAAGCACGAAATCACTTTATTTGCAGATCACAGCCATTTTTATACCCTTCAGATAATGCACTTGGTAAATTTCCACATAAACAGGTTCACATCTAAATCAACAAGGTTTCAGTTCTTGGCCCGGTCACAATTCCTTATCATGCAGCTGCGCCGTGTTCTTGTTTACCAAACTGGTTCCTTGCTCAGACTGGTTCCTTGGCTTCCCACGCCACAGCTATTTTTCTGACCTTGCATCCTTGCCCTATAGTTACCCTTTAACCATTACTTCTCCCAAGTGCTGTACAACACATGGGCCCGATTGCCGTACAACACATGGGCCTGGACCATCAACACTGCTAGTGGTGGGTCTCCACGACCATCAACACTGCTAGTGGTGGGTCTCCACACGCAAGATGTCAGACTAGATGATCATGATGGTCTCTTCTGGCTTTAAAGTCTATCATTGCACCACTGACAGTGTAGAATCGATTGTACAAGTTTCATTGAGCATCAGTAAAGACGCACGCAATCGAACCTGAAAGTAGCCAGAGGCCAATTTATTAAGACCTAACTGGCAAGAAGAGTAGTGCAGAGTCGAAGGGAGGGCATTTCCTGTCAACTCAGGACAGTGAGGACACCGTGGTGAGAAGATGTTAGGAAGTCACTTACTATATGTAGCTTGTGTATCTCCCTTCAACTGCTGCCAAAATCCACAGCCAATGTAGGCCTGGCCTATGACTACAACTGACGTCACTGACTCTTCCCCTTTATTTACTTTTGGGTGGGGCAGGGGGAACAGAGGGAGATTTAGTGAGGAATCTTAGTTGGGGAGCCAAAGGATACTCGGAGAATTATATTCTACCTATCTAAGCCCTCCTGAATTTTCTGTGGTCTTCAGTGTTCTTAATTCCCTGACACCATCTGTCGTGTAGCATCATTCTGTTCCACAATCACTGTGTTCTGTTCTTTCGCTCCAAGATGATTTCAGTACTGCAGGAAGCCATCTCAATCCATTTTCCTACTTCACAGGGACACTGTAAACCTCATTTAAATAATGCTTGAGCTCTCTTGATGAAAGATTCTATACAAGCCTTATCCAAAGCCCAGCGAATCCAAAGGAAAGACTCTCATTGACTTAATTGGGCTTTTGCTCAGGCCACAGAAGTGCAAGTCTCTCTCAGCATTCTTCAGACCACCTTCTTCTGTGCACATCTAAAACAATAGAGACTTTCATTACAACATATATTCACCGGCAACAACAGTGAATTTGCACTAATTTAAATGATGGCTTACTGTAGGAACTAGCACATAGACCATCATGATGAAAATCAACATATGCATAGAAAAGGTAGTTTTAAAATACACAGTATATAGGTCAATTAATTAGTCTTACTGCAGGAGCCATGTAGAAAGTCATACATAATTTCTTTCCAAACTATTCTATTGTATTACTTTCTAAATACTATGTTGCAATCTCCAGGCTGGGGGAATCATATAGTGGAAACACTAGTGTTGTAACATGCATATTCAAGTGATGAACTTGATGATAAAGACTTATCATGACACTTAAATGAAAGAAAAAAATCTTTATGAACCCCAGATATATTCAAGTAAATAATGCCCTCAAATGAGCTTGAGGGGGAAGAGAGATTGTAAAAGGCACAAGGAAACAGCTAATTAGCTCACTACAACTGCAGTCCTGTTACTTGTAGTCTCTTAACTCAACTGAACCAGCTACTGGTGTTGGCATCTTTAGAACCAAGCCCTCATCAGCACTTATAGGTTGACAATAAAGTAGATGAATGTTGAAAAATCGTACTTAAAACTGTTTTTGAGTGTACTTCCTCCAATCCCAAAGATCCACTGTCCCTGCCTCTGCCCTAGACAAATACAATGTCCAGGGCTTCCAGCCATTGTCCTCTGAACCCCAGCTATACAAGTCACAAGAAAGACATAATTATGTTAGATTTCTGGGGATTAAGAGCTAAAAGAGTTAGAGTTGATTAAAAATTGTACAGCATCAGATTTTCACATGGCCATGCAAAAGAGTCATAAGTAAGAGCGAACAGTAACTCACCCTGAATATTAAAAATATCTTTTTCAAATTGAGAGGTACTGTTGACTTGAGAAAATGCTTAGTTATAGAAGAACTAAGATAATGTTGGCTTGACTGCAAGAGGTTCCCAGAGTGATGACGCAGAAAATAGCCAAAGGAAGTCCTAGACCTTTATCTATCTTCTGGGTTCACAATAGATTGTCTATAATTCTGATTCATATGGGGCAGACACCAAATTGATTCCATCACTAAATATGGAAAAGGTTAAGCTTCATGCAGTAAGAGTGAATGAGTGCTGAGATAACACATTTAGTTGGCATGTGGAGGGTAAGTGGCTACAGTTAACCTGGATGACTAACTACAAGACTTTTACTTGCATACTTGACTGCACTGTAAACTCTTCAGAACATCTTCACAGTGCAACTAACAAAACTTTAAATGTCCACAAAATAATTTGGATTTTTCAATCCATTTTCTATAATTCATAAAGTACAACATAATAAGAATATAATTTTAGTTAGTTCGAATTAGCTTAATTCGAACTAGAAAAAGTTAGTTTGAACTAAGCAAGTGCCATTCATGGCACTTGCTTAGTTCGAATTAGCAATCCCCATTCATTTCAATGGCTGGTTAGTTCAAACTAAGAAATTAGTTTCAGAAGGTTCAGAAAGGTTCAGAAAAGGGCAACTAAAATGATTAGGGGTTTGGAGAGTGCCTCGTATGAGGAACGATTGAAAAGGCTGGGCCTCTTCAGCTTGGAAAAGAGGAGACCGAGGGGGGACATGATAGAAGTATATAAAATTATGACGGATGTGGAAAAAGTGGACAAGGAAAAGTTGTTTAAATACTCCCATAATACAAGAACCAGGGGTCACCAAATGAAACTGATAGGTAGCAGGTTCAAAACAAATAAAAGGAAGTTCTTCTTCACACAACGCACAGTCAACTTGTGGAACTCCTTACCTGAGGAGGTTGTGAAGGCTGGGACTATAACAATATTTAAAAGGGAACTGGATAAGTTCATGGGGGCTAAGTCCATAAATGGCTATTAGCCAGAAAGGGGTTAAGAATAGTGTCCCTAGCCTCTGCTTATCAGAGGATGGAGACGGATGGCAGGAGAGTGATCACTTGATCATTGCCTGTTGGGTTCACTCCCTCGGGCACCTGGCACTGGCCACTGTCGGTAGACAGATACTGGGCTAGATGGACCTCTGGTCTGACCCAGTACGGCCTTTCTTATGTTCTTATGTTCTTATGTAGTTCAAATTAACATGGCCACATTGGCTAATTTGAATTAGTTAGTTCGAATTAAAGCCTTACTTCTGAAGCCCTATTCGAACTTATTTATTCGAATTAAGGAAGCCCTTAATTGAACTAACTAAAGCTTAGTGTAGCCATGGCTTTAGTTAGTTCAAATTAAGCCTCCTTAATTCAAACTAACTTGCCAGTGTAGACATAGCCTTCGATACTTAGGCATGTGTTTAAATATGTGGATAGTCCCACTGAAAACAATGGGATTACACATATGATGAAGTATCTAGGTGAATTAGACTCTTAGTTTCATCCATGTTTTTCTGTTTAGGTGCTTCTAAGGCCCCCCATCATTGTAGAACTTGACCATCTCTCATACATTAAGGAATTTATGCTCATAATACCTCTATGAGGTAAGAAAATATTGTCCTTATTTTACAATTGGGACCTGAGGCACAGAGAAAGTGACTTGCCCAAGGTCACACACAATGTCTGTGTGTGGGCTGGGACTGGAATCCAAACCACTGGTTTCGCCAAAAATCCATATTTATATCACATTTTTCTCAAATGGCCAGGATTAATACAAATTTAAAGGAACTGTACACATTTTAAAATATAAAATCATTATAAACAAAGGGTGATTTACCCTTTTCTTCAGTGGGACAAAAATTAGGTCGTATACATACTCTGTCTTACTGTCATTAAACTGGATGACGTATAGACGTGTAGAACTTGATGAGTGGGCACTGAGTCTGCTGAAGAGAGCCATGTTGTCCTGCATATAGGAGAAGAATGGTACAACGAGGGAGGTCTTGGAAAGTGTCTTAGAAAGGTGAAACAAGGTGGTCTCCTGCGAGTCTCTCTTGCCTTAAATACAAATCATGCTCACTCCAGGCCACTTTCACAATCACTGTGCTTTATTACAGTGCTCTACCTGTAGTACTATTTATACCCACACAAGTCCCAGTCAGGTCCCCTCTAATTTACGAGGGAAAAGGGAGCATTACTAGCAGGAAGCAGCTCCACTTTCTTTCAGGCTCTGCACCCCTTTCCAGGGTTTCCTTCCTCTCTATCTACTCCCAATTGGTGGGGTTGCTTCTCCCTCTAACTAGCCCTTCAGCTGTGGCCCTACTTGTTAACTGATCTTCCACTTTGATCTCAATTAAGCTATATTGGTGTGGATTAAAGTGAAAGGTTACTGAGTCAGCTCTTAACTCATAACCCCTGTCACACGGAGAAAGAATGGGACAAGTGCTCACCTCAGGGAAAGGTAGATTCCATGACAGGAGAAAGGGAAGGTCTTCCTTTCACCAGCCCCCAAAGCACGCATGTGTGTACATGCTTATTTCAGGTTGATTTTTTATTCATAAATAGGAAGAAAGTCTTCCTGGAGGAGTTGGAAAATATAGTCTCAAGCACCCCAACATTTGAATTTTCTTTTAAATCCCAGCCAAACTTCTTGTTTGTCTTTAGTTTGTCTCATTTTTTAAGTCACCAGGGTTGACACCACTATTAGTTCAGAAAGGACACGTTTAATTAGACCTAATAAACTTGCAGTGGCTGAGTAGTGATTTTGTTTGTTTGTTTGCTGACTTCACTCAGCATTTAAAAACCTAAACATAAATCTTCAGCACTGAAAAAATGATGGAAAATATAATATCTGCAACTTCAGGGTTTAAGCAACAAAGCTGGAAATAGTCAAAAGACTGGGAAACTAGAGAATTAAAATACTACTTCACTTGAAGAAGTGTGTGGATACTCCAGTTACTTTCATGGGCCATTCCGGTAACACCAATGGGCAAAAATCATAGACAGGGAGGCTGTGGAACAACAATCTTAATGGTGAGGTTGTGAAAAATCTTTTTAAATGAGATTTTTTTAAAGTTCTGATTCTTAGAAAATGTCCACATTTCATCAGGTAACCATGCAGTGCCAAAGTTCTCATGACTATTGATATTGGTAGCTTTTGGAAGGAAACAATGGTGTTCCCATCTGGAAAATACTGAGTATGGCAAGATTATCTTCATCAATCAAGGCTCATGCCACCTCCATCAATAGCATTTTGCAGTTATGGAGAATACTTACTGTTTTGTTTGGCAAAGACTTTCTAAGGTTACTATGTTTTGGCTGCTTCTGTTTTGGTGCTCAGCTTAAAACACTGGCTTGTGCCCTGAATTTTTTAAAAAAGCACTGGGCATCTGCTTTCTGAAGATTGGATCCATTTAAAGTGTGTCAAATTGAGCAACAAAAAATGGAGGCACTCCAAAATCACCAGTCACTTGTGAAAATCTCAGCCTTGGTTTTTTTATGAAAATACTAGCCAGAGATTTTTTTTTTCAACCTTCAGAAATCTATGGACTCATGAGAACATTTTCAGTAGTGAACTTTGTTAAATCTCATAACAAGGACTGACAACTGTATGGGTGAAGCACATATGGTCCTGACAAAAGCTATCTGCTAAAATTCAAGAGCAGAAATTCCATTGAAGACAGGACAATTCCTTTCCCCTTCTAACACACCAGGTGATAGTAAGTACTTCATTGTAAAGTTTTGATGCAGAATAAAATTCATTGCCATCCATTATTTTAATTGGTGATCCCCATCATGCAAGCTGTGAAGTTCGGCCATAGCAGCAGACTCAAGATGATAGTTGCCAAAGCTATCAAGTGGGCAGAATGGAAACATTTTAAAGGTTGTTTTGTTATCAGAATGAAACACAGACCTATGTTCAATTTTTTTAAAAGGAACATTTTTCAAAGAATCCACTTGCTGCAGTTTCAATCATGGATGTAATTTTGAAATTACTCATTTGTTCCTCGAGTGCTTGATGACTCAGGTTAAAGGAGAGATCACAACAGGGTCATAATGAAAAGTGAATTGTGAGGCTGAAGGAAAGTTACTAGTGGAGCACCTCAGGGACTGGTTTTGAGACCAGTCTTATTGAACATTTTAATTCATGACCTTGGCACAAAAAGTAAGTGTGCTAATAAAATTGGAGGATGACCCAAAGTTGGGACGTACTGCCAATATGGAGGAGGAGTGACATATCATACACGCTCTAGAGGCCCTTGAAACCTGGAGTAATAGGAGTGGTGTCAAATTAGATAGTGCAAGGTCATGCACTTAGGTGTGTCTACATTTGTAAATTAAGTCGACTTAAGCTTGCTTAAATCGACTTGATTTACCCTGCATCTACACTACAGTTTCCTTAAGTTGACTTAAGTCAACTTAAGGAAACTAAAGTCGCCTTAATGAAAATTAAGTCAACTTTATTAAACCTCCTTTTAGTTTGACTTAAGGCATAAGTCGACATTTTAAAGTTGACTTAAGCCAGTGTAGACCAGGAGTAGCCCTAAGTTGACTTAGGGCTACTCCAGGACTCCCTCACTGCCCTCCCTGCTGGGGGGGGGGGGGCACAGAGGGAGCCTGGCATGCCCCCCCACAGGGCAGGGCAGAGCCCTGCCCACCCTGCCCCTATGCCCTGCCAGGGTCCCTGTCCCCCTTTGCACCAAGGTACAATGGGGCAAAGGCTGAGCCCCCTGGCACTGGGCAAGGGGTGCCCCCCCGCCACCGTGGTCCTGCCCTAGGTCCCCCTAGCCCCTAGAAGTTGACCTAGGTGTCCAGTGTGGATGCTCTAGGTCAACTTTGTAAGTTCACCCCTAAGTCGACTTTAAATTTAGGTGAAGACATGCCAAGTCGACTTAGTTAAGTTGACTTAGCTAAAGTTGACCTAAATTTACAAGTGTAGACGTAGCCTTAGAGACTAACAACATATTTTTTTCCTATAAGATGGGGACATATCAGATGGAAGCAACAGAGGACAAGAAAGACCTGGGTTTATTGGTCAATGGTCGATTACAGGATGATTAGGAGTTGCCAATATAATGCGGCTGTGAAAAAGTTAACATAATCGTAGGATACATCAGGTGAGGTATTTTCAATAAAGGTTGGGAAGTGTTATTGCCATTTTATAAGGCACTGCTGAGAACTCATTTGGAATACTGTGTGCATTTCTGGTCTTCCATGTTTAAGAAAGATGTATTCAAACTGGAACTGGTGCAGAAAAGGGCTATTAGGGTGATCCGAGGAATGAAAAACCTACCTCAGAAGAGGAGAGACTTGAGGAGTTTGGTTTGGTTAGCTTAACCAAATGAAGGCTGAGGGAGATATGATAGCTCTCTATAAATATACCAGAGGGATAAATACTAGAGAGGGAGAGGAGTTGATTAAGTTAAAAGCCAGTGTTGACATAAGAACAAATGGCTATAAACTGACCATCAACAAATTTAGGCTTGATATTAGACAAAGGCTTCTAACTATCAGAGGAGTAAATTTCTACAACAACATTCCAATGGAAGTAGTGTTGACAAAAAAAAAAAAACCCAAGCCCTCAAAACTTATTTCAAGACTATGCTTGGTAAGTGTACGGAAGGGATGGTATGATGAAGTTGCTTACAATAACATATGGCCTATGTATGGCTGCTATTAAGCAAATACCCCCAACAGCCAGAGATGGGACACTTGATGGGGCAGGGGTATAGCCAGAAGTAATTTTCTGGCAGGGTCTGTGATTGACTTGGGTGGACCTGGGTAACTTCCTGTTTCTGGTCACAAAATCAGAAGCAGGAAGTTTGGGAAGTGACTGGGCAAAGAAACTAAGCTGCCGGACACTAACGTTACCTTGGTAAATTGTAGTGTTGGACAGCTTAATGATTCTGGACTGGTCGCTACCCAAATTTCCTGCTTCTGCTCACGTGGCTTTTTGTGCGTTTGCTAACATTTTTGGGAATCTCCATACTTAAGTGCCTCAGGGTTGGTACTGTCTCTTCTAATGTATATGAAAGCTTTTGGTTCCATTAGTTAAGACTAATGTTAGCTGAGTGAGGTACCTTATCTCTGGCTGTGAAGTGATTTCATATTGTTTCAAAGGGTCTCTCAATTATCTCCTGTACCTCAGAACAATCATGATCAAAATACATTATTTTATTCTTACACAGAGCCTGAAAGCAAACATCCTGGAGAACCCCTTTAAAATTGCTTGGAATATTTCCAATTTATGTACTTTGATAGAGGATTCTGCAGAGATTAGATGATGGCTGAAGGTTTCTTCTAGACACATCTGTTCTGTCTCACAGTATAGCTCCTCTTCTATCTCTCACCCTTTGATCTGGGTATCTAAGAAACTGCCACTTTTTAATTTTCAATCTGGTGTGATAAAATCATTCATATAAAATGTGCATATGTGGAAGTGCGGGTTGGGAATCATACATATTCTGCTTCTAGATTCGCCACAGATTCGATGCATTACCATAAGAAATTTACATAGTGGCAAATCCTGTTTAGTGTGGAGCAGGCAGTAGCTAAGCATATGCAGCAGTTAAACTCTGTCACATGGATAAGTCAGCTATTGATTGCACTTTCAGCTCAGTAGAAGATTAGGAGATTGGAAATATGTTTGGATTTATCTCCAGTGGTGAAAATAGAAGCACTGATCAGACCACCACCACCATATCGATGGGAGGACTACACTATATGATTAAGAACAGTGTAATAACAGCTGCAACCAAATCAGACAGCCAAACACCCTTCAATAGACCCTGAAGAGAGTTAGTGTCTGCGAAAAATACATAATAGGCACGTGACATACTCCTTTTATTTCATTTTTGAGGAGGGAGTATCTGCTCTCTCTTCTCTCCACTCCCACAGCTGTTACTCATGGTGACTTAGAAAGCAGAATATGTCATGAAGCCTGACTCTATACTAATTCTTCCCTTCTTTTTTGAGCAGTACTCATCCCATAGGCTATGTCTACACTTGGTAATTTAGGTCGACTTTAACTAAGTCGACTTAGTGTGTCCACACTTAAAAATAAAGTTGACTTAATGGGGAACTTAAAAAGTCGACCTAGAGTGTCCACACTGGATGCCTAGGTCGACTTCTAGGGGCTTAGGGGGACCTAGGGAAGGTCCACGGGGGCAGGGGGCACCCCTTGCCCAATGCCAGGAGGCTCAGCCTTTGCCTCATTGTACCTAGGTACAATGGAGCAAAGGGGGACAGGGACCCTGGCAGGGCATAGGGGCAGGGCTCTGCACTGCTCTTTGGGGGGGCATGCCAGGCTCCCCCTGTGCCCCTCCCCCCCAGCAGGGAGGGCATTGGTGTAGCCCTGGGGTAGCCCTAAGTCGACAAAGGGCTACCCCACGTGTACACTGGCTTAAGTCGACTCTAGGGAGTCGACTTAAGCCTTAGGTCTACTAGGAAGGTGGTTTTATAAAGTCGACTTAATTTTAATTAAGTCGACTTTATTTTCCTTAAGTCGACTTAAGCAGCTTGCTTAAGTCGACTTAATTTACCAGTGTAGACGCAGCCATAGTAACTTGATGAGTAATCAATAGAGATGATTCCAATTGGGTGCCAGAAATGGATGAATATCAGATTTTCCTTCTGTACCACAGACTCACTGGTGAGTTATTTTATTGCCTTAATCAGTAACTCTTAGATGTACTCTTGAACTAAATTTGGCCCTTAAGCACCGTGCTTCAGTTTACTCAGAACAATATCTCACGACAATGTTATGCTGTTTTGTAAATCAGTAATTCTTAGCATTAGACAACACAAATATGCACACCATTTTTTAACTAAACTTCCCAACACTACAGGAAGTGTTATTCTGGAAATGGAGAAACTAAAGCTATAGTTTAGCTCTGCTAAGTGATTTTTCCCCAGTCTCTGTATATCAAGTTATTCTCAGAAGCAGGATTAAAACTCAAGAGAGTCTGCATGTTCAGCCCACAAGACCATGCTAATACTATTGGTGACAAAGCACTCTGTGATGTTTGACTAAAAGGTGATATAGAATGCAAAGTACTATTATACACCCAATCAAACGGTTACCACACATGTAGCTATGTTCCTTCTTATTCACAGATCTTGATAGTCCCAATCTGATATTTTTGGATGGCTATTGAGCTAACCACAAAATTCATCCTGCAACACTGCCCATGTATTTCTATTTTCATGTTTATTCACTGGTGCAGATGTGCGATAGGTGTCCTCAATCTTTTTGCCACTGTGTCTGAGCTTTATTGAGAATGCTTAATTTGATGAAATCATGTCACTGCATTCATTAATTTCAGCAGCAAGTCTTGAAAGCAAAGCTTTGCTCTAAATCTCCTTAAAGCATTATTTCTGTAATAAAGAACTAATATAAACCATATCTTAAAGTTACATGTACCTTTCATAAGAACAAAATCCAAATTCACTTTATTTTAGGTTCAAAAGGAATTGTCAAATTTGACTACTTATAATTACCTACACATTTGACTACATATATTTCCATTTTCCCTCATCTCTACACCTCCAGATTCTGAATGGGACTGAAAGCAGAAATACTTACATATCGCAAATGTCTGCAATGAGTAAAAGCTGGTAGTACTGTAAATCTTACATGCTAGCCATTTATAGGAAAGCTCCAGGTGCTCTTTAATTATTTATTTTAGGACTCAAAATCAGAATATTTGGGAGGAACTTGGGAAGGACAATATCCAAATGTTCAGGTGGTTTTCCAGATCAAATTTCAACCTTTTGTTACTAGCCAACATTCCCACTCTTATGCAAAGTACTTTTGAACTTGTAATAACCGTTATCCATTCTCCATTTTGCTGCCAGCATGTATTAGTGAAATGGGACCAACTAATTTTATACCCCTTAAGATGTAATTCTATAAAAACATTCACATACAAAGCAAAACAGTAAGGTTTTTTTGAAGCATGAAAAAAAATCATACCACAGTGAGCAATTGGCAGCAACTTCATTATGACAATTTGATATAGTTTATCTCCCTCTCCTGGCTTTATTTCTTTCCACAATGGAGTAAATATAGTGCCTTCCTTCGCTGCTTTCTGCATGAGCCTCATTTGTACATTATCTTAATTTGAGATGATTCCATAGTAAAATATGAGTGTGAAAAATGGGATATTTTATTACACCACATGACACCAAATCCAGAGATAAGGTATGTGGCCACAAATAAAAGTCAGCGTAACTTCTGACTTTGCGACTGAATTGGGCCTATGATATACAGTCAATTGTACTTTTACATCCCTCATACCTTGAGTAGCAGAACAATTCTGTCTCTCGTGCATCTAGAGAATTTGAGCCAGGACTGCATAGTATATTATTGATCTTCTCTCTGAAGAATCCTAAGACTATTATCCTAAACTGCAAAAACATAGAAAGGGTTATCTGGATCAAATGTCTATCTCAATTAAATACTGTAACATGCCTTTGTCATCCTGAAACTAGAACATTTCTCATCTGCTGAGAGGAAAAACATATTCATTATTTCTGTTAGTATTTGAAAGAGAACTCTCTTACAGTACATTAAAGGCTCAGAGTAGTACATCACCACTGGCATCTTTCTGTATCAGAAAAAACAACTTTTTATTTGGGGATAACAGAAATGAACCTATAATACATTTTGACTGTCTACATTCAAATTTCTATCTCGGAGACTGGTTTTTAGTAATGCTATGCCATTAAAGAGTAGGTTGGAGCCAATAATATGGCAGAAAGATGTTCATTAAAATGAACAATTGCCTTCTACTTCTAGACTACGGCTTGCATGAGGTTGAGCTACTTGAACTATGTACAAGAAGAAATGGAGAACTGTGAATTAAGAGAGCGTCTTTTGTACTGAAATATACCACAGTATATACATATAACTTTGTTAGTGTGAAGTATACTGTTCCTGATATATAGACTCAGATAAACCCTGTGGAAAAGAGATGAATACATCATGCCTGTATGTAACTTGTTGTAAATTTTATATTGCATTTATTTTCCATCAGGAATTTTTTTTCTAGTAATAAACGTGCAATCCTGTGTCCTGTAAATCAACAGCAAGATATCCATTGACTTCAGTGACTGATGTTGGTTTTTAATAGCCACATTACATGGTTCCTCTATGTTTTTTCTAATTTGTAATTAGTTTGGACATATTTTAAGAGAGAACTCAGGTGGTTTGTAATTGGTGTGATAAATTGAATTTTAATAAAAAAAATATTATAAAAGAAATCAAGACTTCCTTTTTGGGTCTGTGTGCCATGAGAATAACACAGAAAAGACAGCATCCAATTTGCTAGGACTTGGAGGGAGAAGTAGTGAGGTTAGTAGGTAAAATAATTAAGTGGGTGGAAGAAATCAGCTTCATCTTAGCTTATTTTTCAAATAGTTTTGAAAATGAATCTTCATCCTCATTTACAAAAGGCTCATATAATAACACAAAGCCTCTTAATCCTTGGAGGAATGCCATGTATTGTGTTTCTTCCCATTACATCAGAGATTGAGCTCTCTGCATACTATAATCCATACAATCAAGAAGGTGATTTGGTGCCTCCCCCTCTTCAGCTATGATTCATCTTTCCAAAGGTCATTTTGCTTTGGGAGACACTCTTTCCTGCCTCTTTTCAACCTCAGGCACCAAAAGTACAGCTTTAGGAGGACAGTCTTCACTCAGATCATTTTACTATGAAGGGCCAAATTCTGCTTGCCAGACCCCTCTTGAGAGTAGCTTCTAAAGGTCTTCTCACAAACACTAGATAAGCAAGATGTGACCCTTCATTTTTTTTTTAAACAAACATGGTGCTTAAATAAAAAACAATTAGCTGTCAGAGAAAGGTGGAAAAGACACAGTGAAACTAGAGGGGAACATAACTAAAAACTTATAGTAAAAACACTAAGTGAAGGGCAGTAGATAAAGGGAAAGAAAATTACATCTTTTTAGGCTTGTCAAGAAGAACATGTCATGAATTCTTAAAATAGCTGAAATTATTATTCCCCAAATTGGATACAGTCTAACCTCAGAGACTGGCCATATGAAGAGATTCCTTCTCCCCACTCCCTGCCCCCATATAAGTTTATAAAATTATTTTTTAAATAGAGCAAAAGGAATTTCAGGGGGATACATTCTGAATGAAGACACTGTTAGCTCCTACTCCTCCACAAATGAATCCTTTCAGGGAAATGACCAAAGACCATGTGATTCTGAGGAGTCTCCCTGTGCAGGTGATACTCACATGTCAAGTCTTTTTCCTTGAGCATAAGGACTGCATCCGCCTGGTGTCAACAGTAACTCCCCAAACCTGCCCAGTTACAGAGTAACTTGCATTGCCTCCACGTGTGTGCAGCCGTGGTGTGGCTCCTGGATACACCTCTATAGAGCTTCTTTCAGCACCTGATGGGGCAATGTGACTTGACACTTTCCACCGTCTAGGCCAATGCCCACAAAGACAATTGAGCCCTTGAATAATAACAACACACTGTTATAGAAAAAAGAATCAACCTGAAATGGTAGGATAAATGAAATATTAAATATTAAAAATATTAAATGAAATATGCAATTTAATGAAGGAAGTATACTATTGCAACTAACTATGATTAAGATTTCATGTTAATAAATTCAAAGTTAGGACTCTATGAAATACACGTTCTGCTTCCACACACTGGAAACCCAGGCAAAGCTGTAGAAAAGCCACAGAAGATTCCATACATTTTATTGATTCATACCTTCATCAGCACAGGAGTCATTCTTCCAAGCTGCTGCTGAAATTTTCTCAAATTAATGTTGGTTTACATTTATTATCTATCATTATCTAATGTACATCCTAAGCACCTATCACTTTCTCCTATCCAGAAGCTACATGTGGCTTCAGACCACGAGTGTTTTAAGTTCAGAAAAACTTGCTGCCAGATTTCTTTTCTTTACAACTGTGGATTCAAATCTGACCCAGAGCAGCTATTCACAATTGCCCTGGTACTGTAACAAGATATACTTTTTTGTTTGTCTACAATAAAGATTGATTCTTCAATTTCTGCATCCTTTGAGAATGTACAACAACATCTATTCCTTAGGAATACAAACAAATGATAATATTAGTGTTTCTCAGGTGTAATTCCATCTGTGACATTTGTGTGAGTTGGGGTAAGGTTGGACAAATAGTGTATTTGGCATATTGCTGACCTTTTTGTAGTGACTAAAAGTACTTTTTGTTGAAATTGGGCAGCATCATTGAGGGCTTTCATTACTTCACCACCGTCAAAATTTCTAAGCTAAGTTTCATTTACTTGTTCTTCTGCTGCATTAGGAAAGCTGTCATCTTTACTGAATTGCTGCATTGACAAGACAACAAAACCTTGAAAAACACACAAGTGGAAACCTTCTAGAGATATGTGCACTGGTAAGTGCACAAAAAATGTGGACTAGAAAAAAGGGAGTACAAAGGTACAAAAGAAATTGTAAGATAAACAATGAAGACTAGAATAGGGCCAAAGCCCAATGAATTTAATGGGAGTATTTCCACTGACTTCATTAGACTTTGGATCTGGCCCATAGTGAAGAAGAAAGTATGTAGTAGAGCTGGTCAGTAACTAAACTGAGATAAAAAGTTGACATTTCAAAATTTACTGTTGAAAATATTTGCAAAATATTTTTTTCTCAGAAATATCAAAATGACCTTATTGAAATGGTTCGTTTAGGTAATGTCAACATTTTGGTTTGTTAATGTTGAAAAATTTATAATGTAAATATCATATATAAATATTTATCTTAAATGTTTATTTAACCCGCCCTAAAATATTGAAACAAAAAAGGATGAAATGAGGAAGTTTAAATAAAATTCTCCATTTTGATTTGAATGGTTTCAAATTATTTTCACCTGAAAACGTCATCAAAATCAACTAGTTCCTGAAAGAAGTTTCAGCTTTGATGAGACTTCACTTTCTGATGGAAAAAATGAGCTCGGCTCCTCACTGCCAAGCTAGAGCTGCCTAGTCACGGCTCCCTCTTCCCCAAGCCACACGTGCAGAGCTATAGCTAAACAGCTCTCATTCAGGGAGTTCAGCTGAGCCCGCCTGCCACTCCCACCTCAGTTTAAACAGTAACCAGCTGTTTAAAATGTTTAAACAGAGATTACCATTTAAATATTTAGGCTTTAACATCCCAGGGCTTAGGTTTCATTTGGAGCAACAGAATGATTCGGTGTCCGCGCTACATAGTCCCTTTGCTTCTTGAGTACTCCAGTAGCGTTATTGGGGAAGGAATCTGGACCTTGCTAACCAAACTCTTGAAAAAAGATTTATGGGTGGTGGCCCATGCAATGGGGTGTATAAACCCTGCACTAGAATTGAAGAGGTTAAAGAGGAATGCTGCTGGGCCCAGATGACCCCACCTATCCACACCTGCAGAGTATGGTGCAGAAGGAGATGGATCTTAAAAGGAAGCCAGATAGTTTGGACTATAAAGTGAGTGATATGAAGTGGCCCAGGGAAAGCAGCCTTAAGGGGCTTCTGGGTGCTGGACCTTTAGTAGCCCTCGTAGGGCCCAGGGCTAGACCCTGGTGGAGTGGGAGGGCCTGGGTCCTCCTGCCAGCACCCCCCTTCCCCTTGAGAAGGGACTGACCCCCTAACCACTAGGCGTATGTCTACACTGGAGGCTCTGTTAAATCGACTTAACAAGGTCGACTTTAAGTCAACTTAAAGTCAACCTTGTTAAGTCGACTTAGACAGTCCACATTGAAAACTCCTGTTGACTGCCTGCTTCCACACTGGCAGGTGTTAGGTCAACAGAGGAGTGGTGCATTGTAGGTAGCCCTGGGAGGGGGCCTGGAGGCCAATTAGGTCCACTTACGGGCTTTCCCCATCTACACTGGCTTAAGTTGACTTAATAAGGTCGACTTAAGTGTTAAGTCGACCATAAGAAGTGTTGTTATTAAGTCAACTTAAGGAAGTGCTTATGTCGACTTAATAAAAGACCAATGTGGATGCAGCAATCTGTAGGTTGACTTAACCTTCCTTAAGTCGACCTAAGGCTCCAGTGTAGACGTACCTTCTGTGTTGCTCCCAATTAATGCCAACCATCACAGACTATATACTTTTTGAAAAATCCCTTTTCTTAAAGCTTAGCTTTATTTTTTAATGACGCTATTAGGATCTAAGTGTGTGGGATAAATGTCTCTCTTCTATCCCTAGAAAAACTATGCAAAGTCACAGAAACTCAATGAATAAATACTACTGTGACTTTAGCCTGCAGATGAATAACCAAGGTCTAAACAAAAACACACTTTGAAAATAAGACACTTGATTTATTAATTCTGTATGAACTCTCTAAAAGATAGACAGGATGAAGACAGAAAGCATTTATCCTTTCTGTGTCTCAGTTTGTTAAGCAGTTCCTATGGACCATTTATTATGTAAAACAGCTTATAAAATAGCTTATAAAATGGGGAAAGTAAGAGCACTGAATGTGATATAAGTGATTGACAGTATCAGATTTATTATCTCATTTCAACTCATTACACAGAAATAAACTATCAAATCACTGAAAACAGTAGTTTTATTTTCCCATACTTGTTCCCTTTGAAATGAATTAAAAAGGTGTCATTAAGTTTCTTTCTTTTTTTTTTTTTTTTTTTTTTTAATAAAAAGGGACTGTCTTTTTGTTCTGCTTGTACAGTTTCTAGCACAATGGGCTCATTATCCATAACTAAGGGTCTTAAATGGTACCACAACAACAACAATAATAATTATTACTATTATTAAATGGGGCTGAATTCTGAATGATTAATTTAAAGTGACTCTGTGTAGACAAACATACAAGATTAGGACCTAAATAAGCAACAGGTCATTTGTTAGTCAAATGGGTTTGTGAAATTTCACACTTTTATGAAACACTGTTCCCTCATTTTATTTTATAGAATTTTAAAAAGGCATTTAAGAGCAGGGATTTTCTAAAGTCGATACTTCAAAAGTAAATGCCACTTAATGTCAGTGTTCTCAAAATGGCTCTCTCTCTCGCATAAATTTCTGAAACACTATAAAAGCCTCTTATCTCTATTCTATGTAGGTTCTTATATTGTCCTCATCAGTGTAGTATCTGAGCTTCTTCCAGTCATGCATTAAGCAATGTAACTAACATCTGTCACTTATTCGTGGTGATCTCAGTAGGAGGAATTGTGTATGTAGTTAGTTTTGGCAAGCTTTTCTTTTGTTGTTGTTTTTCTTTACACACACTTCTAGGTGCGTGTAGAGAAGGAGATTGGAAAAAGCGTGCCTGCACTTGGAATGGAAAATGGTGAGGTTTGTGACTGTACTTAGTTCTTGTGGTGGGGGTTGAGGTGGGGGTTGATTCCCCAGTTTCAGACTAGCCACAGAGAAGGCTCCAACTTGTGTGCTCCTGGGCATTCAACATGTGGTAGAAAGTTACATTGTGGCGGATGTGCAGAGTAGTTGACCATAGTCTCCAGCCCAGAACTTTAGATGATCTTTTGAATATTTTGGGCCTGAGCCATTGTGCACCTGGAAGATAAAGATCAAGACCTTGAACTTGACTTTTTCCTATTTTCTTGCCTTCCAGTCCCACAAGGAAGTCCCATGAGGGAATAGGCACAACAGCCCTGCTGTGATTCTTCAATTCAAGGGCTATTTAAATGGTATAATAATATCCTTACCTTATAGGTAGAGTGACAGGACACCAGAACATCCCAGAAGTGTCTCCATCTATAGCTCCTCCCATAAAGGGTGGTTCAAACCTCTTCCGTGGTGCAGCTGTTTAGAGTGGCTCGTCCACTTTCTTCATATGGGTTGGATGATGGGTTCTTTTCTGTACCAGGGTGCTGACCCTTAGGAAAATGCTACTAGCACTGGCAAATACTATAAGAAACAATTAAGTACATCAGTAAAACCCCCAGCAAAGAAATGAAATACCCCAAAATAACAATACAATAAAGGGGGCTTTAATGAAAGCAGAAAAATAGGATCCAGGAAAGGAAAGGGTTAGGGTTAACTAATAATTACCAGGGAAGGAAAGGGTTAGAATTAACTAAAAATAATAATTATTATTATTAATAATAACTAATAATTGAACATTAACAAGTCAACTAAATCACTACCTCCCAAGACTTACAACTCTTCCCAACTCTCAATTCCCACTCTGGCACCTTTCCAGGAAGGTTGCTAGATGAGGAACAGATACTTAATACTAGAAGGCTCTTCAATCTGACAAGATTCAGTGTCTGGAAGTTGAACTTAAGAGTTAAAAAGGCTGCAAATTTTTAAAAGTGAGGGTAATTAACCATTGGAATAATTTACCGAGGGTTGTAGTGGATTCTCCATTACTGGAAATCTTTAAATCAAAGTGGATGTTTTTCTAAAAGAAAAACTTGTCCAAACCGGAATTAATTTAGGGAAGTCCTATGGTCTGTACTATGCAAGAGAACAAACTAAAAGATCACAATAAGCCCTTCTGGCCTTATGAATCTATGAATCTTTGCAATTACAGGAAATTATGTGAATGAACAGTATGGACTGAGATACCTGCTGGGCCATAGTAGCAGAGTTTTGTTGTCTTCTTACAGACAATCATTTTCTAATTCCAAAGGGGTAGCCGTGTTAGTCTATTGTAGAAAGACAAAAGAGTCTTGTGGCACTTTTAAAGACTAACAGATTTATTAATCGCATGAGCTTTCGTGGGAGAAAATCCCACTTCGTCAGACGCTTTGAAGATAGGAAAGTTACAGAGTGGGAGGAAATTAAATGCAGGGGAGTGTATGACATAGCATCAGGTCAGGCTGTAACAGCAAATCAAAGTAGGTGTTAGGATTCAAAACACTGGGGAACAGCACATAGAGGAGGGGGGAGGTCAATTCACTTGATGTAATGCGAGAAAA
>ML685779.1:9763143-9773563 GCA_007922175.1 Pelusios castaneus
GCTCAGCGGGTAGGAATCAATGGCTCGATGTCTGGTTGGCAACCGGGAACGAGTGGAGTGCCCTAGGGGTCGGTCCTGGGGCCGGTTCTATTCAACATCTTCATTAATGATCTTGATGATGGAATAGACTGCGTGCTTAGTAAGTTTGCGGATGACACCAAGTTGGGGGGAATGGTAGATACTCTGGAGGGCAGGGACAGGATCCAGGGAGACTTGGACAAATTGGAACACTGGGCCGAAAGAAACCTCATGAGGTTCAACAAAAACAAGTGCAAAGTCCTGCACTTAGGATGGAAAAATCCCATGCACTGCTACAGGCTGGGGACCAATCAGCTAAGTAGCAGCGCTGTAGAAAAGGACCTGGGAGTTATGGTGGACAGGAAGATGAATATGAGCCAACAGTGTGCCCTTGTTGCCAAAAAGGCCAATGACATATTAGGCTGCATCAGTAGGAGTATTGCCAGCAGATCGAGGGATGTGATAATTCCCCTCTATTCGACACTGGTCAGGCCGCATCTGGAGTACTGTGTCCAGTTTTGGGCTCCCTACTACAGAAAGGATGTGGACAAATTAGAAAGAGTCCAGCGGAGGGCAACAAAAATGATTAGGGGGCTGGGGCACATGACTTATGAGGAGAGACTGAAGGAACTAGGCTTATTTAGTCTACAGAAGAGAAGACTGAGGGGAGATTTGATAGCAACCTTCAACTACTTGAAGGGTTGCTCCAAAGAGGAGGGAGCTAGGCTGTTCTCGAGGGTAACAGAGGACAGAACAAGGAGCAATGGTTTCAAATTACAGCTGGGGAGGTCAAGGTTGGATATTAGGAAAAACTTTCTCACTAGGAGGGTGGTGAAGCATTGGAATGGGCTATCTAGGGAGGTGGTAGAATCTTCATCTTTGGAGATTTTTAAGGCTCGGTTAGACAAAACCCTGGCTGGGATAATTTAGGGGGAGTGGTCCTGCTTTTTAGCAGGGGGTTGGACTAGATGACCTCGTGAGGTACCTTCCAACCCTACTATTCTATGATTCTATGTACAGTTATGATGACCCTCCCAAGTGCCACTAGATGAACTGTCAATAACCTACGCAGGTGAAGATCCCTCTGGCCGCACTGCTCACCAATAGAAGGAGTACAGAATTTTCTCTCCTTTGGAGCTCCTGACCATGAGGCTTACACTTCCCCGCCCCCCCCTCCCCCAAAAAAATGCTGCCCCAGGAAATCACATGCACCTTATTACTCTAGATTTATTATTACCCCCCATCTTTTTATGAGATCTCAAAATCCCTTCTAAAGTTTTCACAAAGCAGTGGGCTATTTGTACAGGTTCTTCCTTGTAACTCTTGGCTCATAAATTAATCATTTAACCAGCCTAATGACTATGTCACATCTATTTAGACTGGGCTTTAATAATGCATGTTCAGTGGCTATGAGGCTTAGCTCCTGTGACAGCACCCTTAGTGGCCCCTCAACCACTACACTGGCCCTTTCCCTGTCATGTAGTAGTGATGATGGGACCCAGAGGGACCGAAAACACGTTCTACATTAATGTCTAAATTATCCAACATCAAAGGAGCATTGTCAGACTCCTTCTTTTCTTCAGGTATATCTGAAACTGTTTCAAGATCTAACTCCCTAATTGTGGCTGGACTTGACAGAGATGTTGGCAAGATATTAGGTATAAATATTTCCATTTTGGGGTTTAAAACAGAAAGAAATGGATTCATTAGTTCTTATGGGCTTTGCTGACTGAAATTGGCAGCTGATACCACAGCAGGGGGCACACAGTGGCTGCGTTTACACTTGTAAATTAAGTTGACTTAATTTACCCCATGTCTACACTACAGTTTCCTTAAGTCGACTTAAGCAGCTTGCTTAAGTTGACTTAAGGAAAATAAAGTTGACAATGAAAATTCTGTTGACTTTATTAAACCTCAAAATAAGTCGATTTAGGGCTTAAGTCGACTCCCTAGAGTCGACTTAAGCCAGTGTAGACATGGGCTACCCCAGGACTACACCAATGCCCTCCCTGCCGGGGGGGGGGGCACCGGGGGAGTCTGGTATGCCCCCCCACAAGGCAGGGCAGAGTCCTGCCCACCCTGCCCCTATGCCCTGCCAGGGTCCCTGACCCCCTTTGCCTCATTGTACCTATGTACAATGGGGCAAAGGCTGAGCCCTCTGGCACTGGGCAAGGGGTGCCCCTTGTCCCCGTGGATCTACCCTAGAGCCCCCTAGCCCCTTGAAGTCGACCTAGGTGTCCAGTGTGGATGCTCTAGGTCAACTTTGTAAGTTCCCCTCAAAGTTGACTTTAATTTTAAGTGTAGACTTACTAAGTCAACTTAAGTAAGTTGACTTTAAGTTGACTTAGTTAAGTCGACTTAGTTAAAGTTGACTTAAAATTACAAGTATAGACATAGCCAGTGCGGAATATGTCAAGCTCAATGCAGGATACACTGCTCAGTTATTGTCCTCTTCAAATTCACTATAACGGGTGTCTACATGAGGAAGTGGATGATGGTCCCCTGAAAGCTTACTTCAGATCTTGTGGCTGTCTCCTTTTGTGCACTAGTCCAGACACAAAGAGCAGCTCCTGAGTAGTACCTATCCATTTATCTATAGGAAATCTATAGGTAGTTTTTATTTAACCAGTCTCAGTCTTGGGCTTTATCTTGTAATCTGGCAGAGTTTCTGGCCCTTCTATTATCAAGTAAAGTTGTACCTTCCCTCCCCACTAGCTATTTTGTGCTTGTCAATACCACCCAGCTTTTATGACAGAACTTTGACTGGAACTCCCAAAAGTACACTGCAGTGTCATATCACTACTTATTTCTCTCACTGTTCTTAAGACTGAAGCTATAACTAGGTAATAAACATCTCCCAATTTTTCTCAATGGCAACATAACAAAGCTGAGTTTCATTGTTGTCTCTATCTTTTGAGATTCCAAATGATAAATCTGTGGGTAATTGGGGTTCTCACCTATAAATGAGGAAATATGGGATGACTGTAGCATCATTCTTTGTGGCATTGAAAATATGCATAATTCAATATGTGTCTTCAATTTGACTTCTATTCTGGGCATAAAGTCCAGCACAGTCAAGAATCCAATTAAATTGTTCTGGCTGAGGATAAGAGGCTGTCCTACCTAGACTTTAATACACACTATGTTGGGTAAGTCTTTCAAAAGGTGGAAATATTGTTTTGTTATTGATCACCAAGGCCTAAAGAGTTACAGGTGTTCATAAATTCTCTCATTGTCCAACATTAAAAAGTGATAGGTGTAGGTTGTTTTCTACAGAGGTCTGGGTTTTACTAGATTACCTTCAAACACTCAGAAGCATTCATTCAAGTTGAAAGTTTATTAATTTAAACACACACACAGAGAGGAGAGAGAGAGAGAGAAATTAAAAGAAGCTTTTATACTGAAACTGTGGTTGAGTGATTGTCAAATAAATTTAGGCCCTAAGAAATTCTCTCTCCTTTTGGGTTTAAAACATCAGCACCTCTTATCTTTATTAATAAACTTTCTTTGAATGAAAGAAAAGGGTTAATTTTTCTTTAGCCCTAATAGATGAAAGAGATTAATTTATCCTGTTTTTAGCAAATAGACACTGTGGAAAAGAGAGGATAGAAAAGATAGGTGAAATAAGTCTTTTGTTGATGTTTTTGGAGCAATGGATAACTGGTTAGTTATGAGTGGATGCTTTGCCTGGCAAATTGACCATAACACCTGCTGTTTGGATTTGGTTCACATTCTGGTCAGGGACATCATCTGCTTGATTCTTTCTCCTTAGACAAGGGAGGCTTAGATGAATGCAGTATAGTTGGTTTCAAGATTCAACAAAAAGCCAAGAGAATGAGACACAGACAAGTGGGGGAGGATAGACAGCAAGACAAGGGAAAGAAAAATGATACAAGATCTTACATGCCTCTGCTGTGGCAGGCAATTAGCTATACCTCCTGGTGGGCTATGGAGTGCATGTCATGATTGATATGATGACTTTCAGCACTCACTCATGAAAATACAGTTCCTTAAACAAAATCAAGATCAATTGGCCTTCCTCTTGGGAAGAATCCCTTAGGCTGGTCTGCTATTTCTGTCTTGAGGTCAAGAAAGTTGGGATGGGTAGAGATGAGTTGCAATGCTGACTGGTCATGGGAAAAGGTGGAGAGAAATTCTCCTTTTTTTCCAAAGTCTCTGGATGTCAAATTTTATCCTCATTATCTTGTCCAACAATTAAATCCATTTCTGTAATGCCACAATTGGCATAGGTAGCTTTGTTCTCACATTTTTCTTGTTTATCGAATATGCCCACTATGTTCCTTGACCTATATCGGTAGGCCATTTTTGTTTGGATTATTTCCTTTTTTCTGTCTGCTTTTCTTTCACACATTTACATCTATCATTTAGTGAAAATTACTTGACCCATTTTCCATGGTTAATTAATTCCCTGGCAGGCAAAATGTCATAGATTATTTTGATGTTTTATGAACTTTCACATGCTTTTCAAACTTAAGCTTAGGGTAACCAGTTTTGGTTCAGTGTTTACAACAACTGCTAAAGTTTCCTTGGTCTGATTATATTGAAGCTAGAGATACATATACTAAAAAGCTTTTCCCCTTCAAATATCAAGCAATTGTAATGGCCTTCTGTTCTGTGGCTGGGTATAGAGGTTGAAATGGTCAGTTTCTACTAAAAAGTGTTCCATATTCTTCCCATCCACAGCTAAAAACAGGAAATCAATGCATACTAACTCCAAAGGCTTGCTGCTGGTAATGTTTTTCTCAGGTATGCAGCTCTGGTGGCTAAAGACTTCCTTTGAACATAATGAGTTACAGGATTTCTTCGGGAACTGCCACAGAGGACTTTGCGAAAGATAACTCTACTGTCCACTACCCACAATGGCTGCCTTCTATCCCAATCTGTTCCTGTCCCAGTCCTGTCTTTTCTCACCTGGATCCTTGCCAGTCTCCTCACTTAGCCAGTACTAGTTTTCACTCCTGAGACGACTTATCCCTGTCCCACCTTTCCCATCAAGGCTCCCCATCCAAGTCCAAGTCTCCAAGTCCACCAGTCTTGTTCCTATTCCTGATCTGCGCCTAGCCAGTTCCTGCTGCCTCTACCCATTTCTCCCACCTCACTGAATCACAGTCTCCTCCTCTTGGGCTCCTCCTCCAATTAATTTCTCCCCATTCTTAAGGTTTGATGGGCAACTTTAATTTGAGCCATGTTTAACTTTTGGTTGCTTGATTTGACAGCTTTTCTGGAATAGATTTTTTTGTTTTGTTTTTTTGATGTTATATATACATCCACATAGAATTGCAATAACTTCTCTCCATGAAATGTATTTATTTTGTATCTACAGATTTTTATTTTTTTATTTTTTTTTACAGAAAGTTCTTCAGTACTTTCAGTCCTGATTTTGGTGAACATTTTTGTTAATTTAAAAAACATACTTATTTTTCTTCAAAATAATCCCAACATTCCCCAATGTATGTGTAAATTATCCACTGGAAAGTCTTAATATAAATCAGGATACAATAAACAAAAATAGAAAAACTTCTATTATTTACACATACTTACAAAATAATGACTTGTGTAATTTCCATAAAAGGCTCAAGTCATAGAATGTTAAAAAATATGGATAAACAAATTTAACTTGTTCATACTTTGTATTTTGACATTAGTATAGTGTGTGATATTTTAGGGGAGCCTATATTAGTAGATAGAGGCTAAACTGCTTTTTTAATAGATCTAATGATGATTGTGGTATCAATCATGGTTTCATCAATAATGATGAAAAAGGTATCAAAATGATTTACAGAAAATATATCTGGGACAATTTCAAACTAAAGTTGGAAAGCACAACAGGCCGCATCCCAGATATGACAAAACTTTTATTTGCTAAACTAATGGGTGGTGTTTTCCAGCAGTTGTTCTTCTCCTTGTCATCCCTATCATCTTAAAATGACTATATAAAAGCAAAATTTCTATAGTATGTTTTGAAAATTACAGATGCATCCGATTGAAGTGATTTTAATGGGAATAGACTGCAGAAGAGGTCAGTGTACAACCTCTTCTTTAGTAGCTTAGTGGCATAGTTTCATTTCCTGGTATTAATTCAAAAGGTAGTTTAATTTGGTTAAGTAATGAGACCTTATTTTTCACTGAAGATATTGTAATTTGAGGCCACTCTTTCCTCTTACAAGATCAGGTTCATAATTTGAACTGTTAGCAGTTCCTACTTAAAAAGCTCCCAGGACTGGGAAAAGCTTGGTGTTGCAGATCAGGACAGAAGTGTTTATTAGAGTTGTGTGGAAAATCTTATATAGCCGTTGCTGGCACTACACTTAGTTCAAAGTTCATCAGGAAGTAACTGAATAACTTTTTGGACCAGGTTCTGAAGTCAAGCTGTTGTTTAGATTTTGAGTTATAGATTTATTTCTGTGTCTGTCAACTGCCTCATCCCAATAGTATTCAATTTTGAAAAAGCAGTGCTACAGTTAATCACAACTTCACATAAACAGTTTAGATATAGCTTGGATGAAAACAAAGTTCTTTGATCTTCATTGAAAGTGCTTTCATAGTCATATACTGATTATAGAAATGGGATGTTTTTACTCTATATATTATCCCATATGAGAAGAATACTATTTTCAGTGTGGATCTTTTATCTTAGAAAATGCTACCATTATTTCAGTCACAATATTTGATTTCATGCTAATAAATACTGGTAAAATCTGCTATAAAATAAGTGTATGTGGAAATATGTGATCAGTGAAGAAAGTTTTAAGCTATTTATAGCTTTCATCATGAAAAAAGGAAATAATCAGATTGAAATAACAGAAAGTGATGAAACCCTCAGCAGTGGGATATACACATCTTTCCATCAACACTATTTCAGAGAGAAAACAAATATTTTAAATATACTATTCCAAAGAATAACAGTGGCAGTCCATAGTCATTGGAACATTTACCCATGCATGCAAAGGCCATGGACAATTGTAGTTCCCGAGGTTAATGAACAGAAGAGACTGTTCCCTGTGTGCACCCTGGATGGTGCAAATCTTCCCAAAGGGGATAGGGAGGAAGTCGGGTCATGCTCTTCATTCCCTTGGCCTGAAGAATTGACCAGCCACAGAATTAGAAGCAGATGACACCATATGAAGGGCTAGTACAATAAACACCCCCCCTATGGGTCAGAAGCAGAATTCTTTCCCCAAGTCCTCTGCGGGATGGATGGGTCCACACTCCCTCCAATGTGTGCCAGAGGCTAATTTACATAACTTTCAGCAGCATTAGGGCTGGACAGAAAACTACCAAGCTCTCAATGTTTTCCCATCTTGAATCAGTATGACAAGTCAAAATATTGTAAATTGCCAACTGACAAACTTTAAATTAAATTCAGGTTCAGTCAATTGAACAGTTGACTTTGTTTGCTTGTTTTGATAATTTTATAATGTTTTGATAATTTAAAAAAATTGTTTAGCTTTTGACCTTTTAAGTAATTTTTTACCATAATTAGCTTATATTTCAAACTAAAAGTCATTTTGACCTGAAAAAACATTTTTTTTTCAAAATTGGGCATTTTGACTCATTTTAAACCTACTTTTTCAAAATGAGAAATTAGTTGAATCCAATCCTTTCTGATAAGCAGCTTTGGTTATGATGAATCAGCATTTTCAGAGCAAAAACCTTTTGTTGAAAAATTAGCTCTAGCCAGCATCCCTGCTACTTGGTTTCCTGTTGCTGTTTTAAAGAAGCTGTACACCTATCTTCAGAATACTTTTCATCTGTAGGACACAGGAATCTCACTAAGGAATGAATGGGCATAGGAACTAATCTACCCTATCACTCACAGGCTTGGTTCTTTCAAAGAAGGTTACAACAAGGCAACACACTGGTGGCAAGATGAAAAAAGTGTTTGCAGAATACCTGTTCTGCAGAAATTGAGATATACAGTACCGCCATTGTGACTCATTTTGTGTGTGTGCACAACAACTTACTTCATATAAAAAGTAGAGTGACCCTTATTTTCCAAATTGACCCCAGTGATTTTGAGTAATTCAGTTTTTGTGTTTGCAACTTGAGAGCCTTTAAACAACCTGAGTTTCAGAAAGTAAAGGAAATATTGAAAGCTTTCTGAAAAACTGGCTTTTTTTTCCAGAAGGCTCAGGTTCTGACTTTTGAAAATTTTAGACCAGAGTTTCCAAACATAGCTCTTATTATTTAAAATGTGGTACCACTTAGGACAGGAAAAAGCTGTGAAGGTGTGTGGAGTTGACTGGATGGCCAATAGATTAACTGTCTAAGTTCAGATTTACAACAGTGTTTAGGCACTAAATATGCAGATAGGTGCTTTTGTAAATCTTACTTAGCACCTAAGTGAATTAGGCTCCTAACTCTCAAATAAAAGAGAAAGTAACTTCCTTAGACATTTTTGTAAATTCACATCGGCATTTTTAGATACCTTAAATACCTTTGTAAATCTGGATATAAAGGGCTACTTACAACATTAAAAAAAAATCATGCTTGGTAACATGCACAGAAGTAAGTTAAGGAAAAAACAACAAGAAGATACCCAAAGGGGCATGTTGCAGACTTGCTAGATAAAACACGTATTTTCTATGACACGTGGATCCAACCCTTTGACAACTATGCCTTTCAGTTGTAACTGATACACAATGGGAGTTTTATGCTGGGTACTGATACAAACTTTGCCGGCAGGGCTGTTTAACACTGATTCCATAACTGCGTATATTTAATCTACTCATTATTATTGCCTTTAGGACAACATCATGTGCAGTTATTTTTGTGACTATGCTCAGGATACATCTTTGAAGTGTTGTGTGGGAAGGATATAGATTAAAATAAGTTTTGAAATCCCTGGAATGGAAATCATGAGAGAAGAGATAGCTTAAGGGTAGTGTAAGGATATTCTTAATTGGTAATGTCAAGATAGGTTGATCCCATTTTTGCTTTGAACTCCTAGTTAAAGTGTCTGCTTCTTTCTTTTCATATTTTTATCATAGCAATAATACAAGAAACTGTAACCTATATCAAATTTAATATTTGACAGAAAACCGAATACTTGGAGATGGTGCTTATCCAATCAAATAAGCAGCAGTTTTGATAAAGCTATAAATTATGCAGTTACATTTATTATATTTGATTATTTTTTTGGTAGCAAGAACTCATACCAATAGTTAACCAACTTCATAACCACACAATAGTTATTTCTTATTGTACCTGTCTCATATATTAACTTCTTACTGTTATAAAAAATTATGAAAAACACTGCAGATAGATCTAACTTAAAGACATCAGTTTTCTTACAAATGGAAATTATTTAGCAACTTGTAATGAATCAATACTTCTTGCTTCCTTTCCCTTCCTTTTATAATAAATGATAATAGCAAATGTTCTTTTCCAAGGGTTTCAATGAGGACATCAGACTAGGGTTATGTCTACACTGAAGATGGCAAAGTCACTGCCATCAAATCGATTTATCTGATTCCATTGAATGTCAGTAAATACATGCACAATCAATCCAGAAGATGATCTAATAAAACCAGCTCCTCAGGTGGTACAGCGCGGTGAAGACAGTGCATAGAACCCAAGTCACAGAGTTGACAGGAGTTACATAAGGTACTCTGCGTAATTTGAATAGCTCCTGTCGACTGCCACTGAATCTTGCCACCAGTGTAGGCCTGACCTAGGAAATAACTTGGGCATCCCAGATTTTCCAGTATGGTATCTACTGGTAAATGGCTGACATGTTATAGATAACCATTATAGAGAGAATACTGTCTCTGAATCTGCTAGCTCAGTGGTCGGCAAACCGCGGCTCGCGAGCCACAAGCGGCTCTTTAGCCCCTTGAATTTGGCTCTTGCTGGTGCGAGCCGTGGTCCCTTTAAATGCAGACTGCTGCTGGGGAGAATCAAATCTCCCGCCCTGAGCATGCGCAGACAGAGCGTGCTCAGGGTGGGAGCGGCCTGGCAGAGAAGCAGCTCTGCCGGCCGTCCCTGCAGCTCCGAGCCTCCGGCCAGGTAAGGAGGCTGGAGGGAGGCCTGGAGAGGGGGGGGGGGACGAGGAGAGTGGGTGGGGGGGACGAGGGCACTGGCTGCCGCCTGGAAAGGGGTGGAGGGCCCCGGTAAAGCCGCGGCAGAGCTGGCCTGGGGGCTGGCCGTCCCCGCCCCCAGGGTGGGACAGGCAGGGTCTGCGTGCGGCTGGGGCAGGGGGGTGGCTGCGTCCACCGTGTGCCTCGTTGCCGGGGCCGCCTCCGAGCAGGCGGCTAGGCTCAGGGTGCGGGGCTGGGATGTGGCTTTCCGGAGCCAGCCAGCCAGCCAGCGAGAGAGAGAGAGAGAGGCCAGCCAGAGAGAGAGAGAGGCCAGCCAGAGAGAGAGAGAGAGAGAGAGAGAG
>ML685779.1:9773963-9799522 GCA_007922175.1 Pelusios castaneus
GAATACCCTTATTAAGTTAATAACAATGTACCTTCCTATATATTTTAAGTTTAAAAAATTTGGCACTCAAAAGAAATTTCAATCGCTGTTTTGTTGATATTTGGCTCAGTTGACTAAAAAGTTTGCCGACCACTGTGCTAGCTACACTGTAGCCAAAAGTGATTAAGACAAAATCTATTCTGCACGCTAGAAACTGAGTGTCTTATTATTTGGAAAAATGATAATACCAGCATTCCTCCATTATAAAGACTGTAAATAAAGATATTTAATGCAGTACATTATATTGTGCCATCATATTTCAGTTAGGTGGAGAACTTGATAATCAAATATTTCCTTCATACAATATTGTTTATTTACAAGTAATGTATTCAGGAGCAACCAAGAACAGAAGGAGCAGTTTTTTAGCATACAGCCAAAGCCTTTTTAGCTAACACCAGATGCCAAAGTGCTCACTCTAGCTTTTTCTGAGGTTCATATTTTATTCAACAACTAGGGCAGGTCTACACTGCCTGTCCTTTTCAGCAGCAGTTGAATGGAGATACACATTTTACTTAAATAACATACATATCTACATTCTGACCTCCCTACTCCCGGCACATCCACTGCGCTGAGTCAAAGGGAGGGTCTTCCTTTCGACTCAGCGCTACTCCAGTTGTCTGGGTGATGTTCAGGGATCAAACTTCCTGATCGACTGAGCAGGTTTTCACATATCCAAGCAGTTTATCAGGAAGCTTGAACTGACGGTAGTGAATTTGCCACCATCAGTGAAGACTATCCCTTACCACTTACTTTTTATCTCTCTCTCTGTTCTTGTCTGTCCTCTGTTTTCAGATGTTTACCCTTCTCGCACATGCCTGAATGCACACTCATACATAAGTCAGCATTCAGAAAACAAACTCTCTACTCACATGCTTGGGTTTTAAGTGTGACCCCTTCACTCTCACAACTGTAAGAAGTGAAGAGCATGATCACACATCAATTTCAATGAGATTTTCACACAGCCCATACTAAGTTTTAACTCAACTCATAACTTATATATGAATCTTGAACTGGACTCAAATGTTAAAAATGTTTTTTCTCATGATTCTGTCTATAATTTTGAAAGCTGCAGCACACTTTACATCATTAAATGTTTCAGGAGGGCTCATTGTTTATATAGAGAAAAATGTGTTTATTTATTTTTTTAAATCTGGTTTTAGTTTTTTAAAACAGATTTTTTTGTACCTTACAGAAAAGTCATTCCAGGCCATTACTGCTACATGATCAAATAGTGATCCAGCATGTCCTCTAGGCTGCAAATTCTTGTAACAAATGGCAAGTTTTCACTAGAATAATATGGGTAAATATTAGAAAGGATGACATCTTCTAGTTGATTCCTCCAACCTACTATTATTACCATCTCAGATATGAACTGGCATACTTCCATTGACTTCAATGGCATTATGCCAATTAAAACTGGCTGGACATCTGGCTTTATTTATTCCTGTACAGAAGACTTTGTACTGAGGCATTCTCTGACATCATGCAATAGGCTAGGGGCAATAGCTCGCTTTACCCCATCCAAATAAATTCTAGATAGTATAGTAGTAAATGAAAAGTCAGACTTTTCATATGTGCAGTACACTTGATGTAAAGCACGTTTTATATTGTGGTATAACATAGAAATGAAACATCAAGCTGTGACTCTGCTTGTGATGCGATGTACTTGTTATGACCTGACAAAGAGTGACTCATAATAACAGTATGTCCCAGACTTAAAGAGACAGTAGTTCTTTTGTCTGAAAGAAGGTAGAAGCAAATAATTGCATGGAGAGTACAGTCATTTTCTTTCAACCAAGAAAGATAGTGCAAATTAGATTGTGAGTTTTGCTTTAATAAAGACAGGCACCTTCCGTTACTATACTTCATTTTTGACAAAATACTATCAGAAGGCATGGCTATTTTAGTTTTTAACAGAAGTAGTTGCCTGATCATATGCACTCTAGAGTGAAGGGCAGAAAAAATGGAGTACAGTATCAGAAGTAAAAGCAAAATAATAATAAAATAGTTACTTATAGATAAGAGGCAGGAAATGGAAATAAATCTTTCATACTAGGAAAATAAAAGATAACCCAAGCACTAAAAACACATATGGAACAAGTGGGATAGAGAAGGGGAGAGGATATAATAAAATCCAAAATTTTAGGAACCTATATGATTGCTCTACTTCAGCAATGACGAGTTCAGTAGAATGACTTCAATTTATTTTCTTTCAGACATGGAGAGAGTTTCAGATTAGAAATTTTAGAAGTATGGTTGAGTAAGCCCTGAATCAACAACACGAGTCTTACTTTCACCAATGGTTTTTACACCCACTAGGAGTGTCCTTTGCCCTGCCAGAGTGGTGTAAAGGAGCCTGAAACCAAAGAAGAACAGGATTTTACATAATGTTGCTTCTGAAAATATAAAATTGTATATTAAAACAGATGTGGTATTTATAGTCCATTAAAATAACCTATTCATACCATTTTTTGTACAATCTTACACACATTTAGTAGCCTGTAAAAGTAGTTCTCTCTTTATGTCACACAGACTTCATGAAAGTCATCTGTATCGGTATGCAAGGTGAGACAAGAATTCCTCAATCACTACATTCCTGATGACCTCCACTTCCAATTCTTATCACGTCCAATCTCACCTCTTTGCTCTTCCAATGATGATAACCTCACTGGTTCCTTGATTTCTGCCCCCCATTCTCATAGAAGACAGTCTTCATTTTTTCTTCTTTTATGTTTAATAGGATCCCCACATTCTTATTAATTCTACTCTCTCCAGATGCCCACACCAGTTCTAGATACTTAATCTACTCTTTCTCCTGACTGGACTGAACCTCCTGCAGCTGACATGATACTTAAGTTTGGCACACATGGAGGGGACAGGAAGGATGGCACTTATTACTGAACATTACAGCTGGAGAGGTCATTTGATGAATAGCTTCAAAGTGGGGCCCCAAATTTGACTGAACTGACTATAGAATTTGCAGTTTTAGAATAAGATTGACAAGAACGGTCAATGCTTATACAGGACATAGACATATTTTGATCCTGATCAGGACAACTTCTCACCAGGATGATATTGTTACCCAGCTGGTAAGATACACAATGATTTATTCACCATCTTCTGAAAAATTCACTATAGACTAGCTAGTCTCAAAGACGGGATCCTGAACTATACGATTCACTGGTCTAGTATGGGATAGCAGTTCTATTTCTAGTAAAACTTTAAAAGCTGCACATAAACCATCCACTATATCACTAATATGTACTATGACACTACAGTATTCATTAAATAACTGTTTATACAGCAGCCTTCCCCAAACTCTCATTGTCATACAGAAATCTTAATTTGAAAGCTCTCAAATGTGAAGAAGGCTGCAAATAATTTACACAGAGGAACTGAACATGTTACATCTAATTCTTACTATCAGAATCAAAAGGGTCTCAGCACACAGTGCTTGCAATTCTTAACATTCTTACAGCTCTCCCACTGTTGATTTTTGCACTATTTTTTTGGCCTTGTGTGGCAGCCTAGCTTTTCTCCTGGATAGGTCAATCCAACATAAATTCAGAATTTATGCCCTTCAGGAGGGGTTTTATGGCACAGTTTGCAAATATTTTCAGTTGGATCCAGCTCTATGTTTACATTTGAGTTACAATAAATTTAGGTCCCAATATCACAAAAATAAAGATATGCTTAACATTAAGCACATAAGTTCCATTGACTTCAACTGAACCTATTTCCATTTACAAATAGTGACTCATTATTAATAGCATTTTTTAAATATCAAGGTAGAAATTGCTTGTGATTATACATCTTTATATTGCATTATTTTAGGTTTTCTAAGACATGCTTCTGATTCAATAAAACTTAAAAATTGCAGAATTAGGAAGATTATTTGAAAAAAATGTGTAATATTAGCACTAACGTGATAAAGTTCAGGTTTAAAATGAATACAATATAGTATAAAAATTACTAAGAATTTCAGACTTGCTTGTACATTAATTTCATCTTTGTGACGGAAGAAAGACCAGGCTAATTCCTTCATTATCTTGCCAAATAGTTTGTTGCTGAGTCAACCAAAATAGGCATTGTCTATATTTATGAGTAATTTTAATCTTAATTTTGTACTTATTTCAATATTTTGGATACTTTTGTTTTGAGCACATTTCACAGTGTTTCCATCTTCCATGGTTTTCTAATTTTGATACACTGATATAAATTTATATAGGTTTCTAGACATTATTACTTCAAAATTGTTCCAGTTTGCTACTTAGTTTGTCAGTCCAAAACTAAGTATCACAATCCTGAAGCCAACATTTTAGGTTATTATATAATTAATGTATAGGGTTTAGGTGAAGTCCAGTGTGAGGTCTGAGATTGTGAGGTGGCCAATGAACTAAACATGAGATGTTTACCTTCTCAGTGATTATGTCTACACTAGGAAAAGTTAGGTCGACTTTGTTAAGTCGACTTAATAAGGTCGACTTGACTTAAAGTCGATCTTATTAAGTCGACTTAAAGTGGACTAAGTTGACTTAGCTTTAAGTCGACTTAGTCCACTTTGTTACATCCATCTAACCACCCTTAAGTAGACTTAAATTGCCAGTGTAGACATAGCCAGTAAAATAAGAAATCCTCCTGGTCAAATGCTTTCTAGGGAAATCTTGGTGAGAGGATTTTCAGTTGAATTGCTGTTCACTTTTTTAAGATTGAATCAACTGAACCTTAAGATTAGTAATCTATTTACTAAGTAATTTTATCCTTCTGTCTTAAAATTCTTTAGCCATCCTTAAAGCCCCAAATGCTATTAAAATATTATAATTCATAAATTCACATTAAAATATTTAATGAGAAGCCATCTGAGTAGCTGAAGGCAAATAATCACAATAGCCTGCTCAATAATTACCCTGAAATGTGAAATTCAAGGCAAGGAACCTTTGCTACCAAAGAATCATGAGTTCAGCAATGGCAATTTTAGTTTTGCAACACTCAAGTTATCTTGAACCATGAAAATTTATCTTCTTCTATTGCAAAGGTCCCAAACCTACACTGAAGAAAATAAGCTCTCTTACAAAAGTTTAAACTAAACAGCTGAAGTTTCCTAGCCCAAATCTGGTGCAAAATATCTCACCCTCTCTAATTTATTCTATTAGATACATAAATCCCCTTAACATTTTTTGAAGCAGATAAAGTAATAAAATCACCTTTGCTACAATATTACAACAATATTTTAAAATCTCTGGGTTTCCATTGTCTTCTTACTATGTGTATTGTTTTTATTAATAGAAATATACCAGAATATTTAGGGAATTACACTCCTTCTCCTGACTCAGCAATTTAGTCACTGATTTTTATAATTAATTTATGTGTGGTATTTATTGATTACGTTTCCTTGGTTCCTTCCTTATTAACGCCATTTGACTTTTTTATGTAACAGCATTTATCTGACCAAGGCCAGGGTGTGTGGCCTTAGGGGTCTCTCTTCTAAATGCCCTATCACCCAGCCCAATATACAAGAACCTGAAGTTAGCTGAGACTATGGCTCTGTGACCCTTCTAAGTGCTTCATGTTATAAGAGGCCAGCTGCAAAACAGGACATTTCAAGGATAGTGCCATTTCCCATTAATGTCATAAGGCTAGTGATGAGTTATCTGTGAATGTACACATCATTTTACAGTCACTCTTAATAAGTGATTCACTTTTAATGGGAATAAGAGATGCTGTAACTGTTTCTTCATAATATGATTTCTGCTCTGCAATTTCCTTCCAGTGTTCTTTTCAAAACACTTAATCTTTTGTGCCAATAATTAGTGAATTCTTGTTAGCTGAAGTGAAATGCATAGCTTAGTAGAGTATTTTCATGGGATAAAGTAGATCCATTAAAAACCATCTCCATTATTGCATATCACTGGACATGGGAAAGCATGCAAATATGCATGACTTTTTATTGTATTCCTAAAAGAAGCATCTCCCTCAATCTTCAACTGCAAACATTTGTATTTGTCTCTGATACTAGCACCCAATCTCAGATGGTAACGAAAAGATGAAATATAAAAAACTATTATACTTCACCTTTAATATATTAATAATATACATTACTTGGGACAATTTCTGCCCTTACCTTTGCATGTCCAACTCCCCCAACTTTTGTACAAGGTATGCAATATCCCTGAATGATGAGTTTATCCTTGAATGTTTTTTAACTACAAAACCCAGTGAAGACACTGAAAATAATGGCCACCTGTATCTAAAAATTATCTGCTTTTGGTGAGTTATGGTAGTATATAACTAAGGATGTGCCTGAACCAATATCCTAGACCTGAGCACTCAACACATGAGAGATTTCTAGATCTGAACCTGAATCTCAATTACATATTTGCAAGTGGTTGTTACCTTTACCAAGGACCAAACGAAAATCCTAAATCCAAACATCTTCTTACATCAGAGTGTTTGAGATATCCACTAACAATATTATCCAACAAATCATACATCAACATCTCAAGAAGGAAGCATATTTTTGAAGATGTACCAGAAATACCATTATGATTTCATTACAAAATACAACCCAATATAATGGCACTCCTGTTAGCCCCAACACAAATACATGGTGCTCAGTGCACTAGATTCTGCTCTAAGATTCATCCTGTGATGGTTAAATGATGGCAAACCTCACCAGCTGCATGAAAGACAGAGCACTATAATCTGGTTCACAGCTACCTACACTTTTGCTGATCAGCATTAGCCAACTGAGATCACCAGTAGGACTACTCCAGAGGATGAGGCCATTGCACTGAAAGATGTAGAAACAGGAGTGGAATTGTCTCTAATTTGCCATTGAAGGAATGCGTGGGATCATCAAGACTTAGATAGCAGCCAAATACACTGACAGACGGTCACCCCTGCGATATGTATTAGAGTGATTTTTGGGCAGTGGATGGTGAACAAGTTAGGCCAGCAGTGCTGAACATAAGCGTTTATTCAATAGCCTTGCAACATGCTCCTGGAATACTTAGGGCTGAGTTAATATGAGCAAATTTGTAAAGTTACTCTTATTTTGAAAAAAAAATTCCTTCTCTTTCTAAACAGCAGTTATTTCCCTATCTTTATCCAAGGGTGTAACAAGGTTCTCAGGTTTTTATTCACTACTGGGACACCTCTATGGGGCTGTGTCTGAGAAAGAGCTTCACCCAGTCTGACGCACCTTTCTCTCTCTCTTGTTCATACTGCCATTTCTTTCTTGCCCCAGGAATTGCAGAGCTTCCTCCTCATAACTTCGGGTGCTTCCCTTTGTGATTTGGTCCTCCAGCCACTGTAAGTCATTATAGTTTTCTCTTTCAGGGTACCAGTGTCTCAATAGACAATTGCCTCAGGAAGTCTTATTCCTTATTGCTCAAACTGTGCCACTTCCCCTAGTTCCTCTGCTGCATTCTGCCACCTTCTGCATTTAACACCCTTTCTGCCTGCATTAGCCCTTCCTTTCTGATTCCCCCCTCCACCCACTCTGCAGACCCCTCTTCCCAGTACAGAGCTCCTAGAAGGGCCTGAGGTAGGTCTTTACCCACCCAACCCCATCCTCCAGGTTTCTTGTGGTAGGATAACTTTGTTTCTCTTCCCTCTCACCCTGTTGTAGATACACCAGTCCCACTTGCTGTTTGGCCCTCCTTGACTCAGTACCCCTGATCACTGTCTAATTAATCATCGTAGGCCCTGGCTTCCTCTCTATCCCCACAGTTCTCTCAACCCCCACCAGCTCACCCAATCCTGACCCACAGTTCATCTAGTCTCTGACCAACTTTCCCCCTCAGCTTGCTTGCTGCCAGGATGAAAGGGTTTCTCCAGCATGGGGTGTTAAAGCCTGGGATTTACCAGTGAAATGTTGAACCTGGTCTGTGGGACCTGCTATTGTTGGGCACACCTCACATGGAGTGTCACTGCTGGAGCCCTATTTGATCTGGCAGCCTCCACTTCTCTGTGTGCAATGCCTTCACTGTACCCCAGCTCTTCCCACCATGAGGTGGTGCCTGAAGCTGCTACTCACCCAGAAGTTCCTTGCCATGTTTCTGGCTGCATAGAGAGAAATAAGTAGGCCAAAACATGCCCTCTTGCTATCTTTGAATAATCACAGCTGGAGTAGCCCTAAAAGTAGTAAGGGGGCCTAGCCTCCCAATCTCCCCCTTACCATAATTCAAGCTCTGGTGCTGTTCCTTATTTCTATTAATTTACTTTTCTTTCATTTGTTATTTTGAGAAATGGAATTAGGAGCTTGACCCAGGGGGCAGATGGCTGCTAAGAGGGAAAACCTCCGATGGAGAAAGTGGTCCAGAGTAGGAAGTAACCGAGTGAAGAAGCAAGAGGACTGAGTAAACAGATCTTAACTACTTGCTACAAGGGTTCTTGGGTTGGAACCCAGGATACGGGCAAGTTCTCTTACAACTTTACTGGGAAAACTAGCAAGAAGATCCTAGACATAAGGCACCAGAAGAGCTACTGGTCATGGACCTGGGCTATTGATTTACTGTGAGGTCCTGGAACCATTGGATGAAAACCCTAGTTTACCTCCAAAAGAATGAAGCCAAATATGACCCTGATGGAGGGCTGAGCTACCAGGCAGAAGGGATGAACAGAACACGTTGATGGCTGATCAGCAGGATCACAGATAAAAACCCTGCAGTGCCATGCCTAGCCACCATGCAGTCCATCTGCTACTAAGTCACTTTGCCACAGTAACCTTAATACAAACCATGACAAGAATTTTGTTATAGTAAACAGAGGTCTGGTTCACACTGCCAGTCAAAGTCAGTGGCAGTCCATGGGAATTACACAAGCTACACAGAGTAGCTTGCTGAACTTTCACCACTCTACTTGCCTCTCCACTGCCCTCCATGTGCTCCCATTAACACAGTACTATGCCACCTAAGGGGGTGATTCAGCTAGACTGACATCTGAATCAACAATGTGTTTTTACTGCCACTCAGTTCAACCAGATAAATTGATCTGATGGTGGTGAATATGTCACCATCATTGTAGCTTCGGGTTATAAAGGTTAAATATGTAGCCTGAGGTTATATACATTATAGGGTATAGGTTATATACATAGCTTCAGGTTATAGATCTACTGAATTGAACTGGAATCTCTTGTAATGTTTCAGAATCTTCAGTAGTATATTGCTTTTACGTAACAAAGGTAGGCCCCACTCAAGCAAACACATAGGCATATGCACAAGTTTATGAAAATGATTAGTTGTACTGACTTAAAATTATTATTATGTTTACAAGAAGCATATGCATGTTTTTGGGATTGGAGTCTAAACTTGTCAACACTTTTTATCACAAGTAAATGTGACATATTTTACCTTAGTATGTTCCAGGAAGAAGGAAATATTATTCCAATAATTTTAGTTTTTCAATCATATAATCCAGTAAATTACTGAATATGATACATCACACACCCTGTAAGTATGACTAAACAGCGTCAGACTGTATAGTGCCCAGATCACTCAAAGTGCTAGATCAATTAAAGGAAATTGTGTTGTGCTATCATTTGGTTCTATTCCAATATACTATACACGTGTCATTGTTTTAACATTTTAATTCCTAGAGCTATATGCCATAGCAACTCTTGATTTTAGGGGGTCCAGACAACCATTGAGTTAGTGTTAGAAATATATAACAAATAGTAGCACAAGATATATCTTTAGCCAGTTATATGAACAGAGATTAATATATAGCTGTTAGGATAAAACTATTTACATACCATGAATAAGAAAGATATTTATTTTTAAACTTTATATTCCTGGGGGATAGTAGATTAAAGAGGAAGCAAGAGGGAAGAAGCCAATATATTCATTCATATATAATTAATGGAACAGATCTCAAAAAACCACAGAAAATAGGATTTTATCATAATGGTCTTTTTGCCCAAAATACTTTTATAAACTTTTTCTGTTAACATTATGCATTCCTTATTTTTTCCCATGTCCTCTGCCTTGTTGTAGCAAGAATGCTTGCATGCCCCCATTACTCTAAAAACTAAGTTAGTGGAATCATAACTCGAGAAAGTGTTAGCCATCCCAGAAGGGACAAAGGATAATAATTAGAATAAAGGTACAGAGGTACCATTTCAAATTTTGGTAGCAGGGTCAACTTTAACCATGTTTTCAGGGACTATTTGTTCACCTAAAACTCTAGGTGTTTTGCAGCTAATAACTTAGCAATTAGTTGAACATTTATTTAATTCCTGTTTTAAAAAGAAAATTAAATAAATATTAGACACACTCAGCTCCCACATAAACATGATCTGACATGTCAAATCACTTGAGACATTGGTTTGTTTTAGGCTTAAAATTTTAATGTATATTCTTGCTTTGTTACAAACTCTTTGACTACAACAATTGCAACAATTGTAGAAAAATCTAGATTCCTTTCTATCATTTAGGCTACTTACTTTTTGTACTTCCTCAAGCTTGAAATAGACCATTTAACTGTTGCAAACATCCTACTAGTACAAGGTAAACTTTATACTGCACCTGCCTATGTCTCTAAGAATGTTACCATACTCTATGGAATAGACTAGAAACTGACTTTAAACAGGAATGAAACAGACTTTCCAGTCACTTTCACAGTACTGCCAATCCCAAATGTTCAAAAACCATGAGTCAGGCTCACCCAAAATCATAAGACTGTCTTAAAAACAGTCAGATTAAGTAATAGATTTGGTATTCTTTTTATTTCCCTTCTGCTTTTTGAACCTTTAGGGTCAGCACTGGTGTCACATTTTGAAGCTTTCTCCACAACCACAAGGACTAGAAACTTACTTTTCCTTTAAGAATGAAAGCTGAAATCAACACATAGCCCCTTAACTCCAGGACCTGGGACTTTAAAGAAAACAATAACTACTATGAGACTCATGACAAGATCATGAGAGTTGAAAACACTGCTTCTGTTTAAAGGCTAGATATTTTCCAGAAGCCTTTTAAAGACAACACTCCAGTGACTGAGTTGCAGTTCTCATAGGAGAATCTTTAAAACCAAACACTAAGAAAACTCTACATTTTTAAAACTGAGGAAAAAAGATCTGAGGTAAATCGTGGCCACTGCAGGCAAGAAAGGAAAATAAACAAGCATAGAAGCTCTGGGCAGTTCTTCCTCTTGAAAAAAAGTTGGAGAGTCAAATCTTCTAGTCCTTAGTCAGGTAAAATGTCTATTGCCAACAGCTGTTCCACTCATATGCTATGTATACACTGGCAAGTTAGTTTGAATTAAGGAGGCTTAATTCGAACTAACTAAAGCCCTGGCTACACTAGGCTTTACTTAGTTTGAATTAAGGAACTAATAAGTTCAAATAGGGTATTCGAACTAAAGGGTTAATTTGAACTAACTAGTTCGAATTAACTAATGTGGCAATGGGGCTAATATATCTCCCCTCCACCACCCTCCTGCAGCCATCAGGCCTGGCTCTGTCACACCACGAAGTACCAGAGGTAGAGTGGAACAAACAAGGAGTCCTGTGGCACTTTTAAAGACTAACATAATTAAACACATGAGTTTTCATGGGCATAATCCCATTTCCTCAGATGCATTAAATGGAAACTCCAGTATGTTAAACTCCCCATCTTCAAATCATCTGATGAAGTGGGATTTTCTCCCACAAAAGCTCAGGCAATAAATAAGTTAAAAAAAGTTTTAAAAGATTAAAAAGTGCCACAGGACTCCTTGTTTGTTTTGCAGTATGTTATATCTACACAGAGAGAAAGTGAGAGAGAGCGAGAGAGAGAGAGGGGTGAGTCACGAGGTCAATTCAAACAGTTCCAGAGGGGTAGCCTGTTAGTCTATTTCAGCAAAACAAGTTGTTTCAATTCCAACAGTTTAACAACAAATGATGAGAAAGTGAGAATGATAAAAGAGGGAAAATTACCATTTGTGGTCAGTTAACCATTCTAGTTCCCTATTCAAACCCAATCTGATGGTATCAAGTTTGCACATGAACTCCACATAGTTTCACACTGAAGTTTGTTTTTGAAGTTTTTTTTGCTGAAGTACTGTAATTTTCTGGTAACTTACACCATACTATCCCTTCCCTTAGTTTTGGCCCCTTCTTTTCTCCTGTTCCCCTCAAAGGGCCTGTTCCCCTCACACGAGAAGTAATTCTTTTGATCTACTCTGCACTGATTAGGCCTCAACTGGAGTATTCTGTCCAGTTCTGGGTACCTCATTTCAGGAAAGATGTGGAGAAAGTCCAGAGAAAAGCAACATGAATGATCAAATGACTTATGAGTGCACTTAGGACAGGAAAAATCTCATGTACTGCTACAGGCTAAGTAGCAGCACTGTAGAGAAGGACCTGGGGGTTATGGTGGATGGGAAGCTGGGTATTAGTCAACAGTGTGGTCTTGTTGCCAAAAAGGCCAATGGCACATTGGGCTGTATCAGTAGGAGCATTGCCAACAGATCGAGGGATGGGATTATTCCCCTCTATTCGGCACTGGTGAGGCCACATCTGGAATACTGCGTCCAGTTTTGGGCTCCCCACTACAGAAAGGATGTGGACAAATTAGAAAGAGTCCAGCGGAGGACAACAAAAATGGTTAGGGGGCTGGGGCACATGACATATCAGGAAAGACTGAATGAACTAGGCTTATTTAGTCTACAGAAGAGAAGACTGAGGGGGGATTTGATAGCAACCTTCAACTACTTGAAGGGGTGCTCCAAAAAGAAGGGAGCTAGTCTGTTCTCATTAGTAACAGAGGACAGAACAAGGAGCAATGGTTTCAAGTTGCAGGTGGGGAGATTGAGGTTGGATATTAGAAAAAAACTTCTCACTAGGAGGGAGGTGAAGTATTGAATGGGTTACCTAGGGAGGTGGTGGGATCTCTGTCTCTGGAGATACTTAAGGTCTGGTTAGACAATACCCTGGCTGGGATGATTTAGTGGGAATGGTTCTGCTTTTAGCAGGGGGTTGAACTAGATGACCTCATGAGGTCCCTTCCAACCCTATGATTCTAAGATTGAAAGAACCAGGTTTGTTTAGTCTAGAAAAGAGGAGACAGAGGGGACATAACAGTTTTCAAATACCTACAAGGTTGTTACAAGGAAGAGGGAGAAAAATTATTCTCCTTAACCACTAATGATGGGACAAGCAGCAATGGGCTTAAATTACAGAAAGGAAGGTTTAGGTTGGACATTAGGAAAAAATGCCTAACTGACAGGGTGATTAATCACTGGAATAAGTTGCCTAGGGAGGTTGTGGAATCTCTATCATTGGAGTTTTTAAGAGCAAGTTAGACAAACACCTGTCAGGGATGGTTTAAGAAGGTACTTGGTCCTACCATGAGTCCAGAGGACTGAACTCAATGATCTCTCATGATCCCTTCCAGTTTCTATGATTCTATGTCCCCTTTTTCTGAAATGTATTCTTGGCTCAGTGCACCTGGCTATATTTCTTCTGCATTCCCTGTTCAACACTTCTCCCCACATACACCCTTCCTGAGGGATTCCTGTTTTACAGGCTAGTCTAAGGACTTCCCGATCCTCAATTTAATCTTTTTGTAAACAAAATACTGGGGCACAAGCCATGAACAGCACCTGTCTGCTGCAGTACTCACATTCATTCTGCACTCAGGTGGGCTAGGACATGCATTTTGATCAGACCTCCTGTTCAAAACGGGGGGGGGGGGGGCGCAGAAGCCCTTTTGCCCACCTCCAATTTTGCCTCTAAAGGATGTCCATCAGTCCTCTAGACTGGGCATTGTGAGTGAGATAACAGCCAGCTCCTGTAAAAACTAAACAAGTAAACAAAAAAAAATCCCCTCCCAAGTCATTATGGAAACCTACACTACTGATCAGTTCCACAAACTCAGTGCAACACAATAGATTCAGTTCAAATTCAAATTCAGTTTAGATTGTATTCAGTTCAAATAGAGGAAGAAGAAAGATGATGTTGTGAAGTGGCCAAACCCACAAGTAAGCTATTCCACTGATGAATTTGCTCTCCTAAATCTATTTCCAGAATTGGTGCATGTAATGTGCGGACAATATATAAGCCTGGTAAGATAGCTCACATAATAAAAGAAATGGATAAAGAAACTAGACTTAAGTAAAATGATATGAAGAACTTCAGGAAAAATGACTTCTTAAACAGGTCTCATCCTACTAAATTCTGAGTCACCAAATGCCAGTGATGTACACAGAGATGGCATGCATATATGATATGATCATGGAGGACAGCCAAAAGAGTGGTGGAAAGGGTACCAGTTTTAGAAACTATAAGTGCAATATACATCAAAATTCAGAAAGTATCCATTATTCAGTGCTATGCTCCAATAAATTAAGTAGCCAAAAAGGAAGAGAACATCTCTGAGCAGCTACAGTACATAATAGAGAAGGTCCTGAAAAGAGATGTTCTAGTAAGTAATCGTTATCTCAAAAACATAGCAGAAAATAGAAGAAAGTTGACAAATTAAACAAACTAAATCAAGCAAGAGCACAATCATAGATACAGCAACTCCAGGAGGAATACACCATAGAAAAACAGAGGCCAAACAGTGTGCTAGAAAGACAAACAAGACTTAATACAAAAAAGGGCAACAGATGCACAGAGCCCTGAAGCACAAAAATTGACCTGAAGACACTTCACAATATCACAGTCATCAAGTAGAAAATACCAACTGACCAGTTCAAGATGAGGACAATTTAACAACAAAGACACCAGAAGGATTAAGAATGGAAGCAGTACTTTAGTCAACAATTGCATGGTGAGTCAGTGACAATTGCGTGGTGAGAAATGGAGAAGGAGAAGATGTGGAAGTTGAACTATGACTTTTTACCTAGCATAAAAAGAGAGGGCAGTCAATTAGTTAAAAAGTGGAAAGGCACCAGTTCTGGATAGCATTCCAATGAGGTTCTTAAGGCAAACTTGAACACGGTAGATATTTTAATAGGGTTAGGGTTAACAAAAGATGTATGAAGAAGAAAATATACCAGATGTGAAGAAAAGAGGTCATTTAGTGAAGCTGCCAAAGAAAGCAGTCCTCAGTCAATGTAAAAAACTGAAGGGACATTCAATTACTGTCCATCTCAAATAAAGTAGTTACATATATTATAATAGGTAGACTCATAGACTTTAAGGTCAAAAGGGACAACTATGGTCATCTAGTCCGACCTCCTGCACAGCATAGCAGCAGGAGAGGTAAAATAAAGAAAACAGAAGATTCAAGTATATGGCAAGAACAGACAGGGTTCACCCATGAGAAATCATGAATCAAAGAGTAATGCTATGAAGCATCATAGAACTGTCTTTGGAATGGCAGTCATCGCTTTGTATGAATCGGATAGATTTTCAAAAAGCCTAGGAAACAGTGGATAGAATAATTTTATGGACATTACTACACTACTATGATCTCTCTCTGAAATTTATTATTGGTATTCAGCACTTCTATGCAAATATGAAATGTCAAGTAATACATAACAGCAAGCTGATAAATTAATTCAAGGTTTTATGGGCAGGAGAGCAGGCTGTTGTACGTCACCCAGGATCTTTTTACTGATGGTGGACTGTGTAATGAGACACGATGTATGCCTCTTGGTTGTTCCAATGGCCTTTCACAGAGAAGTTACAGGGTCATGACTTTGCAGGCGACATCAATTTGCTATCCCAGAGCCAGAGAGACATGCAAACTGAAACACATTATCTCCAAGTCTATGCAAAATTATCAGAGTTGAAAATCTGCATGGAGCAATCTAAAAATAAAGAGTTTTGTGGAAAGTATCTATTTGTTTTGCTGAAACAGACTAACATGGCTACCCCTCTGGCAGCTATGGAGTAATCTAAAATAATGATAATCAATGAAATACCAACACCACTTGCTGGGACTGACAGGTCACATTTTGGCAACATTGTAAGTACAACAGGCGGAACCAACTAACACACTAAAGGCAGAATAGAAGAAGTCAGACAGCCCTTTGCAATTCTAAAGCTGATATGGAAAAACAAATCTTGCCCTTCAAACTAGACTTTGATGGTTTCTAACAACATTGAATAATCTGTCATACTACACAGTGCTGCAACTCAGAGATTTAAGGTCTTACTATCTAAACTCCAAGTTTTCATAAATGGCTGCCTTAATCAAATCCTCAATATCAGATAGCCAGAAAGAAATCACAAATGTAGATCTGTGTAGCAGGACAAAATAGAAACTAATAGGACAAAAAATTACAGCACCATAATGAAGATGGATAAGACACACATAAAGAGACAAACAACAATAAGAGAAGATTTGCACTGGAACCCTCAGAGCAAGACTCAATAAAGTAGACCACGGGTAACATGGAAATGCACAACAGCAATAGAATTTAAAGCTATCAGAATGACTGGGGAAAGTTAGGATTTCAACAGGAGAGTGGCAAAGATAGAAGGTAGTGGTGAGAACCTTATGTTCTGTATAAAGAGGCATAAGAAAGAAAGGAATGTGTCTTTTATACTCATTTATTATTTTGAATATATGATATCAGAATTAAGCACCAATATTTAGAAATTTTATAGTCATTTGTATATTTTATATGAAATATTGTCCTGTAAAGTTAGTAATGCAAAATGTTATCCCAATATTATGATTCTTGACAACACTAGAAAAATAAATGGAGGAATATTATTTGAATAGTAATGAAAACTCACCCATTCCTCATAAGAATTTAGGTCTGTACTATTACAAAAACCAACCCTTCCCAGATATATGCTACTGCCATATCACAGTTAAACATAGTTCTGTCTTGCAGTAAGTCAGGTTTTAGCTGTGTTTTAACTGTCTCCCCAAAACACAGAGTCCTTTTCTGTCCAGTCACAGTTTTGGGAATGGTTAAAACATGGCTAGGCCTCAGCTATAGCATAAATCAGAATTATGTTTGTCATGTCCAGAGATTAATATACTTGTAACTGAGTCACTCACAACAGTCACAACATGTCAAGGGTTCTCTTTGAAAACTTTACAGTCTTCCATATTTTTTGATCCTTGATTTGGAAGACGCCACTGGTACTAATTTGATCAACAGTACACTGATTAAAGTAGGTAATTTATATTCTAGAACCATAAAAGATTCAACAGAAGCTCAAAAAATAACCACTGATGCTTCTGCTGGAAGCAATTTTTATGCAAGATACAGATACTTGTTTTCAAATATAGCATTATCAATAAATAATTTTAACAGTCCAATAATACCAGTCTTCTAGAATGACGATCATCCCTTGAGGTTTTTGTTTCTTTTTAAAAAATGCCTCACAACAGCGTTGTCACTTCTTTGTAATGTGGTTTCATTGACTGTAAAACATCTCTTCAGTATATTACCCACTAGAATTACTGTAAGCTTTCAGACATCATCAGTCCCTGAAATCTTTGTTACTGGTAAGTAACACCATAGGAAAGGGGACATGTTGGGAAGTGCCCAGTAATGTAAACTGAGCAATGAGTCTAATTATCATTGCATAAATTTCCAAAGAAACTATCAGTAGGATGTGAACCAATTCTAAAAGTGTTCAGGAATTCAAACCCTTGAACTGACAACTATTTATGATTACAGTCTTATTATTCTGAACACCAACAAATAATTAACTGATATGATGCTTATCCTTTTAACTGTGATCCAGAGGGCAGCTTTTATGTTACTATTTTCTTTTTTATTCTTTTAATATAAACTGCATTTAGATTTAATACATAGTTCACACAGAATAGCTTGCTAACGTCTTCTAAGATGTGACCTGAAAGGTAGCATTCTGATAAAATGAACATACAGTAGGAGAATAGAAATCATTGTCATTTTAAATACTCAACCTTTCAGTTTCTCAGTATGATGCTTATCGCTGAGATTCATCATATATGCTTAGTATATAATGGTTGTATATAATTAATGATTTTCATACGTGTATTTCTTGCTAAGTTACTTCTTTCTTGCTTCTGTCCAAAAAGTAACTAATTCAAGTTATATGTTAGGATACACATTGAAATCACAGTGGAGTATGTGTGTGTATGTGTCTCCGCACGCTTGCGTGAACATGCATGACTCTTGGCCAAAAAGAACCAGTGTTCCAAGGCTGCATGGCTGCGTCTACACTGGTAAATTAAGTTGACTTAAGCTTGGCTTAAGTCGAGTTAATTTACCCCAAGTCTATACTACACTTTGCTTAAGTCGACTTAATGAAAATTAAGTCAACTTTATTAATCTGCTTTTTACTCGACCTAAGGCTTAAGTCGACTTTCTAAAGTCGACTTAAGTCAATGTAGCCCTAAGTCTACTTAGGGCTACCCCAGGGCTACACCAATGCCCTCCCTGCCAGGGGGGAGCACATGGGGATCCTGGCATGCCCCCCAAAGGGCAGGGCATGTGGGCAGAGTGTGATGCTGTCTGGATTTAGGGAAGCATTTATGATATTATTTTCTATCCATATATCATAAATGCTATAATCCATAGGAACTGTGTCATGTTTGGTATCAATAGAAAGGTAATAATTTGCTGGGAATGATCATATAGTTTATGTCTAGGAATTGAATTTGAATTAGAAATTAGTTTAGTTAGGAATTTGGTGTTATATCTATACTTTAACTTGTGTGATTTTATGGAAATGTCTGAGAGAGGCGGGTGTGTAAAACCATTGTCTCCTTAATGTTTAGGAATTTTCCAGGTAGAATGGGCCCAGGGAGTATCCTGATGAGCCATTAAGGACATAAGGAAGACAACCATTGTGTCCTTAATGGCTCATCAGTTTACTCCCTGGGCCCATATCACCTGGCACATTCCTTAACACTGAGACAATGGTTTTACACACCCGCCTCTCTCAGACATTTCCATAAAATCACACAAGTTAAAGTATTTTTTTTAAAAAACTAAAAATATCAAACATTTTTGCAAAATGAAAAAAGTGTCTGTTTTGAACCCTGTGAAATGGAAGCCAATTTGCAATTTTGAAAGCCAAGAAAAAACAGCTCCTGTTGACTCCATTGGGATCCAAGGCTGTTTGAATTTCAAAATTTCAAATATATGGGTCGTCTTAAATGCCACGTTACTATTAGATGATCAAATAGCAGCACTGGCCAGGATAGTTTATTTTTTCTTTCCCAATTTACAGATAGTCAAGAGTCTTCATCTTTAAAATGAAGTCTTTGCTACTATCGTCCATGCCCTTGTTACCTGAAGACTAGATTACAGAAATTCTGTACATAGGACTACATCTTTCATCTTTCTCAAAAGTAAAACCTGTTGCAGAATTCAGCTACCTCCTTATTAAGTGATACGACTTGCTGTAAGCATGTTATACCAGAGGAACACAGAAACTGCCAGACCAGATTAGACCTATGATCCATCTAATCCAGTGCCCTGTTTCCAACAGTGGCAAATAGCAGGTGCTTCAGAGGAAGGTGTAAGAATTGCACAGGAGGCAAATCTGTCTTTACATTAACTCTCACTCTAACTTCTACTGGTTAGAAATTGGCTTAAGACTTGAAACATGAGGTTTAATATCCCACACAAAATTTCTGTTAGCAATAACTATTATAACTGACTATTCTTGTAATCAATATAAATGTCCGATCCCTTTCTGAATTCTGCCAAGTTCTTGGCCTCAGTGGCTTTCTGTGGAAATGAGTTCTATATTTTAATTACTTGTGTGAAAAAGTGTATGCTTCTTTCAGATCTGAATCTGCCAACTTTTAATTTTATTCCATGTCCTCTTGTCCTTGGGTTCTGAGATACAGAGGACAAAGTTTCCCGATCTACCTCTTTATTATTCTATCTGATCTTATTGCATCCCTTCTTATTTATCCCCTTTCTAAGGTAAAAGATTCCCAGTTTTCAAACTCTTTGTATCATTCTGAAGATCATTGACCTTTACTGAACCCCCTCTGCTTCTGCAATATCCTCTTTAAGATGAAGCAACCTGTACTAAACCATATTCCAGAGGAGGCAACAGCATTGCTTTTTGAAATGGCATAGTGTTATCCATTTTATCCTTCATTCCATTTCTTATATCACCTAACTAATGCTCTATAATCTCTGCAGAATGGTCCAGTGCTTAGGACACTAGTCTGGGACTCAGGACACTTGGGTTCAACTTCCTCCTGCCACAGACTTCCAATGTGACTGTGTGCAAGTCACTTACTCTTCTTGTGCCTCAGTTCCCCAACTCTAGAAAGGGGGTAATAGTATTTCCCTACCTCACCACATGTTGCGAGGACATAGACATTAAAGATTGAAAGGTGCTCAGATACTATAGTGATGGGACCCCTGGTAGTTCCTCAGATAAAGCAGCACTGCCTATTCCTGAAAATATCAGTTGCAATACCAGGTTGTAAACGTGATACACAGCGTAGCCTGAATTCTCAGCTGTGCTGAAGGAGTGTGTAATAAGCACCAGAGTGAGGATGAAAAGATAGCTTGAAGCCATTTTTATATTCCTTACAGCCTTCACGCTCACCCAAGTGCTGATAGTGCATGTCAATAGTCAGTAGGAATTATGAGGGTGCAGAGGAGCCCCAAGCATACCCCATTTTCCTCAGCCATGCCCCCTACACCAGCTCCCATTGGGGGTGTTGGCATAAGTGTCACTGTGATGATCCTGCCTAAACTAAGGACCCTCAGCATTGGGGAGATTCATTTGTGGCATGTTTTTCTGGCATCAGGGTTACTTTCACTAATGGAGTGGTGCAAAATTGCCCTAATGTAGGAAAGAATCTGTGCCATATTCTCTTCCTTGCATGAAATCTTGGAATCTGTAAGATCAGCATGACAACCATGTTATTTTGTAGGGATGTTGAAGTTCAAGGCAGGGCAAGCAGCTTTTATGTAGGAAACTTTAATGCCATTACTTTATATCTATTGGGAAAGACTCTCAGATAAATATTTAAACAGTGCTAGCAAAGGAAACAGATTGTCAGGATATAAGTAGCTGTGTTTAATATGCCACATTTAATATTGTATGCTGGCAAAGCATTTTAAATTAAAACAAATATAATCTAGAGGCATGTTTGAACAGTGGCTCTTTTACTTACACAGCATTAACAGGTGGGTGGATTAAATAATTGTAGAAATTTCTGGCTTCATTAAACTTCTTAACATCTGTTAGTTTTGGGTCATGTTTACTAAATTATTTAGCTCACGTCATAAATTCTGGCATTGCATCGATAGCTAACAGAACAAAATCAACATATAGATAGGTTAATACAAATGGCAAACTGAGAAATTAAAGAACAAGTACAGAATGAGGAAATCTGTAGAAACATGAATTCTATTTTCCACAGATTATCAATTTGGGTGCCTAAATAATCATGACGATAAGCCCATGGATAAACATTTATGTAGATATTGTTTTCTGGTGCCATTAGACCACTAGGCCAGACCAAAACTCATTGATTATAATAGTATGTATAGGCATTTCCACAGCACTCATGCTATCTAATAATCCTTTAATATAATTATATAACTATCTACATGGAACCCTTTGTTGAAGATTTCTGTGGTGAACATATGGAGTTAGATACACACTATTACATAAAAGCACATATCCCAGCAATTCTGGTAGAACTATCTGCACAAATACCAGCTGGAAATTCATAGCAGCATTCTGCTCCTAGACCTTAAAAGAGTCTGAGTCTCCCTGTTTGAGACCAGGCTAATATGGCAGCAGAAACTGTGAGCCTAGTTACAAACTGAATATAAGATGATATTCATTTATAATGTGAGGATTCATTATGGGAATGAAATAAGACAATACCAGCTATTTTTGCCTAATCTTTGCAATGTTGTAGGTGTGTTGGTCAGAAGATATTAGAGAGACAAAATGGATGAGGTAATATCTTCTATTGGCCTACTTCTCTTAGTGAAAGAGAAGCTTTCAAACTTTATAAAGGTTTTACTCAGGTGTCTGAATGGTACTGAGAGTGTCATAGCTAAATACAAGGGGGATTGTTTGACGTAAGTAGTTAATACATATTGTAATAGATCATTCAAGGTGAAGCCACCCTTTAACATCTCTTCAGTCATGGTCAACATTCCTCACATCACACCTTTCAAGATCCATAGGTCCTACACATATCTCTTACAATTTTTGGTGTACCTCATCCAGTGCACTAAATGCCACAGTAACATGTACATGGGTGAAATGAGGCAATTACTATGCTCTCAAAAGAACCCACAGAAAAATAATAGACAAAAACACCCTATCACTTGTGGGTGATGTTGCCCAACATATGCTGGCTAACATGCTGTCATGGGATGGACCCCCACTTGCCTTCATAATGTGATCTGGGTAACTTTCCTGTTCACCTTTGCAATGTAATTGTATGGCTTAAAGCAAAATGTGCCACGCAAGGTGTTTTTTGAATACTTTTAACATACTCTGCGCTATGTTTCTGCAACATCATACATGTATACAGAATGAAACAAGTCCCCAAAGGTAATTTTATGGCTCAAGTAGGAGCAAGTAGTCAGGGCAGAAACCCTGATGAAGAGGTGCCTGACAAACAGGGCCAGGCCCAAGGGTTTTTGGCACCCTAGGTGAACTATGATTTTGGCATCCCTTCTCCCATGTTATAAAAGATAACATATGCAAAAAATTCTCCTCCATCTAAGTTGGTGACCCTTTAAAACCGGGTGCTGTAGGCAACTGCCTAGTTCACCTATATGTTTGGACCAGCCCTGATGACAAAGACAATGAAAAATCAAACTTGCTGGTTCAAGAGAACAAGATCACTGTACAAAGGATCCCTGACCCCAGGAGGGGCATGTTGGGAGAAAGAAAACAAGTGACACTTTAAAACTGGTTGTGGGGCTTTTTTTTGCCAGAGAAACTCCATCTTAAACACATCTACAACTACAAGCAACTGTATAAAGACTGGACCCTGCCCAGGAGCAGAGACTAGCTGGAAACCATCCTAGCTGAATTTGAGTGGGAAGCTGAGCACAATTGTAATAATATTAGGTTAGATTGCAAATTATCTTTTATTTGGTTGTGGTAACTCGACTGATCGATTAATTGATTGTACATTGATTTGCTATATATTCACTTAAAATCATGTTTTAATAATAAACTAATATTTGTTTTACCTAAAGCTGTGTGGATTTTAGAAAGAAAATGGATGCGTGGCTGCCTAATTTGGAGCAAGGACTGACTGCATATCAGTTTCTTTGTTAAACTGATGGACCACAGTATATGAGCCTGCAGTTCTCTAGAAAGGGTCCAGATTCCTGCAGGATGGAAGTTCCCAGTGTGGCCTCTGGGGGCTTGGAATGCTTACTGGGGCACCGTTCCCTGAAAGGATAGTGAGTGCACATCCACTGCCTGATATTGATTACACACGGGAGGCTGGTGTGGACTGACCCAGAAGTGGGAGTTCACCTAGTACAGGGGGGAAGTCGGGTTGCAGGAGTGGGTGATCAGGAGTCACAGCAGCACATTGGATCAGACTGCAGGAGAGGAATGGCACATGTGTATATAATACACATTAAATATTAATATCACAATTCTATAGCCCAGATTAGCTTGAACCTTTGTTATAGTCACTTATGCTAAGTATCCCATAACACTGGATATTAGTTAAGCTAAGATTCAGCATAAGTACACGAGGAAACTGTCAAGATCAGGACATACAATTGTTTCTTTATTGTAATAGAAAGGGAGGTACCCTTACAACCTATTAATCCTATTACAAGCCTAGGAGGCATCTTTATGCCCTTTAGTATCTAAAATGCATTTGCTCAGAATGAAGGTACGGTGCTTCATAACCTGGACTACATGGGCTCAGAATTAAAGATAAGAGGGCATATCAGAAACAAACCAGATAAAAAAACCCGATTAATGTAATCCACTTTCAGGTGATATATATAGTACTTTTACTGGTAAACAAGTAGGCATAAGATGATGATTTTAGGAATGTAATTTCGTGGAGCACACTGTCTACATATAGTGAACATAATATTGCTGCATGGGGCTTCCCTTCAAAGACTGATATCGTATAGAATCTTTTTCCCATATTATATTGATTAACCTGACTGACATTGGTTATTGGGTCTCTTGAATATATTTCATGACAAACTAAAGTGCGGTCAGGCAATTGACTATACAATTTATCAGCAGAGAGCACCTGACCAAGAGATCACTCCATATCTGACCTCTCATTATTGTCTTTCACAGACACCTGCACAACACCTTCAAACACTGAGCCTGGAGTTTAAATTTATAACTTTACTAGGCACTAAAAATCATGGATTCAATAATGGCTTGGATGGATGGCTTATTACAATTTGTAACCCCTGTACTTCCTTTTTTGTTCTATGACTATCACTCTAGTGGTTAACTGGCCACTTCACCTTGGATGGTCTCTTCTAATATGTGTTAACTACTTATGCTAAAAAACCTATTCCATCTTGTATTTAGCTGTTTTGCTCTCGGTACTTTTTCCAGACCTGAAGAGGAGCTCTCTCTATACTCAAAAAGTTCTCTTTCACCAAGAGAAGCTGCTCTGATTTAAAACAAAAAATCAAACAAAAAACACCCCCTTTTCTTCTCTCTAATTTTTGATTAATGAAATTCAAATACCAGCTCATCATTGGAGGTGGCATATTTGCTATGGAAGGTACATGAAATTACTCAAAGAGTAAAGGCAAGAATGGACAGGTGAAGGCATTATCATTTGTGCTGTTTATGCCTTTCTCCTTTTTGAAACAAAATACAAAAATTAAGCATTCCCCAAAATTATGTAGGACCTACATCAATTTGAGGGTTAAACATTGTTATTTATATTTCATTTAATGTTTTACTGTGGTAGAATCTAGAGACCCTGATTAGAATAAGGGCAATGAACAAATATTGACAAAGATGGAATTTATCCCAAACTGATCATATTCTAAGGAACCAGGCCACATTTAATAATAACTAGCTCTTGAATAGCACTTTTCATCTGTTGATCTCAAAACACTTTACACGAAGTAATCATCTGGTATGGTTTGGTAGAGTATAGGAAGCTTTTTTGAAACCAAGATTCATGTGATGTGCTGTTTCATCTTTCCTGCATTATTTCAGTACTATCAGGAATATTCATCAGGTAGGATCCCTGCTTAGTTTAGCCAGTCAGTTTCCTACTGTATAGATGGGATCTGCATTTGCCAGTCCTTTTGGTACCTGTTGCATCCTGAGCTCTTTCAGCATTTGTCTTAGCTACTTTCATGAGAATATTTGGATTAGTTGCCTATGGTTCTAATTCCTCATGCACTTTTTATGATTCCAGCAGCTTGTGTCCTTTATTTGCTTTCTCATAAACTCAGACTCTAAGGGTACAGCTACAATTGCTAAAATTAGTTAGTCTGAACTAACTAATTCAAACTAATTTTAGTTAGTTTGAATTAACATGGCCACATTGGCTAATTTGAACTAGTTAGTTTGAATACCCTAGTCAAACAGTTTGAATTAAGACAACAGAGTCTTGTGGCACTTTTAAAGACTAACAGATTTATTAATCGCATGAGCTTTCGTGGGAGAAAATCCC
>ML685779.1:9799922-9889423 GCA_007922175.1 Pelusios castaneus
AAAGCGTCTGACAAAGTTGGATTTTCTCCCACGAAAGCTCATGCGATTAATAAATCTGTTAGTCTTTAAAAGTGCCACAAGACTCTGTTGTCTTAATTCAATAGACTAACACGGCTACCCCTTTGGAGTTTGAATTAAGGAAGCCCTTAAATCAAATTAACTAAAGCCTAGTGTAGCCATGGCTTTAGTTAGTTCAAATTAAGCCTCCTTAATTCAAACTAACTAGCCAGCGTAGACATAGCCCAAGGGACCAATACAATCATCTAGTCTGACCTCCCACCTAATACAGGCCACAAAACCTCACCCACCCAGTCTTGTAATGAGCCTCTGTGACAGTTATTAAAGTCCTCAAATCATGATTTAAAGACTTTAAAATACAAAGAATCAACCAGCAAGTGAGCCATGCCCAATGCCTCAGAGGAAGTTTAAAAAAAAAAACAAAAAAAAACCAAAAAAAAAACCAAAGACTGTGTGAAGAGTATGGTGTAGGGCTGTCAAACATTTTAGGGGGCATTTTTGAGCCTATGAAGCATAAGTGTCTGTTCATTGTCACCAAAGGTATCTCAGGTACCAGTCTGTGGTAACCTTCTGCAAATTCTTACTTTTTGGTGGTGACCACAGAGTACATTTTATAAAATAGTATCAGACAAGAATACAGTTCTGTTTTTTTATTTGAACACCTCTAGGAGTATTAACTTACCTGTTGTGGCAGGTCAAGACCTAGTCTTTCACTACAGATCCTGCATTTCTCTTAAGCAGCTTGTTATTAGCTAGTTTCCTTCAGCCCCAATATGGGGGGGGGGGGAAGGAGAAGAGAAGGGAGCCTTCTGCTGTTCTAGCCCCCACAGCAATCAGCCTGTGCTAAACATTTCTAGCAGTTCTAATCCACACTACTTCCCCTTCTAGCTGCCTGCCAGCCTATCTGTCTGAGAAGGAGGCTTTTAAGCAGTACAACAGCTTCCTTGATTGGCTTCAGGTGACCAAATTAACCCCAAGTAACCCTGGTTAGATTACCCAGGGGACAAGGATTTACTGAGCCTGGGGCTAATATATACACCTTCTGTTACTCTCCTATAGCCATCAGGACTGACCCTATCACACTGTTTAAAAGATTTCAACTAAAGCTGAACACACATAAAACTTTCTACATCAATAGCTTCCTTCACATACCTTAGAAACAGCATTCTAATGTCACTTCCATTCCAAACCTAAAAGTCATGAATCTTATGTATTTTTCCGGGTCATCACAGTCCCTTGACTACCTAAAAGCCTATTATTTTGGCTGTAGCCATAGCAATTTGATTTGCAGAAACACAAGAAGAAATATTGAAAACCACGCTTTCTGCTCTCTCAATTGGGCAGAACAAAAAATGTGCTAAAATCTAAACAGCTGAAAAAACAAAACATTCTCATCCCATGGTAAAATCATGTTCACGTCCTTAGAAGAAGAGAGCTGTGGTATAGCTGTGGTATAGCAGCCATTGCTGACTAGATATAATGTGAAGCATATGAATGAATTTCCTCATTGAACCCACACTTCCACCCCCTTTTTTAAAAAAAAATATTATTATAGAGTAAATGCACTTAAAGATTCTACAATTTAGTAAAGTGGGGGGAATTTTATTTTTTTTAATTTGCATTTTCAGTAATATTCTTTAGAGATTGGGAAGTTCCACTAGCAATGGTAGGGTTTTTCAAAGTGGCACATTTTTAAAGATCATCTAATTTCCATTTCTGTGTGGACCGCTACATTGGTTACAGGTAAAGTGCTACACAATTAGAATAAGAGTGACAATGCTGAGCAGTATTTTTTTCTCCTTAATTGTAAATAATTGATTGATTTTGAGTGAGATTTAGGATCTATATCTATATACATGAAGTCATTAGAGGAAAAGTTTTCAGACTGTTTGTGTCTTTTTAATCCTAAATACAGCATTCTGATCTCATTGCATTATTTAAATATGATGTAATTATCCTGGAATCAATCTAATTAATTGCAAAGTCCAGGTCAGCAATTCATGGTGCAAGGTCCTATTGAAAACCGGGGAGTGGGCGGGCACAAGCCCGCCCACTGCTAAAACTCCTCCCCCAGCCTAAGGGGACGGAGCACTGGACCCGGCATCAAGTGAGTACGGGGGACAACAAATGACTAACGGGAACGGGAGTGAGGGTCAAAGGGTCAAAATAAGGGATTCGGAAGGGGACACCGAGCAGAGAACCCCGGACAGCGCCCACTGCTCCCGGAAGGTGTCAAGGGATCCAGTGGACGCTGCCCAGAGGAACTCTGCCCGGATACGTGAACGGACAAGGGACCGGAAGTAGGCCCCACAGTCGCAGGAGCCTCCCTCAGCCAACCTCCTCTCTCTGGTTTTATAAATGGCCGCTTTGGCATAGGCCAAGAGGAGGTTGGCGAGGAGGTCCCGCGACTTTGTGGGGCCACGGATGGGGAGTGCATATAAAAGAAGGTGTGGGGAAAAGTGCAGCCAGAACCTCAATAAGAGGTTCTGGAGGAGCCGGAAAAGGGGCTGCAACCTGGCGCATTCAAGATAAGCGTGCGCCAGGGTCTCCCTCACTCCGCAAAAGGGGCAGGTGTCGGGACGGGGAGTGAACCGCGCCAGGAACACGCCCATGCTCACGGCTCCATGAAGGAGCCGCCAACTTATATCCCTGGCGGGCCGTGGAGTCAAGGTGGCATACAGACTGGCCCACCGGGGTTCCTCCCCCTCTACAGGTGGCATCAGGTCCTGCCATTTTGTATCGGGGCGGGACACGAGGGCGAGGAAGTGAATGGTATGGAGCACGAGCGTGTACAGATGTTTACATGGCGCGGTTCGAAAGGAGACCGGCTGCAGGTCCAGCAGCCGGCTCGGGGCGTGGGGCAGCCGGGGGGGCTCGCGGGGCCGGGGCCCGATTAAAAGCTCCGGAGGGCCAGGACTGAGGGGAGGGCGGGGAGCACTGTCTCGCAGGACCTGCTCGAGGTAATCCCGAGCAGCAGGGGGCAAGGCTGCCTTCACCTCCTGGAGTAGGCGCCGGGGGGTTCGAAGGGTGGAGAGCCCCATGCACTCAGCCAGCACAAGGGGATCCACCCAGTCCCCCCGGGCATAGTCCAGGAGGTCTCCGACCTTGGTGACGCCTGCCAGGACCAGCCTCCGCCTCACGGAGGGGGCCTCCGCCACCTGCACACTAAGATGGGGGTTGTGTAGCAGGGGCTCCGCGAGGAGGTCCTCCCCCTCGGTGGGCACAAGGGACCTGGAGGCCGAAACGAGCCTCCAGGTCCAGAGGAGGTCCTGGTAGAAGGCCGGCAGCTCGGAGCGGTCTTGCGGAAAACCTCTCGGATTGATAAAAAAGAGCTGCCGGTCGTATCGGAGCCCTCGGTAGCGGCGGAGGAAGGTGCACGCCAGTTGGCTCCACGCCGGACTACCTGCACTATAAAGGAGTCTCTGCAGGGCCTGGAGGCGGAAGGCATGGACCTGGCTGTAAACACAGCACAGGCCCTGCCCTCCCTCCTCCAGGGGAAGACTCAGGATCCCTGCAGAGACCCAGTGCAGTCCTGGCCAAAAGAACTCCAGAACTGTCGTCTGGAGGTTGACCAGGAAACTCGGGGGTGGGACCAGGGTGTTGAGCCGGTGCCAGAGCATGGACAGGACGAGCTGGTTGATAACCAGTGCCCTCCCATTTCATGGTGCAAGGTGTTAGGCAGAAGTCTAGTATAAAGACAGTCCCTGTCCCAAATAAGTTACCAGTTTGGTGTATGACAAGATGAAGCAGTTAAATAGAACAAAAAGATGGGTGAGAAAGAGATAGTAGAGAAATGAGGAAATTTTGCCCAGTAAGGTAGTTCACCACCTACCTACAAAGGATCATTTCACAGAATTCTGTAGGGACTGCAACAGAGGTGGTTTTATGGATTTTTTTCAAGGAGTTTCCCCCACACTTCTGGGGTATATAAACTTCTAATGTTACTGTCATTGCTAGTATTCCTAAGTATGTCAAGAAAAAAACTAAGTGAAATGGCAAATACCATTATGAATCTTTATATTTTTCCTGACTTTTTTTTTTTTTTCTCACAAGGGAGAAGAAATGGGAGGGAAGGAGGGAGGGAGGGGGATGGTGGATGAAAATGAAAGTATTTTTTTCTTTCAAAATAAAGATTTAAATTTTTCACTTTTAAAAAACTTAAAGAAATATTGCAAAATCTTTAATCAAATCCAAAAATACTCATGAAAAATTTTAGATAAATTAATTTATCTTTTCAGAATCTAATATTATTCAAAACTCCTTTTAAAGGCATGTGGCCTAGGATGTGATTAACATGTTTCTGTGTCACTGAAAACACATTGCACTGTGGAGAGATTTCATCCTGAGGTAGGTAAATTGTCTCTTCATTACTATTCTATTTGTAGGCTACACAGCAAAAAGGTGAGGTGTTTTGTTTCTGCCAGGAGTTCCATAATAGATGGCTGCTAATGAATGTTGTGAATCGGATAACCACCTTCCATTCATGCAATGCCCTCTCCCCACTTTTCAGACTAAGCTGGCCTTTTGTGGGGCCCACTGTCAGAAAGGAGGTTGTGCCAAGACAGCCTTCATTCTTCCAGACTTTCCTCTTTAAGAAGCCCTATGCCAAGGTTAATCCAACCCGTTACTTTATGTATAGTTTAGGGCACTTTGCCTGAGTACTAACTGCAGTTTTATGCTTCTTTGTTCTAGGAATATTATAAACTGGTATATCTGCTAAGGTAATACAAAAAATAAATTGTACCTGTGCTAATGCTGAAGCAGTGATATGATAGATATTAAGCCTTTTGCTTTCAGTAATGGCTTGTTAGAGAGGGATTTGAAATCTGTGTTTTAAATGGTTCTGTGATGCCATAATGTCTAGAATATGTTGACCCATACAATTGGGGCTTGCTTATTTGGGTTTCAAGTGTCTCGGGAGGTGGATTGGGTCGAGGCAACTATTTTCATTTTTGATTGTATCTGAAATATATTAATGACCTAGACATTTATTTGATGTGTTTAAATGTGTTTATACTTACTTGAGTTACATCCAGGATTCTGTGAGGTATGGCAAAATTAATTTTTCATATTTCCAAGTTTTCTCCTTGTAGATACAGATCTCAAGTATACTGAATTGTATTATTCTTGGAACCTAGGAGCAGTCAGATATCTGTCTATTTGGCCATTACTTTTGTTGCTTCTGTGTCCTCACAGGTGAAGTCATTTAGAGGCTTAGGGTCAAATCCAGCTGCAGTGTGAGTCCACTGACTTCAATGAAGATGTATCCACTTACACTGGGATTGGGTGTGTTATATATTTTCCTTTGGAATATTATGCTGAGACCACTAGAATGGAATAGATCTCTGTTTAGAGGTAGCATGACTTATATAATTGTAATTATATACGTGTTATACTCAAATCTTCTGTAATATTCAACTGTCCAATTAAAAAAAATACAAAAACATCACCATCTCCTTCCTTCAATGTGCTTTTCTCAATTATTATTGATCTGGTTGAATAATATTCACAACTAATTTTTTCTCCATCAATTGTCAAATAGTTTTCACAAATAATTTGTTTCCACTATTCAAAAAAACTCTATAGGTAGATGAACTACATTCCTCAAATAAATCACTTGCACTTTCCCCCCATTAATTGGTGAAATATATATTCGGAAATCCAGACCCTAAGCTTCCACTTTGTGCACATTAAACTGATCAAATTGAATCACTTTAGTTTTTAACTTTTGTTAACATTTTGAATAATGATGTTCCACAATCTTAACAGTCTTCATGCTATATTGTTTTTCATTAAAATAACAAGCTAATATCCTAACAGGTAAGTCATCAGTTGTTGAAGAAAACCATTGTTTCTAGTTGTCCAAGCAAACAAATGCTTTCAAAATGATCACAAACATAGTGTCAGTAGTAACTATTTAATTCAATCTCTTAATTCTTGTCACCCTTTCTTCTACAGCTAACTCGAAAATTGTAAGGTACACATCCCAAATTCTACCCCACCCTCAAATTTATACCCTGCTGGCCAAACAAAAATGGGAAAAGTCTATTTTGAAAAATGCCAATTTTTTTTTCTACCAGCCTTATTTCTAGCATCAGCTAAGAATCTAAGCAATTGACACTGTGAACTCTGGTGACAAATGGTTGCATTCTTCGGTTTTCTGTCATTACTTCCATCTTGTCTGCCTAAAGCTAAAAACAGCTAGCTCTCAATCTCAGTCAGACAGTGAGTACAGCCGTGACTGCATCAGCTCGATCAGAAGAAAGAAGCAGAGCTGTGATGTCATCAGTACATGTACACATTGAACAAGAGAGGTGACATAGTGGAATGCTATGGAACCCTGCTCTTGAGAAAGAAGAGCTATTGTCCAAAATTGCTCTAAATGCCTTACAAGAAAGGAAGAGAAAAAGAACCACCAAAGCAGCCTCATGCACATCTGCTTGAGGCAACAGGTGAGTCAACAATTCTCATTATTTAAGACAGCCAATATATCTAATAGTATTAGCATGGACACCTGATCCTTTGTTCATCAACAGGAAAAGATTATGTACAAATATGAACTATGCAGTTTCTGTGCCATGCCTTTGTCAGTACCCAGTCTGATAATGCCCAGGAGGTCTAGAGTCTCTGAGGCCTGTTTGCCTTTCCAATAATCATAATGAAAAGGAAAACTAGATACAGGCAGACAGGGGTTAGATCATTTGCATTCAGTGATGGCTTCCTGAGCAAAGGCCATGCTAAAGCTAACATAAGAAAAGGTGCCCTTCTTAACGGAGGTGTGACATTCCCGCCCCCCCCCCCCAAATCTGACCTCGTGTGCCACTGTGCCTCTCCAATTGCCCACTCCCGGACCCAGACTTACCCCAATTTGCTAGGTGGACCCTCCTTCCTGGGTAAATCCATACCAACTTCCTGCATGTAATCGGTTCCAGGCAGGGGAAGTTCACTCTCTAGCCACTCGGGACAGTCCCCCAGCAAACACCCACTGTCCCAGTTGCCACACCCTCGGAACTTCCATGCTGCAGGGCTCGTGATCCTTTCCAGATCACTTCAATCTCATATACGCTAGTCCATCAGTTTAACAAAGAAACTGAAATGTAAACAGCTTTTTCCTCAGTTAGGCTTCCACACGTTTATTCATACTTTCTCTAAAATCCACACAACTTTAGATAAAATAGAGACTAGTTTATTGATTAGAACATGATTAAGTGAGTATATAGCAAATCAGTGCACAATCAATCAGGAGTTACTACTTGTAAAAGAAAATATAAGATGCCTTCTAACCTTAAGTTTACTGTTGTAGTCCATTCCAGTCTTACCCACATGTCTGGCCAGTGAAGGTTTTCAGCCAGTCTCTGCACTTCTGGCCATATGGATAGGTTCAGTCCTTTTGGCTCTGTTTCAATATGGAGTTTCTCTGGCCAAAAGCCTCAAACAGTTGTAAGTGCATGTACTTCTTTCTCCAAACATGCCTGCCTCCCTTGAGGGCAGGTGATCCCTTGGATCATGATCTTTACCTCTGGAGCTAGGGAACTTAATTTGCATTTTCTTTGTCATGCACCCCTTGTGCATATGCTGAGAGACAGCTCTGTTGCCCCCTCCCCCCCCAAGACATGTGAAATACATGGGAACATGTTTCACATTGGTACAGAAGTATGATACTGCAGGAAAATGATACCATAACAATAATGCCAAGTAGGTCATGAGCATTCTAAAAGTAACCTTTCATGGCATATTTTGCAGTAAACCATATAATTACATTGCAAAAGTGAACTGAAAAGTTACACAGGTCATACTCTAGGTGTGCAGGCTGTGTAAATTACAGTTATGTAGGGGAAAGATCAGAAAGGCCAAGGCGCACACTGAGATCAAACTAGCTAAAGGCATAAAGGGTAACAAGAGTATTTTTTTCCAAATACATTAGAAGCAAGAGGAAGACCAAAGACAGTGTAGGATCATTACTCAACAAAAAGGGGAAAACAATAACAGAAAATGTAGAAATGGCAGAGGAACTAAATGATTTCTTTGTTTCAGTCTTCAGGGGGAACGTTGGTAGCAATTAGATGCCTGACGTAGGGGAGGGCAGTAAAAATGGAATAGGATCAAAAGCTAAAATAGGGAAAGAACAAGTTAAAAATTACAGCGTACACTTATAAAGTTTGCTGATGATACCAAGCTGGGAAGGGTCGCAAATGCTTTGGAGGATAGGATTGGAATTCAAAATGATTTGGACAAACTGGTGAAATGGTCTGAGGTAAATAGAAAAAAAATCAATAAAGACAAGTGCAAAATACTCCACTTAGGAAAGAATAATCCATTGCACACATAAAAAATGGGCAATGACTGCCTAGGAAGTACTGTGGAAAGGGATCTGGGTGTGATAGTGGATCACAAGCTAAACATGAATCAACAGTGTAACACTGTTCCAAAAAAAGCAAACACCATTCTGGGATGTATTAATAAGAGTATTATAAGTAAGACATGAGAAGTAACTCTTCCACTCTACTTTGCCCTGATTAGGCCACAACTGGAGTATTGTGTTCAGTTCTGGGCTCCTCATTTCAGGAAAGATGTGGAGAAAGTCCAGAGAATAGCAACACGAATGATTCAAGGTCTGGTACACTTGACTTATGAGGGAAGATTGAAAGAGCTGGGTTTGTTCAGTCTGGAAAAGAGGAGACATGATAACAGTTTTCAAGCGCCTAAAAGGTTGTCACAAGGAGGAGGGAGAAAACATTTTCTCCTTAAGTGCCAATGATGGGACAAGAAGCAATGGGCTTAAATTATGGGAAGAGAAGTTTATTTTGGACATTAGGAAATAATTCCTAACTGTCAAGGTGGTTAGTCACTGGAATAAGTTGCCAAGGCAGGTTTTGGAATCTTCATCATTGAAAGTTTTAAGAGCGGGCTAGACAAACACCTATCAGGGATGGTTTAAGATGGCATTCGGTCCTGCCATGAGTGCAGACGACTGGACTTGATGACCTCTCATGGTCCCTTACAGTTTCTATGACTCTATCCCGTGACAGGAGGCACTGATAATTTTCCTTCAGTAATGATCTCTGTTCTCCCCCAGTTGTCCTCATCTGCCAATACAGGTCAGAGGAGAAATGCACATATTATAAAATGACTTTCCTCTAACAGTTTTGTGTACACAGTTCCATCCTCACCTCTGTGTCAATATAAAGGGTGCATGTGGGGGAAGATTGAGGTAGAGGGAGGCAGAATGTATTTGGGAGAATGGATAGAGCTCCAAAATATATGTACATATTTCTGGTGAGATGTGATTTTTTCAGGTATCTAATTCCCAAGTCTAACCCCACAATTTATTTTTGGCACCAGCTGCTACTGCCATCCAATTCCCTTTCCATCTGAAATGTTTATGCAAAGGGCCAGAACAGGATGAATTATTTTAATATTTTTGACAACTAAAAGCCTAGCTGGCAAAGAAATCATAAAGGAAGTCCATATGCAATTGGGAAACTTTTTTCTTCTGTCCTTTAGCTACTTACAAGGTTATAGTGATTGAAAGATTGTTGGTCGTCCATATCAAATCCAGTGGCAAATTGTATCACTCAGCTACAAACATTCATCAATTCATTGTTGTTGCTGCTTCTAGAATTGGTTGGACATTTTAGGGGGTTATTATTTACTATAGTATATAGAGAACTCTGCTTGGATTGGATGGGTAACAAGGTTTACTCTTATAGGGAGTCGAGCTTTTAATCAGCTGTGATAAAATCTTTTTTCTTGTGTGTGTTGTGGGAACCAACTGTATACAACGTCCTTGCAAATCCATGTTTCTCATTCAGCAGCAGGAAAAGATTGCTAATGGCTTCAATGGGCTTTGGAACAGGTCCAATATGAGTATAATGTTCAGCTGTTCACTGTTGTGCTGGAACAACATTTTCAGAATTTGTTTAATTTCCTTTGATAAATGATAATTTAGTCAATCTGGATTGTTAGCTCTTTCAAGCAGAGTCTTGTTGCTTTTGTTTGCCTGCAAGGCACAATGCAAACATATGGCTCCCCCAGTGTAAGTAATAAATAACTGCCCAGCTCTTCACATATGGGATTTAGCATTTTTGCCACACATTTATTTGAGTGCTTTTACTAGAAGTAATAAACACTTCTCACAGTTCAGCTATAAAGCCCATGTTTTCACATCTTTACATTATTCACATTTTTTCTAAGCATACAGATTTAGTTTCCCCCCCCCCCCTTTTTATGGGACTGAAAAGTTCCAGGTTTGGTGAGGGGCTACAGAAGTTTTCAACTTAAGTTGCAGATTCAGTTATCATAAAAAATGCTTGTATTTGCTTATGGAATGACTTGGTGGCCTCACACGAGTTCATGTTTGCAATCTCCACAGAGAAGCCAGAGACTGAATAATTCATTTGGCTGTGTACTAGCTCTATAAAATCTTTTCCTTTTCTTAATTCGGGCAAGTGGAGCTTAGCCTTTCTCTACTGTGTACGCAAGTAACCTTTGAGAGACAGAGTTGAAACTGAGAAAAATGCCTGCATTATCAGGTTTTTGGTATTTTGGTATGTACAGAGTGGTATTAAGGTTGTGTGCAGTTTTGCTGCCTGCTACTTATGGCTTCACTTTTAGTTCACAGGAAAATCTTTTTAACCAACCTTCCAAAAGGAAATCCCTGATTCCTGGTATCTGGGAAATCAGGGAAGTTTTCAGCTATCACTAGGAGATGAACGGCCAAGAAACTACTTATCAAAGAGTCAGATTTTCACAAGTGCTTCAGAGATTTAGACATTCAACTCCCACTGACTTTCAAAGGCATCTGGAACTCAAAGTTCCTTAAAAACAACAGAGTCCTGTGGCACTTTTGAAGACCCACAGGACTCTTGTTTTTTCTGCAATAGACTAACATGGGCTACCCCTTTGGAACTTGACTACAAAGTCCCTTAGGAGCTTACAGAAATCTCACCTATGATCCATAGAATCAGGTAGACTCTACCTGGTAGAGGATAGAAGAAAACGAGTTAGATATAGCATTTCTTTTATCCTTTAGCTCTTAAACATCATAAAAGAAGAACTTTTTCTTCAGAAAAGTTTCACTGTTGAAATTTATCAAGTAATCCCTTACTGCTATTGAATAGATGACTGTCCAGAGTGAAACAAGAAATAAAAAGGTATTGATATCTGATTCATTTTTCAATATAAAGACTTCAAAATAGGCTAGACATAGGCAGAAACAATCCTCATAAGCAGAAATGTTATATTTTGTCAGACATGGGCAAGAAGTAGTAATATAATAAGCAAAGAGAATAATATAATCAGTCAATCAACAAGTGTTTATAGAAAATAGATCCTGTCAAACTAACTTTATATATTTTTGATAAGATTACAAGTTTGGCTGATAAAAATAACCATGTGGGTATAATATATTTAGAATTCTGTAAAGCATTTGACTTAGTATGACATGACATTTTGTTAAAAAAACTAGAATGGTATAAAATCAACATGATACACATTAAGCAGATTAAAAGCTGGCTAACTGATAGGTCCTAAAATGTTATAAATAAGGAATCATCATCCACTGGATGTTTTCATAGTGAGATGCCACAGGGACCATTACTTGGCTCTATGCTATTTAATATTTATTGATGACTTGAAACAAAACATAAAATCACTACTGGCAAAATTTTCTGTTTGAAATGAAACTTGGGGGAATGATACTGAAGAGGTTTGATCATGGATTCAGAGCACTCCAAATAGCTTGTAAAGCTAGACCCAGGAAACAATATTATTTAATATGGATAAATACAAATGTATAATCTAGGAAGAAAGAATGTAGGTCATATTTACAGAATAGGGACTATATTGAGAAGAAGTGACTCTGAAAAAGATTAGGGAGTCCTGGTGAATAGGCACTCCCAGGTTGACACCATAGCCAAAAGGGCTAATGCAGTCCTTGGATGACAGGGAGACCTTGAGTTGTAGTAGTGAGGTTATTTTATCCCTAGTAAAATAAAGTTATTTCACCCCTAGTTCTGGTGTTCACAATTCAACAAGGATGTTGATAAAATGGAGAGGGTTCAGAGAAGAGCCATGAGAATAATTAAAGGATTGGAAAACATGACATAATGGTAGGCTAAAGGAGCTTAATCCATTTAGCTTAACAAAGCAAAGTTTAAGGGAGGACTTGAGTACAGCCTGTAAGTAGCTACATAGGGAACAACTATTTAATAATGATCTCTTCTAGTAGAGATAGTTATTACACAATCCAATGGTTAGAAACTGCAGTTAGACCAATTCAGACTGAAAATGAGGCATACATTTTTTAACTGTGTGAATAATTAACCATTGAAACAACTTACATAAGAGCTGTGGTGGATTTTCCATCATCAACAATTTTAAAATTGAGATTGCATCTTTTTCTAAACCTGTGAGCTAGGATTTATTTGGGAAAATTCTACTGCTTGTGTTTCACAGGAGGTTAGATGAGATTACCACAATGGTCCCTCCTGACTTTGGAATCTACAAAGTTTGTAGGATTAAATTGGATCTTTATCCATGGTAACTCAAAGTGTAATAGCTCCCCACCATATAGTCTGTTCCTCCTCTCTCCTTGTATAAGCTGCCTCTAGTCTTTGAATATGTCCTCTACTGCTTAATATATAGCATTTCTAGATTTACACTGGTAAGTTCTGACAGTGAATGGTAGTAACTCCAATTACTTATTCATTTGGAAGCATGTTGCATCTAAACTCCAATAGTCCCTTGAGTGGCTCAGATATGGTTTAAAGCTGTGTACTATTTAGCTGCCCTCTAATTTTGAACATACTCTGTTGGCCTAGGACAGAGTGATTCCCTTGCAATTCTGACAGCAGTTTTGTCCCATGCCACTGAAGTCAAAAAGAGTTTTAAGAATGCCTTTTTAAACACCCCATTTAAAAAAAAAACAGTTTTAAACTCTAGTAGATAATTATTTTGTGGCATATATCATTCCCCCCCAACAAAATACTTTGTTAGTTTATTAAACACCCTTTTATCCTTCTTCCCCAGTCTCAGATATTTGCCACCTATTTACTGTTATGAGTATCGTCTCTTGGGGTTCAACACCAACCTTACGTGTGTTTCAGAGAACCTAGATGTTATAGTGCTAGGAATGGTAGAAACACTCTTGGCAAACACAAAGTTGCATTAATGAGAGCTTACCAGGTGTTTGTAAATATATTTTCCTTATGGGACAAAGGGAAAATTAGAAAAATCACAGTTTTCATTGAAATGGCAACAGGTTCATTGTTTCTTTAATATGAATTCAGAGTACAGCAAAGCTCAGTTCCATAGTCCTTCCTGTGAACAACAGGAGTCCATTTTCTGGCAAGGAAGAGAAATCGCTTTTGGGAAACAGAACCGAGTTACTTTGTGTTGCCTGTTTAACATAAAGAAAGTCCACAAAGTCCTTCACTTCTTTGGACCACACAATATAGGAAACAAAATTATATATTATTGCAGTACTCTTTCAGGGAGTTTTCTCCACATACCAACAGTCTCCTTTTTAGGAGATTGCCCTCATTATATGTGCTTTTGAATACTGGGTGTAGCTGTCCTGCTTTCTTTCCTTGTGCTCCTGAGGGAATTTCTCTGGGCTCTGGCCTACCAATTCCCAAACAGATGTTACCTCATTTTAATATGGAAACTGGAAATTGATGAACCATGACAGGAAGACACCATTTTGTGTCTCAAAGGGTCTGTACCACAGGTCAAAGGAAGAATGTTCCATTCAACAACTGTTGCATAAGGAAAAAACAATCTTTCCAAACTAGTTCTAAATTAGAAAGGAGAATGATTCCATATAGCCAGAGATCTAAAGACCTATGTGGAGTCTTTATATTAACTCCAGCAGTTTAGAATTACACCAGCATAATTCATTCTTTAAGTCCTTGTAGGTGTTCAGTGAACGGAAACCTTATCAATAGTGGGAAAGAAAGGTTCATGGCAATTCATTTTAAACAATTCAGAGTAAAGCAAGAAAACAACATTCAATTTTTCACTACTGTATGTTGCACATAAATACATCTCTTCCCAGCTGTGCAAATGACCATGGAAAAAAGTCACATACCTTATTTAATTATAGCTGCCTTTATATTTTAATAGTTTTCCATCTTTGTAATGATTTTTCATTTCTCCTCCTTTTATTACACATAACTAGGCTTGGAAGAATTAGATTTTTTTTAATCAGTCAAAGTTGATTTCACCATAAAAACACATATACTGATGAAAAAATATTTCCATCAATAATAATCAAAACTTACAGAAAGGCTGCCCCCCCAAAAAAACCAACCAACCAAAAAAACAAAAAACAAAAAAACCAAAAGTTCTACTTGAGAACTAGAGTCTGATTTAAGGATATTTACTTTGTATGTTTTGACATGTGATGCTGACAATTTATGTTTTAACAGTATACAGCTGTAATATTGTGAATCTCAGCACCCACTTTCATTAAATAATTGTCTGACTCTTTCCTTGTTTGATCCCATCCACCATAATTTTGTTGCAATGGTGAAAATTTAATTAGATAAAAATAAAAAAAGCTACAATAGTTTAGATTAAAGCAGAACTGGATCTAATTGGATTATTTAAAACTCCCAACCCATCTAAAATACATAGCATAGCAGTGATACACAAGAACCCACTGTTCTAACTCTTTGTAAAAAGATTAATGTGCCATTATTTGACTGTATTAGAGTGTTTCTGATAAAGATGTGAGTTCTGATGAAGATTACTTTGACTTGGGTTGTGAGGATGGCAATCTAATCCCTACCCTAACTACTGGTGGGGATAGTACATTTACAAACTTCATCAGTCATAGACAAATAGGTACACTGTGCAGGGATTTTAGCAATTTAAAAATGTACAATAGCCATTGCTGAATATTCTGGGAGACTATGGGAAGTAAAATACATAAGGAGAGGTCAGTCTGTTTTTTGAGCTTTAAGATATAGCACACAATGAAACTTGGACTGCAGGATTAGGATCCTCTCCAGGCCAGGGTAGGAAGAGGAAGGATAAAAGCCCAGCTGGGCAGCTCAGTAGGGCCTAAGCTGCCACAGGGGCAGGACGTGCTGCCCCTGAGGCCACGAGCTGGACCAGGCCGGGCCCCTACCAGGGGGTGGCCCCCATCCTCCCTGGCTAGAAGGCCTGACAGCCTGCCCAGTCTACCTGGTCCCAGCAACTGGGAAGGGATCCCAGAGGCTAGAGACTGGGGGAAGCATTCCTGGGCACACCGTGATCCCGACCCAGGGCCACTACCTGTGGACCCCGGGGAACCACTAGGCCCCTGATCTCGAGGAACTCCCCTTGACTGAGGACCCCAGCCCCCAGGAGGAACAACCGATGGCCACCGGGCCCTACGACCTGGAAGAGATGCCCTCCGCCGAGGAACCAGAGGAGCTCCCAGATCTGCCGCCCAGGGACATAGAGGGCCTGGTCAGGGTTCCCCGAGTCATCTACCCAGAGGACCCAGACAAGTCACTCCGGATCCAGGTACCAGCATCAGAAGCAGCTCAGGGGCGGCTGGCTCTGCCACTGGATAGGGCCCTGGGCTGGGACGCAGTGGAGACGTGGGCCTGCATCTCCCTCCCTCACCCTTTCTTCCCAACCACCCGGAGTGCTTGACCCCGGCTGACACTGCTGATGGGTTTGACTCTTGTGCCTGCCCCACCCCGCCTAGGGGCTGGGGGCAACTGACTCTTGTACTTGCCTGCCCGCTCTGCCTAGGGGCCGGGGCTAAGGACTCTTGAACTGACCTGCCCTGCCTAGGGGCTGGGGGCAACTAACGCGTCTTTGTGGGCAGGTGCAGCTTAGTTTGGCTGGCCAGCAGCTGACCAGCCTACAAGCGGTAACTGATTTATTGCTTTCAAAACTTGGACAGAAAATTCAAAAGGGAAAATATGATAATAGATTATTTACTTAACTAACTCAACTGTTATTGGAAGGCAAACAACTGTTTCAGTTCAGATTTCTTGGTGAACTATAGTATCAGTGTCAAAAGGAAATGATTATATAAATGATAATGATTAGAGTCAACTCATTACAGGAAATTATATATCCTTGCGAAAATGGGTACACATTCAGTTCTTTCTTTAGGCTTTTTAACTGAAATTGATATAGTGTGGGGAGAATAAATAAAAGGTCAAGGGATACTGCATGCTTATCAATATTTTATGTTGTTAATAATCAAAACAGGAGAACTATTAGATAATACACAACCAGTAATATACGTCACTTTTCTAAAAATGGAATAATCAGTGTTTCTTCAGTTTAATAAAGTGTTCTAAAAACATTAAAATTTCACATGGCAGATGCATTGTTTATCACCTCAGAGAGTCTTCAACCAGGACTCCTTTGTGCTGTACAAACACAGAACAAAAGCCATAGTATTTCTATCAGGCAGGTTAATAACACAGAGACAGAAGTAAAATGGATGCCAACAACCACAACTTTATTGAAAAAATAAAATAAAAAAGAATGTAGCCTCTCTAGCACTCCCTAAAGATGTGCAGCAATATTCTTTACACAGTGCCACGTAATGACTTAATATATTACCATGAAGTTTAAGCTTTTCTTCACATCTCCCTCTTTCAATCTTTCTTCTTCTTCATTTTAACAATTTAAAATATGATTTTATGGTTTTAAAATTAAATTTCTATTTCAGTCCTTGACTATCTGTTACTCATCCCTAAGTCATACTGTCATTTTTAATTATAGGGCCAGAATGGGTAACAATTTGGTGACTAATTGGTGGTCTTATTTGCAATGGCTATCTCTGGCAGGTGAATCTTCTTTCCTGATTGTTCATTTGTACTTTATAGATATTCTTTAATTGATTGGTCAGTCTCTGGAATGAATTAAAGATGTCGATGATTTATGTTGAGCCTTTCTCCATCTCCCATGATCTGTCTCAATACTGTATGGTATAGGCAATGCATTTCCCCCCCTTTTTTACAGAAGCAGGAGCTCTCTGCCCTTGTCGTCCATCCAGTTTGACCCAAACATGGTGATGGGGTTCCAGAGCAGGCAATTCTCCCACTCGGTGACACCATTAAAGAAGTGTTCATATGCTCTGTTTGCCTTTTGATCCAATTTGGCTACTCTTCTCAGGGGTGGCCATTGTGGGCTTAGATTCTTTTCCAGGGTTAGAACAGTAGTCTTGAGTTGTTTTCCCATTAGGAGCAGGTCTGGGATAGCCAGTGGCTACTCTTGTAAGTGCGGTCTTGAGATTACTTCACCCTTCTCCTAGGGCTTCAACACTCCTCTTTTAGAAAAGCAAATGGAGACTCCGAACTCAATCATTAAGAATTCTCAGCGAGGATTGCACAGGGTCAATCTTCTCACAGTGAAGTTCAAAAAAGGACAATTGAATTAAGTTAATCTTTAAATACCAACTTTATAGACACTAATAATAAAGAAACATAATAACCTCTATTACAAAACAGTTAGTCCGTAATGTACTTTGCAGTTAAACATAAATATAAATTTAGAAAATTAAATCTTAACAGATCAGTCCCCATAGAAACACAAGACTCATTGTTTGTTTTGCTGAACTAGACTGACACAGCTACCCCTTTGGAATTTGTTCACAGAAACACAGCAAGAAGTAACTCTCACTTTTCCAAAAACTTAGGTTGAGATCATCTGAGTCTCAGAGGCTATGTCTTCACTTATTAATTTAAGTCTACTTAGCATGTCTACACTTAAATTTTAAGTCAACTTTGGGGGAACCCTACAAAGTCGACCTAGAGTATCCACACTGGACGCCTAGGTCGACTTCTAGGGGCTAGGTGGACCTGGGACTGGTCCGCAGTGGTGGGGGGGGCACCCCTTGCCAAGTGCCAGGGGGCTCAGCCTTTGCCCCATTGTACCTGGGTACAATGGGGCAAAGGGGGACAGGGACAGGGGCCCTGGCAGGCCATAGGGGCAGGGTGGGCCCTGCCCTGTGGGGGTGTGTGTGCCAGACTCTCCCTGTGCCAGCCACCCTGGGAGGAAGGGCAGTGGGGGAGTCCTGGAGAGCCCTAAGTCGACTTAAAGTCAATTTAGGGCTACTCCAGGTCTACACTGGCTTAAGTCGACTTTAGAAAGTCAACTTAAGCCAAAAGTCGACTTAAAACTAGGTTTTATAAAGGCGACTTAACTTTTCCTTAAGTCGACTTAAGCAGCTGCTTAAGTTGACTTAAGAAAAGTGTTATGTAGACGCAGAGTAAATTAAGTTGACTTAAGCAAGCTTAAATCGACTTAATTTACAAGTGTAGACACACCCAGAGATTCTTCATTCATCAAGTCTAGACAGCCTGCTGAATCAAAAGAAATGCAGTAATATCTTCCCTCCTCTTGTTTGCACTAATCTCCAGCTGGAACCCATGCACGCTTTTTCTTCTTCTCTGCTGAACTGCTGGAATCACTCAATTAGCTAGTCAGTTAATTACACCAACCAATCAATATTATGCATATAAATTTATAATCTAGTTACAAGAAAAACACAAAACTGAAAATAGCAAATATATATGACTCTTTCCCTATGAGGTGGCAAATCTGTTAAGACAATTTGACTACAACAGTTCAGTTAAAAATCAAACAATCTTTAGGGTATACAATTAAAATGAAAGAACTTAGTTTTCATTCCCAGTTTCATCTTTCTCCCTGTCTTGGAAAGTTAACATCACTAACCTGCTGCAAAATGCTTCAATTGTAAAAAATAGCCTGCTTTCTGCACCCGTGGCTGACCTTCTTCCAACCCAGGCAGGTCACATGTCCTTTTGTAAAACAGCTGCCCTGATTATGTGTCCTGAATCAGGGCTGGATACAGTCCTGGCGGGGCCCGGGGCTGTCCACCCTTGTAGGGCCCCACCACTGCAGTGCTGCCCTGCCTGGGGGCGGGGCACCCAGCCCCACTGGTGCTGGAGGGCAGTGGTGGGGCAGAGACTCCAGGGCCCCAGCCAGCACTGCTGTGGGAAGTGAGGGGGCCATGGACCTCCACAATGTGGGGACCCCTGGGCATGGGCTCCTTAAGCCCATGTGGTAATCTGCCCCTGCCCTCCATGGATTCTATTAATCCAGTTACAGGGAATCTATTTAACATACCCTGAACTACCACATGTGGAAGATTGATTGTTGTGCATATTCTTAGTAACAACTTAAACCCATTTCATTCCTCCCCTACTTCTCCACTCAACATCTCATAAAAAGAGATCTCTCTTTTAGGCATGTAGGTTTCAAAAGAAAGGGGTCTTCCTGCTTTGGTATTTTCTTGGATGTTTGTAGAGCCCTCTCAGTCTTTCCATTTCCTTCTGGGCAATGCAGGCTGCTAATGATCTATTCATTTATTTTGTTTGGAAAACTTCAATTCAGCTGTAATGAATTGTGGCCCTTTGCCTGTTACTACTTGTTCTGGAATACAGAATGGATGGTTGTGCTCTTTAATTTCTAGATTACATTGCCATATTGCATCTTTCAAATATGTTATTTTAATATGCCTAGAAAAATAATCCACTATGACTAGGTATGATATCTTTTGAACTTGCATAAATCCGTTGCTAGCTTCTTCGAGGGTCAGTCTGAGGGAGGTGTTGTTACTAGAGATGCTTTGTATTGTGTCAGTCTGTTAGTTTTGCAGTGTTTGCATGAAGGTATTTTGTTCTTTATGTTCTTTCTGATTCCAGGGCACCACATTCACTGACTGGGGCTAATTAGGCATCTAGTTAGTCCTTGATGTTCTTCATGGATTATATCTACATTTTCTCCTCTCAAAGTGCTTGGAATGACAACATTTAATTATTAGTCCATTAGTCTTATTTAATTGTCTGCATATAGGAAAGTAGTCTCTTATGACGGCCATAGTATTTCTTAGACATTTGGCTCATCCTGCCCAAACATAACTAAAATGTGCTTTATCTCCTAACATGACTCTGTAAGTCATTTCCTCCAGGTTTCTTTCTGGTGGTCACTAATCTCTGTTTTGATCTTTAATCATTTCCAGTTGCCTTACCATTTCTATTGCCAGGGGAAGGGTTAAATCTCTCTTCACTTACAGTTTCTCTGACAATATGCTACCGAAAATGCCAATTACTACTCTGTCCCTAATGTCCTCTTCCTTGTTGTCTTCAAAATGAATTTTCTGCCAGTTCATACAAAGTCTCTTATGAAAGATTCTACAGCCATCCCACAGTTTTGGATACATGGATAGAAATACCCTCCTCATAAACCAAATTATGTTGAAGTATAAAATGTTCCCCAAACTTAGCCAGCACCATAGTGTAATTGTCTTTGTGGCTCTCCTCTCCAAAGGCAAAGGATTTAAAAATAAACTCAACTCCCCTGCCCATGGCATAAACAGCAAAAGAACCTGTCCCCTGCCAGTTTTCTCATGGAGTTTAGTTGTGATACAAAAACATGCAAACACTTCTTCGAATCAGGCCAGTCTGATTGCCTATCATAGTTGAAGCTCTCTGAGATATGAAACTATCATACTTTGATGGTGTTCTGCAGTTGTTGTTGTTTTTCTGGTGACATCATGCCAGGTTAGTCACACTGCAGCAAAGGAAAGATAGATGCTAGTAACAACAAGAACAACTTTACTGTAAAAATATATAAAGAGACTGTTTTCGGCACTTGGTAAAGATGTGCTGCAGTATTCCTTATATCACACTATTGATTGATTAAACATTATAATGAAGTTTAAGTTTTCCATCACACTATACCTCATTAGAGACGTATACTACCTCTATCACACATCCAGTAAATGTAACACATGTATGGGAGGAAACATACTCTTGTGTTTTGAGCAGTGGGACTCCTGGGGTTTAATCCTGGCAGGATGAAGTCCAGGGGAGTTTTTTCAATTTCTTTCAGCAAGATTTTAATCTGTGGTCTGTAAATAACTCTGGCTCTCGCTTTGTGTGATCTTTAATAAGTCACCAAAAATCTGGTTCAGTTAACCCATTTGTAAACTGGATACTAAATTTTTACCTAACTCATAAGGGGGATATGAAGCTTAATTAAATTTTGAGTTCCTCTGACAAAAGATGCTATAAGGGGCTTCTTTCAGGTGTTTGTGGGGCTTATTCAGGGAGACGAGTAAAGCCTCTGCACTCCCTTCCCCTTCTCCCTTCTGGGCAGTTGCTGCCATTTGCCTAATCAAGATCTGACAACTGCTTAGCCCATAGACTGACAGCTGCCTCTCCTCAAGCAATCAGTCCCCAGACCAGCCAATTAGCTCTGCTGACCCTCAGCTAGGGAGGCTGGAGTGACATGGAGCTGGCTAGGGGTTCATCCCCTGGTTCCCTGTTACAGATGCTAAACCCAAATATTTATTTTTGTTAATGTTATTAAAATGGTACAAGAAGTTGGCATTTTATTATGATTTACAAAGCAGGTACTAATGCTGCCAGACAGTAAAGAACAGGGTTATGGATGAAGTAGTCTTGGTGGATCAGAATCAAAACGTATTGAGTTTTGATGCTGTTTCCAAACATTTCTTGGGTGGACCAGTAAAATTGTACACTTTATGAAATATAATATCTAATATCCTGAATCAATTGCACCAAACAAAATTAGATTCTACAACACGACTTGCCGTACATCCAACATGTATTTCTGTAACATATTGGCTTGGAAAACATACAGTAATTGGTCATTTATTACACTGACAAAAGCCTTTTATTGATGCCAGGAATAACTATGTTTTCAGAAGGAAGAAACAGGAATGTTTTGTTATATAAATAATAGATAAAGGGGGGAGGGGAAAGAGAAAAGCCACACATAATCCAGCAATATTCTCCCTGAGGAAAAATAAAACCCTATAAGCCTAATTTGTGTGCAAAGATCCATTAGGCAGGAAGTTAGTAAGCCAGACTCTATCCTATGACTCTGAGGGGAATAAGTTAATGCTGGGGGTTTGTGCCTCCAATAAGAAATGGCGGAAGGAAGGAAGAAATTTCAGCATTTCATTTATTCTCAGTAGTAGTATAAAGGATTACAAAAAAGGATTTGTCTAGGAATGCACATTTGACAGTACAAGAGTATAAGATGGGACAATAGTGTGTGTGCTTTTTTTAAATTTAGAAACAACTCAAGAAGCTACATGACGATTCTTAGCACCTTCGTTTTAGTCTCTGGGCTCAATTTCCCCTTGCCTTTCACAAGCATAAATGAATACATAAAGTGAAAGAAGGATGAGGCCTAGAACATCTTTAAGTTTAGACTGTCACTTGGATCTCATGCCTGTACGAACCACCTGATCCTTAGCACCAGGCATGCCACAGTTAATGGGCATTGTGTCCACTGGGAGCAGTTGGATGGGGGAATAGGCAGAAAGAGCATGCGTATATTGTTATTTGCTGTTGGGAAATTATTCCCTCATGTACAGCAAGGGGAAGGAATTGTGCCTTTCTAAGGCCACATCCTGCTTCTGATGGTGCTGCTTACACATTGAAGGCATGTTCTAACCTTCATTTTGGCCAAGATACTAATGAGAGCAACAAAATTAGTTTGAGAAGGATTACAATGCACTATTACAATGCACTGAATGAGGCAGGCACCCTCGTGGTGGATGATGAGGAAAAGGCTGAAGTACTCAATGCTTTTTTTACTTCAGTCTTCACGGGGAGGGCCAGCTCCCAGGCTACTACATGGGGTAACGCAGAATGGAGAGAGGAGCGGCCCTCGGTGATGGAAAGTCAGGTTAGGGACTATTTAAAGAAATTGGATGTGCACAAGTCCATGGAGCTGTATGAACTGCATCTGAGGGTGCTGAGGGAGTTGGCTGAAGTGATGGCAGAGCCGCTGACTATTATTTTTGAGAACTCGTGGCGAACGGGGGAGGTCCCAGAGGACTGGAAAAAGGCAAATATAGTACCTATCTTCAAGAAAGGGAAAAAGGGGGATCCGGGGAACTACAGACTGGTCAGCCTCACCTCAATCCCTGGGAAAATCATGGAGCAGGTCCTCAAAGAATCCATCCTGAAACACTTGGAGGAAAATAGAGTGATCAGGAGCAGTCAACATGGATTCACCAAGGGCAAATCGTGCCTGACCAACCTGATTTCCTTCTATGATGAGATGACTGGATTTGTGGATGCGGGAAGTGCCGTTGACGTAGTATACCTAGACTTTAGCAAGGCTTTTGATACTGTTTCCCACAGCATTCTCATCAGCAAGTTAACGAAGTATGGGTTGGGTGAGTGGACCATAAGGTGGATAGAAAACTGGCTAGATCAACAGGATTAGCGGGTAGGAATCAATGGCTCGATGTCTAGTTGGCAACCGGTAATGAGTGGAGTGCCCCAGGGGTCGGTCCTGGGGCCGGTTCTGTTCAACATCTTCATTAATGATCTTGATGATGGGATAGACTGCGTGCTTAGTAAGTTCACGGCTGACACTAAGCTGGGGGGAATAGTAGATACTCTGGAGGGCAGGGACAGGATACAGGGAGACTTGGACAAATTGGAACACTGGGCTGAAAGAAACCTCATGAGGTTCAACGAAGACAACTGCAAAGTCCTACACTTAGGACGGAAAAATCCCATACACTGCTACAGGCTGGGGACCGATCGGCTAAGTAGCAGCGCTGTAGAAAAGGACCTGAGGGTTATGGTGGATGGGAAGATGAATATGAGCCAACAGTGTGCTCTTGTTGCCAAAAGGGCCAATGGCATATTAGGCTGCATCACTAGGAGTATTGCCAGCAGATCGAGGGATGTAATCATTCCCCTCTATTCGACACTGGTCAGGCCGCATCTGGAATACTGTGTTCAGTTTTGGGTTCCCCACTACAGAAAGGATGTGGACTAATTAGAAAGAGTCCAGCGGAGGGCAACAAAAATGATTAGAGGGCTGGGGCACATGACTTATGAAGAGAGACTGAAGGAACTAGGCTTATTTAGTCTACAGAAGAGAAGACTGAGGGGAGATTTGATAGCAACCTTCAACTACTTGAAGGGGTGCTCAAAAGAGGAGGGAGCTAATCTGTTCTCGATGGTAACGGAGGACAGAACAAGGAGCAATGGTTTCAAATTATAGCTGGGGAGGTCGAGGTTGGATATTAGGAAAAACTTTCTCACTAGGAGGGTGGTGAAGTATTGGAATGGGCTATCTAGGGAGGTGGTAGAATCTCCATCTTTGGAGATTTTTAAGTCCTGGTTAGACAAAACCCTGACTTGGGTGATTTAGTGGGAGTGGTCCTGCTTTTTAGCAGGGGGTTGGACTAGATGACCTCATGAGGTCCCTTCCCTCCCTATTATTCTATGATTCTATTAACAAGATTGTGTGGTTACACTGATTTACTATATACTCAGGTTGATGGTTCCCAATCATTTGCAAGTTTTTGTGGGGGAGGTGTGACCTGGTCATCCTGGGATAGCTACCTGAAAATGCCATGATCAGGACAGGCTGCAAAAAGGAGAGCAGATTCTCTCAGTACTAATAGGTGACATTGAAAGCAGGCTTCCCAATCAGTCACAGACAATGCTTCTGATTCCCCACACTGGTTATCAAGAAGCCCCAACAATATATACTTGGCCCCCTTTACTGCATTTAAGCCTCTGGCTCCCAATCAGACCTTGGGTCTAGTAAAGAAATAAGCTACTTAAGACTCCATGGATATGTGTACACTGGAGACTCTGTTAAGTCAACTTGAACAACAACAGACTCCTTCTGGGTTTCACTTAAGTCCAGAACCAACTCTGAGACAACTGTAAAATTTTCAATCAGCAGAAACCATGAGGCACATTCTGTTCCTCAGATTAAAGATTGGAGACACAATATCCCTCAATAGATAAGCTGCTATTCTTAACATTCAAACAATTTGAATTTTCCTTCTCTTTGGCCCAGCCCACATTGCTGTTCCCAGAGAAACTTTTGGAGACTGGGTTATGTCTTCCATGGGCAAGTCATTACCTCGACCAGTTTAGAAACATTCTCTTCCTGTGATTTAGTTGACTTAGTACTACCTCTGGTACATCTGACAAATCCTCAATCAGCATAAGCTGAGAGCTCCTTTCTGCCTGCTTTACAGAGAGTACTTTGGAGATAAGTTCCAAAGGGGTAGCCATGTTAGTCTAGTTCAGCAAAACTCCCTGTTTTACATTACAACTCTCCACCAGCAGATAAACTGCTACTTTTACCAGACAAACATTTTAAAATTTCCTCCTCTCTCTTTCAGCCCTCATAGCTGTTAATAGACACATACTGGGAAAGAGAGATGGCTTCCTTAACAGGCAAAGTGTCACTATCAACAGACAACTACTTCAAGACAGTTCTCCCCTCAGTAGCCAAACTGCTGTCTTCCACAGTCTTAAGGTTTGAGACATTTTCTTCCTTGTCACAGCATTCCTGGCTAAACACAGACAATTTAGGGCTTGTCACCACTGGGAGAGGAATGAAGTGGGATTTTACACACAAAAGCTCATGCAATAAATAAATTTGTTAATCTTTAAAAGTCCCACAGGACTCCTTGTTTCTTTTGCTGAATTAGACTAACATGGCTAGCACTCAGGAACTTATAAATAATATAGGCTATGTCTACACTTATAATGTTAAGTCGACTCTATTAAGTCTTAAGTCTTAAAATTGACCTTGTTAAGTTGACTTAACAGAGTGGCTACCCATTAAGCTGACTTAAGTCGACCTTGTTAAATTGACATAACAGTAGACATAGCCATCCACACTGGCTTTAAGTCGACTTAATAAGGTCGACTTAGCTTATTCCCCGTCCACACTGGCTTTAAGTCAACTTAAGAAGTCGACTGAAGGCTTAAATCAACCTTCAGAGGTGGTGTTATTAAGTCAACTTAAGGAAGCGCTTAAGTCAACTTAATAAAAGCCCAGTGTGGACATGCCTTTGTGTAGGTCAACTTAAGCATCCTTTAGTTGACCTAAGTTGCCCGTGTAGGTGCACCCATAGATAGTGAATTTTGGGCTTCAGTATGTGCTGTATGTTGAGGCACATACATTCTGGTTTCGTGCTTCATGTATAACTCCTGCTGTGGACTACCTGTAGATAGCCTGTGTTTTCTTTGTGTGTGTAAGGCTATGGTGTTCACTTTCGCTGTGCTCACCCTCTTACAAAGACATTCAATAACTCCTTTACAGTTATTAATGGAATCCTGATAATCTTTAATATCCTTTTTTGCCATGGGCACCTTGAATTTAAAATATATATTAAAAAGCAATATGGAGGATACTCACGCTTAGAAAAGTTAATATTCTCATAGGAAGAATATATTGCTTGTTACGTTTATTTACTGGAAAAATTGCAACTAGAAAATAACCCTCCCTATTGAGACACTCTTTAAAGTAAAATTTCTAAAAAATAAAGGAATACCTCTCCTTTTGGTGGGCTGCAAAACAGTGTGCAATAATGATGCTCTTACTTTTGCATTTATGTAGCACATATCAACCAAAGAACACAAAGTACTTTATAAATATCAACAATTTAAGTCTCATTCTGGCTCCGTGAGGTAAATAAAAGATATATAAGGATCATGTCACTGACCACTGGAATGCAGCCAGCTACTTCTGGGGTGAAACACAGAAATATTATACAATACTTTAGTATAGGAGACAAATGATACTACAGCTATTTTAAACTGTAAGAGAAATTAAAATAAGGAAAATATAATCAACTGAGGTACAGTTTGGCCAGAACACAATGGATGAAATCTTGGCACCACTCAAGCTAGTAGGAATTTCATCCATCATTTCTACTCTTTGGAAAAGTACAGTGGACTCTCTAATGACCTTTGCTTTAATCTCTCTTGTATTCAGCTACACAACATGGAGAGAAGTAAAAATGCTTTACTTTCATACTGAGGCAGTAAGTAGTTAAGTGGAATTCCCCTCTCAGATTACCTGCCACCAGCCTCACCACAAAATTCCCACATAAAGATATTAATAATCTGGCTGATAAATCCACTTTCCTTCATTAACACTCCCCTCAACAGGGAACAGTCAATGGCAGTTAACCTCAGTCCTGGTACAACTACAGATATTGTCCTGAATCACACTGAAGCTTATTATTGTATCTGGTGCCTGTATATTATGACAGACACACTAAAATACATAGATCAATAGATAGGAGATAACAGCTGCGCGTGGGGAGTGGATACAACATGAAGGAGTCAGGAATACAGTGAGAGAGAAACTAAAGGGGCCATATGACTGAGTTGATGGTTAGGATCGGAGTCTGGGAAGTAAGACACCAGCATAGAATTCCCCATTTCACCATCATTTCTTTGGATGACATTGGGTTCTCTGGATCATTATGCTCCATCTATAAAATAGGAATAGCACAGTCCTTCCTAAACGGGTACTGGGTGTAAAAGTAAACTGAGGACATGGAGATGCTCAGCTACTAAGGTAGCAGGGATCAGATACATACCCCAAATAGGTCGACAGTCACAGAAGAGGGACATTAGCAACACAGTTAAAAGTTAAGCTAGGTGGGGAGGAACATGTCTCTCTCATCTCACAGCAGCAGTATGTACAGAAGGATCATCATGCTAATTCTACTAAGTACTTTGTCATACAAGGTTCTCAAACCATGCAACAAAGGACAGTAATCATCATTATTAATTTAGATGTCATGAAACTTTGACACAGGGAGGTAAAGTAACTTGGTGGCAGAGCTCTGAGTAGAGAACTCAGGTCTCCCAACTTCCCTTCTATTGCCCTGTCTGCTAGACCATGCTGCCTCCCGTGTAAAACTACTATGTGAACACAGTCCTGATTAAACAGCATCTTTTCCTATTTTTTATCATTATACTGAATTACTTTCCTGGAAGATGTTCCAAAAAAGCAAATTGCACATTTACAATTAGTAGCATAACGGCTCAGATTTGGCCTCTTACAGTAACTGAGCTTTTAAAGAAGCAAATCTTTATTAGATTTACTGTATTGTTCCAGATTTTTCTAAAGCAGCAACTGCACATGTGATTGACTCTATTTTGAACTCTTTTTTTATTTACAGTGGTGACATAAGTTATATATAAATGCAACACCATGGTGATTTGTGTCACTGGTGATTTGTGTTACTGCTGCCATATGTCCTCACCATATTGATTACTGAGCAAACAATTCGATTAAGCAAGAAAGTGTGTTGCTTCGATATGGGTTATGTTTATGCAGTTATCTGAATTTCCACAAGCTTTACAGTAAAACATATAGGCCAGATTTTGCAGGATGCTCAGTTCCCATAACTGGGGCTAGATTTTTTCAAAAGTGTTGAGTACTCAAGAGCTCCTATTGTTCTAGTACCAAAGCGGTAACTGTGTCAGTCTATTGCAGAGAAACAAACAGAGTCCTGTGACACTTCTAAATACTAACAGATTTATTTATCGCATGAGCTTTCGTGGGAGAAAATCCCACTTTGTCAGACACTTTATAGATGGGAAACTTACAGAATGGGAGGAAATTAAATGCAGGGGAGTGTATGACATAGGATGAGGGCAGGCTGTAACAGCAAATCAAAACGGATGTTAGAATTCAAACACTGGGGAACAGCACATAGAGGAAGGTGAGGTCAAATCAAATGTTGTAATGAGAGAAAAATCCATAGTTCCTATTTAACCCCAAGGCAACTGAGTCAAATTTGCATATAAATTTAAGTTCTTCAGTTTCTCTTTGAAGCTGCGATTTGTTATTCATCTGTTTCAGCACAGCTATTAACAAGTCATCAATGAAGTGAGCAGAGAGATTGAAGTGTTCCCCTATTGGTTTTTCAGTCTTGTAATTTCTGATGTCAGATTTGTGTGTATTTATTCTTTTGCACAGAGACTGTGCTGTTTGTCCAATATATAAGGCAGAGGGGCATTTCCGACACATGATGGAATAAATAACATTGGTGACTGAGCAGGTGAATGAGCCCTTGATGGAGTAGATAACTTGATTTGGTCCTGTGTTGGTGTCTTTAATGTCAATATGAAGGCAAAGTTGGCAGCATGGTCTGTTGCAGGGAAATGTTCCTCATATAATGTTTCTGTTGTTTGATCTGTAGTTGCTGGTTGGGGGGCTGTCTGTAAGCAAGGAGAGGTCTGGCTCCCAAGGCTTGAGAAAGTGAAGAATCATCTTGAAGAACAGGCTGTAGATCTCTGATGTGGTGAAGAGGTCTGACACCCACCCACAGAAGTGAAGGAACAGAATGACAGAGCCAGATGGGTGCCCAGAAGTCAACTACCACAGGAGAAACCCAAGGAAAAAACAACAGAACACCATTGGTCACCATCTACAAACCCCAAGTCAGACCTCTTCACCACATCATCAAAGATCTACAGCCTATTCTTCAAGACGATCCCTCACTCTCTCAAGCCTTGGGAGACAAACCGCTTTGCTTACAGACAGACAGCCGTCCTTAAACGGATACTCACCAGCAACTACAGATCAAAGAGAAATATTAAAGCAGGATCATATCCCTGCAACAGACCACACTGCCAACTTTGCCCTCATATCTATGCTAAAGACAGCATCACAGGACCAGATCAAGCCACCTACTCCATCAAGGGCTCATTCACCTGCTCAGCCACCAATGTGATTTATGCCATCATGTGTCGGAAATGCCCCTCTGCCTTATATATTGGACAAACAGGACAGTCTCTGCGCAAAAGAATAAATGCACACAAATCTGACATCAGAAATTGCAACCCTAAAAAAACAATAGAGGAACACTTCAATCTCTCTGCTCACTCCATTGACGACTTGCTAATAGCTGTGCTGAAACAGATGAATAACAAATCACAGCTTCAAAGAGAAACTGCAGAACTCAAATTTATATGCAAATTTGACTCAGTTGCTTTGGGGTTGAACAGGGACTATGGATTTTTCTCTCATTACAACAGGTGATTTGACCTCACCTTCCTCTATGTGCTGTTCCCCAGTGTTTGAATCCTAACATCTGTTTTGATTTGCTGTTACAGCCTGCCCTGATCCTATGTCATACACTCCCCTGCATTTAATTTCCTCCCATTCTGTAAGTTTCCCATCTATAAAGTGTCTGACGAAGTGGGATTTTCTCCCACGAAAGCTCACGTGATAAATAAACCTATTGGTCTAGTGGAAGATGCTGGATGCTGGACATATTGGACTCTTTGTCACTTCACTTAAGTGCCTACTTGAGAGCTGTTGGATGCTGAGATCCTTTGGAAATCTGCCCATATATGTATGTTTCAGTATCAAAGTGAAAATTGAAAGACAGGTTTACCACTTTGCAAAGGCCACTTTGCTTTGCTAGGTGCGACCATCTCCTATGACAGTTGTCCCCCATCATCCTCTATATAAGAGACAAGGGGATGGTTGGGAGAAAACTGAGGGCATAGAGAGTAGGAGGGTGTTCGGTAGAGCTGAACTCAGTTATGCTTGATCTCCATCAGCTGACTTGGCAGAACTTGATTAAAATTTAACAGATAACATCATTGTTTATTTTTAAGAAATGGTTAATTTTCCTTTGATTTAAATTGTCTAACTTGTGGGAAATTAGGGGGGCATCAGACAATGGTGGGGATCAGACAATAATTATTTAATGACAGTAGATGTACAGATTCAAAAATGTTTTATAACCATTAAAGCACAAACAGACAACATCCCATATAAAAAAATACAAAGTAAACATGCTTAAATCAAACTAAGTTCAGAAGTGGATTTATTTGTTTGTTTATTTTATTTCGCCTATTTGTAAATTTCGATTATTATTGCTAGTAATATTTTTGTCCTTTTGTGTGATGGTAAAATCAATGATTACTGACCTTTGCCAGTAAAATTCTAATTCTTCCAAGCCTAACTATGTGCCAGAATCATACATTAGACCAGGGGCTCTACTGCTCTAATTTACCCCAACACTGAGAAGCCGTGAATCAGAAAGCAACAGCCATCTCCTTTTGGCCCTATCTCTCTGCTACATCCAAGGGCATCTTAGACGTATTGAAGGAATTTGCAAACTGTTTCAGATTAACCAGTCTGATTGTGCTTCCGCGCCAATCAATGTCAGCACTTTACCATACTACCAGCAGGAAAATAGGAAATAATTGAGAACACAACAATTAAAAACAGCTATTCAGATGTTTGCTGCAGCCACAAGTTCAAGGAGAAAAACGTATATTATGGAAGCAAATTGGAGTGTTTATTGTTTTAGTATTTAGGGTTTGAATAGGATGCACTCTGTCAGTGGTGTCATAAGTTTTTTACTGAAGATTTTCCTGAGTTCGTCCTATCTGTGTTCTTTATTTGGTTTTTTTTTCCACTTAGTTAAACTCCCAGGGCGACAGCTCCATTAAGGGAGCTCAGGACTTGGCCTGTTGTTATTAGTGTTTATATACTGCTGTAAATGGAAGCTAAACTGGAAATATTGCATGGATTTTATTGGTAATGGTAATTAATCATTGGAACAATTTACCAAATATTGTGATGGATTCCCCATCACTAGCAATTTTTAAAGCAAGATTAGAGATTTTTCTATAATATATGCTCTATTTCAAGGAAGAATTAATTCAGGAAAGCCCTATGTACTATGTTATACAGCACGTCAGACTAAATGCTCAAAGTGCCCATTTCTGTCCTTATAATCTACAAATGTATGAAAAAAAAAATTGACATGGCATTTCACAAGCAGAGGTGCAGAGCCTGAGAGGTCCTGACATGCTCCATACACTGAAGAGCATAAAATCTAAGCTAGACAAGGTCAACAAAAGTACAGTAGTTTATGTAATGGCTGGGCGAGCTTACTGAGCAGGGAGCAATGTCAGATGAGTTACTGGAAGAGGTAAGTTTTAAGGAGATTTTAGAGATGAGGGAGAGCCTGAGTGCAAGAGGGGAAGGTAGGAAATGGGAAACTGTCTTAAGCAGAGGAGAACTGTGAATGAAGGCACAATGCTGAGTCTGGGAGAAGGAGATAAAGGGAGCAATTGAATGAAGAAATTCTGATGTAAAATAAGGAGTGGGAGGTAGAGTAGGAGGAAGTGAGAACACAGAGAGATGAGGGTGAGATTGTTTAGGGGCTTGGATAGAAATTACTGGAGCTTGAATTTGATGAAGTGATACCTGTTGTGTGTGTAAGGGCAATGGCAGTTGTATTTTCAGAAGACTGGAGAGAGAAGTGGGTCTCTGAAGAGCAGATGAATAAGTGATGTGATAAAGGGCTTTAGCAGTAGGGACTGTGAGCAAAGGGTGGATTTGGGGTGATAGTGCATATGAAGTATTAACAATACATGTTTGTGGGCAGAAAGAGAACATAAGAACATCCCTACTGGGTCAGACCACGGGTCCAACAAGATTAGTATCCTCTCTTCTGACAGTGGCCAATGCCAGGTGCTTCAAAGGGAATGAAGAGAACAGAGAAATTGTCAAGTGATCCATCCCCATGTTGTTCACACCGAGTGTTTGGCAGTCAAAGGTCAGGGATACCCAAAGCCTGGGGTTGCATCCCTGACCATCGTGGCTAATAAACATTGGTGAATCTATCCTCCATTAACTTATATAATTCTTTTCAAACCCCAGTTATAATTTTGGTCTACATAACATTCCCCAGCAATTAATTGTACGGGTTGATTGTGCATTGTGTGAAGAAGTGTTTCCTTTTGTTTGGTTTAAACCTACTGCTTATTCATTTCATTGGGTGACCCCTGATTCTTGTGTTATGTGAGTAAGTAAATAACACTTCTCTATACACTTTCTCTGTATCATGTACTATTTTATCTCCATTATATCACTTCTTAGTTGTCTCTGTTCCAGGCTGAAAAATTCCAGTTCTTTTAATCTCTCCTCATATGAAAGCTGTTCCATACCATTAATCATTTTTCTTGCCCTTCTCTGTAACTTTTCCAATTCTAATATATCTTTTTTTTTTAGATGGGATGACCAGCACTGCACTCAGTATTCATGGTGTGAGTGTGCCATGGATTTATATAGTGGCAGTATGATATTTTCTCTATTATTATCTATATCTTTCCTAATGGTTCCAAACATTCTGTTAGGTTTTTTGACTGCTACTGCACATTGAGTGGATATTTTCAGAGAACTATCCACAATGACTCCAAGATTTCTTCCTTGAATGGGAACAGATAATTTAGATCCCATCATTTTTTATGTATAAATGGGGTTATGTTTTCTAATGTGCATTAATTTGCATTTACCAGCACTGAATTTAATCTGACATTTTGTTGCCTTGCTACGCAGTTTTGTGAGATTGGTTTGTAACTCTTTGCAAGCTGCTTTGAACTTAATTATCTTGAGTAGTTTTGTATCATCTGCAAAGTTTGCCATCTCACTGTTTACCCCTTTTCCCAGAATATTTATAAATATGTTGAACAGCACTTGTGCTGGTATAGATCCCTGGAGTCTTTACCTTGCTCCATTCTGAAAACTTATCATTTATTCCTACCCTTTGTTTCCTATCTTTAAAACCAGTTACTCCTCTGTCCCACTTATCAAAAGACTAAAAACAGACCAAACCTGGGAGCAGCAAGAAGATGACTCATGAGAGAATCCTAAATGTTGGAACATTAAAGGGTTTGGTGAAGGAGTGATCAGTGAGCGAGGAGAACCAGGACAGCATGGAATCCAAAAAGGGAAAAATATCAGAAAAAGAGAGTGATCAAAAGCGTGAAACAGAGTTCTGTGGCGAAGTTGTGTGACTCTTAGCCCTACACTTACCACCGTTTTCGGAGGCAATCAATGGGAGATATGCAAGGTATGTAAAATATCTGACATATCTCCCACCAACTTCTTAAATCCTCCCTACACACTACACTAAGCCAATTAGAAATGGCATCCAATTGGTGTAGTGTAAGTGTGGTTACAGAGCTGGTGTTCCAGCTCCAGTTCGGGTATCGATTGTGCGTCTCTACACAGATGCCTCAATTGAAAACTGAAGATTGCGCTTACAGCGGCGACTTTGATGCCATCAGTATAGATTTGTCCTTAGATTATAGCAGGAAACAGAGAGCTTGCAATGGCAGCTTTGGTACATGAAGGAGGGTAAGCAAAATTAGTGAGATCTAAGAGAGCTGGGTGAGGGGAATGCTAGGTAGTAGCAATAGACAGTGTAAGGATTTTAAATGCAAAGTGAAGGTGAGAAGAGAAACAAGAATCATTTCACTGAACAACATACTAACAATTGATTTGGTCATGTCTTTTGAAGAAAACCAAAGTGCAAATAGCAGCAGTATACACTTCAGAATAACAATACAATAGTGTTAAGCATTTTCAGTAAAGTAAACTACATAGTGGAATACAGAGTTATGTCAGGTGCCTTTTCATCAAATTTATATTATTTGTCTAAAAATAATAAATGATCTCTGAGTGTATTAGGAGAGATTAGAAATATCTAAGGTAACTTTTTTCCTTTGGAACTGACCACAGATCTTGTCATTCTGTATCTGTTTCCTAGGTGTTAAACTCTCTGGCACAGATCTAGTTCTTAATATCTACATCTTGTATGATCTTGAGCACATTGTTGACACTGTACAAAGCAGCAGCAGACACATCCCAAAATAGAACTAGGTGAAAAGGGGGCTAAAAAAATCAAACAACTTTCTTTGCTTAGCAAATTACTTCTGTTTTGCTCTCGCAAATTTTAGGCACTAGAAATACATTGAAAAAAATCTTTTCTCATTTTTGTGGATTTGTCCAACATTTTTGGTAAGGGCATAACACCGGATACTGCCGATGCTTAATATATGTTTTGTTTGGCCACACTTGACTCTTTTGAAGCAGCAACAATACAATTCAAACAACTCAGTCACTGCGTACAATTCAAAAAGTTGGAAAGCCTTCATAAGTGATAAATCAGCTGTCTACTAGTCTGGACCTAGCAGTAATCTGCCATATTAATTTTGCTCTATTGTAAAGGACTAGCATACGGTTTGAAGGCAGTTTTGTTAGATAAGCATCCTGTAACTCATATAGTGAATGTATGTCTTTATGCTTTTTGTCTCAGCTGCATGTTTCAAAATATCCCTCTTCCACTTTCAGCTGAACAGAAAAACATTTTGGGTGAAATCCTAACTTCATTACAGTCAATGAGATTTTGCACTGACTTCAGAAGATGCAAGATTTCACTATTTATTTGATAAAGGCACTCTCTATAATGGCAAAACAGCACAACACATACCTAATTTAACATGAGATTAGTTACATGTTCCAGCCATAGCTTCAAATTATCCATGTAGGGTATTGTTCCCTAAAAGCATTAACAGATGACAAGAGTTATAGGCCACTAGAAAAACAAATTAAGTGAACGATGGCTGTGAGTGATAGTGAAGCAATCCAAGTAGACATTTCCTTAGAGGGACTTGCTAAATACTCCACTCACACTGGTTATCCATGAAAGATGGCAGGTAAGAGAGCTCTGCTTTTAACTTGAATGAATCACACACTTTGTCACATTCTAATTTCTATTAAATCTTGTACATCTAAGAAGTCAGACCAAGTTATGTCTGTTGGGTGACATTTTCAAATGTACATGTGTAGGTTTATGAGTTAGGTCTCATCAATTTGCAGTAAGATATGACACTTGCAAGTGCATAAGTAAATTTTGAAAACTGGATTTAGGTTCCCAAGTCATCTATAATATAGATAATATATGATTTTGAACATTTTACCCAATATTCTGGGAATATTAATAAAATATATCCTTTCTCCAACAGTGAGTGGCCAGGTCTCGACTCTGAAGATAGGTGCGAGAAACTTTATAATGAAAACTTTTGGATTAAATGCCCAAGGGAACTGTGATGTTTCCTTAGGATGCCCCGGGCTGTGAGGCACTTTGCTACCTACCCTTAGCATGAGAAAGTCTTGTCAGTGCCTACCAGGGGTCAGCTCCCCAACTCCACTGGCTTTAGGCAATACAAAGCACTCCTGTCCAGGTCTCCACAGGCCCTCTCTCTCTCTACAAGTTAACGATGGACACATTCCAATCCTTGAGTCTTCCAAGCATCCTTCTGGAGTAGTCAGCCCTTGGTGCACTGGACAATCACTGAATTCAGATTTATTACTGCTAAAGAAACAGTACCCAGCAACTCACTGCTCTTTTTAGATCTCAACTCTTCAATATTTTGAGTGGTTATAGTGAAAAATAAGGAAATGATTATTCAGCAAAGTATAGAGATTTTACAGGTAACAAGTAAAAAATTAGGAAGCAAATAGTTACATGTAAAATAAAACCATAATATGCTTTCTAGAGGCTAAACTCAATTAACAAGATATTGTCTTGTCTGGTAAGGTTTAGCTCACCTACATTTTTTGTGACATTTTGAAGCCACGTTGGCTATTACTCTCTGTAGCAGGGAGAGGTGGCAACCCTCCGAGCAGAGCACCACAGGGCTCCCACACACCCCCTGCTAGACAGAAGAATCACCTACACAGGAAACAGAAGGGTGGAGCCAAGGGAAGAGGGGACTGTATAAAAAGCCGGACTGAAACCCTGCCAAGGGAACCTTTTTTAGAGATGGACGGACCAGCTGTGAGAGCTTCCACCTTGGGCAGGCCCTAACCCTCCTCCAGGGGTGATAAATGAACTCTGGGGCAGCCAGGACACAGTGCCTTATCTGTATTCCCCTCCAGGAGAGGACCTGGAGGAGCTTCTGTCGGCAAAGGAGCTGGAGAACCGGAGTGTGGGGCCTGCTGTGGATGGCCCCTATGATTTGGAGAGCTGCCCTCTGCTGAAGATCCTGAAGGCCTGAGAGCGGGACCTGCTGCAAGTAGCCCCTGCGACCTTGAGGAGCTACCCTTAGCTGATAGCCCCGAGGGACTGCCAGACCTGCCACCTATGGACAGTGAAGGTCTGACCGGGATCCCTCTGGCTGTATACCCGGATGTCTATGAGGAAGATCATGGGACTTGGGTAGCTGGGTGGGGCAAGGGACAGCAGGTAAGTGCCCTGCTGAGTGGTAGTCTGCACGTTTCGGCTGGACCCCCCCTGACCCAAGTGGCAGATCACTCTGCCACTGGATAGGGCCCTGGACTGAGATGCAGTGGTGTTGGGTGGGCCTGTGTTCCCCTCTCCCCCCTCCTCTTGATTCCTGAGCTTGGACCCTTCCCACCTCGATCCTCTGCTGACTCTGGGTATTGGCCTAGCCCTGCCTGAGGGGCCGGAGGCTACTGACTCTGGGTATTGGCCTCATCCTGCCTGAGGGGCTGGAAGGCTACTCACTCTGGGTGTTTGCCTAGCCCTGCCTGAGGACTGGAGAGCTATTGACTCTGATCGCATGTCCTGCCCTGCTTGAGGACCGGAACTACTGACGCAAGGCGTCAACCTTACTACACTCCCCTTTCATAAGATAGAACATGCTTCCAGTTTGTCTCTTCAGTGAAGCATCCAGGGTGTACCTCAGTACCCTCTCAGTTATACCTCAAAAGCCACTGTCTTTACTCATAAACTGGATTCCCCTCTGCTGTTTTGTTTTTCTGCTGCTTTTCTCTTTTGTGATTTCTCATGGGTTACCTAGAGAAGGGGTGGAATCTCATAAAGCCCTGGCAACTTCATAAAAACCTAGCAGTGATGAATTAGTTAGGGTTGATACTACTTTCAGTGGGTGGTTGGATTAGATGACCTCCTGAGGTCCCTTCCAACATCTTCTTATGTGATTTTATGATAATCTCTTCAGGAGTGTCAGGCTCAGTATTGCGAATGGGCTTCCATTATGAAATGCACAATACACAATGACCAGCCAGAGAGATAAGTGTCTAATGCCCCTTGACTGAATAGAACTGCTTATCACCTTCTGTGTTAACTCACATACCTTAGAACATGGGGTATATCTACTACACAGCAAAGAAAAATCCACTTAGGCACAGGGGGCTAACAGCTTCAGAGATGTTTCTTTGCTGTGTAGACTTCTAGGCTCAGGCTGGAGCCCAGGCTCTAGGGCTATGTCTACACTGGGGAATTTAGGTCGACTTAAATAGGTCAACTTTAAAAAGTCAACTTTAAGTCTACCTTATTAAGTCGACTTATAGAGTCCACACAGGACTCCTAAGTTGACTTAAAGTGGGCCTTACTAACTCGAGTTAGAGAGTCTATAGTAGACTCTCTAAGTGACTAGTTCAGTCCAGGGGCTGGCTCTCCCGGGGGCAGCAAGCCCCTGAGCAGTCCGGGGGAGAAAGGAGCATGGAGCTCCCTTCTGCCCTGGACCACTCAGCTCCCTTCTGCTCAGGACTTCTCAGGTCCTGGGCAGAAGGGAACCCTTCTAGCTGGGACCGCTCGGGTCCCGGGGAGAACTTCCCCGGGACCCGAGTGGTCTCATCCAGGAAGAAGAGTGGGAGACCCGCGCTCCAGCTGCCAGCAGCTGGAGCGTGGGGCTTCCTTCTCCCCGGTACCATGCTCCACCTGCTGAGCAGCTGGAGTGCGGATCCCAGGGAGAAGGAAGCACGTGGCTTCCTTCTTGCTGGGACCACGGGGCTTCCTCCTTGCCAGGACCACTCAGATCCCGGCGAGAAGAGACCGCAGGGCTTCCTTCCCCCGTGCCCTAAGTCAACTTAGGGCGTCCACACAGCTTAAGTCGACTTAAAAAGTCGACTTAAGCTTCAAAGTCGACTTTATACGAGGTTTTATAAAGTCGACTTTGAATTTGCTTAAGTCGACTTAAGTAGCAGCTTAAGTCAACTTAAGGAAATGCCAGTGTGGATGCAGAGTAAATTAAGTCAATTTAAGCATGCTTAAGTCGACTTAATTTACTAGTGTAGATGCACCCAAGGACCCTGTGGAGTGGGAAGGTCCCAGATCTCAGGCTCCAGCCAGAGCCCAGAAGCCTACACAGCAATGAAACAGCCCTTCAGCCTAAGGCCCATGAACCCAAGTTGGCTGGCATGAACCAGCCTTGGATCTTTCTTTGCTGTGTAGACATACCCATAGACTTCAGTATAGATACACAACTTGTTAAATATAATCTATATGGACATTTTACAATGACTATGATAATCTGTAAGCTACTGGTTCTCAGTAGAGACCATACATATCACACTTTAGCAATCTATTATATAGATATCTGACCCAGGGGATTCCCTGTAAATCCTATGTACTTCTTTTGCCCTCTGTCAGTTAGGACCAAGAAGTCCCTAGATAGCAAGAATTTTCTTTCAACCCCCATTGATTTATGGGTAGATTATTTCCTGAAGGGTGGTACTTGTTTTCCTTATAAATTATTTTACACTACCTGAGGTAACTCTAGCTCTTTTAATTCATATTGATGCTTTTTAAATAAATTTTTGAATCCTACCACATTCTTGGTCTCAGTATCTAGTGGCATTTATTTTATTTCTGTGTTGTTATGCTCCTTAATCAGTCCTTTTACTACCTGATATTCCAGCACACATACAGATTTTTGTGCCCCTTTCTGCTTGTGATATGCTTAAAAGAGTTCTTAATACTTGTTTTTATGTCTGTTATTTGCTCTTCAAATTCCCTCAGCACTCAGAATTTCTATCAATCTTATATTGCATCTATAACATTTTATGCTACTTTCTACTCCTTTCACTTGAGAACCTGCAATCTGGACCTTTTACTAATCTAGTAAAACTTTAGGCATTTGAATCCCACTGACTTTTAAGCAAAACATGAGATTCCTAGGTGGCTAACTTTATATGGGGAATGGCTCATGTGTTACTGTGCCCCAGTAATCTTTTGCCAGGGCTATAGATTTCTGGAGGCTTTCACTGGCATAGATTAGAGCAGCCCAGAAGTAAAGAGAAATCAAAACCCCAAACAGGTAGATGCAGATCATAGTTGTCATTGGCAACGTTGCCATTTGCTCATAAACATCCAGTCATCACAGACCAATGAAGTTAATTATCTTTTTCCAGAGAGAGAGAACTTGCACTTGAAAACAATCACCTGAATAAAACTTTGAGCTCGAAAGAAATATATGAAGATCAATAAGGAGGGAGAAAACATTTATTAAGAAACTGGAGAAATACAAAGGAGAATTTAAATTATAAAACATACCTAACTTTTCGTTAGCAGAAATGTTTCTTTCTTCAAAGGATACTGACAAGTTTACAGCAGAAAATGCCAAAAACTGACCTGACTCTTGTATTAGAAGGAAAATTATTTCAGTACTTTGAAAGAAGCCAGTATGAGACATTTACTTTGTATTTATATCTCTTCTGATGTGTTTCTATTTATGGGCACAAAATATACACAACTGTGTTTTTAAAATAACCAAATTGGTTTCAGAGGCTGGCTCAGTAGATTAGTAATGCACACAAGGAAACTCAGGTTCTCTACACACTAGGAAGTTTTGTTGACAAAAGTCATTTTTTAATCAACAAAACAATTCTGGTGTACACACTACACTCACCTCTTTGCCGACAAAACTGCCCTGTTTTGCTGACAAAATAAAACTACCGGAACGAATGGCTTAGGGCTTTTGATGGCAAAGCTAAGGTGGCACAGCGTCAGTACAGCCACTGTGTCCCCTTAGAGCAGTAGAGAGCTGTCATACTTGTCAATTTTACTGCTCTAAATAGTCCTGCAGCTGGGCTGCAGCCGCTGGGGACTTGCTGGGGTCCTGGGGTGGCAGCTGTTTCAGGGCTCATCTGGGTTTCAGCAGCAGTGGGGGAACATCCATCTCAGGCTTGCCAGGTTTCGAGATGGATGAGCCTCAGATGGCTGTCCTCCATTGCCAGTGGGGAGCCCGGGCAGTCCCAGGTGTTCACATATATTTTAAAACTAAAAAAAATCCTTGGAAAAAAGCAAAGTTATAAAGCAAAGTTGTTCCCTCAGAATAAGAGGCCAGGGTGTATAACTATGAGCAAACTTGGCCTGTTTCCACAGCCTTGTGTACATTAGCAAAATTACCTTTTGCTAAAACCCTTTGGCTATGTCTACACTACAAAAAGTTAGGTGGACTTTGTTAAGTTGATTTAACAAAGTGGTGTCCATGGACGTGGACTAAGTTCACTTTGTTAAGTCGACCTAACTGCCCTTAGGTCGACTTAACAAAGTGGATTTAAGTGTCCAATCTGGGCTTAGGTTGACCTAAAGAAGGGTTAGTTCGACCTAAGGAGGCTTAAGCCGACCTAATATGCCGTTCTTATTAAGTCAACTTAAGCTTTCATTAAGTCGATTTAAGGAATTTCTTGAGTCGACTTAATGAAAGCCTGGTGTGGATGCAGCTTAATTTAAGTCGACTTAATTTGCCAGTGTAGCCATAGCCCTTGTCAGCAATGTGTGCATCTGCCATGCAGAGCACATTTAACTTCAGGTGTTACCTAGTGTGCTCAGCACATTTAAGGAAAGTTGGTGAAAAAGCAATTCAGCACTGGTTCAGCTGCATCTTTTTTTCTGACATTTGTTATCAGCAATGAATAATTTCATTAGGGTACACAAGAAAATAGACAAGAATATACAAAACTGATATTCTATAGTGTTAGAGAATTGGCTTATCATTCAGGCTTTTCTGCATATCTTAAAAAATCAGGCACTGTAATTTAAATACAAATATCAAAGTTACAGTTCCAAAATACACATGCAATCACATTATGGGTTGGAAAAGAGACTAAGGTTGTTGAATAAGTAGTTTTCTGGATAATGGACCAATATGAAAACACTCAGAAGAGTATTTCTTTCCTGTCTATTTTCCTTTTAGTTTTTAGGGCCTGACATCAATGGCAAAACTGTTCAGCGGACTTTGGATAAGATATTTAAAAAGAGAGTTGAATACTAGCTCAGATCTTTTCAGGTGAGTATTGGAAGTATTTGTTTCACTCATAAATGAACAAACCTCCCAAATTCCTCACTGGATGAAGTCTGCATAAACAAGTGAAAAGTTATTAAGTTAAATCAGATGCCAATAAAACAAACCCTGGGACAAATTCGTCCTTGGAGTATCTTCATTGATGAATTTTCCATCTATCTGTAAATACATCGCTTTTAAGAACCTCTCTTCCACATATATATCTCAACAAAGTTCTTACTCAAACCTAAACAAACAGGTCGAGATTGCTTTATGAGTTAATATTAGATCTGCTGCTAAGTCAGGATGAGATCACCTAAGAAACAAAGGAGATGACTGCAGGTTTATTTAGAAAAGAACAAATCTTAGATTTGAATTGAGGAAGATGTTGTGGTTCTTTCTGTAGTGCATGATTCTTTGCTTTTTTGTCCCTCAGGAAACAATGTACTCAAATGGACGTCATTGGTACAGATGCTGAGCAGCTGCTTCCAGATATAGTAAGAATAGCTTGTGCTGCAATGTTTTGTTTTATTGAATTACATGGTGGTATTTGGAGATAGAGGCAATGTTTTCACACAAGTTTCTATTTTCCCTTGAAAAACTGTTCCAAATTTCTTCTATTGTTATATTTTTCCCAGCACTTGTGTTGTTTTTACATTCACCTACTGATTGAACTACTACAGTGAATTCGCTTTGCTTTATAATGTGTTCTCCTGATTCAGAAAAAAAGCATTTTCCCTCTTAGACACGATGGACAGCTTGATTTAAAATTACATATTTCCTCCGTTTGAGAACGTTTGTCACTATACACATAGATTATATGCTGCCGATGTATTAACCAATGCATGACATTAATTTTTCTTCCCTATTAATACATCAGTTCCACTAATATTTCCATTCTGACACCTCTTTTCCTCACTATTAATTTAATGTAATTTTTCCCCTTTCCTTTTCCTTACTATTTTTTTCTTTATGAAAGAACTATCTTGATTAACTGGTTTTAAGACTTGCATTAAATATTGATTAGTCTCATCTTTGTATGTGGTTAAGAATTTTTTTTCAAAGTGCCCAGGTAAGTGGAGAATCAAAATAAAGGAAGGAAGACTTTCATAAGCAGTGATGTTTCATTGGTGGAAGCATGTGAAAGAATAAATAGTTTCCATACTGCCAACTAAATAATGAGGGTTTGAAGACAAGCCGTTTCACTAGCAGAGTGAGAATCATTCATTGTGGATAACTGTTTTACCACATTAGAATTTTTTTTTAAAAATGTAAAAGTATTGGTTGAAAAATTATTATTCTTTGGTCATCTATCTGGTACATCAGTTTATGGACATTTCTAACAGTATTAAAAACACTTGGAATTTTTGTGACTGGAAGATTCTACTTAACAGAAAGATAGTTAATAAATATGAGTTCACAGTGGACCCAATTGTGCTTCACCTAAGTCAATGGGAGTTTTGGAATAATAAGCCCAATGTTATGTATCAGAAGCTGATTGGTTGGCTTTAGGGATTAGCACATTCCAACAGTCAAATAAAAAAAAATCACATATCAGTATATCAAACATAGAGCAATTAATCAAATGCTTGGTTTGATCAAATGTTTGGTTTGATTTCACTGTTGCTGTATCCATCAAGTCTCTTTAAACCATCCATTGCTTAGTGAAGGCTAAAAATAATCAACTATTCAATTGCATTTTGCATGCAATATCTTGTTTCATTAACAAACCGGTGGTATCACCTTTGACATGTTGCAATCAATTCCTCAAAAACAAAGAATAACAAAATCCTTTGAAGTCTAAAAAACCAAGTAATTAAGAATCAGAACCAAATAATGAAGTAAATATCAAACCAGATTTGTAACTATGGATTAAATAATTTTTTAAAGAAATGTTTGGATGTCTCAGAGATACCATCTCTACAGGTAGCTACATAGTTAAATATACATGTAAATATATGGATGGGAATACACTAAACAGGAAGTAATACCATCATTATTACTATATAAATAGCAGACTTACCCAAATGGGATTGCCATGAGTAGGTACCTAAGTAGCTTAGGCTGTGTCTAAACTTGTAAATTAAGTTGCTTTAAGCTTGTTTAAGGCGACTTAATTTACCTTGCATCTACACTACACTTTCATTAAGTCGACTTAAGCAGCTTGCTTAAGTCAACCTAATGAAAATTAAGTCGACTTTATTAAACCTAGATTTAATTCGACTTAAGGCTTAATTCGACTTTTTAAGGTTGAATTAAGCCAGTGTAGATGTGGGGTAGCCCTAAGTCGACTGAGGGCTAGCCCAGGACTACATCAGTGCCCTCCCTGCCAGGGGGGTGGCACCGGGAGAACCTAGCTCCAAAGGGCAGGGCAGAGCCCTGTGTGACCTTGTCTGGATTTAGGGAATCATTTATGATATTATTTTCTATTAATATCTCATAAATGCTATAATCCATAAGAACTATGTCATATTTGGTATCAATAGAAAGGTAGTAATTTGCTGGGAATGATTATATAGTTTATGTATAGGAATTGTATTTATATTAGAAGTTAGGAATATGGTTGTTATATCTATACTTTAACTTGTGTGATTCTGGGGAAACACCCCAGACAGGCTGTCTACAACCATTGTGTCCTTAATGGCTCGTCAGGTTTCTCCCTGGGCCCATTGTATGTGCGAGCTTCCTTAACATTAATGCATGTGCGGGCCCCAGCCCAGATAGGCATTTGCAACCACTTCTCAGTACCACATGAATCGGTTATCGCTCCATAAAAATATTTATAATTTTATATGGCATTTATGCATATAGCAATTATTGTCACAAACTAGCAAACACTGCATAACACAAGACCTTCAGAGCGCCCCCTCCCCTGCCTCATTAACTAAGTATGATGATGAAAGTTCATGCAATAAATAAATGTGTTAGTCTTTAAAAGTGCCACAGAACTCCTTATTTGTTTTGCTGAAATAGACTAACACGGCTACCCCTTTGGAACTTATCTAGTATATGGTGTCCACTGGTCTTATCCCTGGTGGGAACTTTCCTAAAAAATGCTAACATACACAAGGCTATAATGAAGACTTCAAGAGTATATGACTTCTGTAGCATTGCCAATAGCTTGTGTGCTGGTTGAAGTACTTGAAAATATGTTACTTAAACATAGATAGAAAAGGGAAGATGGCATTAAAATCACCATGACTTGTGATTGATAAAATCAGGCCTCACTTTTCCATAGCACTTTCTATCTGAAAAGCTGAAATCACTTTACAAGGGATAATGAACCAAGCTTTGTACCACCTCCTAAAGCAGTGGTTCTCAAACTTTTCGCATTGGCGATCGCTTTCACACAGCCAGCATCCAAGTGTGGTCCCCTGCCAAATTAAAAATACATTTTTTTCCTAGGCAACACTATTTTAGATGCTAAATTTATAACCAAACCTTCTGCCTAAAATGAATGTATCTATTCTTACCACTTTGAATTTAAGACTAAACCACATTTTTATGGAATTATTTTTAGATGCAGAGAAATTATTTTTAAAATTGTTATTGTTTAATACTGATGGGTGCAAAGAATTTGTATCAATACAGCTTTTCAGAGCAAACTTAGAGCCCCATTGCCTCCCTTGCTTCTGCACAGTTATTGGCAGCTCTGGGTGGCTCACAACCCCCACATAATAACCTTGTGGGTCAGAGGAAGACACAAAACCATCTAATAGTTGCATGAGACAGCTTGTCTATGCATATAAAAGTCAGATCCATTGTTCTGGCCGTTCCCAAAGGTAGAAGTGAGCATTGGATCCCACAGAAAAGTGGAAAGCTCTGCAAGGCTACATTTTGGATCATTAATGTGTTATGTTCTTTCCTATGCACCAGGACTGAACATAGCTTGGGAGGTGAAACAAGTAAATATTTTTTTCAAGTTGATTTTATATTACATATTACAATTCAGTGGGGAAAGAGTTAGGTTGCCTGGGCCTCATATTTGATTAAAGGAAAGGGGAAGGGGAAGGAAAGGCAACTGAGGAGGATTCCCACTGGGCTGTACTTCACTGAATTATATTTTGGCTATGTCTACACTACAAACAGATATATGAATGCAAAACAAACTGCTTGAGCCCCACCAGCTCTTTCCTCACAAATGAAGCACAGCCTCAAATCCACATCACCCCAACCTTGTCCGCTAGTGCCTGCATCAGACCCCTCTTTCCCCATGTCCTCCTCAGCCCCCATCCCCATTCCCTAAGCTCCCTGCCCGCAAACCCCCACTCCAGCCCTCCTAACACCCCAGCCCTCAGCTTCCCTCATCTTCACTCCAGCCCCTTCAACCCCTCAACCTCCTCCACACCTCTCCAGGCCCCTCCATCCCTAGCCCCCACACTCCGGTCCCCCAACCTCCTCTATCCCTCCCCAGCCCCCCATCCAGTCCCCACTCCAGCCATCCATAGTTCCCTCCACCACTACCCAGCCCTCCCCAGCCCCCCCATCCTGACCCCTTGCTCCAGCCATCCATAGTCCCCTCCACTGCTCCCCAGCCCCCACCAGCCCCTCCCTAGCCCCCCATCCTGACCCCTTGCTCCAGCCATCCATAGTCCCCTCCCCAGCCCCCACCAGCCCCTCCCTAGCCCCCCATCCTGACACCTTGTTCCAGCCACCCATAGCCCCCTCCACTGCTACCTAGTCCCCCATACTGACCCCTTGATCCAGCGACTCATGAGTCCAGACCCCTCCATTCCCACCCTCAGTCTCCGCATTCCCCCTTTACCTTAACCCCTGACTATAGAGGCCCGGGACCAGCCTGTGGTGGTGGAGGATGGCAGCTGGCAGCATGGCCAGATCAGACCATGCTCCCGCTCCTGCCACCACCACATGCCAGCCCCTTGGGCCCGATCCAGGCAGGCAACATGGCTGGATCAGGTCTGGGGCCCCTTCCCAGCTCCTCTGCTCCCCTGAAGTCCCTTCCCGGTTCCACTGCCCACCGCCACCCCCCAACCCCTTCCCAATCCCCTTACCTGGCTGGAGGCTCGGAGCTTGCAGGGGTGGCTGGCAGAGCCGCTCCTAGGCCAGGTCGCTCCTGCCCTCAGCATGCTCAGTCTGAGCATGCTCAGGGCGGGAGATTTGAACCTCCCCAGCCTGGCCGCAGCAGGAGTCTGCAGCTTTGCTGGGGGGGGGGCCCTGGGTGGAACGCACTGTTCCACCTGCGTTTCCTATTTTTAGGGGCCCAGGAACACTGGCCTCTAAAAATTGTGGGCCCCGGAATGGCATTTCGGTGTGTTCCCCCTTACTTTAACCCTTGCTTAATTCTAACTAACTTAATCCTTGGCCACACTAGGCTTTCATTAGTTCGAATTAAGGGCTTCCTTAATTTGAACTAATAAATTCAATTATACCTTTCAAACTAACCCTTAATTCGAACTAGTTAGTTTGAATTAAGTCAATGTGGCCATGTTAGTTCGAACTAACTGCTTAGTTCGAACTAACTGGCACATTGAGCTTAATGCAACTGACTAATTCGAACTAAACAAGTGCCATGCATGGCACTTGCTTAGTTCAAACTAAAATTCCAGTGGGGCCATGCTAGTTTGAATTAAGTTAAATATTAAGTTAATTAGAACTAACTAAAATTACTTCGAATTAGTTAGTTTGAATCAACTAATTCGAACTAACTTTGGTAAGTATAGGCATAGCCACCGAGTGTCCTTTCTATAAATTGAAATTTTTGTATGTTGGTATTTCAGCTCAGGTCCAAAGATGTCTGCTCCTTCATTAATTTTGATAGCAACTGAACCAATCCCAGGGTTGTCTTATCTGGGCTGTATTTGTCCCATAGCTCATATTTCTTGCATTTTGTTTAGCTGCATCTAATAGTTGGTTTTTCTTTTGTGGGCCTAATATGGTGATGTATTTCCTATCAGCTATTATTAATATTTTGCCAAGGTGTCATTCATTATTGTTTTTGAAAGCTAATTGGTTATTTCTGTCTATCTGTCTGTGAGTATTCATATGGGTATTTTCCATAATAAACCACAAAGATACTTTCCATTATATAGAAAATTGTAGGTCATTTATAGTGTGCAAAGCCTTTGGTGGGAGGGCAGACTTTTCTATATGTGTGACCAGAATTTCTTAATCTGAGCACAGTTTAGAAAAATAGAAGTGAACTGCGTGTCTTATCTGCCAGCAAATCTTAGAGGGTCGTTGAATTAACATTGTTAGCAATATCTGGTGAGTATAAGAAACATGTAATTAATTTCCACTGAATTTCATGGAGATAAGGTGTCGGTGTGAGCCAAAGTAGCTAAAAATCTATTTTAAAATAAATGTATTTTGAATATCAAGTTTTTATTTCAATCTGATTTTTAAAAGCTAAATATAGGTTTGATTTTAAATTTATTTAAAATTAAATTTTAAAACAACCTATGTTATGACCTGAACTTAATCTTTAACACAATTTAAATTAAATTTAAAAAAGAATTAAGTCATAGATGTTTACTGCTAAGTTTTAAGGAAAGGCACACCGTTGAACTGGTGGAAGTCACTCTCTAAGCACCTTGAACTTGAGTTTTTCTATGTGCTAAATCACAACAGCAGCTTCTTCTGTGGGTGCAAAGGGAATATTTTCTTCATTTTAGTTTATTCAGTTCGTTCAATGACTAGATGGTTCAAAGTTAAGAAACTAGTTGGGAGTTGAAAAACTAGGAAAGCTTATTTTCCTGTTCCAATCTCTAAGTAAAAAGTAGGCATGAAAAGGTATGATCTACTACTTCTAAAATCTTGAAGGAAATGGTAAACAGAAAGAATCAGTTCAATTCACTACAGATAATACTTCCTTCGTTTAATGAGCCAGTTACATTTTGAATAAATGTTCTAATAATTTTTCTTATATATTCAGCCCACTTAAGAATTTCATTTAACTAATAAAAAATTAAAAGCTGTTCTTGTGCATTTTTAAATTTAATTTGGATTTCCATCCAAATTGACACAAAGAAAGTAAACAATCAACTAATAAATAAGAAATGCATCACTTCCCATTTTCTAATGTAATTAAAATGTAAAAATTAAAAATCCAAATTTAGGTATATTAAGCTATATAATTACTTAAATAAATGTTTATAAATATAGTGTATCCTCTTGGTTATCAAAATAAATAAATAAATAAATAAATTCACCCAATGTAAAGTAGTAGCTATATTTAGTGGGAAATCAACATGTTTTAATGGTTCCCAACCAATGCAAATCAACCTTTCTTTCGAAAAATAATTAAGAGTACAAACATAAAACAAGATTAAAATCGATCATTTAAATTTTTTTTTTTCTTCTTGTTGATGTAAATCATGCCTAAAATTAGTGATGTTCCTTGAATGGTCCTTTAGGTTACAGGGGTTCTCAAAACAAATTTTGGAACACTATTTCTTAACAAACAAGCAGATTTTTAGTCTTTGAAGAAAGTCTGTATTGTTCTTAGTTTGCTAATGCAAGGCTCTGCATAGAAGGCTGAGGCAGCTGAAGCTGGGAAAATACTCTGCTGTGATTTTGGGCTGATGATTAACTGAAGTCTGCTGTGATTTGGTGGAGATAGGAGAGTACTGCTGCTTTGGATGATTTTGTTTTGGTTCTCTTTTGGTGGTGTTTTTTTTAAAAAGTACAGTCAAGGGTGCCCTGAGCTCTTGATGGGAGTCTTTTAATGTAAAGTTCCAAAGGGGTAGCCATGTTAATCTACTCCAGAGAAACAGAGTCCTGTGAATGAGAACAGCCTGAATCACATGAGAGAATTCCAACAAATCTATTTAATTGCATAACTGGTAGTCATTTGACAACTAGCCCCAGCCACTACCCTACTTCTGCAATCATACCAAGCTGCTCAGTAGAGAGTTGCCTGGAGAATAATTACTGTAACACACATTCAGCATGCCATCCTGCTTTAGGGTCCCCTCAACCCTAAATCCATATTATTAAAAAAATCCCATGCTGTGAAAATGCTACCCACCACAGCTCCCATACTGCTGGGTTTGGTGTGTTCCTTCTGGTAACCAGAGAAGTGTGATAATAAAGATTATTTTTCTGTGTTTTGTACAAATGTTCCCCTGATTTTAGTTCCCTCTCTTGCCACACAGGATTTTCTCCTTTGACATCTATTAAGAATCTATCAAGGAAAGGGGACATACTTCTTGCATTGCCCAACTATCACAGACACAGAGTCCATTCCTACACCTGTAGAAATCAATGGCAAACAAATACTGATTGAATTCCGTGGCACAGGAGCAAGGCAAAGAAAAAGTTTAAAAACCAATTAAAAGAATCAAAAGGAATCTAGCAGCATGGGAGGTGTTTGAACAGCACTCCAAGAGCAAGAGGAAAGACAGAGGAAATGGAGAAAGGGGATAGAAGACTGAGGAATGGGCAAGAAAATAAAATAAAAGTTCATGGGCTCAAAGGATTAAAAATCTAAGGAAGAGGACAGCACTGATGACAGTGGGAAAGATAGAAGGCCATCAGAAAAGAAAAAGTCAGAGAGAGGGAAGAAGGGGACAAAGGAAGGAGGAGCCTAATAAAGGCTGGGAAAAATGAGGTGCCATATTTCAGTGTTGTACGCTGTCCCTGTAGCTCTGGGAGACTGAGAGAGAAGTTTAGATCAGAAATGAGTGAATTCAAGAAAAATAAGGACCAACACTCAAGTATGCTCTAAACACAACCCAAACTCGGTAGAAGTAGGAAGTAATGGAAAATGCTAATAATCTCATTTTAGGAGATTTCTACTCAATTTTTGTAGTTTGGGCATTGGATTAAGGGACAAATAATCATTTTGGGATGTTTATCTAAAATGGAGAAAACCTCTAAACTTCATCAGGGTCAGATTGTACCTTCTGATTGATATTTATTTTAAACTTACCCCTTCTTCTGATAAGGGAAACCTTAGCAAACCGATGATCTTTTCTCAAAGTGTATTCCTTATTCAGAAGTATTTGGTGTCAACAAACAATCCTCTGGCTTTGCACTGACTGTTCAGTATCAAACAAGGAGTCCTGTGGCACTTTTAAAAACTAACTTATTTATCACATGAGCTTTCATGGGAGTTCGTGGGATTTTCTCCCATGAAAGCTCATGCGATAAATAAATTTGTTAGTCTTTAAAAGTGCCACAGGACTCCTTGTTTGTTTTGCTGACTTAGACTAACATGGCTGCCTCTTTGAAACTGTTCAGTATCAGTTATTAATGTTGTATGGTTGGTCACTAAGGGCTTGTTTACATGGTGCTTTAAGTCTGCTCTAGCGGGGTGTAAATTCTAAAGCCCACTAGCCTGTTGTGCACAAACTGGCTCATGTGGACATACTTGGTGCACACTAGTGTGTGTTAACGTAGCACTGTTTGAAACAGGACTATATTGATGCATAGTAGATAACGTTTAGTGCATGCCAGAAGCTTCTGCATTTCACATGGGCCAATTAGTACCTGGTATGCTAGTGCTGGCTAGAATTTATCTCCTCCTTGTGTGGACTAATGCACCATGTTGGCAAACTGTAAGAGTGCCTTTGTGAGCATTCTCTTAATGCACGTTTGAAGTGCCTAAAGTTAAATCACCTGAAGGACTTCTTAGCGCACAATAAGGGTGTCAACACAGGGAATTATGCAGAATAGTTAGCACCCTTTAAATTCATATGTTAGCTTCCCCTGTAGACAAGCCTGAGGATAAAACCTTCAGAAGTGCCCAAGGGCCAGATTATCAAAGGGTTTTAGGTGTTGAGAAGCACTTAGTGAGATTTTCAAAAATGAACAAATAGGTTAGGTGCCTAAATCTGATTTATCTGGTACTTTTATTCATGTAAATATTCATAAATTAGGTAGCTGATTTTTGTTGTTGTTTGGTTTCCTTTACTACTTTGCTGGCTCTTCTCTAAATCTTTTGAAGTCTAGCCCACCCCTAAAACAGATGACATTGTTTCCTTCAACAAAGAACATGTCTCCACAAACATTTAGTTTGCAGCAAGAAGGGGTGTCAATCTATCCTGCCCTAGCCTGGTGCAGACTAAGAGTCCATATGGACCTGCTGGCATGACTTAGCAATTCACTAATGCTTTTTGCTTTAGTCCTCCATGAATCAGGACTAGATCCAAGTGATTATGTGAACAGTTAGTGCATGGCAGGCAATGAAGGGTATATTCATACTCCAGCTTGCTGCAAACAAATTGTTTATATAGACAGACCCTGAGACTTTAATTCCCAGGCTACTTTTCATTGCTTACTTTTGAAAATTACAATAATTATTTTACTTAAAAGTGTAACATATCTGTTTTTTATATTAACATCTTTTATGAAAGGATTGACATAGCATCTGCCCAATTTGTTGGCTTTTTAAAGGTTTTTTTAAAAATAAAAATGTTTATTAAAGCGACAAAATCATCATTTTGCAGTAATTTCTTTACAACATTGTTAGATATGATGACACCTGAGCTTTTCATGACTATTTTTACCCTCAGTGTAAATCTCTATAGCATTTGTCTCCTTTTTGTGTGAGATTATTTATCTATATTGGGAAGGATGTACCCTGGCAAAAAGGAAAAGAGGGAACCAGAAACAAAAGAATGACTTTACAAAACGGAATGTATACTTCATATCATTCTATCTCAGTAAGGCTATGTCTGCACTTACTAAAGTTAGTTTGAATTAGTTAATTCAAACTAATTTGAACTAATTTGAGTTAGTTCGAATTAACTTAATTTGAACTAGCAAAATTTAGTTCAAACTAAACAAGTGCCATTCACAACACTTGCTTAGTTTGAATTAACGAATTGCATTGAATTCAATGGGCCGGTTAGTTCAAACTAAGCAATTAGTTCAAACTAACATGGCCACATTGGTTAATTCGAACTAACTAGTTCGAATTAATCCTTAGTTTGAATAGCATATTTGAATTAGTTCGAATTAAGGAAGCCCTTAATTCGAACTAATTAAAGCCTAGTGTAGCCATGGCTTTAGTTAGTTCGAATTAAGCTCCTTAATTCGAACTAACTTGCCAGTTTAAACATAGCCTAAGATACTTCAAGAGAAAAAGTCAAACTTCTTTAAAAAAAAGCTGTTATACATATATATTCCTTTTTAAAAAAATATTCTGAATTACTGTAAAATTGAATAAATTGATTAATATATATATATATATACACACACACACACACACACACACAATAACTGGATTCTAATGTATATTTACTTCCAGAATGCTGATCAAGTGAATAGGACGAGGCAATCAAATATCAGTTTTTTGTCAGCACTCCTTTGATCTAGACCATTAATACAGTGACCTTCAGCTGTTGTGGCAGAACTGTCTGGTCCTGCCAAAGTTATAAATTGGTCATATTATATCTTATAGACCTGCTATGAAAGAGCCTACAATATAAATTGCTTTTTAGTATGATATGCTTGCAAGTTAAAGTTCACTATCTTACTCATCTAGCACAATTGTGAACTTTACGACATGGGGTGGGTTTAGATTTCAGGAATATGGCAATACAGCTGCTTCACAGGACAATCAGGCAGGAAAATAGAGGAAAAGAAATGTGCTGTAAAAATACTTTTTGAGGAACAAATTGTTCGCTGAAAAGTCTGTATAAGTAGCTCTGAACTTTGACTTTTCTAAATAACATCAAGCTAACATGAAGGTCATCTCTTTTACACGTGCTTTTCAACTTCATCATTAAGTACCATAGGAGCAGGTATTTCTTCTGTAAAATATACCACTATATATATACCTTGCTTGCTGCATTGATTCTGCTACTCATTTAAAATTTGGTACCTTGTGGCTACCAGCGTTAGAAAAACAGAAAGCAGAAATGCTATCCCTACAAATCCAAACCCCATTGGTTCAAAACAGTGGAATTGTGATGGGGCACACAGGTCCCCCATTGGCAAGGAGAGGGTTAATGAGAGCCTGTGGCCCCAGTTAACCACTCCCTGCTATGCCTGAAGCAGAAGACAGGTTCGGAGAGGGGTGTTAAAGGTGGAGACCTAGCTCACTTCAGAGTTGCCTAGTCAAGAGAGCAGAGCTCTGATTCTTCTGATGGGAGGGAACCATGGTTTCAGTTGAGAGTGAGCTAGCTCACTGGTTGAATAAGCTTCCCAGTGAAAGGGATGTCTGGACCTGGAAGACTGCCATGACTGCACCCTGAAAGAGTGACCAAAGTGCTGGTTATCTCTTGACAGGCTCTGGATAGAAAGGCAGCGTCCTCCTGAATATTTGTCAGATGACCCTATTTTCAGTTGTAGTTTTTCCTGACTTTTGGGAATTTAACACCCTGGAAGTGGTGGGACTGAACTATGTGTTGGCCAGAAGGCCAAAGCATCATTACATGGGACTATATAAAAATCAGTGGCCAAGCAGTGGAGACACTGTGACCCTGTCAATGAAGGAAATTAGTACCTTAATGAAATTTTCGTTAAATTCAGATGTCTCTATGACCATGGTCCCTCATGGTAGGTGAATCTGATACATGTTAAATCACTGATTGCATGATAACACTTCTGCAGGATTTATAACTGAAACATGAGGTTTTAAAAGTATTTATTTATAGATTTTGTGTGATAACTTTGCTCCATTCTTCTTCATTGTGATATGCTACTTTGATTTTCATCAGCCTGACTGGCTTCTCTTTTATGTCATAAACAAGAGTCCACATTTCATAATTGCAAGGGCAAAATGTCAATTATTTGACTTTTTAATGTAGTTCAGAAGAAACTTATAGTAGTGCCTTGAGAAAACTTCTCTATTGACATGATGTAGGCCCCAATTCTCTGTGGTGCTGAACATCGTCAGCTCCATTAGTTGCAATAGGAATCCAGAGTGGGTGACACCTGACAGGATTAGGCCCACAATGTTCAAGAAAACATGGGAGGTCACAGATTCCAAATTTTCAGACACCAATTATTGCAACTCAAAATAAATGCATTGATGTTGACAGGTTTGGAATGATTATAATGACATATTCAGCAGGTGTTCATTCACTTTAACTGAAAAGTTGTCACGTGTCACAGCAGATATCAAATTGAAACATACCCAGACCTGAACAACAATGAAACATGGAACAATATGAACTCTCACTTGCCTTCCTGTCTATAAGTGCATGCTGGGTATAATTTTAGAGATCATTATCTGTGTGATAGGGTTTGAGGAAACAGAGTTGGTGCTAGCAGAGGCAGAGGTGGTACTCTTTTGCTGTATGCACTTTTGGAATGGAAACAATGGTGTCTGATAAAGTTTTGTGTTAAATGACAGTCATATGAGTCACTGACAATGATTTAAAGCTTGACATGCAGTGTTCCTCTTCAATATCCTGCTTGAGATTTCAGTAACAAGAATCATCCATTCATTTAAAGAAATGGATCCACCTACCCATGAACTTCCTAGATGCATCACACTGACAGTAGACAATGAAAGAGGAAGGAAGAGTCAGAGAGAATAGAAGGGTGAGTTGGGGCACAACACTATAAAAGAAAGAATCAGAAGAGTGGGATGATAAGGGGAAGAGTTGGGTGAGAAAGAAGGATACCTGTAGCCCTACTTCTCTCTCCATGTCCTCCTCCATCCTCTGTCCCTACAATTCTACCTACTTACATCGTTCCTCCATTCCATCATTTCTGTTCTAACAATCTACAGGAGTATTTAAAGTGAAACTGCTTAATGATTTTAGGTTACTACTAAAGCATTTCCTAGCAATGAGACGCAAAATTCTATATAATTCTAATCTTACATAGATTTACGGAGTGCTCATTCCTCAACCATTTTAATTTGAGATACATGGATAAGGTACCATTAAGAGAAAAAAATAAAGCTCTTCACTGTCGTATTTGAGTACTATCAGACACTTGCCATCTGCATCACACTTTGGATGTGAAATGTAATTAAAGGGCATGATTTTCATTTCAGACCTACACCTCATTTCTAATTATTTATGGATACAGTTGATCCCAATTAGGTATGTAAGTACCTGGCTCAGTCTATAGTTAAAATCTGTCTCAAAATAAATAGGTATTGTTGATTATTGAGATGGGATAAAAACATACACATTTATTTAAATAACACAAATTTTAATGCGTGGGAAAGGAAGTGATATTCACTGCATTTAACTTTCTTTAATCCTTACTTTTTTGAGAATCAGGAAAGATGAATGTGGAAAACCCATACCAGTTACATATATTTCATTACAACTGCATGATATGCCAAATCTACCATTAATTAAAGACTTGTTTAACTCACTACATAGTCATCTGCCCTAACAGCACCAATTAGGGATAAATTTACCATGTTAGGAATTTAGAGTAGATGATGTATGATGAGCTTCGTGGTCTGCAGAGAAAGTGACAGATAATCTTGTCTAGGACATCACCCACTGTCAATCAGGGTTTGATTTACTGTGAAAACAATGGAGCCTTCTGTATCAATTTCATACAGGACATGGAATCTGTGCAGCAGCGGAATTTCAGAGGCATTTTAGAAGTAGTGCATTGTGTCAATGGGAGCAGCCACAAACTTTGACACATATTGTTGAGGGTTGCCGAATGACTCAAACTTCCTGGAGGTCTTTGTGCCTTGAAAATCATTGATAAAACCCTGCAGCTTGGCTTGATCAGACTGCATGTGCCAAATAAATAAATAAATAAATAAAGTTACATACAGCCTCCCACAAAGATGAAAATGCCTTGCAGCTAAAGCAACATATGAATGTCGCCAGAACTCTGTTGGCTATTTTCCATTGTATTTTCCAATAAAACCTCTCCACTACTATGTTGGATGCTACTAAATAATTAAATGTTTAACCAAGGATTTTGCAATACAATGGAAACAATAAGCTCTTGTACTTTTGTCTTTTTTCATTTTTTTCTGTTCCACAAGGACACCACATAAACGTGTGCATGTTGAGTCATCTCTGAGTTACTTCTGAGTTTGTTACCTCTGACTCTGAGCCAGTTTAGGCCTGATGAGTCACCTCTAAGTCAGAGAGTGTGATCAATCATCAGAGATGATTATCTGCAGGTCTTGTGGTAGGCCTCATGCCATTCAACCAAGTTTCAGCCATCCATAGCCAAGGATTTACCCAGGTGATCCCAAAGGAGACATATAGGCTCCTATGGGAAGTCTCTCTAGCCTCTTGTCTCTAGTCTGCTCAGTGTTGCTGCTTGGCTGGGAATTGTCTAGTAGTTCTGACAGACTGCCTTTATGCCTGCTCTAGCTTGTGTCTGTTTCCACACTATCCAGCCCTGTTCTCGTCTGCATCTGCCACTGATGGTCACTGAATGACTCTGACAGTGTGTCCATAGTTAGTTAACTATCCGTTATCCGTTTTGCCACTGCTTTATGTTTCAGGTATGTCACTTATCGCAGTGTCATTCCATGTGCTAGATACCACTACATTATGAATTTCAGAATAACATTGACTTGAAGATGACTGTAGTGAGAAGGGTGGGGTAGGGAGACAGAGTTAATTCCACCTTACTTATGTGCATGGAAGCATTAGATCAAGCCACAATCAATCCCAAAGTGCTTTTTCCAGAACATGTTTAGTTCTTGTTACCATATAATGCAATAAAAACAATTGCCTGAAGCATCTTTTAGTGGTTTTCTCCTGAAGGAGAAAATTCAGTCTCTACCTCTTTCATTTCTCCAAAACTGATTTGTATAGGAAGACACCATTGTGCCACCTTCCACAGAGATTCTAGACTAGAGTTTTATTTTGTGAGGCAGTGACTTTATAAAATCGGTATCATAGAGAAATAACAAGTTCCTAGTATATTTCTAAATGAGAAGTCAGAGACACTTCATGTCCTACTAAGTAAATTAATGATACAAAGGAACTGACAATTAAAGCTGAAACAATAATTGATTTTTGTTCAGTTTTTTTGGCAGGAGGGAGGTGGGGAGGCAGGGGGGAAGGGGAGGAGTAGCTCTACTTGCAATAAACCTCATTGCCTCTATTTAAAAGTATATCTGGTTCTTTAGGGAATAGGAAACCTGCCCCCAGCTCCTCCTCCAGAATAATAAAATGGCTTACTTGAGAGAAAATAAGCCAAACCATCTGTTTCTCAGGTCACATCATCATGATCATTCCACAATTTAGTTGGGATAAGTGTGTCTGAAACAGATGAGTCTTGAACCATGTGTTGCAAGACAGATTCATCAATATCTTTAGATCCACAGTGAGGGGCTGGCATTAAAAAAATTACAATTTTCCCCATAATATTTCACCTGTACTGGGTATGTATGACCCACAGTGCTCTGCACCTTCAGGGCATGAGAAATATGAAATAAATAGCTAATGGTTTATCGTGCATCTCCATAGCACAGGCAAAGAGCAGCACTTCCCCAGTATTAAGGTCAAGTGGCATCGTCAGTGATTTAGATAGAAATGTGTGACTGGCCTCTGCTCAAAGGAAGGCATGTGCAAAAGTAATGAGCTACTGAATCTGGACCATACATTCCAAGTTAGCTGCTCTGCTTTACATTAAATGTGGACAACAATTGAAAACTAGTCAATACAATTCTTCAGTGTAACATTTGTGCTTCTGTAGAATTAGTATTTAGACTTATAACACTTTAAAACCCAGGGTGAAGGTGGGGGGAGGGTGACAAGGTAATTTTGAAGTGAAAGACAATGCCTCTGGATTCTGAACTTTGGGAAAATAAGGAAGAAAAATAGTCCGATTCTGACTGAAATAGATTGATGACTGTTCCTGCTCACCTTCCTCTCTTCCAAGTGCTTCAAAATGGACTCCTTGAGGATCCTCTCCATGATTTTTTTGGTGAAAAGGAAATCAAGCAGCTTATACTTGATGTGATAGAGAAGGGGGAGCCAAAGATAAAACTCTCATAATTTATCCTGGATAGATTTTATGTTATAAAAAATATTCAAGCCTGAGGCCAGTTTTATAATATTTTGCAATTGTTGTTAACATTGGCTATTTTACCCTGAATCCCTGATTGTGACTGATATGTTTATAAACTTATTTTCTTCTGAGAGACAAGGAATGCTATTTCCCAATAGTCCATTTACTCATCCATCAAAAATCTTATCACTATTTTATGCCAAAAAGCAAAACAGTGAATTGCAGAAAGCAGTAATTGTAAAAGAACCTGGGCAATTAAATGTAGAGAGATGATGTTAAAGTAGAAATTTTCCCAAATCACCTGCAAAAAGGAGGGCTTTTCTTTGTTACTATAAGGCTCCAGAGATCACAGTAGAAATAACTCATGGATATGAAAATAACTTTGCATGGATGGAATACATGATCAGAATGATGGGCTAGGAATAAGATCTTTGTAACAGCATTCTCAATGGATATGAACAGGGCAAGATTTTATTTGTCAAGGCCAGAGAAAAGGATGTTACACCAAGTAAGATGCAAAATGAAGAGAGTTTCAGCTATGGATGAATAGAGATCTTATCTCAGAGATGTTATGCAGAAAGAATTGGCAAGATTTAGACAGGGCCTGGATTTGCAAACCTGGATAGAGGTCCAAGCTGAAAACCGTGCCTAGGGTACAGGCCTGAATAACAGGCAGGATGGTGGTGATGTCTACAGTGATCAAGAAAGGAAGTAATGGGAAGGGCTCAGGGGTAGGGAAAGATTGAGAGCTCTGTTTTTAGCAATGTTGAGTATGAGCTGATGGCTAGACATCCAGGAAGAGGTGTCAGAGGCATCTAATCCTCTGTGAATTTATATACTGGGATAGAATCTCATCTGGTGTAACTTGGTAGAATTCCATTGATTTCAATGAAACTGAATTTGTTTATTCCAGCTCAGGATCTAGCCTATTCTGGCTAGTGGATGGAATCAAAACGATATCAAATATTCTGTGGTACAAACACAACAGTAACCTATGGGAGATGGGCTAGATAAAAGAAAAGTTTTCCTTTCTATGGTCAATGAATCAATGCATGCGGCTTAGTGTTCTGATGAGTTATTTCTGCCGTGATCTCTGGAGTCTTATGAAAGTAAACAAAATGACTCCTTCTGGTAGGTGATTCAGTAAAACCACTACTTTATCATAGTCTCTCTACATTTAATTGCCCGGGTTGTTTTATATTTACTCTTTTTTGTCAATTCACTGTCTTTTTGGCATAATATAGTGATAAAATTTTTGATGGATGAGTAAATGGACTATTGGAAAATAACGTTCCTTATCTCTCAGAAGAAAAGAAGGCTATACACATATCAGTCACAATCAGGGATTCAGGGCACGATGGCCAATGTAAACAATGATTACAAAATACTATAAAACTGGTATCAGGCTGAAATATTTTTTATAACATAAAATCTATACAGGATAAAGAACTGTAACAAACATTGAGCCCTTTGGTAGGGTAATGCATTTTACTTAAAACAGAGTTTGTGAATCAGGTCCCTTAAATGATAAATTACTTTCCTCTATTAATATGTACTTCAAGGTGCCTTGCAAATCATAAAGCAATATATGTTGAAAAACCACATTGGCTAGGCTAACTTAACTTTTTAATATCAGCTTTGCCCTATTCCACTCCAACCAAAAAAAACTATTGCCAAAATAATCTCCTGTCTCTGATTTAGCCCACCTCACTAAATTTCTATTTATGCTGCACATCCAATTTAGTTTTTGTATCCATGCTTTAATCATAGCCTCCTTCTCCTTATCTGATCTACTATTGATACCAGTCTGAATACACCTTTATCTTTCTCCACAATAGCTCTATGCCTTCTTAAATATTTAGAATATCCTATGTAAAATTAGATGACAAAATACGGTAATGTTGGTGACCTGACCTATAGTAGGTGCCCCTGGCTGCATCTGGGTATCTGTCACTGGGTAACTCGAGGGGGGCCCTACCTGGAACAGTAAGATTATGGACATTAGAGGATTACAATAATCCCCTCTGCAGAGAGGCAAGATTTGCCCCTATGTTGCACTTTTGAATGCACTTTTTAATAAACTCCTTGCAAAACCATGCAGTATAATCTAATAAGGGGATAAGGGTATTGAAAGTCTGTCTGTATCAGGAGATGTTCAAGTAAAAAACAGGGCATATTTTTTATCTGAAAACTCCATGTAGCTGTTGCTTTATATAGTAAAGTCCAAAAACATTTCTGTACATCCATTCATTATTCAATTTCAGAACATCAGACATATACATATATACTTGTAGGGCTCGGAATAATTGAACTCTCAGTAACATTGCTTTTACATTCAAATTTCAATTAAAACATAATCACCCTTTCTACCGGCTTTCTGATAATGGTATTTCCTTATTCTGTTCAGTGGCATTACATATTAAAATAGCGTATCATTGTAATCTAAGGCATTCCTTGTCATATTCACTGAATTCCTGCATGTTCACAATATTTTTAAAATGATATCAGTTTTATAAACTTCTCTAGCAAAATGCAAAGAGGTCTTTCAGTTATCAGGGAACTAACTTCTTGTACTTCACCTCGATAGGTGTGGTCATGGAACAAAATTGTCAAGTGTTCACTAATTTTGATTGCTCTGCTTTACACACAAGGCCCTAATCTTCAAAGGTGAAGAGCACTTGTATCACTCATGAACAAAACTGGAATTCGGGATATTCAGTACCATTGACACTCAAGTCCTAATGGGCTGAAGTTTGGTGATCAAAACTAGAGGCCATTTCTATAGCTGTAGCTTCAACAGTATGGAGGTTGATTTCAAGTCATATTGAACAGGTTCTATATGGCATCACTGAGCCATAGATTTAATATATCATATAGCTGGTGGACCTTCATAGAATCATAGAATTTAAGGCCAGAGTTTAAGGCCAGATCATCTAATCTAACCTCCCATATAACACAGGCAGTTAAATTTCACTGCATGACACTTGCATTGAGCCCAATGACCTGTGTTTGACTAAATTATACATTGCATTTGGCTAAAGCCTGTCTTCCAGAAAGGCATCCAGTTTTGATTTGAAGATAGCATGAGATGAGACTCCCCCACTTTTTTTGGTAGTTAATTCCAATGGCTCATCATCTCTCTGTTAAAAATGTGCACAAAATTTCTCATTTGAGTTTCTCTGGATTCAGCTTTTGTTCTTGCTATGCCTCTCTCCACTACTTTAAAAAGCCCTTTAGTGTTCAGTAGTTTCTCCCCATGGAGGTACTTATACTTGCAACCAAGTCACCCCTCAATCTTCTTTTTCATAAGTTAAATGTCCAGAGCTCTTTAAATCTCAGTAAGGATTTTTTGCAGTCTTTGAATACTTTTTATGATTCTCTTCTGCGCCCTCTCTGGTTCCTAAAAGTTCTTGCTAAAAGGTGAACATCAGAATGGGATGCAATATTCTATGATAGGTCGATAGGTTTCACAGATGTCATTTTGGCTATGTCTACAATTGTTAATTTAAGTCGTCTTAGCTAAGTTTAGCTTTGTTAAGTCAATTTAGCATGTCCACACTCAAATTTTAAGTCGATTTAGAGGGGACCCTACAAAATTGACCTAGAGTGTCCACACTGGATGCCTAGGTCGACTTCTAGGGGCTAGGTGGACTTGGGACAGGTCCACAGTGGCAGGGGGGCTTAGGGCTACTCCACATCCACATTGGCTAAGTCGACTTTCTGAAGTCGACTTAGCCAGAAAAGTTGACTTAAAATGAGGTTCTATAAAGTCGACTTAATTTTTCCTTAAGTTGACTTAAGCAGCTGCTTAAGTCAACTTAAGGAAAGTGTGGTGTAGATGCAGACTAAATTAAGTCGACTTAAGCAAGCTTAAGTCAACTTAATTTGTAAGTGTAGACGCACCCATACAGAGGTAAAATTATCTTCCTATGCTTATTCACAAATCCCCTGTTAATAAATCAAAACCTCACATTAGCGTTTTTTTTTTGCCACAGTATTGCATTGGGAGCTCATGTAAAATTGTTTGTCTACTATGATCACTTTAATTCTTTTCAAAGTCGCTGCTTATCACCCCATTCCATAGATCTGTCCTGCCTTTCTTGTTCCTAGATATATAACTTTGTGTTTGCCTGTATTAAAGTACTACTGTAATAGTTTCGTTTGAATGGGCCCAGCTTACCATGTAATAGAGATTGCTTTGTCTAGCTGCCTTCTCATCATTTACCTCTGCTAATCTTCATGTCATCTGAAAATTTTATCAGCAGTGATTTTATACTTATTCTAGTTTGTTAATGAAAGTATTAAATAATGTCATCCCTAATATGGATTCCTGCAAAGCTCCAGTGAAAATATCCCTCCTATTCAATGATTATTCTACATTGACAACTATTTTTTGAGATCTCTTGATTAACTGGTTCTTAATTCATTTAACACGTGCTCTATTGATATTATAGTTCTAATTTTTACCAAAAGGTCATGGAGAACTAAGCCAATGGCTTCGAAAAATTATAAGTAAATTACATGTATGATGCCAGTTTTATCAATCAAATTTATAATCTCATAATAAATGAAATCAGGTTTCTCTGACATGACCTTTTTTTCCATACAACCATGTTGATTTATATTAATTATATACCTTCCTTTAATTTTTTATGAGGAGAATCCTGTGTCAATCTTTTCATTATTATGCCTGGGACTGATATAGGATATTTGGCCTGTGCATTCTCTTGCCTTCTTTGAATATTGGCACAATATTAGCACTGTTCCAGTGCTCAGGAATTTCCCCTGTATTGCAATAATTAAAAATTAATATTAGCAAGTCAGAGATCTCTTCAGCAACTCTTTTAGAACCCTTAGGTACATGCTATCTAAGTTTTCTAGTTTAGAAATGTTAATCTCTAGTTCTCTTTGTTTATCATCCTCATCAGTTACTAATGGACTGTAAAGCACTTTGTGATACTCATGTGATACAAATATACCATCCATCATCCTGCTTCTTTCCAAACACAAAGGAGAAATATTTATTGAAAGACCTTTGAATTTTCTGCGTCATTATCATTGTTACCATCTCTGTCTAATGATGGTCCTATACTCTTTTTTTTTTGCCTTTTTTATTCCTATTATGCTTAAAAAGCTCTATTTTAATATCCTAAACTTTGTTAGGCATGGATATTTCCTTGATGTTTTTAGCTTACTTTATCAATTTTTGGCACTGTATACCTTCTAATTTATATCTATTCGTACCTATTCCCCCCTTTTCTCATTTATTATATATTGCTTTTTAATTGTAGCCTTCACTTTGGCACTAAGCCAGGATGGGCTTTTAGCCAAAGTTATCCTGTGTCTTGATCATGGAAAGAAGACTTTTTGGTCTTCTGATGAACTCTTCTTAAAGAATTCCTAGTTTATCATTCACATTTTTTTTGTCTAAATTTTTCCTTTGAATCTATGTCATGCTTAATTTTCCTCAGCCTTGGGAAATTAGCCCCTTTGAAGCACCAGCTATATATATTATGGCTTGGGACTGTTTTCTATTTGTCAATATTGAATATAATCAGATCATGATCACTGGTTCTTAGGCAACCACCAACCTATAGGCCACTAATTAATTCAACTCTACTAATTATAACAAGAACCACATTCCATGTAACCACACCATTAAAAGTCCACTGACATTATTACCAGGTAATGTATTTTCTAGGATGATGGACACTGATTCTGCTTCATTATAACAGGGATCCTTAATGACAAAACTGGACTAAAGATGGGCAGACATGAATATTTGAGTTGCTGGCATGAGACTGGAGTTTAGTCATCCATACAAGAGATCATGATGTTGAATTATGTGTTTCCAAATAGCTATTTGGCCATTTGAGAACAAAGCACCAGATTTTCAGAGAGAATTAATGTTTCTATGGATAGTCAGGTTTTAGTAGAGATAAATCAGAGTTGTGAGCCAGTTGGATGGCAGAAGAGCCCATTTACCTGACAGTCTTCCTTCTTCTACAGTCAGTTCTTTAGGGGTACATTTTGTAAAAAAAAAAAAAAAAAAAAATATGAAAGCAGGGAAAATCTATGTTTGGCATAGGACTTGAGTGGGAAGTGAAGGTAGCTTTTCATTACCTTTGTATTTCCAAAGTTCTGAGGCTGATACAGGCTCTGTCACAATTTAGACCAAACTTGAAGTGCTAACAAATTTATTTATCACATGAGCTTTCGTGGGAGAAAATCTCACTTCATCGGCATCTGACAAAGTGGGATTTTCTCCCACAAAAGCTCATGCGATATATAAATTTGTTAGTTTTTAAAAATACCACAGGACTCCTTGTTTGTTTTGCTGAACTAGATTAATATGGCTTCTCCTTTGGAACTTAAAGTGCTGTGTCCAGTTCCTCATACCTGTGCCAGAACTGCAAGCCTGAGTGATGTAGAATCATCTGATCTATCTCTATAGTACCTGGGGCAGAAAGAAGCCAGAGTAGACTCTAGCTCTTAATCTTGAAAAGGTGGCTGAGTCCTTAGCCTGTGATCATGTAGATTTCTAGTATGTGGATTAATTGGCATGGCAAATTGCACTGTCCAAGAATGCGTGTACTCCTTATTGCCGATATTTTAAAAAGCGATTAGTGAGTTGGGGAGTACCTCCATTTTTAGATTTCCAGCTTAAGACTCCTTATTGGGGGCATGATTTCCATAGGCTCAGTGCTCAAAGCTTTCTGAAAAATCAGGCCCTTTTGAAGTGTCTCACTAGCCCATTTTGAAAACATTGGTCAAGTTTTGCCATCTTTAACTCAAATTGCATATGACCTTACACTTGAGAGAGTCCCATTTTCTTCACTAAACCTACTTGTGGGGTAAAGTACTACTGAATACAAGTCAGGATGGTAGAATCTGATCCCAATAAAGTCCCACTGACTTACTGGAGCTACTCCTAATTTACACCACTGTAAGTCAAAGATGGGCCCAAATAAATAATGATAATAAATTTTAACTGAAACAAAATAGGACAGCTAGTGTAGCAACATATCTCTTTTCCTGTAATCCACTGTATGTTATTTGATCTCCTTGTAAATGCCAGTTATTGGTTATATTAAAGTGGACATTTTGTAGATAACTGACATGGACTCTGTATTAAAAAGAAAAAGACTGCTAACTGGAAACTGTGAGTTAGAGTTGGATGGGAAACATTTTTCTCATCATGCAATAATTTAAGATTTTGAAAAGATTTCTCATTCCAAATCAGGGGGAAAAAATCAAAATCTTGCACATTTTTATAAACTGCAAAGGCAAAAACAATTCAAATCATGTCAATTAAACTGTTCCATAAATTTTTTTTCAAAAAAAATTTTGAACCAGAAAATGTGTGAAAGCTGCCCCTTTCTCACAAACAGCTTTGGTTTCAATTAATCAACATTTTCTATCAAAAATAGCTTCATTAAAATTCCTGACCAGCTCTAGGGCTAGTTCTTGTGGAAAGCAGGGACACTCATTTCTGAGCAGAAAAAATTAAGTTCATTCATAATATTTTATTTGATGTCACTGTATAAAGGGAGTTCTGGACATTCTCACCATAATTAACCTGTTTACGGAAAAAAATGAAAATAAATCTGTTACTATAAAAGATCATAATGGAGTTCTGATTTTGCATTTTCTATTTTCCAGGAAAGTACACACCCTACTCAGAGCTTGCTGCACAAGAAATGCCCCAAAATGCCTGAGAGTACAGAAAACACCAGACAGTAGAAATTGACATGTACTTCAGTAATCCCTTCAGTTACGCAATTATGCAATGTATTCACACAGGATATGATATCAGAGCCTGAAGGGATTCTCCTAGTGTCATTCTTTGGAACTTCAGCTACAGCAAGCCAAATGAATAGTGAAAACATATTAAAAATCATTAACATTTGTGGCACTATTCACCTTTATAGTACTTTACAAATGAACATGCGGCTATTTCATTTCACCAGAAGTGTTAGCTCATCCATGTGAAAAATCTGAAGTCCTGAGAACATTGTCTCCTGTCAGAGTTTTGTGATTTAGACTATAGCCACTGAGCGTCTCACATAACTGGTTCATGGTATTGCTGCTATCCATCTAAAAGTAATTGGGAGACACTACAGAGACAAAGTGTTGAAATCAATGTACTCTTTAGCAGACTCAATTGACAGAGCATCTTTAGAGTCAGACAGATTCTAAGCACAAACTACTGCTAACAATTTTTAAATCCACCACACAAAATCAGATAAATAAAAAAGAGCATGTTCATTGCTTGTTTATAAACACACACAACCAATGCACACATTTATAGATATAGATATGATTTTGTGGGGATAGATAGATAGACAGGTTTTTAGCAACTCTAAAACAAACTATTTCCAAATGTTGAATACTGTTAAATAATACCAGTTACAAGATTAAATAATAGTGGAGGTGCTAGGGAGAAAAAGCTTAACAGTTGAACTCCTTCTACAAGTGGTAGGTTGTCTATATCTACAACCATACATTTCTTCAGTAGTGTTGCTCCTGTCTAGAAACTTGAACAGATAAACATGCAGTCAATTATGAGAGCACTTTTTGTAATCACACAGTTGAGCTGTTATATGAGCAGCCTCTGGGATCTCAGTGAAATATTAGGTTGCCCATCACATTCTATTTATATAATCAACTCTATAACGTATAAGAATACTGTCAGAAAAACAGGCTACTGAAATTGTATTGGCATGAGCATAAGAGGCTGATCTCAGAACAGCTTAGTGTCATATACTTTAGATAATGAAAAACCCTAAAGGTTTTTAGTTCCATTATGTAATAAAACTGAAGCGTGTCACTCTGATGAACCTTTACTACTCTTCAGAACAACCCCATTTAGCAAAGTAGTTATAAAAAGCACCCTGTAGACTGAAGTTAGATTATGCCCCTCCCCTCACCATGTTTGTCCAAGACTGGTCAGCCTTTCTCCTCAATGCAGAGATGACCCATGCCTGCCAATAGTGGGGGGGGGGGGCAGGCAGAGTGAGAATAGCTGGCTTTGACAGTGTTACTGAGCATGCTCAGGCCATGTGAGGATGCTCAGTTCAAGTTAAGCTGTAAGTCTGGGGGCCGGGGAGGCACATGAACCTGCATGCATCACTTCTGCTTCACAGAGTTCAGGTTCCACAGCCCTGGAACGCATCCCCTCCAGTAGCTTCTGGCTTGGCTAGTTGGGTATTTTTCAAAGGGCCACACCCAATTAATGTGGATCTAGTAAAGTAACCAGTCTATAAAACCCGATGACACTTGTAGGACTGCACTCTAGCTTGGGGTAATACCGAGTGTAGCAAAGTGGACAAGCCATCCCCCAATCTCAGGGCGTTGACAACTAAGGTTACAACCAGTGCTGCATCATAGAATCTATTTTCATGCTCTGTGGAGCACAGGTGTACAACAAAAGGCATGCAGTGCAAATAAAAATATGACTCCAAGAAAAGGTTCTATGAGTTTGGATAGGGTCCATTATATTTTGTATTAGAAACATGGAAGAGCACATATGCAACATCAGTGTAAATATGTTTGGCAATAAAACCAAGGCCCTTCTATTCTGTGACCATGTCCTGATCACCTTATTCAAGTAAACAGTTCTAAAAAGGTCAACTGGAGCAGAATGGCTGCCTTCCAATCCTTAGATCCTCTTAAACGGTAATTAAAAGCTTTTTTTTTTTTTTTACAAACACTTTGAAATATGTTTCGATACACTGATACTCTGCTTACACAGGGGCTGGGGCTGGCTGCCTTTAAAATCATAGTCTCATAGACTTTAAGGTCAGAAGACACCAGTATGATCATCTAGTCTGACCTCCTGCAAAATGCAGGCCTCAAGACCTCACCCACCCACTCCAGCAATAGGCCACCAACCTATGACTGAGTTATTTACCTCCTAAAATCATGATTTAAGGACTTTAAGATACAGAGAATTCACCGGTAGGTGAGCCATGCCCTGTGCTACAGAGGAAGGCAAAACCCCCCAAAGCCAAGGCCAATCAGCGCTGGGGGAAAATTCCTTCCTGACCCCAAATATGGTGATCAGTTAAACCCTGAGCACGTGGGCAAGTCTCAACAGCCAGTTACCCAAGAAAAAATTCTCTGGAATCACTCAGAACCCACCCCATGTACTCTCCCCTCTTAGGCCACTTGTATGTCCACCATACATAGCCAAATATTAGTCAATTTCCAAAACAGGCTAATCATACCATCCCCTCCATAAATTTATCAAGCTCAGTTTTGAAAGCAGTTGTGGTTTTTTCCCCCACAATTCCCCTTGGAAGGCTATTCCAGAACTTTACTCCTCTAATGGTTAGAAACCTACGTCTAATTTCAAGCCTAAATTTCTTGATGGACAGTTTATAACCATTTGTTCTGGTGTCCACACTGGTGCTGTACTCGAATAATTCCTCTTCCTCCCTGATATTAATCCCTCTGATGTATTTATAGAGAGTAATCATATCCCCCCTCAACCTTCTTTTGGTTAGGCTAAACAAGACAAGTTTCTTGAGTCTCCACTCAGAGGGCAGGTTTTCCACTCCACAGACTATCCTTGTAGCCCTTCTCTGCACCTGTTCCAATTTGAATTCATTCTTTTTAAACATTCTCTTTTAAACATTTCTCTTCTCAGATCAGTTCTATGCAAATGCCCAAAATAAAAACGGTAATCTTCTTCTTCTTCTTCTTCTTCTTCTTCTTCAATCACATTTAAAAACATACACTGCAACTTCATCAGACTAGTGCTTCCACAGATTTTTTTTCCAATTTACTTGTGATTGCAGTAGCTTTTGGGACCTTCCCTTTGCTTCCCTAATTTAAGAGGATCTACAGCATCAGAGATGTAATCCTAACCCTAACCCCAACAATTTCTTGTTAAATCAAATACTAAGTTTCAAGCCCTTTCTATAGATCTAACTGCACAATGGTCCATGCTGGGTGCAGCATAGAGCTACACCATCCCTAGGAGGAATTAGTGGAGGGACTGGCCCCATCCTCCAAGGTTGGGTCCATGTGTGATCCTAGGACAGTAGTCCCCAATCTTTTCCCTTCACACCTTCCTTACAGTAATAGGATGTGTCCTTGCCCCGGGGCTGGAACCAAAGTGACAGCTGGACCAGGGTCTGTGGCAGAGGCTGGGACCAGAGTCATTGCTGGGAGCTGAGAGTGGGATGGGGACCTGAGAGCAGGGGATATGGCCAGGGGTATGGAGTAGAGCTGGAGCTGCAGCTGCATTCAGGTGCTGGAGTTGGAGTAGAGCTGGGGGCAAAATGGAGCTTGGTAAATCTCCTTCTTCACCCTCTTGTGGGGGGCTGGCCTAGACCCCACTGCACCCTCTTGGATGTTCCTCTGCACCCATTAGGGGGTCCTACCCCATAGTTTGGAGACCACTGTCCTAGGAATATATGAGGGGAACATCTTTCATAGGGAAAGATGAATTCAAACTGGACTAGCTGCAAAGAAAAACTACGGAGGTAATCAGCAGTCCGAAGGGTCTGCACATCAGCAGGGAGGTCACTTCCCAGAGTAGCAGACAGGCGCAGGCTAACTCTGCTTGAGCCAAAGGGCTAAAAATAGCAGTGTGGCAGTGGCCGTTCAGAAGAGCTTCCCATGTATACCCTCCACAGAGCAAATAGGCGACTGCCCACATCGCCATGACCACACTACTCTTTTTAACACACCTGATGAGGCAAGCTAGCTCTTGCACATCTGCCCACACTAAGAAGAACCTTCCCAGCTGCCAGATAGCCATACCGTGAATGAGCTTGGGTTGCATAGCCAAGCAAAATGAAGCTGAGAGGAGATACTATTTTCTATATATATACATCAGGGAAATGGGGAGGAGGGGAGGACACCAGAAGGAGAAGAGCTATTTAAACTGAAAGGCAATGTTGCCCAAGAATAAATGGGCATAAATTTGCCAGGATTAAATTTAATCTGGAAATTGAAAAAATTTGAACCATCAGAGGAGTGAGGTTCTGGAACAGTCATCAAGTAGGAGGGATAGAAGCAAACAACTTAACTAGCCTTAATATGGAGTTTGATATATTTATTAACTGTATTATATAACAGAATTGCCTGTAATAATAAGAGGATTGAACTTGAGGTTCCTTCTAGGCCTGTCCTTGCTTGCCCCCACATATATGGATTTTCATTTTTGACAGGCCCTTGTGTGAGATGCTCAGGATGAAGAATGCTTTTTCCATTTTCATCACTCCTTGAGATTAAATTGTCCTTTCAACCCGAGAAAAAGTGGGCCCCTCCAGAACAGGACTGAGGCCTGCTAGTGCAGCTTTATTAGGAAACACACTCTCCTACTACCCCTACAGGACCTCTGCCTTGTGTAAATGGAGAAAGTGCTGAGTTCCCAGTGCTTTGAGTCCATCATGTTTCATGTCTGCACTTCACTTTAAAAAATGAGAAAGAAATCAGTTGATATGATGGTATGACTTGAGTTGGTTCAAAAGAGCCAATGGAAGGTATAAGGAGACCCCAGAAAATGCCTCTGATATAGGAAGGCCCCGCATCTAGCCAGAGAATTGGATCAGTTGGGTCTGTTTTGCCTCTATTGCACCCCAAGTGGTTTTGTTGTGCCTCCCAAATTCCAACCCACAATTCAAACCTTTTAATTTAGTTCAAATGACTTTCATTAGATGTGAACAACAAAGAAATAAAATAACAAAATGATTAAGGTCCTTGGGTGGCTCTGTTAAGTTGACTAAACCAAGGTCAACTTGAAGTTGACTTACAGTCGACCTTGTTAAATCGACAGCCCTGCATTCACACTGACAGATGCTAGGTCAACGGAGGAGTGGCCAGGAATTCTACGAGGTGAATTAGGTCGATTGAAGGGCTATCCCCCATCTACACTGGCTTAAGTCGACTTAATTAGGTCAATTTAAGCCTTAGGTCGACCTTAAGAGGTGGTGTTATTAAGTTAACTTAAGGAAGCGCTTAAGTCGACTTAATAAGCACCCAGTGTGGACGCAGCGGTCTGTAGGTTGACTTAACCATCCTTAAGTTGACCTAAGGCTCCAGTGTGAAGGTACCCCTTGTTAGCAAGTTACATCAAATCCCATTTCATTCTCAGGTTCAGTCTCTAGCCAACTCCAGATGAGATAGTTTCTACTGATAAATCAAGTTGAATTCTGTACCCAGATGTTCCCCGAGTAAAGACACACTGTTACCACAGCTCTTAATGCCCCACCACCACAATATAAATCTGGAGTAACTCTCTGATGAGTTACTTGAGATTTATACTGGTGTGAGATCACAGTAAGGTCTAGAGAGTTTATGTATTTTTCAATATTCATTTTTGTTTCTTATAAAATTAAGGTTGAGCTGTAATAATATGACTTAAAAACTCCAATATGACCAAATAGCACCCAAATAAGCAAATCAAAATTCTCTGTGTTTGTATGTTCTGTGTCTATGGGCATGTGTTACTCTAGTGGAGTAAAATGAGGAAAATATTACCTGAGAAATGTTTTCTGTGTCCATTGAAAAAATGGGGCTGGGAACAGAAGGAGGATAGTTTGTTTATTTTGTTTCGTACATTAATTTTAATTTTCTTGTGCAGTATGTGCTGTTTTGGGTAATCTTTCATTTTCCCTAAAAGAAAAGCTTTGTTTTGCCACCTCAAAAGCTCACAGGAAAAATATGAAAAGGGAAAAAGGAAACTGTGAAGTGGTTATCTCTTTGTTTTTCGGTGACTTGATGCCAATGCAATTTTTGGGAAGGAACTGAAACTCTAAGTCTTCTACTATCCTCTCCCCAATCAGTTATTGGTCATGACATTTTTCCTGCCTCCTAGTTACCAAGTCCCAAGGAATCATGGTGTTGTAATTTCTGGTCTCTACTTCAGAGAGGAAACACAGAAAGAAAATATTATTTGGACATGTTCAAAAATCTGCGTCTGAATCTAAACCACCTAGGCTCTTAAAAGAAAGAAATTCAATCGTGAGAATCCACCAAATCTTCATAAGACTGAAAGTAAAGAATACACAACCATTTTTTCCCTCCTCTTTTAAGGGCAAATCCAAAGGTACTTATTCAGTTTCTTCTGAGGACCCTAGGGTGTCCATACTGGAGCCTTAGGTCGACCTAAGGAAGGTTAAGTCGACCTACAGACCGCTGCATCCACAATGAGCACTTATTAAGTCGACTTAAGCGCTTCCTTAAGTCAACTTAATAACACCACCTCTTAAGGTTGACCTAAGGCTTAAGTCAACCTCATTAAGTCAACTTAAGCCAGTGTAGATGGGGGATAGCCCTTAAGTCGACTTAATTCACCTCCAGGCCTCCTCACAGAGTTCCTGGCTACTCCTCCATCGACCTAGCACCTGCCAGTGTGAATGCAGGGCTGTGGTGTCTCTAAGTTGACTTAACACTGTCGACTTTAAGTCGACTTCAAGTCGACCTTGTTTAAGTTGATTTAACAGAGCCTCCAGTGTAGATGTACCCCTAGGAATGGAGTAAGGCCTGGCTAGAGATAGAAGAGGAACCTCAGTGTTTGTCCCTTGAGGAGCCCAGACAAGTAAGCTAGTGGCATTACAGCATGACTAGATCAATAAAAATAATACTTATGAGTGTTCTGAAATGCATTGGCAAGAGGAAGGCAAAATGAAGCAAACCTGAGCTAGGAGATTAGCCATAGTGTCCAGGAAGAAAAACTGCATCAATCTAATTTTGCTCTATTGCATTCTGTTGGGTCTGATCTGGGACCTGTTGAAGTCAATGGGAAGACTCTCATTGGCTTGAAAGGATCAGGATCAGGCCCTTTATTTCTATGAAATGGAAAGTATAATTAGATTGGGAAAAGGACTAGGAGTACAACTAATAGACCTTTTAAAAACATGGTCATCCTGCATGAAAGCTACATTTCTCTATACTGATGATGATCATAAAGATAACTTAGATAGCTGAAACTAAAATTAAAAGTCAGGAATGTTGGGAAATCTGGCTCCTTCTTAGACTCCTGTATATAACTTAAACTAATACTCTTTGCTGTTCAAATGTCACTTGTGCTGTATTCACAAGTTAGACCCTTGCTGTTTTATTTATATTTTTAACAGCAACCATTTAAACTCATTGTGTAACTTCAGCCACAGAAGCAATAGCTCAGAAGACCAAAGAGCAACTGGCAATAGTCATTAGTTATGCCCCCTGTAGAGACATGTTAAATCCTTTGCATGTGTTCCTCCTGGATATGAGTCATTGTCTTTGTGTGCTACGGTTGGCAGATAGTATCAGAGTCTGACTTAGTATCATATATCAATGTCATTAAATAAATTTTATTTTTACATTGTCTACAAGATTGTTAGATTTGCCTCCAAAGACCGATGCCTCATCATTTGAGAAGTTAGAAGCCAATGATAACCATCTTGCATCATGTTCCGTGGAGTTTCTCCACCTGCTACCAAAACTCGAGGACTGGATCTGGCCCCAAGATCTTAATGGCTATCCCTACACTTGCAACTTAGGTCGACATAAGTCGACCTACACAAAGCCACGTCCACACTGGGCGCTTATTAAGTCGACTTAAGTGCTTCCTTAAGTCAACTTAATAACTTCCCCTCTTTAGGTCCACTTAATGCCTAAGGTGATCTTGTTAGGTCGACTGAAAGCTGGTGTGGATGGGGAATAGCCTAAGTCAACCTAACTGGACTAGGGCTGGAGAGAAGGGGAGAGCGACAGCCGGAGAGATGGGCTGGGGAGAAGGGGAAAGTTGCGGCAGGGAGATCTGGGGCTGGGGAGATGGGGCTGGGGATCCAGTGCTGGGCATCGTGGGCTGGGGAGAGCTGCGACTAAGGAGAAGGGGCTGGAGATCGGGGGACAAGAAGCCATGGCTGGGAGATTGGAGGCTGGGGATTGGGGGCTGGGGAGAAGGGAAGGGAAGCGGCGAGGGATCGGGGGCTGGGGAGAAGGCCCCTGGGCTGCCGCACACCCACAGCTTAGAGAGAACATAGCTCCAGGCCCCCACAACATTCCTCCATCGACCTAGCACCTGCCAGTGTGGGGCACAGGCCGTTGACTGGAGTATTTAGTGTGGACGCTCTAAGTCGACCTTGTTAAGTCGACTTAACAGAGCCAGTAGTGTAGACATAGCCAATGAGTCTTTCCTTCTTCGTATACATTGTCAAGTAAAAGCCTGAAGTGAGACAGAATCCCACTGTTCTGGGGGAAATCCTTCCTTATTATGTTATATAGGAAGGTGAGATGATCATAAGGGTCTCCTTTTGCCCTAAAACCTATACAATCTTGCTACTTCAGCCATTGTTACAAGAATAGCTTTGTGCTCACTTCTGGCCCCATCGAATTCTCTTATTACAGAGAAATCTGACCAGGTGTCCAAGATCTGGAGTCAGACCTAAATATGAGATTATTCACATTGCAATGAAGAGTGGCACAGTTCCCAATTCAGTAGAGTCAGAAATAAATAATACTTTTGCATTTTTCTGGATTTTGGTTTTAACAGTGTCTCCCTGAACCATTCCTTCCCTCCTCCCCACCCCTTTTTTTCTTTTAAGAGTTATCTTTGGGGATGGGGCTTGTTTTTTCAGATTCAGAGGTTTTTGTCTCCTCTTTTACTCAACAAACTTTAAGTTTTATATACAAATTACCCACTGCACCACTATTGCTCTTTAACTGAGTTATCTTTCAGTATGATCACCACAGCTCTGTGCTCCTGAGTGAAACTAACTAAATCTCAAAGAAGCTTTTTGTTCTGTGAGTCAGTTTTCCTGTACACTTTTTAATGCTTCAGAGTGACCCCCTTGCCCCCCCTTTTTTTTTGCTTTGATGACACAAGGGGCTCTGCACTGTACTCTGAAAAATAAATCCATTTAAACAAGGAAAAGATTCTGCTTTAAGAATATAAAATGCTGAGGTTAATTAAATAACTCAAACATTCCAACTGTGTGATCTGAGCTGATCTAATTGGCATGGCACTAAATAAATTATAACAGCACCTACTGGGAAGGACTTTGACATTTTGTCATTGATTTATTACCTGTAGCCCTTCTAAACTTCCCAATAAGTATTTCAAGTCTTCAGTATCAAGTGTAATTATTCAGATATCCAGGTAACACAGCTACCTCACCCACCCACTCTTCAGACATTACTTATCCATCCTTTCCTAATCTAATCCTTCTTCTTATTTTCATTTCATCAGAAAATTGTGACTTATAAAATGAACGGGGGAGGAGGAGGAGAGCAATATTAGAATATTATTTAAAATGTATGGCCCAGGTCATCTCCTCCCTGTGGAAAGATGGATAATCTGTGAACTCTGTCAGGTTTCAGTCATGGTGTTTCTATCAGATTTGTTCCTGTGGGATGGGACCTTAGCTGGGGGTACCACGGGACTGAGGAGGACATAGGAAATTGACTGAAAAAGACATTCGGGCAGTGGTGTTGCTGGGCACGGGCCCATGGGGTTGGTGCCCCGAATTCACTGGACAGTGTCCTGGGCCTGGAGGAGCAGCTTGCTCCACTTCCCATGCCCCTCTACCACCGCACTGGCACTGCCCTCTCCCAGGCTATCCCCAGCAGGCGGGAGGAGAGGGAGAAGAGGGCTGGTCACTTCAGCAGCCACTCCATCCCCAGCAGGGGGTGGGGCTGGTGCTCAAGGGCAGGCCCAGTATAGCAGTGTGGGGCACTGTGGCTATGTCTACACTTGAAAAGTTAGGCCAACTTTATGAAGTCGATTTAAAAAGGTCGACTTTAAGTTGACTTTAAGTGGGCCTTATTAAGTCAACTTAACAAAAGTCAACTTACCTTTTCAAGTGTAGATGTGGCCCCTTTTTGGCCTTATTAAGTCGACTTAACATTTTAAGTCAACTTAAAAAGGTCCACCTAGGCACTACTCTGCTTCTCCACTTGCTTAAGTTGACTTAATAAAGTTGACTTAAGCACTAGTTCGAATTAAAACAAGGTGTTTTTAATTCAAACTAACTTTTCCTTAATTTGACTTAAGGAGAAGCTTAAGTCGATTTAAGGAAAGCCCAGTGTAGACACAGAGTAAATTCAGTCGATTTAAGCCTCCTTAAGTTGACTTAATTTCTAAGTGTAGACGCACCCTGTGGGACTGGGCCCACCCAAGGGTCAGGCGGACTGGTGCTGTAGTCTGGCTCAGGCTGGTGGTGCTCTGGGCTGTAGCCTGGGCCCCGCTGCACCATGCTACGGCACAGCATACTGCACATAACTGTCCTGATACATTCTAGGATTGCCTTTGCCTCTTTTACAACTGCATGATGCTGGTGGCTCATCGTCACCCTGTAATTGGCCCCATCCCCAAGCCTTTCTCCTCCACTGTCATTTACAGTTGAGGAGCTTGTAGAAGAAATTTTTGTTAGTCTCAAAGCGCACTTTGTTCTATCAAATTTCTTCCCATTTCTACTACACTAGTCCTTTATGTCAGTGGGTCTCATCTGGGGGGTTTGAGGCCCCCTGAGTGCAAGCCAGATTCAGTGCCTCTATGAAGCATTAGACTGGCTGGAAAAGCTTGGGGCCCTCAGCCCTGGTGCCCCATGACTGAAGCTTAGAGCCCCAAGTGCTACCACCCAGCATGGCAGAAGCCTTGAGCACCTCCCCACATAGGGTGAAAGCTCAGAGGCCCAATGCCTCCCCACTGCCTGTCATCAGCAGGCTTCATTAGTACATTCCTACTTCCACGGCCTTTAGTGAAAACATTAAATCAGATAAGAGTCAAGGCTGAGCCTTGAGGAGCTAGAATCCTCTGTTCTGTTTGATGTTTCTCTTTTCAGCACAACTGTTTTTTCTCCTTCAACCAGTTCGCTACCCAACTTAAAGTTCTTTTGCCAGTTCCCATCTTCTTCATCTTAATTCATAATTTCTCATGTGGTACTGTGTGAAATACTTTATCAAAGCCCAGATAGATTAGACCTACTCCATTTTCCTTCTCTAAAAAATCAGTTATCTTATCAAAGAGGTATCAGGTTAGTTGGTAAACCTGTGTTGCATTTTCTCCCTTTTTCTATTTACAGTCACATCTTTAATATTTTTTAATTTTTGGAAGGCCTTCTTAACTCTTGAGATCAGATGGTACTTGTCCAGAACACTTTTCTCCTTTCTTAAATATAGATATTATGTTTGATATTTTCCTGTCATATGCTGATACCCTCAAATCAATAGATTAAAAAAATCAGTTGCTATCAGACTTGCAATTTCATATGCCAATTCTTCAAGATTCTGTGATGGAGACTGAGATGTGGTACCTGACTTCAGTACATTAAGCTTTCTGAGTCTTGCTTTCACCTCAGATGTGCTAAGTTATCCATTTCTATATAGGGTGTTAACATCTAACATTTCTAGTGGGACTATTTGTGGAGTAAGGTAATATTCACTATAAGGGTAGCAGAATCTGGCATTTAAGCAGGGAATCCCTGCTGGCTTGTTTTACAACCCAGAGAGCAAAGAGCATCTATCTGACCTCTTGCAGCAAAGATCCCCAACCAAATGAAAGAGTTATTATAGAGTCTGGGGAAGCAGAAAAGGTAATAGCTTCTTCTCCACTACCTGGTGGTGTACCACTCCTGATTGCAGAAGGAATAGCTTGGACCTATATCACTGTCAGAAAAATTCCCTTAGCATTGTCAGACATTTGCTTACGTACCCTCTGAATACATTACAAAGTTTTTGTCTAACCTGTTCTTAAAAACCACCAATATCAGATATTCCACAACCGCCTTAGGTGAGTATACCAGTGCTTAATTTAAGAAATGTTTTTAATATATATAATCTAAGTCTCTCTTGCTGAAAAGTGAACCAATTACTTCTTGTCTACATATACCTATGGAAGTGACGAAAGCAAGGCAGATGCTGTAGAACTAAAGATTTCTACAAAGTCCTAATAACTTTAAAAGTGACATGCTCTGAATTATGCTGATGTCTACATATTTTTATTTTATTAATTGTAAATGAGATCTAGGTTTTTGAGACTGACTACGCATTTTCATATTGCTTGGTGAAAATAGAGGCGGGATGATTCTAAATGTTATTGTTATAGCTAGTATATAATCCACATATTGCCCATAACATACAGAATGACCGAAAAAATTGGTTGCTTTAAAATAAAAGCGCAAGGCACTTTTCTTCTCTTAATATGTTTGTTTGAGCAACACAGTCAAAATGTTTCAAGCTGTGGTGACCTTGGCAACCTTTCCATGAAAAATATGGGAAATAAAAGAAATCAATCAGCTTTTTGGTCTTGTAAATGACATCATACATTCTCTACATTATAACAATATTATAAGGTAATACAATATAGTGTAAACTAAGAGACCTCATGCAAAATTACCGGTAACCACTTCTGTCTCCTAGCAGCAGATAGAGGGATGTGTAGCTTCTATCCTTGCCTAATGCATGAAGAGATTCCTCTTTCCAGGTCAGCCAACCTCAATGGTCCTAGACTCCAGCTAGATTAAAGTTTACATTGTCTGTAACAGAATTACATAGTTATGTGGTGAATCATCAGGGCAGTGCCAAGAAGGTCTGAGAAATCTAAATCATCCATATAACCTTGTAACTGTAAAGTTGCTAGAAGTGAATTCAGAATTCCATATCAGAAAAGGGAAAATTCACACTAATGTTGTCTAAAAACCTTCAAGAATAAGAATTCACACAGATTTGCCAGATGAAAGATAGGAGCAGATTCTTAACTTCACATTAGTTACAGGGGGGTAGAGTTAATAAAATAAAGGTTTGTTCATTTTATAATGAATGAAAATGAATTGTGAGTGCATAAGAACATAAGAACATAAGAAAGGCCATACTGGGTCAGACCAGAGGTCCATCCAGCCCAGTATCTGTCTACCGACAATGGCCAGTGCCAGGTGCCCCAGAGGGAGTGAACCTAACAGGCAATGATCAAGTGATCACTCTCCTGCCATCCGTCTCCATCCTCTGATAAACAGAGGCTAGGGACACCATTCTTAACCCCTTTCTGGCTAATAGCCATTTATGGAAATCTAAGTACACTATGTCCACTGGATCCCCCCTGTCCACATGTTTGTTGACCCCTTCAAAGAACTCTAATAGATTAGTAAGACATGATTTCCCCTTACAGAAACCATGTTGGCTATTGCTCAACAGTTTATGTTTTTCTATGTGACTGATAATTTTATTCTTAACTATTGTTTCAACTAATTTGCCCGGTACCGACGTTAGACTTACCGGTCTGTAATTGCCGGGATCCCCTCTAGGGCCCTTTTTAAATATTGGCATTACATTAGCTAACTTCCAGTCTTTGGGTACCGAAGCCATTTTAAGGGACAGGTTACAAATCTTAGTTAATAGTTCCGCGACTTCACATTTGAGTTCTTTCAGAACTCTTGGGTGAATGCCATCTGGTCCCGGTGACTTGTTAATGTTGAGTTTATCAATTAATTCCAAAACTTCCTCTAGTGACACTTCAATCTGTGACAGTTCCTCAGATCTGTCACCTACAAAAGCCGGCTCAGGTTTGGGAATCTCACTAACATCTTCAGCCGTAAAAACCGAAGCAAAGAATCCATTTAGTTTCTCCGCAATGACTCTATCATCTTTAAGCGCTCCTTTTGTATTATCATCAAGGGGCCCCACTGGTTGTTTGGCAGGCTTCCTGCTTCTGATATACTTCAAAAACATTTTGTTATTACCTTTGGAGTTTTTGGCTAGCTGTTCTTCAAACTCCTCTTTGGCTTTTCTTATTACACTCTTACACTTAAGCTGGCACTGTTTGTGCACCTTTCTATTTGCCTCACTAGGATTTGACTTCCACTTTTTAAAGGAAGCCTTTTTACCTCTCAGTGCTTCTTTTACATGGTTCTTGAACCATGGTGGCTCTTTTTTTAGTTTTTTTACAATGTTTCTTAATTTGGGGTATACACTGAAGTTGGCCCTCTATTATGGTGTCTTTAAAAAGCGCCCATGCAGTTTTCAGGGATTTCACTTTAGTCACTATACCTTTTAGCTTTTGTTTAACTATCCCCCTCATTTTTGTATAGTTCCCCCTTTTGAAATTAAATGCCACAGTGTTGGGCTGTTGAGGTGTTCTTCCCCCCACAGGGATGTTGAATGCTATTGTATTATGGTCACTAGTTCCAAGCGGTCCTGCTACAGTTACCTCTCGGACCAGCTCCTGCGCTCCACTCAGGATTAAATCTAGAGTTGCCTCTCCCCTTGTGGGTTCCCATACCAGCTGCTCCATGAAGCTGTCATTCAAAGTATTGAGAAATTTTATCTCTGCATTATGTCCTGAAGTGAAATGTTCCCAGTCAATATGGGGATAATTGAAATCCCCCACTATTATTGGGTTTTTAAATTTGATAACCTCCCTAATTTCCCTTAGCATTTCATCATCACTCTTACTATCCTGGTCAGGCGGCCGATAGTAGATCCCTAATGTTATATTGTCATTGAAGCATGAGATTTCTATCCATAGCGATTCTATGGAACAAGTGGATTCGCTTAAGATTTTTACTTCATTTGAATCTACATTTTCTTTCACGTATAGTGCCACTCCTCCTCCCGTACGCCCTGTTCTGTCCTTCCTATATATTTTGTACCCCGGAATGATTGCTCTCTGTCCACCAGGTTTCTGTGATGCCTATTATATCAATATTCTCCTTTACCACTAGGCACTCTAGTTCACCCATTTTATTATGTAGACTTCTAGCATTTGTGTATAAGCACTTTAAAAACTTGTCCCTGTTTATTTGTCTGCCCTTTTTTAATGTGCCAGATTCTTTATTTATTTGTCTGCCCTTTTTTAATGTGCCAGATTCTTTGTCATGCGGCTGTTTATCATCGGATCTGGCCCCCACACCATCCTTTTCTGTCCTCTGTTCCTAACTATAACTATAACCTGGAGATTCCCTCTCATCAGACTCTCCCCTAAGAGAAGTCTGTGTCCGATCCACCTGCTCCTCTGCAGCAGTCGGCTTTCCCCCATCCTCTAGTTTAAAAACTGCTCTACAACTTTTTTAATGTTTAGTGCCAGCAGTCTGGTTCCCCTTTGGTTTAGGTGGAGCCCATCTCTCCTGTATAGGCTCCCCCCATCCCAAAAGTTTCCCCAGTTCCTAATGAACATAAACCCCTCCTCTCTACACTATCGTCTCATCCATGCATTGAGACTCTGAATCTGTGCCTGCCTACCTGGCCCTGCGCGTGGAACTGGGAGCATTTCTGAGAATGCCACCATAGAGGTCCTGGATCTCAATCTCTTCCCTAGTAGCCTAAATTTTGCTTCCAGGACATCTCTCCTACCCTTCCCTAAGTCATTGGTACCTACATGTACCACAACCACCGGCTCCTCCCCAGAACTACACATAAGTCTGCCTAGATGCCTCGAGAGGTCCACAACCTTTGCACCAGGCAGGCAAGTCACCATACGGTTCTCCCGGTCATCACAAACCCAGCTATCTATGTAGTCATATTCCAAAGGGGTAGCCGTGTTAGTCTATTGTAGAAAGACAACAGAGTCTTGTGGCACTTTTAAAGACTAACAGATTTATTAATTGCATGAGCTTTCGTGGGAGAAAATCCCACTTCGTCAGACGCTTTGAAGATAGGAAAGTTACAGAGTGGGAGGAAATTAAATGCAGGGGAGTGTATGACATAGCATCAGGTCAGGCTGTAACAGCAAATCAAAGTAGGTGTCAGGATTCAAAACACTGGGGAACAGCACATAGAGGAGGGGGGAGGTCAATTCACTTGATGTAATGGGAGAAAAATCCATAGTCCCTGTTTAACCCCAAGGCAACTGAGTCAAATTTGCATATAAGTTCGAGTTCTGCAGACTCTCTTTGAAGCTGTGATTTGTTATTCATCTGTGTCAACACAGCTATTAACAAGTCGTTAAGGGAGTGAGCAGGGAGGTTGAAGTGTTCCCCTACAGGTTTTGCAGTATTGCAGTTTCTGATGTCAGATTTGTGTCCATTGATTCTTTGGCGCAGAGACTGTCCTGTCTGTCCAATATATAAGGCAGAGGGGCATTTCCGGCACATGATGGCATAAATCACATTGGTGGATGAGCAGGTGAACGAGCCCTTGATGGAGTAGGTGGCATGATTAGGCCCTGTGATGGTGTCATCAGTGTAGATATGAGGGCAAAGTTGGCAGCGTGGTCTGCTGCAGGGCTGTGTTCCTGCTTTAGTGTTTCTGCTCTGTGATCTGTAGTTGCTGGTAAGTATCCTTTTAAGGTTAGGGGGCTGTCTGAAAGCAAGGAGAGGTCTGTCTCCCAAGGCTTGAGAGAGTGAGGGATCATCTTGTAAAATAGGCTGTAGATTTTTGATGATGTGTTGAAGAGGTCTGGCTTGGGGGTTGTAGGTGACGACCAGTGGCGTTCTGTTGTTGTTTTTCATGGGCTTCTCCTGCAGTAGTTGACTTCTGGGTACCCGTCTGGCTCTATCAATTTGTTTCTTCACTTCTGTGGGTTTGTACTGTAGTTTTAAGAATGCCTGGTAGAGATCCTGAAGGTGTCTGTCTCTGTCTAAAGGGTCAGAGCAAATGCGGTTATATCTTAGGGCTTGACTGTACACAATGGATCGTGTGGTGTGTCGAGGATGGAAGCTCGAGGGATGTAGGTAACTATACCGATCAGTAGGTTTGCGGTATAGGGAGGTCTTTATGTGCCCATCGCTAATTTGTACTGTAGTGTCCAGAAAGTGGATCTCTTGTGTGGAGTGTTCCAGGCTAAGTTTGATTGTGTTGTGGAAATTGTTGAAATCTCTGTGGAATTCTTCAAGGGCATCTTTACCATGGGTCCAGATGATGAAGATGTCATCAATATAGCGTAGGTAAAGTAGGGGTGCTTTGGGATGAGACGTGAGGAAACATTGTTCTAAATCGGCCATAAAGATGTTGGCATGTTGTGGGGCCATGCGGGTACCCATGGCAGTGCCACTGACTTGAAGGTATAGATCATCTTCAAATCTGAAATGGTTGTGGGTGAGTACAAAGTCACAGAGGTCAGCCACAAGTTTAGCTGTGTCATCATCCTGGATGGTTCTTCTAATAGCTTGTAATCCATCCTTGTGGGGAATGTTAGTGTAAAGAGCCTCTACATCCATAGTGGCTAGGATGGTATTTTCTGGAAGACCATCAATGGATTGGATTTTTCTCAGGAAATCTGTAGTGTCTCTCAGATAGCTAGGTGTGTTGATAGCATACGGTCTTAGGAGAGAGTCCACATAGCCAGATAATCCTGCTGTAAGCGTGCCAATGCCTGAGATGATGGGGCGTCCGGGGTTTCCTCTTTTGTGTATTTTTGGTAGTAGATAGAATATCCCTGGGCGGGGTTCTGGCGGTGTCTCTGTCTTGATTTGTTCTTGTGCTGCTTTGGGGAGTTTCTTGAGTAGGTGTTGTAGTTCCTTCTGGTATTCCTCAATGGGATCAGAGAGGAGTGGTTTGTAGAACATTCCATTGGACAGCTGTTTATAAGCCTCCTGATCGTAATCCGATTTATTCATGATGACGACGGCACCTCCCTTGTCAGCCTCCTTAATAATAATGTCAGAGTTGTTTCTGAGGCTCTGGAGGGCATTACGCTCTGCATGGCTGAGGTTATGGTGTAGGTGATGTTGTTTGTCCACAATTTCAGCCTGTAGGGGAACACTTCAATCTCCCTGCTCACTCCCTTAACGACTTGTTAATAGCTGTGTTGACACAGATGAATAACAAATCACAGCTTCAAAGAGAGTCTGCAGAACTCGAACTTATATGCAAATTTGACTCAGTTGCCTTGGGGTTAAACAGGGACTATGGATTTTTCTCGCATTACATCAAGTGAATTGACCTCCCCCCTCCTCTATGTGCTGTTCCTCAGTGTTTTGAATCCTGACACCTACTTTGATTTGCTGTTACAGCCTGACCTGATGCTATGTCATACACTCCCCTGCATTTAATTTCCTCCCACTCTGTAACTTTCCTATCTTCAAAGCGTCTGACGAAGTGGGATTTTCTCCCACGAAAGCTCATGCAATTAATAAATCTGTTAGTCTTTAAAAGTGCCACAAGACTCTGTTGTCCAGCTATCTATGTTTCTAATGATCGAATCTCCCATTACTAACACCTGCCTTTTCCTAGCAACTGGAGTTCCCTCCCCCGGAGAGGCAACCTCCGTGCGAGAGGCAGCCTCAGCACCATCTGGAAGGAGGGTCCCAACTATGGGAAGGTTTCCCTCTGCTCCCGCTGACTGCTCTGCTTCCCTTGGGCTTTCTTCCTTCTCAACAGCACAGAGGCTGTCTGAGCGGAGGTGGGACAATTCTACAGTGTCCCGGAAAGCCTCCTCAACAAACCTCTCTGCCTCTCTCAGCTCCTCCAGTTCCGCCACCCTGACCTCCAAAGCCCGCACGTGGTCTCTGAGGGTCAGGAGCTCCTTGCACCGAATGCAGACATACGCCACCCACCCACAAGGCAGGTACTCATACATTCCGCACCCGGCGCAATAAACTGGATAGCCCCCACTCTGCTGCTGGGCTTCTGCCTGCATTGTCTCCTAGTTAATGAAAGGGTGGTTTGAAAGAAAGGGGTTTTAGAGTATGGTTTGAAGTATAGGTTATATGGGGACAGGGGACCAGGGAGGACCGACAAGGACCCCGCTCCCTTGAAACTCCCTTCTAAACTCCCTGTTAGCAGACCCCTGTTCGCAAGCTCCCTGGTCGCTTGTGTGTGGCTTTATAAAGCCCTGGCCTGGGTTAATGCCCCACCCACTGATTAAGGCTGATTAAAACTGATTAAAGCTCAGCCAATCACCAGAGGCTTCAAGCTCTCAAACTTACCTTTGAAGCTCACAGCCTCCAACTGCCAGCCCTAGCACACAGTCTTTCAAACAGCCAAACAGACAGACAGAGACAAACTCAAGCTCAGCACACAGCTCACAGCAAGTAACCCCTAAACACAAACACACACACACACCCCAATACTACAGACAGTCACTTACCCCACGGATTCTGTAGTAGCTCCTCCTTCACCTGGAGAACTCCCTTGCAAAACTCCCTGTTAGCAGACCCCTGTTCGCATGTGAGTGCATGTGCAGAATGTTCTGGGCAGCCTGACAACATTTAAAATCCACAATATTTATCAATTAGCAACAATAGAGCCATCTAGATTGTCTCGTGCTAATAGCATTTACCCACAAATGAAAATAAATTACAGGGAACAACCCTGACTATTGGCTTTACAGTGACACTAAGAGCTCTAACTGAGCTCAGGGGCCCATAGTGTTAGCTGCTGTTATGAACATGATATGAGAAGGCAGACAAAGGGCAGGATGGGAAACCGAGGCACAGTGGCTATGTCTACACTACGAAAAGTTAAGTCAACTTTGTTAAGTTGACCTAATAAGATCAACTTTAAATCGACCTAAAGTTGAACTTAAGTTGACTTAACAAAGTGGTTTCCCTGAACGGGGACTTAGTCCACTTTGTTAAGTTAACCTAACTGTCCTTAGGTCAACCTAATAAAGTGGAGATAAGCATCCACACTGTGGTTAGGTTGACTTAAGGAGTTGACTTAAGGATTAGGTCGACTCAACCAGCGGTTCTTATTAGGTCAACCTAAGCTTTCATTAAGTCGATGTGACAGGGAACTGTGGCCTCCCTCAGAAGCTGGGCCTGAGGAGGGGTCTGGGTGCCCTCCCTGGCTGGCCCCTGACATTACTAGCCAAAGGCCCTGGAGGCAGAGGGGTGGAGTTAAAACAGGAAGGGGAAGTATGAAAGGCCAGCCGGGAAGCTCAGTAAGGCCCCAGCTGCCTCCAGGGAAGGACGCTCCTGTCCCGAGGCAGTCAGTCAGGCAAGGCTGGGGCCCTCCTAGCCTGCCTGGCCCTAAGGACTGGGAGGGAATCCCAGGAGCAGTGGACTGGGACAGACGCCCAGGAGAAACCCCTAGCTCTGAGAGTCTAACCCTCCCGAGGGAACCAGGGGAGTGGAACAGCATGAATGACCCCAAGGAAGCCAAAGACCCATGTGACTTGGAGGAGCTGCCCTCTGTGGAGGAGGAGGAACTGCCGGCGATGGGAGGGCCCTATGACCTAGAGGAGCTGCCTTCTGCTGATGAGATGGAGACTTTCCCTAACCTTCTGCCTGCAGGTCACGAGGGGCTCACCGGGATTCTTCGGGCCATCTACCCACCAGATCCAGCTGAGCTATGTGGAGACAGGTATTTGGGAGCCGGGGGAAGGAAGTAGCCCAAGGACGGTGGAGAAGGGCCCGACTGAATAGTGCTCAGCGTATTTCGGCTGGAGCCCTGCTGACCCCAGAGACAAGTTAGTCTGCCCCTGGATAGGGCCCTGGGCTGGGGCGCAGTGGAGTCAGGTGGGCCTGCACCCCCCTTGTTCCCCTTCTGCCTTCCCGGTTGGCCCCCCTCTCACCCGGAGTCTTGGTATCTTCTGGTCTTTGGTGAGAGAAGGAACCTACGAACTGACGCTGTGCCTGCCCCACCTGGGGGCTGGGGGCAACTGACTTTGTGCCTGCCCTGCCCTGTGTGGGGGGCCGGGGGCAACTGACTCTGTGCCTGCCCCACCCCGCCTGGGCCTTGGGAGGTAGTTGAGTCTGGGGAGTGGCCTCACCCGGTCTGGGGCTGGAAAGCCATTGACGTTAGGGTATTCGTACCCATAGAACAAATGACAGTCCCCAAGCCAGCAACGTCTGAGCAGCAAACACCTCGGACTACAGCCGAGGAAGGGGCCGGGTGCCCAGGGAGTGGGCGCCCGCCCACAGTCGACTTAAGGAATTTCTTAAATTGACTTAATGAAAGACTGGTGTGGACAGGGACTAAGTTAGCCTTCTTAAGTTGTCCTAATTTGCAACTGCAGACCTAGTGAGGTAAAGAGATTTGTCCAAGATCACATATCAGGTTAGTAGCTGAGACAAGAATATTATTCTGCTCTCTGGACTTTTAATTTAATGTTTTATGCACTGGACTATAATGCCTCTTAAAGTGCTCTTAAATTACCTTTTCATTCACCTGAAAAATCCTGCCAGAATAAAGTTAAAAGCAATCTGTCATACTGAGAAGTTTTTTTACAGTAAGATGGTACAATGGAACTATTACTGTGTCAAAAGAAAACTGCACTGCAACTTTGCTTACTTTCAGTCACACAACATTGGATTTTGTTTATACCTTTGAGTTGGGTAATGATCTTTATTATAGTATTTGATTGGCTACAAGTATTTTACAGTATTCTCTTTATTGCTTCATTTTAATAAAGCTTTACATTTGCATAATGGCCCTAAATAGAGAAGGATTGAGCCCCATCCTCACACAGCTGTAATACGGAGCAGTGAAGAGGTCCAAACCAGCTGATCTCCAATGCTTTGGTGGGAGATAAGGCAGTAAGCAGCCTCTTGTACAGGATCCAGTTCAAAGGATATTGAATAGAAGGATTCCCACTAACTTCAATGGGCTTCAGATCAGGCCATTAGACTGGTCTACATTTTTCCTTGTTGTGTATATTGCTGAATAAAGATTTCTCTGCAATATGTATAGTAATTGGGTTGATATACATTTACATCATAATAAATACATTGCAACATGATATCTATTCTACAATCCTTATTCATAGTCTGTATTGCTTTCTCACATGAGTAAAATCCCATCAGCAAACAGCTCTGGTTTATGTAAACTGTTTGAAACTGATGAAACATGCTGTGAAAATCAGCTTATAAAGGTTTAAAGAAACTGTTTTTAAAAAACATCTATTAAATAGGGGGGAAATTACTTTTTAAAAATGGCAGTTGTAAGTTGTGCTCTGGTTGCTATCTTTAAGGTCCCTGTTATGCAAAAATAGGTTCCACAGCTGCATGCCTACAATTTAGAAGATAAGGTTTTAAAAATAGACCCACTTTGGCAGCCTGAGAATTTATTAAGAGTTGTGTGATCCACCGCCTCCACAACATGGAGTCCATGTTCTGTTTTCTCTGATTACCACATGCTGCAATGAGATGATTTGGGAGTCTATATGATAGGCTGCACTGAGCATGCTCACAGAGTATCCTGGAGTGTCTGCACAAATGAATGGATTTCTGTGTTGAGTGGCATAAATAATTTTTCACCTTAAAGAAAAAGAATTAAATCATTAAACCAACTCCCATTTTCTTATTTCTCCCCTCTATTTCCTCCCAGCTTTTCCAAATCATATATCTCCTAATCTACCTCATAGATTTATGCTGTCCAGATTATCATCAGGCATTCTGTACGCCATATCATGCACCTACTCCTCAAAAAAACAAAAAACAACCCCCCCTTTTAACTGTATATGTTGTGTTGACTGAACTGTTTTGGTGCAGTGTAGAGATGTTCAGATTGTTCCACCAAGTTCAAATTCAATCCAGTCTGTGAACATACAGTGGTTCATTCCAATTTTATATGTTTTCATGGATTCTTTGTAAAACAGATCTATGAAATTGATTAACTCACTCAATATCTACAAACTCTGTCAGGCTTGTATTCATGGTATTTTTTTTGCTGAATATGTTGGGACAGGTTACCAGCTGGAGTCAAATGTGTTCTTCATTGGTTGAACCTACTTCTAATGATCAGGAGTATTAACCCCATTTATCAGAAGCCATTTTCACTTGGTATCTCAAAGAGGGGAAGTTCCCTTTCAATTGATCCACCTGGAAAAATTAGGGAAAAAATTCGTCCCAGTTCTTTATCTGACTTAGAACAGGCTGATTGGCTTAGTCTATGTGGCACATTTTGTTACCTTTTGTGCATCTCCTATTTACTAGGAATGGTGTCTGATTTTGTAGTTTTATTCACATAATAAAACCCAATATTTCAAATATTGAAGCATCTACTCCTGTAGATCTCCCACATTATTTGTGACCATATTGTTATTTTACCTTTGGGCTCACATAATAATGATTATCTATCTATCTATCTATCTATCTATCTATCTATCTATCTATCTAT
>ML685779.1:9889433-10000710 GCA_007922175.1 Pelusios castaneus
TATCTATCTATCTATCTATCTATCTATCTATCTATCTATCTATCTATCTATCTATCTATCTATCATCATTTGTACTTTATCATGCTCATTACTGTGTTATCAGAGTACCTAACAAAATGGTATAAAATTCATTTTATAATAGCCAATATAGTCTAGGTGCTTCCCTCTTTTCCTCAGGGCAATTATTTTCTTCTCTTCCTTTTTCATTGCCTTGATGTCATTAGTCTGGGAAACCTAGGTTAAAGGGAGCATTGCATTTTATTCAGAAATTGTTGAGACTTGTGGCCATTCAACTATCTACTTAGGACATGAGTTCCTGAGTCACTGGCGAGCTGCTGAGAAAGCTCTAGGGGTATGTCTATACTGGAGGCTCTGTTAAGTCGACTGAGAGCATCCACACTGAAAACTCCAGTTGACTGCCTGTGTCCACACTGGGAAGTGCTAGGTTGATGCAGGAGTGGCCAGGAACCGTGAGATGGAGGCCATTGTTCCCTCTAAGCTGACGATGCAGCTGAGCAAGATATCAAACTTGTTGAGCAGCAATTTGTGAGGCATAGTGCCTCAAGGGCAACAGTTTTTTGGTGCTGGAAACATCAGCAAACCTAAGTACCTTGTAAAAAGAAATGTATAAATGTTGTCTTTTAGTTTCAACTTTAATAAAAATGTTAAAATGAAATATTGTAGTTTTATTAATTTACTATGGGTTGGGCTGGAGAGAAGAAAAAGAGCTGTGGCCATCGGGCTGAGGAGAGCCACGGCCGGAGAGATCGGGCTGGGGAGAAGGGGAGAGCCACGGCTCCATAGCTCTCCCTATCTCCTCAGCCCGATCTCCCTAGCCGTGGTTCTCCCCAGCCGGATGGCCGCAGCTCTTTTTCTTCTCTCCAGCCCGACCCATAATGAATTAAAATATAATTAATTAATTAATTAATTTTAGTTTAATTTAATTAGTAAATTAATTGATGAATTGGTAAATTAATATTGGAGGCCAATTAGGTCAACTTAAGGAAGCACTTAAGTCAACTTAATAAGCGCCCAGTGTGGACACAGCGGTCTGTATATCAATTTAAGCATCCTTAGGTCGATGTAACAGTCCAGTGTAGAAATACCCTAGGAGTATGTCTACACTAGCAATTTAGGTCAACCTCAGAATGATTAGGTTGACCTAAATTACTCCACGTCCACACTGGCCTTTCATTAAGTCAATTTAAGGGCTGGACACCGTTAATTTCCTAAGTCAGCCTAGGGCTGGGGAGAAGGGAGCCCTTGCTCTCTTCTCCCCGGGACCTGCGGGGCTCCCGGCAGAAGGGACCTGTGGCTCACTTCTCACCAGGACCTGTGGGGCTCCCTTCTTGCCAGGACACTTGGCTCCCTTCTGCCAGGAAGCCGCTGGTCCCGGCGAGAAGGGAGCTAAGAGTCCCTTCTCAGTGGGGAGCCATGGCTCTCCACTCTGTCTACACTTGAAGAGTGAAGTCAATTTGTTAAGTCCACTTAACAGAGTCAACTTCACTTTTCAAGTGTAGACATATCTTAGGTGAACAGTATTGCCTCACTTGATCTCCCAGTCTGAAATTTGTTTGGAACAGGTCCAGGCTTGGAACAGGTCCAGGCTTAGAACTGGACAAAATTTTGGGGCTGCAACTTCTTTTCAGTGAAAAATTTAGATTTGATACCTCAGTGTGTTTCTAAATTCACTGAATTCATCATTTTGAAACAAACCAAAACAAAACTCAAAATGTTAGAACAAAACAAAACATTTCATTTTGACATTTTCTAAATGCAGCATTTGATATTTTTCTGATTTGAAGTTACATTTTTTTTCAATATTACCTTAAATTATATTTAAAAAAATGCAAAAATGTTTTAAAAAGTCAAAATCAAAATGAAATTTTGATTTTTGTCAAAATGAAAATTTTCAAAAGTTTCTGAAAATTGGGAAGTTAAAATAAAATATTATATTACATTATTATTTTATTTGAACTTTTCAGTGTTCAGAAATTTTGAAAATTTTCATTTTTTTTCGGACCCCAAATGATTTTTACCCAACTTTTTAAATTTGTCAACAAATCTATTATTCGCAACGCTCTCTCCAAGTGGACAAGTGTCACTGGAGGAAGTAATTAGCAAGCTCTTTTATTACCTTACTAAGAAATGGGGAGATAGATACTTAGTTGTAGTAGCCCAGATCTACTGCATTAATCAACAGCTTCTTGAAGTACCACTCAGACAGCAGTGTGCTTTATGCTGAATGTCAGATTGCCTTTCTCAAAGATATTATTAGCAATCTCTGGGGTAGACTGCTACTTTAGGCTTATCCCTGAGTATGAGGCTATGCAGTAAGTCATAGTTCCACCCTCCCCTGCCCTCTTACTCAGGGTAGGAATTAAGTTGCAATGTCTCTTTCTAGACCACAACTTATGCTTGAAGGGGTATGTGAGTTGAAACAAAACTCTGTCCCCTTCTCCACTTACCTATTCATGGAGAGGGTGTTTGTAGTGCAGGATCCAAACAAACTCTGAGCATCTCTTATATAGACTTGCAAAGGGTTAGGGGAGCAGGGGTCACTTCTCCATGCTCTTCTGAGCAGTGGTAGAAGATAGTGATACAATTTATCTGCTACGTTAGGGGTTCCATGTGCTCCTGGCTTTCACCAGGCAGAAAAGGAACACATCTGAGTTGCATGTGGTGACTTGGAATTACTTCAGTGCTTTTAGCATTTCTTGCTGTATGAATGGACCAAATTCCCAGGGGAGCCATTGCTCTTGGAGAAGGCATATTACATGGTTTCATGGTTCTTTTATCACTCCAACCTGCCAGCAAATTGTAGAACTGGTTAAGAAAATGTGTACATCTAGGATCTGGGTTTGCCATTTCCCTGGGTGGCAACTGCCTCTACACTGCCACCTAACAGCTTTGGCAGCAGAAACATTCAGCAAGTCATGAGCATCTGGTGTTCACATTCCCCAGAGGATTGATAGGACATCTCTCATTCTTGATTGTCCAGACATCCTTCTTAAACCAGAAAGTTTGTCTGTGCAAGTGCAATGAGGTCGAACTCCAGCAAACAGCTGCTACAGGCCCCACTTCCTTCCACTGCTCCTTGTTCCTGGTTCCTGACCCTGGCTTTATCTCCTGGCTCTAATACCCAGTTTCTGACTTGGCCTTGTTTTCTACTTCTGACTTCTGGTTCCTGACCCTGGATTGACAAATGACTCCAATTCCTGATGTCTATCCCTATCTTTAGCTACCAGGCTGACAGCCCATGCACTAGCCCCAAGAAAATGCTAATTAACTCCTGCCATCTCATTGTTGCAGATGTTTTAATGCAGGAATTTACTGATGGTGGTAAATTCATCACCGTTAGATCGATCTTCCGAATTGACTGATCAGGTTTCTGAAGACCCACTCCACCAATCAGGAAGTTGATCTTTTAAGACCACCCCCACAGAAGAAGTAATGATGAGTCAGAGGAAAGGCATTTTCTTCTGATTTAGTGCATTGAAGACACCGCAAGATACTTTGCATATCTCTCTTCTATTGCCGCCAAAATCACACTATGGTATAGACCAGGCCTAACTAACTCCTGACGGCTGAAAATAAATAAGGAGGAAGTGGCTCTTTAGTCAGATTGACCTGCCAAACTTGGGATAAAAGCTTTTATACTTTCACTGCTGTTTCTATTATCATTAAATCCAAACCCAAGGAAGGTGATACGTTTTAAACTAAAGACAGCATGTGGACTCTATGGAAGCAGGGCAAGAGCTCCACCTGCTTACATTAATTCATCCAGTATACTCTATAGCATTGTCCACAAATAATGAATAGTGATGAATCATAAGAATGACTCATCCTATCCCAGCTCTGTCTACAGGAAAATGTGGGTAGAATGTATTTTAACATCAACAACAGATTGTTTAACATGGCTCTTGATCAAAAAATAGTACCAAAAATTTGGGAAGAAAATGCTACTTCATTGGCAACAAAATAATAATGCCTTTTTAAAGCAAGCAAACAAACAAATGAACAAACAAACAAAAAAATCACCATAAAGGTAATAGTCGATGGCGAACTAGTTTTGCTTATTTTTATAACAATATTGAGACTATTGTTTTATGTACAAAGGTGGTATCTTTGTCTCTTTATAGGAAGCATTCTTATATGTTTTCAATATATAATAAAGAAAGGTCATTTTATATAACTAGTAGAGATGAGATAATATAGTCTTTTCACTTAATCAAGCATTCCTCTGAAAGTGAGAATTTTGAAGACCAGCAATAGGTAGCAATTTAAGTAGTTGGGAATACACTGCTCAGTTCTCAATCACTCATTACTCCCCAACAACTACAAATCTTCAAGTTAAGAAACTCGCTGAATGATTCTATCTGGAACACAAGATGCAGTATCCAAGCAGTGAGGTGCCTGTGAGGATGTGAGGGAGGAAGCAGGAACAAAATCTCAATGTAAGCACAAGTTAATTGTACTCAAGTCAATCCTTTTCCTTCCCACTTCCAAAACCTTTATATATCCAGGGTCTATCCCAATCTTTTCTTCTCCCACCTAAATATCCAACTTTGGTGTGTGACTTTCCCTTGGGTTCTTTTACCATATTGGTCATTTAACCATAATTTTGTCTGCATGTTAATTAATGTAGAACAGGTATAGTATCCCTGATTTTTACCAATATGTTGACTTACTTCTCAAGTGCACAGCAATATTCATAGAAATTCACAAATTCTCATGAACTCTTTCTAACATATAAGCATGTAGCCCTATTTCTTCCCTGGTTTACTTGGAAGCAGGCAACACTGACTTGAGTGCCTCGGCACATGATGTTGTTGACAGTACTAAAGAATACAGCCACCAAGTATGTTACTACCCAGTATTTCTATCGATCCCTAACAGCTCAGTCAACATTCTACATTATACATTGGACAACATTATACATTGGACAAATTGGACAGTCTCTGCGCAAAAGCATAAATAACACAAATCTGACATAAAAAATAGCAACATTCAAAAACCAATAGGGGAACACTTCAATCTCCCTGCTCATTCTGTGAAAGATATGTTAATTGCTGTCCTTAAACAGATAAATTACAAATCAAAACTTCAAAGAGAAACTACAGAGTTAAAATTCATATACAGATTTGCTACCATTACATTGGGCTTGAACAGAGACATCATTTGGCTTTCTTATTACAAAAGGTGATTTTGACCTCCTCTCCTTCTATATGTTGTTCCACACTGGTTGAATCTAAACAACTGCTTTGATTTGCTGAAATAGTCTGACCTGATCCTATGACTTACACTCCCCTGCATTTATTTTTCCTCCCATTCTGTAAGTTCTCCATCTTCAAGTGCCTGATGAAGTGGGACTTTCTCCCACAAAGGCTCATGCAATAAATAAATGTGCTAGCCTTTGAAAGTGCCTTGATCCTTGTTTGTTTAGCTCAATCAACAGTGTAGCTGGAATATTGGATTCAGCTAGGTATTTCAGTACTACACATATCATATTTTGGAGCAAGGAAGTGATAGCACCTCTGAAATAAAGTTCTCCCCATTGGTTTAATCAGCTTTTCAGCTTCTCAAGCCCTCATTTCCCAATGTTCCAGCTTCAACTTTACTGGGGTATATAGGTGTAGATGATTGTTTTTCTTTGGTAGCTGGCCTTCAAGTTTTACTCAGCCCGTGTTTTTCTCTTAAGCGTAGAGACAAAAGCAGGCATCCTACTATTCTCTTTGCATTAGACACATAGGCTATGTCTACACTGGCAAGTTATTTCGAATTAAGGAAGCTTAATTCGAACTAACTAAAGCCATGGCTACACTAGGCTTTAATTAGTTCGAATTAAGGGCTTCCTTAATTCGAACTAATAACTTTGAAAAGGGTATTAGAAGTAAGGGAATTTACCAATGTGGCCATGTTAGTTCAAACTAATTTCTTAGTTTGAACTAACTGGCCCATTGAAATCAATGAAAATCACTAATTCGAACTAAGCAAGTGCCATGAATGGCACTTGCTTAGTTCGAACTAATTTTAGTTAGTTCGAATTAAGTTAATTTGAACTAACTAAAATTAGTTCGAATTAGTTAGTTTGAACTAACTAATTCAAACTAATTTTAGTAAGTGTAGACATAGCCATTGAGTGCATCTACACTTACAAGTTAGGTCATTTTAAGGAGGCTTAAGTCAACCTAAACTACTCCACGTCCACACTGGACTTTCCTTAAGTTGACTTAAGCATTTCCTTAAGTCAACTTAATAACACCTCGATTTAGGTCAACTTAATGCTTAAATTGACCTTATTAGGTTGAATTAAGCCAGTGTGGACAGGGATTAGCACCTAAATTGAGCTTATTAAGTCGACTTCAAGTGTTAAATCGACTTAATAAGGTTGAAAAGGGGCTATGTCTACACTAGAAAAGTTAAGTCGACTTTTGTTAAATCGACTTAACTTTTCTAGTGTAGACATAGCCATTATGAGATAGCACATGAATATGGTGGTATTAGCTGCCCCAGACCACCTCCTAAGTCTAGGCAAGTGATAACATATCACCTAATCTCCCATGAGCTGTAACTCATAGATGACCCAGAAATTATAGTCCTTTGTGGTACTCCAGCGTCAATCTAGTCAAAAATACATTCTGAGTTTCCTAATTCTATAAAGAAACATGTCCCTACAATTCTACAATTATCATCACAGCAAAACATTTTGAATTCCTTCCTGGACAAGAATCTAAGAACTTTCACTATAGTAGTATGTCCACAAGAGTCTTAGCAGAATATTGGAGCACACCAGAAGTTTGGTTTATTTGTCTGTTTGTCTTTGTGAGGGCATGAGGTCTGAATTCTCTGCAGAACAAGTTAACTCCTAGGCCAAAGATAATAGGGTTAATAGAAATGATTTCCCCTACTAAAATAATTAAACTTACTTGTTGTACTTTGAAATATGTAGGAAAGCCAGTCAAAGAAGATTTTTTTTCAGTTTGTCTGACATGCTGTATCATAGATGTGCTTATTATTGAGACTGTGAGAACATACCAAATCATACATGTTACAGGATGTATATACTGAGAATCAAGCTTGTCAGAGAGACTGTCTCCACACAGATGAAATCCTATATCAAAAAACCTTAGGGGAACAAAAATTAAAGGAAAAAAAGTTAAGAAGTCTGAATGACTAGAGTTCTTTTTACGTTGTGTATTCAGACTTACATGACAGAAATTTTGGATAAATTCTTCAAATGTGGAGATAAAGAAGGCTTCCTGTCACTGTCACAGATTGGTCAGACTAACTGAGGTATGAAGTCAAACTTCCAAATACTACTGTAAGACAATACTGTAATTATTTTGTTAGTTACTGTGCAGCTAATCATGTGTAAAATAGCACAGCAGAAATATTTGTGCCAAAGAAAGTAACCAACTTTGAAATTAAAAAGAGAGGAAGATGATGTCTGCAGTATGTTAGCTGAAGCCATGTATGCATGAAGATTGTAGTGTGTTTTTTGTTATATGATAGATATTGCATGAGTTAGTCATTATTGGACAATGATCCTCGTAACTGCAACAAATGTTTCAGGTGTTGTGATTATTTATTATTATTACTGTTTTTTACAGTTGTTATAGTGTCAGAAACAGAACCTGATGAAATCTAAATTGGTCATGATGGAATGGTTATGGTTGAGACACAGGACTGAGAATCAGAAATGGGATCTATTCCTGTCTTCCCCATATGGTTGATTGGTTTATTATATTGGGTAAGTCTCTTAATCTTTGTATCTGGTTCCTCATTTAAAAATAGGGACAATTTATATTTTACAAGGCTGTTGTGTGGCTAAATTAGTTAATATTTGTAAAGTAGATTGATATTTTTGTATGGACAGCAATATACTAGTGCAAAATACAACTATTTTCCCTCAAATACTACCTCATTGCTTCACATATTCTGTTCCATCGTAGGTGGTAACTGTGTACTCTAGGACATGATGAGATGTCTATTATGAGGGAGGCATCTGTTTTCCCCAATAAATAGTGAATCTGATGCATGCATGGCAGAAGCTGGGTGATATATGGTTTAGTTATATGACCACATAAGAGCACTTAATAAAGACTATGGAACAAGTCTTCAACCATTCATCAAACTCATGAACTGTGGAAAGATATTCCTCTAATCTACATGGCAATCTATAAACAGCATGCAATAAATTTAATGCTGATCCTGCCAAAAATTAGACTTTCTTCTTCTTCTTCTTCTTCTTCTTCTTCTTCTTCTTCTTCTTCTTCTTCTAATAGTGCCCAAAATGTGCTAGGAGCTTTCCAAACACAAAGGAAGACATAATCTTTGCTTTAAAGAATATCTGGTACAATCAGAGCCTTGACCTGTTATACAATTTTTATCTCTCTGGTAAAGAAAGACACTGTTCAAAAATAGGTTGGTTTGAAGTTCCAGAGGGATAGCCATGTTAGTCTAGTTCAGCAAAATAAACAAAGCAAAACAAATAAGGAGGCCAGTAGCACTTATGTCTACACTTACAAAAGCTAGTTCGAATTAGTTAATTCAAACTAACTAATTCGAATTCATTTTAGTTAGTTCGAATTAACTTAATTCAAACTAGCATGGCCCCACTAGAATGCTAGTTTGAACTAGCCATGTCCATGCAGGGCACTTGCTTAGTTCAAATTAGTCAGTTGCATGAAGGTCAATCTGCCAATTAGTTCGAACTAAGCAATTAGTTTGAACTAATATGGTCACATTGACTTAATTTGAACTAACTATTTCGAATTAAGGGTTAGTTCGAACTAAGCAATTGAATTTATTAGTTCGAATTAAGGAAACCCTTAATTCAAACTAATGAAAGCCTAGTGTGGCCAAGGCTTAAGTTAGTTCGAATGAAGCTTCCTTAATTTGAACTAACTTGCAAGTGTAGACATAGCCTTAAAGACTAACACATTTATTTATCACATGAGCTTTTGCGAGTGTAATCCCACTGCATCTCATGAAGTAGGACTAAACCCATGAAAGCTCATGAGATAAATACATTTGTTAGTCTTTAAAAGTGCCAGAAGACTCCTTGTTTCTTAAAATGCATTGAATTAACCTGAATTCCTTGGCCTAAATAATTAAGGAAAACAGTCTGATTGAAGAGATAAGGTGGGTGAGATAATATCTTTTATTGGATCACCTTCCATTAGTAGAAGAAACAAGCTTTCAAGCTACACAGAGCTCTTCCTTTGAAGAGGAAATTATCTCTAGGTGGTGTAAACCACAGAGTAAAATCCCAACAGTAAACTAGAATAAACAGGGAACAGGATGAAGGGCAGTACCCCTGGACTGGAATAGGAGGCACTAGTCTTGCTACCCTTATTAATGCTAGTATTCATGCACCCAGAGGCCACAACCCAACCCCACCCCCAATCTTGTCAACTCTCTTTTTACCAGTCTGCACAATATGGTACACACTACAGTTCCAGCATACACAGGTGAAATGGAGTGTCACTGTTTACTTTCTCCATGGTCACATACCTTTCACACAACAGAATAGCAGTTTCTCTGTTCTATCCAGAGGGTTAGCGGTGTTAGTCTGTGTACAGCAAAAACAACGAGAGTCCTGTGGTACCTTAAAGACTAACAAATTTCTTCTGGCATAAGCTTGTGTGGGCTCCAACTCACTTTGTCTGATGCATGAAGTGGATACTTCAGTTAAGAGATATATATATACACATGCCAGGGTGAAGGAGGGCAAGTGTTAGCAAAGTCAGTTCAGTTAGGATAGATGAGGCCCATTCACATCAGTTGATTAGAAGGTCAGAATGTGTGAACAGGGACAATTACTTTTTGTAAAGTGTTAACCATTCTAAGTCCCTAGTCAGACCCAGTCTGATTGTGTCAAGTTTGCAAATCAGTTCCAGCTCTGCAGTTGCACCGAAGTCTGTTTTTGAAGTTTTTCTGTTGAAGTATGGCAACGTTCAGTTCTGCTACTGAGTGTCCAGGGAGATTGAAGTGTTCTCCTACTCGTTTATGGATGATGCCATGTCTCTGCTGTATCAGGTACCATCTACAGTTATAATCATGGGTGAATCTTACCCATTATGAATCTATAAGCTATTTAGCCACTAGGTGGCATAAAAACTATGTAAAATATTTCAAATTTGTTGAAAATATTATGATGCCCATAACCCTCTTTTATGAATGTGGCTATTAAAATGTTTAGTGATAATATGCATGATCTTGATTTATTTTTATTACATTTAAAAACAGGTAGCAGGCCTGTAACACTCTTGTAATCTGAAGTATTATTCCGAGGAGGAATACTCAGAGTAATCTATATATTATATGAAATTAGTCTGTTGATTCCTATAAAACTGTTAGAGTTAATGCTTCTAATCACAAAGCTAGAAAGGAATCCCATACCTTACACTCTTTTGCATATATTAGTTTCAAACATTGCAGAGCATTTTAAAAAGAAATCTAATCCAAAATAAATTATTTTATAATCATAGACTTGTAAAACACTGTATATAAGATTTAAAGTAGAACATATACTGCTAGTCCATGAGCCTTTAGTAATGGAAAGGGCCTGAACAGCAACTGCTATCGCCATACCTAACCGTAACCAAATCATAGACAATGCAGTAGCATCTAACAAGGCTTCTAACAGTAGTGTCTAACAATGTGAAAACCACTCTTGATTTATTACTACAGGCAAGATCACAGAATAATTTTTAATACCAAGAGGAAACCAGGATAAGTGATGACAGCTGGTATCAAAAGTACATATGGATGTTAGAAAGGACAAAGAGAAATTCTAAATTAGTATGTAGAATAAAAGCTGGCTAGAAGAAATCTTATAAAGATTTCCCTTACTTATTCCCCTTCTCTCTCTTTCACTCAGCCTGCAAATGCACACACTAGTATTCCATCACCTTAGATATCTCACTAGTTACAGTCTCATATTATTATTATTATTATTATTATTATTATTATTATGCAAATTCAGTGAATCTGCTATTTCTGTTGTTTGCTTTTTTCCTCTTCTTTAGCAATCTTTGGGTATGTCTACACTGGCAATTTAGGTTGACTTAAGTAGCCTTAAGTCGACCTAAATTACTCCCCGTCCACACTGGGCTTTTATTAAGTCGACTTAAGAAATTCCTTAAGTCTACTTAATGTAAGCTTGTCAACTTAGTAAGAACTGCCGGTTAGGTCGACCTAACCTTTAAGTTGACTCCTTAAGTCGACTTAAGCACAGTGTGGACATGGATTAACCCTTAAATTGACTTTATTAAATCAACTTAAGGGCAGTTAGGTCGACTTACTAAGTCCATGTTCAGGGTAACCACTTTTTTAAGTCGACTTAATAAAGTTAACCTAACTTTTTCTAGTGCAGACATAGCCAAAGATCACTTCCTCCTTCACTCACTATAAATTCTGTGCTTCCAGGACTCTGTGTTTTATTAATTCTTGTCCTGACATACTAACAACTTCAGCCTCTGATATCTGTTTTTCTTCTTCTTCCTCTTTGTAGTCATCCCTCAGTTTCTGTCCTGAGTTTTCTCCTCTTTTTCCTCAATATTAATTCTTGTATATTTCTAGTTCCTCAATTTCTGTTACCATCTCTGTGATGATAATTATCAAATCTAGATTCCTGTCTTAGTCTCACAGCTTTGTGTCACCAAAAGTGGAATTTTCCACCTTCCCTCTAAAACCTTCTCCTCTACCTCCCTTCTCTGTCACCATTATGAACTTGTGACAGATTAGTTTAATCCATCCATGATTCATATTTGATAGACTCAAATTAATGTTAAAATGTATTATGAGAATTCCATAATATTTACAACTATAAAAGCTGAATGAACTGATCTGAGGTTGATTCCTTTATCCAAGATTGATAGCACAGAAAAACAAAATATCTAGAGATAATCAAAGGCAGATATCTTTTGGAAAGTGATGTTTATCTGGGTGATAAGATATGAAGAAGAATTGAGACATGTGAGGAGCATCCATCTGCAAAAGTACTCTTTAAGTTGTGCAGGCAGAACATGAACCAAAGTAGTTATTCAAAGCAATGAAGGGATTTGGGCCATAGACGTTGTAAGTGATACAGAAGTCACTGAAATGGAGAATGGCATGGTAAGCCAGACACATTAAAAAATCTTGAAAAGTATAATAGGACATGCTTGGAATCAGGGAAAAGATACTTGAAACCAGAGTGGTCTGTCTGTGACACATCCTTTGCCAACAGGATGGAGGAAAAAACAAGACAAGCCAAGGAAAGAGGCCGCACTCTCTAAAGTGTAAGCTTGCATTTCTTTACTAGAACTGAACCCAGACGTACCTGTTTAATTTAGCTTTGCCCAAATATAAGCCTAGCTATGTAATGCAGACCATTTCCTTTGTTCAAATCTTATTTTATTTCTCTTAATAAAACTTCTAAAAAGAGGCACTGAATTAGAGGTGTCTGCAGCCCATCCACATCAGGATTCTTGGTCAAAGGGATAAGGGATTCCCTTTCCATAAATTCTGTCACTTGCAGAGCTGTGATCTAATGGACTCATTGGAAACATCTAGTGGCTACTGGTCAAAACAGAGTTTAAGCAGCTTAAAGTGACAAAACTCCACCATTCTCCATGTCTCTCAAGGTCACAAATCTGAGATTAAACTCCTCTCTCTCCTTCTCACTTCAAATTGAAGGTCTCACTAAACCCTGTTGCTTCTTCCTCTAGAACGTCACATGCTCTACCAAATAATCTCCTTTATCCAAATCACTCCTGTTGTATTGTTGAGGAAGCAGTGCATTTCAGTGAGATGCTTGCATTTAACTATTAATTTATCAACATAAATGGTTGGATTATTTCGGGGAATAAATTAACTGAAATAACGGATTCAATATCTGGATTTGAAGACCCCCTGAAATCAGTCTATCTCCAAGTCTCTTTCTTGCCTTTGTGCTGAGACACCTGCGGGCTCCATAAAATGGCACTACCAGAACCCTATTCATGGAATGTGCTCTCAATCTCTGTTTCCCAAGTCACTGCACTTTTCTTATTCACATCTCTCCCAAGCCCTACTTCCATTTTCATTTTAAAAGGTAACTTTATTTACCAGCCTGTAGTGGGGTGGTTTCCCTGCAATGGAATAGAAGGAGTTAAAAGGGCCCTGAGAAAGCAGCCAATCAGGCAGGAGGGCTGCTAGGACAATCAGACCACAGCAGAGAACAGAAAAGCTGGCTGAGTGATGGAGCAAGGGCATTCTCCCTTAGGTGCTGGAGGAAGAAGGTCCTACTTTCTCAGGGCCTGTAGGATCAGCCTCTGGGGCATCTCCCTGTGGCAGGAGGGGTCTGAGTGAGAAAGGGCTTGTAATCTAGAGGAGGTGGCCTGCAGGGAGCCCGGTGACGGGGCACAGGATTGAGAGTGCCAGGGCTCAGGAGGAGCCAGAGTGGAGCCCAGGAAAACTGAGGCTGCTGGGGCTTGGGAGGAGCCTGAAGGAATCCTGCAAGAGGCAGACATTGTGGAAGGTATGGCTGCTGTGGGAAAGTGGCCCAAGGGACCTTCTGTGAAGTGGGGGTTGAGGTGATGCCTTTGGGAAGGGCCCCTTGGTATAGGGTCCCTGGACTCAGACCTGGAGAAGAGAGTAGGCCTGGGTCCCTTCCTGCCTCCCTGTGTACTGCTGGTAAGTGGTGAAGGACCAGAGGCAGCCACTAAGACCTAGTGGACTACTGAGACTGGACTTTTCTCTGGAAGGTGGGTACATGAACTGGGACTCAGCTGGACAGCTGGGTTGCCTTGCAAAGGCTTATAGACACAGACAGCACCAGATACTGGGGGGGGCACAATTTGAGCTAATCCCCGAAGTAACATCACCAGAAGTGTCTGCCAGGGTGTCAGGCTGAAGGGTCTGTTGCACAGCCGAACAAATAAACATAAATAAATATTATGATGTTCGTATACCTTAGTTGAATAATTTTCAGCTTATTTCTTCAACCCTTTCTTCCTCTTTCCCTCCCCAAATTGCTTTGTTGTCTGTTACTACTTCTCCTTGCATCCTGTATAAAATCAGATTATATGTATTTTTGGAGCAGGGACTACAATAATTTCATGAAGTTTTCAAGGCTTGATCTACTCACTGATCATGCCTTCACTCCTTAGTGTTTGCATTATTATCTGGTGTTGTCTGTAAACCCTTCATATTCAGTTAGGTTCCATGGGTTATAAGTGAGGCCACATTTAGTCAACTTGTCATTTATCTCTGTAAAATACTGTGTACACTCCACAGATAATGATGATTGTCTAGTGCCTCAAAATACACGTCCAAATGACCCTTCTTTTTATTTGTTGGGAAGCTAGATGATTATGATTAATAAAAGAAAACACTTACTCAGAGCGAATACACACAAAAATGGCACTGGTTTGTTTCACATTACAGATGAAAACTCAGCAATGAGTAAATCGGTTTCACTGAAGGAATTGTCATGTAAGTTAAATTAGAAACATTGAATGAAATAAAGTCCTCTTTCACTCCCAGTTCAATATTCAAAGACCTTCATTGGTATCATAATTCATACAAATATTAGCAAAATTAAAAGGAAAGCAGCATGGAACATGTCCAGGATCACCAGTCCATCCTGTAAATCTTAAACATGCTAGCTAACAAATTATCTTCTATTGATAGTCATTACAAACATAAAATATACAGAAATAGAAAATAATGCATATAACTCATGTTTATTTCTGTTATGCAAGATCCTTTCAGCATTCAAGTTATATTTCCCAAGCTTTTATATTTTTTAAGATATTGTGGAGGATGTGGAAGCAACCTGCAATATTTTATGAATGTTACATCTAATTGTTGTTGTGTTATTTGCTATATGATTACCAAAGGTTAATTCAGGAGGATCTGACAGGCAGGTCAGTAGACAAATACTTCTGCTAGTCAGCCATTCACTGATACCTAACAGCAAGCATCATTCTCTCCAAATTCCAAAGGAGTAGCCATTAGTCTAGTCCAGCAAAACAAATGGACTACTTGTTTATTTTCTCCAAAATCTGCCTTGGGCTGTTTGAAGATTATCTGTCTGTCTGGTCCCACCAGGGAAAAGTCCCAGTTTGTAACCTGGGGTCTTCAGGAAGGAAAGGTATTTTCAATGATTTAAAAACCTGAGCCTTTGAAGTGCAGGAGAAGCAGAGGCTGCAAAGCTAATAATGTATCCCTCGCCTCATAGGTGGGGGTGCCTGTGATAGTCTACCTAATCCTTAGATAAAACAAATGTGTATAGACTGAAGTGCTGGAAATCTTTTTTCCTGTTATGCTTGTTCCTGCTGTTGGGATTAAACAATACTTTTTTGGGAAAAGGTTTGCCCACTATATTCATGCACTCGTCAGAGCTCCTTAATAGAAGTTGTGCAGGACTGCTTAATCCAGACAGGCCTGCTTGGCAGTCATGTTTGGTAAACAGGATTCTTTAAATAGGGCTGATCTGAAAAGAGGGAAAAATCATGGGGCTCTACCCCACAACTGGTGAAGGCAACAGGCCTAACTTCTCAGGGAGTGGTCTCAGAGGCTATGTCTACAATTGAAAAGTTAAGTCGACCTTATTAAGTCGACTTAACAAAAGTTGACTTAACTTTTCTAATGTAGACATAACCCCTTTTCGACCTTATTAAGTTGACTTAATGTTTTAAGTCTACTTAATAAGGTCAATTTAGGCGCTAATCTACATCCACACTGGCTTAAGTCGACCTAATAAAGTCAACCTTATTAGGTCAACTTAAGCGTTAAGTTGACCTAAATTAAGGTGTTATTAAGTCGACTTAACTTTTCCTTAAGTCAACTTAAGGAAATGCTTAAGTCAGCTTAAGGAAAGCCCAGTGGGGATGCGGAGTAGTTTAGGTCGATTTAAGCCTCCTCAAGTTGACCTAACTTGTAAGTATAGACGCACCCAGAGAGACTAAGAGGTCTAAGGTGAAGCTCACTGTGAACTGCGACACCTAGTATTTACTTTTACTATTGCATCTGGAAGCAACATAGGCTCATTATTCTTTGTGAAGCGGTCATTCATTTTCATTAGTTTCCATGCACCCTCTATAATTTTGTTCTACAGGAAAATGACTATTTACCAGCTGGATAAATCAATAATGCTCTATTTAAAAGGTAAAAGGGGTCTGATCAGTTACATTTTTCTTTCCTACACAATTTTCTGTGAAGGCTTTTCTCTTTTTCTCATTACATAGCCCACATGTTTCATCTTGTTAATGGAAGGCTGATCCCTTTGCACCAAATGTTAATCTCAAATCTTAGCATTGGAGAGAAAAAAAAATAAAAAAATATTTTGTATCATTTCTTTGCTTTTCATTATTGTTTGTTTTCCCCTCTTATTATAAAATAACCTTTATTGGTAACATTTTGTTATAGGGTGTCAGTGAATGCGTTGGTAAGCAAGCGGTGTTGTAAAATATACGGGATCCAGGAATAGCTGATATTTTAAATTGTAATAAGATAAATGACTTTAGGACAAGTGTATTGACATCAAGTGAGCTTTGTGTTAAACACATGATTACAGATTATAATCAAGCAATAGCGCATTTCTGTGAGGGGATAGGGGTCTGCTGGGTGGTACACTTTCAGAACTGGGTCACCAAATGCAAAAGCAATTATAGCTGAAGTTAATGATGATAAAAAATGTCTCAAAGGAATGGTAATGAGAGAAAGAGCATTTATTAAACTCCCACTACATCTGCTCAGGTTGCCTATGTGGGCTGGTCAAAATTATAATTATTGCACTCGGTGGGATTTTCCCTTCTAGCTTATGGGATCAGGCCCTTTATTTGCAACCTGGGGCTAGATTCAGAAAGGGCACTTGGTGGAATCCAGCTCATGGAGTCACAACCTGAATTAGGTTCCTACGCACCTTAGACAATGCATGGGAAGAGACAAGCACCTAAGAATGTGATTTGCAAAAGCTAGAATGCTGAGCAGGGAGCAATAGTGGATGCTGAGAAGAAGGGTGTGTCCTAAGACCTACCCTTCAAAGGCTATGTCTATACTTAGAAAGATAGGTCGACTTCATTAGGTCAACTTTATTAAGTTGACTTTAAATCGACCTTATTAAGTCAACTTAGAGAGTCTACACAAGACTCTTAAGTTGACTTAAAGTTGACCTTATTAAGTCGACCTAGAGAGTCTAGTATAGACTCTCTAAGTCGACTGGTTAGGTCAAGGGGGAGCTGAGGCTCCTTTGGAGTCTCAACTCTCCAGGCTAGGGGGCCTCATCCAGGAAAGAGACAGCCCTGTGCTGGCTCTCCCTGAGACTGGTAAGCCACCAAAGGGCTGGCTCTCCCCGCAGGAACACACAAGCTGCTGGTGGCTCACGGCATGTCCCAGGGAGAACCGGCTCTGCAGACTGGCTCTCCCCACTGGGACAGGCAAGTTGTGAGTGGCTCATCCGGGGGAGAGCCAGCCCTGCACGGGGATGGTTCTTCCCAAGACCGGGAAGCTGCCAGCGGCTGTCCTGGGGAGAGCCAGCCCCACATGGGGCTGGCTCTCCCTGAGACAGAAAGCCACCAGCCCCAAGCAGTCCCCACTCTCTTCTCCCTGGACCCATGATTCGAGTGCCGGTAATTGCCAGCAGGGTGTGCCAGCTGACAGGGGAAATCCCAGGGATCCCCTGTCGGCTGGAGCACATTCCCTTCTTGCCCAGACCCAGTGAGTCCGGGAAGAAGAGACCGGGGCTCCCTTCTGGCCAGGACTGCTCTGTCCTGGAGAAGGGAATTCGGCTGTGGCTCCTTTCTGGCCGTACTTCTATCTGTACTTTAACTTGTGTGATTTTATGAAAATGTCTGAGAGAGGCAGGTGTGTCAAACCATTGTGTCCTTAATGTTTAGGAATTTTCCAGCTACAATGGGCCCAGGGAGTAAACTGATGAGCCATTAAGGACACAATGGGTCCATATCACCTGGCACATTCCTTAACATTAAGGAGACAATGGTTTGACACAGACGCCTCTCTCAGACATTTCCATAAAAATCACACAAGTTAAAGTACAGATTGAACACCAAATTCCTCACTAAACTAACTTCTAATCGAAATACAATTCCTAGACATAAACTATATAATCATTCCCAGCAAATTACTACCTTTTTATTGATACCAAACATGACATAGTTCCTATGGATTATAGCATTTATGAGATATCCATTGAAAATAATATCATAAATGCTTCCCTAAATTCAGACAGCATCACACACAGGGCTCTGCCCTGCCAGGGTCCCTGTCCCCCTTTGCCCCATTGCACACAAGGGGTGCCCCCCCGCCACTGTGGACCTGCCCAATGTCCCCCTAGCCCCACAAAGTCGACCTAGAGCATTCAGTGTGGACGGTCTAGGTCAACTTTGTAAGTTCCCCTTTAAATCAACTTTAATTTTAAGTTGACTTAGTTAAAGTCAACTTAAAAGTGCAAGTGTAGACATAGCCAAAGAAACTATTCCTGGTTGCCACCAGCAGTCGTGCAGCAGCTGATCTCAGTGGAAAGCCACTTTTGGTGCTGTGAAACAAGCAGTCAGTGGTGGGATTGCATTGTTACGAAGGTATGGGACGATGAGCAGTGGCTGCAGAACTTTCAGATGTGTAAGGTGTGAAGGAATAATGACCAATTCAATCAGATTCAAGCAAGACACTTTATTCCAGCATGCAGGAAGTGAGTGTCTGTAACCGGCAGGGTATCCCTGTCCGGTTAAGAGAGCTCTGCCCGCAGGCAGATTTCAGGACATATTTATAGGGAATACAAAGAATACAGAATGCTAGTGGTAAATCACGGAGTCAGCAAGAAAGGAAAAAGAAACAAGACAGAGTCAAGGATGGGTCACAAGCTGTCTTATCTCGTACTACATTCCATTCCCACCTTTCCATTCTTATTCCCCTCTAAAAGACATGCTATTACCAGGCAAGCTTTGAGGCCTGCTTTAACATCCCCCCCTTTGATGCTATTAGCACCACTTTTTTAAACTTGAATTTTTATTAACCTTCCAACTTTATTTTGTTTCCATTTTTAATTTTTCCGTATCTCGGCATACATACTATAAACCTTTTTTTTTTGTTCCGAGTTCAAACTGTTCTGAATGGCTTTGGCAGAGCAATTTAAGAAGCATTTGATTAGTAACATTACAATATAGCCACAAACTAGGATTACAATTAGCATTAAGATACCGTTAAAAATTTTAGTTTCCAAGGCTTCAAACCAAGCCCACAAGCCCAATGGTTTCTCTTGATGTAGCTTTTTGACAGCTTCTTGGATTTTATCTAGTGCATGAGATATTTGGTCATAGTTGTTAGGGATGTAGGTGCAGCATTTCTTACCAATTATGGCATAGGTACCGCCTTTTGATGCCAGTATAAAATCCAAAGCTATTCTGTTTTGTAAGGTCATTTGTCTAATCTGCTTCATTTTTAGATTTACTGCTTCTAAAGCTGTGGCTGTTTTCTTCGCTACCTTCTCCAAAATTATGGAGACATGTCTGATTTTTTTGATTGATAGGGCAACACCATATGAGGGATAAGTAATATCCCAGAATCTTTGTGTGTCTGTTATTTCGCATTTAAAGCGGTGTGGAAATAGATGGTGTCCTGTGGCACCTTATACACTAACAGATTTTCTTTGGCATAGGCTTTCATGGACTATAATATATTTTATAATATAACTCTCATTGTTTTTTGCTGTACAACAGACTAACATGGCTACCCCTCTGAAACTTTTAAGTTAGACTCCATTTGCTTAAAGACTGGGGCCAGGTTTTCAAAATCAGAAGCCCAAAATTAGGCTCCCAAATCTATATTCTGTTAGCAATATATGATTTTTAAAAGTGATAAGCATTCGGCAACTCCAATTGAGAAGAAAATATCCAGACAGAAACATAAATTACATATGTCTCAGAAAATGTCCAGTGAAACTTCAGAGTGAAATTAAAATTCTATTAGCAGAGATTATGATTTTTTCCCCCTTCTCTAGACAGTTCCCCCTTCCCCTCCCCTCAACTACGGAAAGTACCTAAGTATACCCAAATCTAGTTGGCTGATTTTAGCTGCAAATTAGGTTGAAAAGACCCAGATAGCATGAGAAATCGGATTCCATATTCAGGCAGAAGAAAATATGGATTCATGAATTAGGATTCATCATTTAGGAGAATGAAATAGAATTGTATATGTAAATTATTGTCTCCCTACATGGATTTACAGTTTAATTATAATAATAATCTTACAAACTACCGATTAAACCAGGAAAAATAAGATAACAAAAATCATACTGTGCATATATTCATATAGGATTATGAATATTTCAGCATATATTATTAAATACATATAAGAATATGCATGGCTCACGGTTATTAGTAATGAGTTATGGAGCAATTCAGTGTCAGATTATCATTATGGAATAGCTAAGGTGAATAATGACTGAAAATTATTTGATGGCTGTTTGGTGATCTATATGAAGTTAGTTATTGGCCTCTGTCACCTTCCTAACAGACACATGCTCACATCTCAAAAAACAGCCATCAAAATTGATGATAATTATTATGCTTTCTCACTATTTATCTCAGCAAAAGAGATCAAGGATTGAGTGGTCATGGAAACTGAACTATCCTCTCACTTTTAAAGCTGTTTTCTCTAAAACAGCATTGAGTCAGATGGGCAGAAATGTATAGAAAGGAATGTTATTCTGTAGTTAAATTGAAAACTATTCTAGAAGGATGTCAAATTTCACTAACAGAAAAACTAATTTTTAAAAAGAAAAAATAAGTATCAAAGTAAAGATCTATAAAGACTGAGTGTATATATAGTGTATATATTAGATAATATAATTAATCAAATCGTATAATATATTTAATATATTGAAAGATAATGCCAACAGACAGAAAGAAGAAACTGCTATGGCTACATAATCAATACATATTTTAGTCAATATATAGGAGAAAATTTTAATTCTTTATTTCCAAAACTCTAAGCAAGAGCTCAGGTTGCCACCTAGGAGTCCATACATTTGTTTAGTTTACCAAGAACTGTTTCAACTTATTCCTACAGTATTTGCAACACATACCATTTGCTGCAGAGCCTATCATGGTCCTTTGAATGATGAATGTGTTTCTTTCACTATGTGATGAGCGCAGTGATATATTTGCTTTGTGCATCTCAGAGGTATTAGAAAGTTTAATTTCTTAAAACAAAACAAAAGCCAGGCAAACAAAGAAGTAAATGTTTAAGAGCCTGAAGCCAGATTTCAATTTACCAGAGAGCATTCTGAATAGTATTTCTATTAGTTAAAATAAAAGGTTTGCATGGAATGCAAACATAAATGACTTTCCTTTGGCCATATCATTTCTTTTTCACATGAGAATGCATCATCTGCCACAATAACATTTATTAACTGTTAATGCAATCACCTAATTGCTACCATAAAAAACAAAAATAGTTCTTCTGATTTATCAGAAAATTTGTTTCTAATTCTAATTAATTTTGATCAGTATTTTGTGACTTATACTGCAACAGTTTATCGTCACTGAAAATTGGTTTTGTTTTCATGGAAGTTTCCATAGCATGTCATCTGAGTCTAATGTATGGGACTTTAGCTGGAGGAAGTGAAAATAGGGAAGGTATATCTCATCAGTTCCCAAGGAAAGAAGCAACAGAGTTTGATTTATTAACAGCCAATCCTGTGAATTACCTGTATACTCACAGCAGCATAGATTAGATATTTGCTACCCCAGGACCTTGCTTAGAATGTAATGAAACAGGGTTTTGAAAGATGAGACCTTTTTACAAATATTTTTTTCTTTTAAAATTAAAACTGATACCTGCATTTATGAAAACAAAAGAGTTTCTTTCCAGCTCTGAGCCTTGATATTTAGTTTCTAATGTTTTAGATGTTAAAAATTAGGAAGAGATTGAAAGTAAAGGAATGAAAAGATATGGCAAAGCTAATGTACAAAAATATATGTGTAAAGATTTTAGTCTTTAGGAGCAGCTGTGACAAATTTGTATAGAAACTAAAGATAAAGTCTATAGACCCTAATCCAAAGCCCTTTGAAGTCAGTGGAAAGACTGCAATACTAGGCTTGCAATTGACTTGCAATCTGGAAACTGCCAGGGTTCTCACTGTTAAAACTAAAAAACAAAAAAGATCTTCAAAATTCCTCTGTTACTTATGAGTTATCTGTATATTTCCACCCTCTGCATTCTTAATTTTGAAAACGCCCAGGATAAACTTTCACGATCAGTGAAAGAAGGCACTCCAATAGTTGCAGAGCTTGAATCTTTTCATTCAGCTGTGCACAAGAAGAGGAAACAGCTGTTAGTGAGGAAGATAGCAGCTGATCACCATAGACCCTGTGAGTACAGCTCTGTGTCTAATGTGTATGATGATGAAAGGATTCTGAACTGGTTAATGATTAGATTGATCAATCAGAACAAATGATCCATTTGGTTTGTAAAACAAGGGAAATTTGCAATAATGCAAAAATTGAAGGGAACAGTTCCTATTAAACACAATTACTGAGACAAAATTGGCCACAAAAAGAAGGGTTGTTACACATTTGAAATGGGCCAAGACCATGGGGAAGTAAGTATAATAGGCCATAGGAAACTTAGCATCCCCTGGTGTAGCTGCTGTTGATATGCTATCAGATTCCTGGACTGTGGTGGCCCAGCATCTTCTTGTTCTTGCTCCAGCCCTACCCGGACCCCCACTCCCTCCTACTGCTTGACGGCTCCTCTGACCATTCCACCCTCCCCTCCACATCACTCCCCTGTAAGACCCCCCCATCCACTGCATCCCTCCTCTCCTCCTTTCTCCACCCCTACTGTGTCCCTCACACCGCTCTCCTGCAAGAAACTCCACCCTACCATTCACTGGGTACATCTACACTTGTAAATTAAGTCAATTTAAGCCTGCTTAAGTCAACTTAATTTACTCTGCATCTACACTACAATTTTAAGTCGACTTTATTAAACCAATTATTAAGTCGACTTAGTCAGTGTAGACGTGAATTAGCCCTAAATCGACTTTAAGTCGACTTAAAGGGCCCCCAGGGCTGCCCCACTGACCTCCCTGCCAGTGTCCCTGTCCTGCTTAGCCCTCATTGTACCCTGGTACAATGGGGCAAATGCTGAGCCTCCTGGCACTTTGAAAGGGATGCCCCCTCTGCCACCATGGGCCAGTCCCAGGTCCACCTAGCCCCTAGAAGTCGACTTAGGCATCCAGTGTGTAAACTCTAAGTCGATTTGGCAATGTCCACTTTAAGTCGACTTAATTTTATAGTGTGGACATGCTAAGTCAACTTAACAAAGTCGACTTATTTGGCCAAGTATAGACATAGCCACTGTGTCCCTACTCTTCTCTTGCAGTGGAGGGGGATGGAGCACAGAGGAAAGGAGGGGATGTGATGAGCGGCAGATGGATCTCCTCCAGTCCCCTCCACTGCAAGACTCCCCCCACCCAACACTCACTGCATCCCTTCTCATCCCCTACCCCGTGAGACCCACTGCCTCCCCCCCACACACACTACTAGCCATATCCTAACAATGGAGAGGGTCTGAGGGTCCATGGACACATCAGCCCCCCCTCATCCAGTGATTGCCAGAGCCGAGCAGGAAGAGGACGTGATCGAGGAGGAGGAGGAGATGGAGGATGACCTGGAGGAAAGCGCAACCGTGTGTAGCCAGGAGCTCTTCAGCAGCCCCACTGAGACGTCCACCCAAGGCTTGAACTGCAGCGTGTCCTCTGAGGCGGCAGAGGGGGGTTCAGGTAAGTTTCTCCTTCGTGCAGCTCTGTCTGGCTCCTGCTAAAATATCATTGTCCGGGGTGGGGGTGCTTGAGGGTCCCAGCTGTGCACGCTATTTACTCTGCATTCATTAGAAGTGCATCAACACAAGCAGTGATTGTAAAATAATCATCTGCATTTAGGTCAGTAAAAGTTTCATCAATGTACCTCTAGAGCCTAATACTCAGGTTAGATGGGAGAGCGTTTGTGTCTACGCTACCAAAGACGGATACTCTGCCTCGCCAGCTGCAAAGCACAGCCCTGGGAACCATGGCAGCACACAGTGCAGCAGCATACGGTCCTGGCTTGCAACCGGCGGCATGTAGGATATGTATTCTAGATGGCAGGGGCACTCTGAGGAGAGAGATATCTGGTTCCATCTGTGTGCCCAGTGCAGATTGTGAGCCCCCAGTAAGCCGTCTATTAGAACGTACCTTGTCTGCTTCAGCGAAGCGTAGTGTGTTGACCGCAATGTACCTTCCAGTGGAATGTGCTACTGGAAGGTTACATTGGTTATCTATGCTATGTGTTAACAATTTCTTTATTGTTATTTTTTTAGTAGATTTGACCTTCACAAGGCCGGTGTCTACCCCAGCTGACCAAATGAGAAACATTCGGTGGCATGCTCGAAGAAACAGGGAGGATATGTTTCATGAGCTGCTGAAAGCAACACAGGAATCCGCAAGGGAGAATAGAGCCTGGAGAGAGGAATCCCAGCAGAGGAGGCAGAAACACAGGGACGAACTGATACGCGTTATGAAGGAGCAAACAGAACTGCTCAAGAGCATGATTGCTTTGCAGTCCCAGGCGATTAATGTCTGGGCTCCACTCCAGACAGTTCAGCCATGTCTGCCTCCCACTCCCTGTAGTCCCTCAAAGCATTTCTTTGAAGGCCATCCTTCCCCCCAGTACAGGACAATATCCAGTCCCCCCCCCCAGCTACTTTTTTGAGACCCGGAGCTACACCAACCTGTAACCCCACCCCCACCTTTTAGGTTTGAATAAAAACAGTAACAAATACTTTGAAGAGTGGGTTTATTTGTACACATTATTGAAAAGCTCATACGGTGCACCTGATGTGTCATGGAAGTTAACTAGGGGAGGGCATCATTGAAATGCTCCCTGAGTGCCTCCCTTATGCGAGCAGCTTCTCCTTGTGCCACCCTAATGCTACTAGTGGCTGGCTGCTCGTATGCTTCCTCGAGGCGCTGTGCCTCCATAGCCCACGTAGGGGAAAACTTTTCTCCCCTACTTTCACAAATGTTATGGAGGACACAGCACGACGCAATCACAGCAGGGATGTTGTCCTCCGCCAAGTCCAGCCTCCCATACAAACAGTGCCAGCGCCCTTTTAAACGGCCAAAGGCACACTCCACAGTCATTCTGCAGCAGCTCAATCGGTAATTGAACCGCTCCTTGCTGAGATCCAGGTTACCGGTGTACGGCTTCATGAGCCATGGCATCAGTGGGTATGCTGGGTCTCCGAGGATGACTATGGGCATCTCCACCTCCCCCACTGTAATTTTTGGATCAGGGAAAAAGGTACCCCCTTGCAGCTTCCGGTACAGACCAGTGTTCCTGAAAATGCGGGCATCATGCACCTTTCCCGACCACCCAGCATTGATGTCCGTAAAATGCCCCTTGTGATCCACGAGTGCTTGCAGCACCATGGAGAAGTAGGCCTTCCTGTTGATATACTCGGTCGCGAGATGGTCTGGAGCCAAAATTGGGATGTGTGTGCTGTCTATTGCTCCCCTGCAGTTAGGGAATCCCATGGCAGCAAAGCCGTCCACAATGTCACAAACATTGCCCAACGTCACCGTCCTCCGTAGCAGAACACGATTGATGGCTTGGCACACTTGTGAGAGGGCTAATCCGACAGTGGACCTCCTGACTCCAAACTGGTTTGCAACTGACCAGTAGCAGTCAGGAGTCGCCATCTTCCAGACAGCAATCGCAACACGCTTCTCCACGGCTAGGGCTGACCTCATGTTGGTGTCTTTCCGTCGCAGGGCAGGGGCCAACTCTGAACACAGTTCCAGAAAGGTTGCTTTCCGCATTCGAAAGTTCTGTACCCACTGCTCGTCATCCCACAGCTGCATAACAATGCGATCCCACTACTCGGTGCTCGTCTCTCTCGACCAGAAATGGCGTTGCATCATGTGCAGATGATCGGTGAAGGAGCTGAGCAACGCGGTTCTGTTGCTCTGCATGGCATTGATCCACCTCTGCTCCTCGGTGTCCTCGTCTGACTCAGAGCTCATTGCGTACCGAGCAACAAGCCGAGATGTATTCAGAATGTTGAAGGCGACAGTGAAGATCAGAGCAGGATCCATGCTGTCGCTGTTGTGATTGCTTGCAAGTGGTGCGGTGCATCACTGCACTGTTGAAAATAGGCGCGAGTTGCTATTGGAAACGAGGAAGACGCTAGGGGAACACAGTGCACCACGGGAAACTGAGAGTTTACCCATGGCGCTTTGTGTTCCTTTCCTTCATCCCATGATTCATAGCGCCGATTCAGGGAAAATGGAACGATGGGATAGGTGCCCAGAAGTCATTGCGATCAACCACAATAATGCAAGGAATTTTGTTGCGTTGCAAGGAGCGACGTGTGTATGCGTTATCCCGCAATAAAGGTCACGTGTTTTTTATAGCGCGATTGCCATGTTGCGCTTTAATCTGATCATGTGTACATAGCCTAAATGACGCCATAGGTTGGTGTTGTAACTCCACCAGCGCAGAAGGCGCAGCGGTTTGGTCAACTTTGATCATTCGAATTAACATCAGTGTAGACAGAGAGCAGTTTAATGCTATGTTACTGGCCTCAGGGATCTATCTCAGAATTCCCTGTTCTTGCAACTCTGTCATTCCTGGTCTGCTGCATCTTGGCCTCATCATCATCAAATAGTTTCTCCCGTACCTGCAGCCTCGGGAAGGTTTGAATTCTACTTTCTGCTTGGGCAGCTTGGAGAGTTTTTCAACTGAGCAGGTAATGGCATCCAAGCATTTCCTGCTTGTTTGTTTGTGAGAAAAAGGGAGGAGGAGAGGGCACATTGCATCACGGGAGGACAGCTGCCTTCCCACAAACCACAGCACTTTTTTGCACTGTGGGATGGCTACCTACAGTACAATACTTTTAAATTTGAACTAACTAATGCAAGAATCCAGTGCAAGAAGTGTGGTGTGACTACGCTTCTCTGATTTTATTAATTCAGTGACTCAACGCTGACTTTAAATCTCACCCCAATGTAGACATGCCCTGTGTCTTGTGTTGACTTATAATGTTAGCTTTCAAAAGACACTGAATAAAATAAATTACACAATACTCCTTCACCAAATTGTCTTGCTATAAATCTTTTGAACTATGTAAAGCTCCAGTTTAACAAGATGGTGTTATCCAATATGGATCTGATCAGGGCAGTTCCACGGGGGGAGCAGGGCCCAGGGCCAATTGGCTGAAGCGGGGCCCCGTCCCCCAGGGAGCTGGCCCTAGGCCAGGAGGCGGAGGCTGCCGGCGTGGGGAGCTGGCCCCGGCCCCGGAGGCCAAGGCTGCCTGTTGGGGGGCAGGGGGAGCCAGCTCCAGCCCAAGCCCTGGGCCGGGAGGCCGCCTGCGGGGGGGAGCCGGCCCTGGCCCCACCGAGGCCGCCTGCAGGGGGAGGGGAGAGCCGGCTCCAGTCCGGGCCCTGAAGGCCACGTGCAGGGGAGGGAGGGATGGCCATGTGGGGCAGGCCAGCCCAGAAACCAGACCCCATGACCTCCACCCCTGGGCCTGCCTGCTCTGCCCTGGGGGCGAGGAGGCTGTCCCAGTGGCTGGGCATAGCCCTCACAGCTCGCCCCACTGGTGGGAGGAGGGGCTGCCGCATGCGTGGGCCCTGCACTGCCCTGCTGGGAGTGGGACAGTGAGGGGCCCACGTAACCGCGGGGCCGGGGACGATCGCCCCATTCGCCCCCAGCTAGGTACGGCCCTGGACTTGATTCTGCACTCACTAAAGTTATAACGGTATCAAGGCAAAACTCCCACTGACCTCAATAGTATTCTTTGCTCATACCCGCATGGCAGGTGTCATCTCCAAATATCTGCCCCTCCTACATATGTGACATTTACAGTGATTGCAAGGAAATATTTATTCATTTAAGACTCGACCAAGATCCCAGTGAAATCAACGAGCTGTTCCATTATGGATAAGATCTTAAGGAGAGCCAAATATTAAAGCCAAGATTCTCTGTGTAGTTCTGAAAGGATATTTTTGCCTGAACAAATAGAGCTAGATTATTTTATTTCTAACTAAACTCTCTCGGAGATTCACAAACAATATATTTCCATAACAGGACAGATGGATAGATATTTGGATAGAAGGAAAGACTGCAACAAAGAGATCTGTGGTAATATATTTTAAATTATATGCTTTTAGTATGGGTTTATTTTATTTTTTGTGAAAGTGAAAGAGATAAAGAGCTTTAATCAGAAAAATCAAGACAAAATGCAGATGTTAGGTCAGATTCTGAAATAAATTATTTCTGCAGATAGAAACAGATATAATGAGAGCTGAATCAGGTAGTAGACAATAATACAAGAATATCTTCATATTTATATTATAGAATAAAAACACTAGTATTATTAACTTATACTAATAGACAAATATCACCAATCTCTTCTTCCTCCTTTTTATCTTCAATACCAGGCAAACATTTAGAGGTGTGGGTTATCTGTCCAAAGGTAGTTGCAAATATAGTATGTATAATAGCAAAAGATCTCCAGATCTAGGCAATACATATTCACATATTTGTCCTCTTTGTATGAATTTATTTATGGCTGTACCATACTTATAGCAGCGGCAAAGTTTATCCTGCCACTGGGCGGTATGGTGGGTAGGCCTTATCTCCAAATGGGTGGGCCACAGACCGCCCAGGCCCACCTGTGGCTGTGCCCCTGGCTCTGGCAATTCCTTCGGAACCCATGCCACAGGCAGTTCCTCTAGGTCAGCAGCAGCCGGAAGCTTTGGTCAGTCCCTGTGTCCTAGGCTGCATGCAGCTTCTCCACAGGATAGTGGTCTGGCCGAGGCTCCTGAGGGAGGGGAGAGACATCTTTCTCCTCCAGCAGCCTGGCCCAGTCTGAGCTCCTGGGCTCTCTTTATACTTCCTGCTCCACCCCCTGACTTCCAGTACGATGGAAAGGAGTGCTCTGGCTCCACTCATCTGGGTACCATCCCTCCCTGTCCATCTCCAAGAGAGGTCACACCGTTTTGCTACAACCGGTGTAAAAGAAAGACCATTCGAGCTCCATATTCTTCTTTCTTTTTATTTTGCAAGAGCCAGTCTAATGTGAACCAATTAGAAGAAATAAATGGCATGTCACTGAATCAGTTTCTCTTACATTTCATGGTCTGTTCTTAGGAAGTCATGAGGGGTAATGCTTTGTTGTTCCCTAAAGTCAGATATGGATTTCACAGATCCAGCTTCTCCCCTCTGTTTTTAAACCCTTAGGGCCTGATAGTGTAATTCTTGGACTGCTCATGAAGTGTAGACCTATTGTTCTCCTATTGAGGCATAACACACTAGGGCCAAGACACTCTGGTTGATTAATTCAGATTTTTATTTGAAGAAAAAGCATATATTTTGGTTACAATTACTATAGAAGTAATTGACAGATAGGCAGAAATCAGACAATGGCCAGTTAGCGTCTCCTGGGGCATAGGTGAACCATGATGGATGTCTTTTAAAATGCACCAATTACTCCTTCCTATTCTAGCATAGTTAATCTATCCAAATTATATAACCAAAATTTTATTCCAATCAACATTATGCATATGTTTTATATAACTCATACAATACACATGTGCTAGCTTCCATTCAAATAACTTTTCCTGTCTATGATATTTTCATTTTATCATCCTTCTTTTCTAATTGGCTTACTTCTATTGATCATGTATTGATCATGTGTGCTAACAAGGTCGTTTACCACTTACTTAATTTAGGGACCTTGCTGTTCCTTAAATGCCTTTAGACAGTATATTCTGTATATATAGCATTCTTTTAGCTATGTAATATTTTCCAGTTTAGATACATTCTCCAGTCAGAACATCACCTTTGTCCACACAGCAGTAGTAAGCTTCATTGAGAAAATTTATGAAAGGATAAATCAGAAAGGCAACATATGTTCCAAGCAAAGAGTATTCTAAAGATGGTATTATCTTGGCCTTTCCAAACTTGTTCACTATATATGAACCATTCTTACAATGGTTCCAATACCAATGCAAGTAGACATTGCTTTGTACGTGAGACTACGAAGAGAGTTCATGAGAACACAGATATTCTAATATGACCAGTTTATTGACGGCACTGTTGGTTTATTGCAAGCCAATAATTTGACTACATTTGTGATTAGTTCTTAAAAATGTTCAAGACCAAATAGACAAACTTAGCCTTGTTTATTGTCTAAAGACAAAGCAGTATAATAGCAAAAAGAGACATACTTACTCTCCTTTTGGCAAGTAATTTGTGCCTCGCAGCATGTTTACCTTACACATAATGTGTGCTTTGAAATTTAAACTAGTTATTTATCATATGGTTTTACAAGTTATAAAACTCTCTGTACATCAGTAAAATCCAGCCCACCAGTTAACAGTTTCTTAACGTTTTTTTTTTCTGTCCTTTTTCTTATCTTGGATTTGTTTACTACATTCCATGCTAGTTGCCTGTAAAGGCACCTATACTTGATTTTGATTGATTTTATATTTGCTAATGCCAAAGCTGACTTTAGCTTTGCGATGTGTTATGGGATACTTGGTATTAGTGGACAAGAGTAAGAAAAAACCATTGAAATATAATGCTTTTTTCTAACATATATACAATGTATAATATATATTAGTATGGTGTTCAATATGTATAACGTATTGGCTAACAATCAACAGGCCACCATCAGCCAATATTATATTATCTGGAAGAGCTAAGAATATGGAGGAAAAGCAGCTGGTTCAAAATTAAGGCAATATTTAGCTGATGCTGTTAGAAAGAAGATGATACCTTAAAGCTCTTGTCAGGATGTTAACTTCTTCAGGTATTCCAAGTCAATATGCACGTCAAATATGAATCCATCATTGCTTTTCTACTGCATGCAGCAAATTAAAAACACTTTCAGATAGTAATAAGGGCAAGATAAGAAGATAGAAGGCTAGAGTAGTGTTTTCTTAAAGGAAAAATTGCATTGTGATGTGCCAGAAGAATTTATCTTTATGGTTATATTCATATAATTGTATTCATGTAATTACTCGGAATTAAATACAACACACATAATGGAAAACAAGAAGTATTAGCTGTTACAGGAAGTGATTCAACCTTGCTTCATTTTGATCATTTGGCAAGTAGATGCCTCTGTGGTGTTATGTAAATTTTATTGTGTGTGTCCATCAGTGGAACATGAATATGATCATGTTTGGTACAGCAGGTTTATTTCTCTTATAACTATAACATTACTTCACTTGAACATTTATTGGGCCTGAAAAGCTGTAAGTACTATTGCTAGATGGTATATTATAAAGAGAATGAAGTGAAAGAACCTCTGGAGGCTTCTTGATCTCAGATAATGCACCCTTCTAGCTTTGTCAGCTAGTCACAACAGAGAATAATATGAGGAACTTTGCAAACAGTATTGCTTTTCACGTCTTGCAGTTGCCCAGAACATAACGTGTATACTGTTACCCAAATAATTAACATTCTGCAAACTGTTCCCATTACAATGGCTTACGATGTTACAGCAATACGAATCAGAAACTAAGGTCATACAACAGTAGCATGCTGTTTAATACATGTAGTGTATTCAAAATGTTTGTAATGTAGTAAAACAAAACTATCCAACTGGCTGATTATCAGTTGCATATTTCAGTTTTCTTCTGAAAATAAACATTTTAAATGACATTTCATCCTCATTCTATGTCTCTTAATAATTTAAAGCTGCCATTGATAATTTTGCTAGAGGTTTTAACTCTGAATTTAAACTTATGGAAAATAATGCTGAATTATAGCATTTAACAATGTATGTGCACATTAGAAACCAGATCCTTATGTAAGACTTACTCATGTACAAAATCCTCTTGAAGCCAATGAGGCAACATGCAAAAATATGACAAATTCAGACAGGAAATGAGGTATAAATTCTTAACAGTGAGGGAAATTACTCATTAGAACAATTTACCAGGGGGTTATGGTGGATCACCATCACTGGCAATTTTAAAATGAAGATTGGTTGTTTTTTCTAAAATATATATTCTATTTTAAACAGCAATTATTTCAGGGAGGGTCAGACTAAGACTAGATACACACTACAGCTTATGTCTATATAAATTATGTCACTCAGCAGTATGAATAAGCCACCCTATAGGCAACAACTGACACCGATCAAAGCACCCTTGTAAACAGAAGGCTCACAGGGCAGAGGCGGCTTTTGGGGTAGGCAAAGCAGGCGCACGCCTAGGGCCCCAAGCAGTAAGGGGCCCCATTGCCTGCTTTGCCTACCCCCAAATCTGCATCTGCCTTGGTCTGCAGCAGGAGGAGGAGCTGGCCCCTGGGGCTGGGGCCAGCAGCAGGGAACTGGGGCCGGAGGAGGGGAAGCCGGGGTAGTGGGAAGTTGGGGCTGTGGGGGGGGGGCTGGTGGCAGGGAACCACAGAGAGGCCCACTGTGTGTCTCTGGGGGCCCCACAATGGGCCTTTGCCTAGGGCCCCCAATAGCCAAAGGCCGCCTCTGTCACAGGGGCTGCAGTAATTAAGTCAATGGGAGAATGCTATACTGTAGCCCTGCCCTAACTGATCAGTTGTCCCTTCTGCGCTTAAAATCTATGAATCTAAAGGCTACCCAACTAAGATTTTGAGCAAGAGTTACTATCCTGTCATGGAGCTTTTATCGTTTTCAAAATATCTGTATATTCAAATTTATAAATATAACAAAGCAAAATAAACAGAAATAAAACATAAACAGTATTATTAAATAGTAATGAACCAATCTTCCTTGACTTACTTAGGCCACTGAAGTCAATGAAGCAGTAACTATGTTTGTAAGAAATATTTTCAAAATATTTTCTACACTTTAATTGTCACTCTTATAAAAGGACCCAGGCCATTATAAGAGTTTGCCTATACTGATTCATTTTTTTGGACCCAGGTGTATATAAGAACTCCAAACTTCTTGAAAGTGAATACCCTGAAAGCCTATTTTTAGTGTGCACTAAAAAAAATTAATTAATAAATTAATTCCCACTTCCCATTCATCCGGAAATGATGCTGACTCTTTTGTCCAGAGCCATATCTAATGCCACCCAGCAACTTCAGGGCTATTCTAACTTACACCTAGCTGCCCGTGGCTTGAAAGGGATAGTGCAGCAGATCATGGGGCAGTCCTGCTGCTCCCTTACCCATAACCCTTATACTAGTAGTTAAGCAGGAAAGTAATATGCAGTGCAGGGGCAGATACAGAATCTCTAAGCTTGGGGAATCCTCAAGGAGTTGGCTCTCATGGCATCAGGGCTCCTTTCTCCCACTAGAGCAGTGCAAAGCAAGATCTTACCCAGAGAACGTGAATCATGATTTAAATGGAATTATTCCAGACTTGCATCATTGCAACTGAGCTTCAAATCTGACTTAGAGTTTTCAAAGTTTTCCCTACTTTACTAGGATATTCAGGTCTGTAGTAGCCTTCCTGTTCTCAAAAACATAGGAGTAGAAGGGAAGTCCATATATGCCATATTTATATATACATGCTAAGTATTATATAGGGATGGTCTACATCAGCAGTCAGCAACCTGAAAAATAAGAACAGCTATTTTAAAAAATTCCTTCAATAACCAAGTGTTTTGAAAGCCACAATGGATGTAGCCTCCTGATGGTGGGACCTGGGCCAGGGCGCCTGCCGCAGGGTCCCCTGGCAGAGCTGAGGGAGCCCTGAACCTGGAGCAGGCCCCCTGCAGTGTCCTTCTATGGTGGGGGAAGCCTGGAGCCTGGCACGTGCCGCCCACAGTGTCCCCCGGTAGCTGGAGGAAGCCCAGAGCCCAGAGCCACAAAGGGGCAGCCAAAGATCATGTGACTCTGGAGCTACAGGGTGCAGACCCCTGGTCTAGATAATACTTAGTCCTGCCTCAATGCAGAGGTTTGGAGCAGAAGACCTACTCGAATCAAGGTCCTTTCCAATTCTACATTTCTATTATTATTCTATTATTATTAGGTTTTTTCTTACTTCTCTAATGATTTCACGTTATTCACTTGGAAACAATTGCATTCAGCAGCTGTAATTTCAATGGCACTGCAGCTCATTGTGCAGATGGCTGTTAGCCTTGCTCAGATGCTGCTCTAATTCTTCCATTTCACTTAGTCCTTGTCCCACATTGTGTCTTAGAACACACTGGTAATATACTTACATGCTTTAGAGGAATAAGCACAAAGCCCCATTGTGGAACAGTCATCTTGCTAGATTATGTGATGCAATGTTGAAGTTATTTACTATTTATGGCCCTCTCATCACCCTATTACAGGCAATGAGTGGATACGATTGTGGAAAATGTGTTCCACACCCATCTCCACAGAAAAACCAGTTAAATGGATATCCTGTCAAGTCCATCAAAGGTTAAAATATTAAACAAATATGCAACAAGCATGAACAGTAAATGCTACACCCAATCTTCATTCCTTGAGTTCACAGAGAGAATATATCCCATAATACAAAACTTCTTAGTATTTAGCAAATCACTGGCTGACAGAAGTTCTGGGCTTCAGATTTACTCAATGATTCCATTTTTTTCCTCCTTTGAGATGTTATGCTGGAAAGAAGACAATCCAGGCACTCCACTTTCCACATTATCTTAAAAGGGAAAATTTTAAAAGCATGTCTTAATACCTAACATACTGGGCTTGTGATCCCAGCAACAAAAAGTTACACATATGTTTTTCCTTTATCTCATTTTGATCATCTCTTTCTTTTTTCCCCTTCCGCTCTCATTCTTTGTATACTTCACCATTTCCAGTTCTCTGATGCTCCTTCTCATCTCTTGGCTTCATTCTACCTATGGTACTTATATGGTGTGCCTTACTTTACTGTCTGATCACCCCACAATCTTTAATGTATTTATTTTTGCAATACCCCTGGCTGCATCTACAGTAGTAAATTAAGTCGACTTAAGCTTGCTTAAGTCGACTTAATTTACCCTGCGTCTACACTACAGTTTCCTTAAGTCGACTTAAGCAAGCTGCTTAAGTCGTCTTACGGAAAATAAAGTCGACTTAATTAAAATTAAGTCAACTTTATAAAACCACCTTCCTAGTAGACCTAAGGCTTAAGTTGACTCTAGGGAGTCGACTTAAGCCAGTGTAGATGTGGGGTAGCCCTAAGTCGACTTAGGGCTACCCCAGGGCTACACCAATGCCCTCCCTGCCGGGGGAGGGCACAGGGGGAGCCTGGCATGCTCCCCCCTCACCTGGCAGGGCAGAGCCCTTCCCACTTTGACCCTATGCCCTGCCAGGTCCCTGTCCCCCTTTGCCCCATTGTACTTAGGTACAATGGGGCAAAGGCTGAGCCCCCTGGAATTAGACAAGGGGTGCCCCCTTGCCGCCGTGGACCTCCCCTAGGCCCCCCTAAGCCCCTAGAAGTTGACCTATGTGTCCAGTGTGGATGCTCTAGGTCGACTTTTTAAGTTCCCCTTTAAGTCGACTTTATTTTTAAGTGTGGACACACTAAGTTGACTTAAATTGCCAAGTGTAGACATAGCCTCTGTGAGGTAAAGAAATAATATCAGCCCCTTTTTATAGATGGGGAATGGAGGCACAAGGAAATTAAGTGAGTTGCCCAAATCTGTGGGAAATCAGGGAACTGGACTGAGGTCTCTCATTTAACAGATGGGTGCCCTAACAGCTGCACTATCCTGCTTTGAAAAATGAAAGGTATGGCTCTATTACCAGTCTTTGCTACAGCTTCTGAGTCCTTCTATGAGCTTCTCTCTTCCCTTCTTTTTCTCTTCAGCCAGCCATCCCATTGTTTTTTCCCTCCCCTCTCTCAGCCCTCAGCCATCATTTCAGAGATGTCTATTCATCTTGCTGCTCTCTAAGGATCCTATTTGCGTATGAAGTGCCTTTCTCCTCCTCACTACAGAAGGACCCACATCTCTTTCTCCAAAACTTTCTCTTTCTCTTTTCCTCTGTTTATCTTACCACCACCAATCTTACCCCCATCTCCAGTTTTCTAGCCTCACTCCAACTGCTCAGGACTTTGTGCCCTGCTGCTTCTACCTTGCCCTAGTGTTGTAGTAAAATTTTTCTCACCTCCTGCTGTTATGTGCATCTCATGTGTTGTCTCATTGTTTCCTTGTGTTCAACACATCTGTTTCATGTGCCCACACATTTTTGTTTCCCCTTCTCTTTAGATGGTAAGCTCTTTGAAGCAGAGACTAACTCTTTGTATGTGGTTGCAGTGTCTAGTGCAGGGGTCAACAACCTTTGCCAGACCCCGTCCCAGCCCCGCCCTCCCAACCCTGAGCAGGTGCTGGGGATAGGGCCAGGAGCCGTGGCATGCAACATCTACTTTTCCCTGCTGGCCCTGCCCCCCAGCTGAGGAGCAGAACCAGTAAGGGACAGGAGCCGTGGTGTGCACGTGGCTCTTGTGGCCCCAGGCCCTGCTGAAGACAAGGCCAGCAGGGGGAGCAGTTGTGGCACCGCAGGCCAGGAGCTGGGTGTGCCACTGTGAATAGGCACGCATGCCAGCTTTGGCATGCTTGCCAGGGATTGCCAACCTCTGGTCTAGCACAATGAAGCCTGGTCCATGACTGAAGACTCTATGGCTGTGTCTACACTGGTAAATTAAGTCGACTTAAGCTTGCTTAAGTCAACTTAATTTACCCTGCGTCTACACTACAGTTTCCTTAAGTCGACTTAAGCAAGCTGCTTAAGTCGACTTAAGGAAAATAAAGTCGACTTAATTAAAATTAAGTCAACTTTATAAAACCACCTTCCTAGTAGACCTAAGGCTTAAGTCGACTCCCTAGAGTTGACTTAAGTCAGTGTAGACGTGGGGTAGCCCTAAGTCGACTTAGGGCTACCCGAGGGCTACACCAATGCCCTCCCTGCCGGGGGGGGGCACAGGGGGAGCCTGGCATGCCTCCCCCACAGGGCAGGGCAGAGGTACAATGGGGCAAAGACTGAGCCCCCTGGCATTGGGCAAGGGGTGTCCCCCTACCCCTGTGGTCCTGCCCTAGGTCCCCTTAAGCCCCTAGAAGTCGACTTAGGCATCCAGTGTGGATGCTCTAGGTCGACTTTTTAAGTTCCCCTTTAAGTTGACTTTATTTTTAAGTGTGGACACACTAAGTCAACTTAGTTAAAGTCGACTTAAATTACCAAGTGTAGACATAGCCAATGTGCTTCCATAATACAAGTATTAATAAAATAAATTTTGATCAGCTGATTCTGTGCTGGACCCAACCATCTTTACTCCACCTCAGCCCCCATCTTCTGATTATGGAATGTAGATATCCCCAGTAGGTAGCAGAGTTTCAAGAGGAGTAGCCAGATCTCAAAGATGGGATGTTCAAATATAAAGGCATAGATTTCAAGGCCAAAAGGGACCATTGTGAGTATTTAGCCTGAAATCCTCTACAGCGCAGGCCACTGAACTACCTAAAAATAATTCTTAGACTGCATCTTTTAGAAAAACAACAATCTTAATTTAAAAATTGCAGTGATGAAAAATCCACCATGACCTTTGATAAAATGTTCTGAATTGTTTAAATTGTTTAAAATGTACATCTTATTTCCAGTCTGAATTTGTCTAGCTTTAACTTCCAGCCATTGGATCATGTTAAAGCTTTCTCTGGAACACTGAAAAGCCCATTATCAAATATTTCTCCCCATGTAGGTATTTACAGACTGCCATCAAGTCTCCCCTTAATGTTCTTTTTGTTACACTAAATAGACAGACTCAAGGGCTATGTTTACATTTGAAAAGTTAAGTCGACATTGTTAAGTCAACTTAACAGCAGAGATAGCTGTGATACTGGCTTTAAGTCAACTTAATAAAGTCGATTTAGCGCTAATCCCTGTCTACACTGGCCTTAAGTTGACTACAGGAGTCAACTTAAGGCTTAGCTCTACCTAAAGAGGTGGTGTTATTAAGTCGACTTAAGTTTTCCTTAAGTCGATTTAAAGAAATGCTTAAGTTGACTTAATAAAAACCAGTGTAGACATGGCTTTGTTTAGGTCAACTTAAGCATCTTTAAGTCAACCTGAATTTGCCAGTGTAGACGTACTCAAGGAGCTCAGTTATTACACCAGCATGTTTTCTAATCCTTTATTCATTCTTATGAATTTCAATGAACCCTCTCCAGTTCATCAATATTCTTCTTGAATTGTGGACACGAGAACTTGACACAGTAGCCACATCAGTGCCAAATACAGAGTTAAAATAAACTCGCTATTCTTAACTGAGATTCCCCTGTTTATGAATCCAAGGTCACAATAACCATTTTGGCCACAGTATTGTCCTGGAAGGTCATGTCCACTTAATTATCCACCATGATACCCACATTTTTTTTAGTCATCCTTCCCAGGATAAAGTCCACTAACCTGTAAGTATGGCCTACGTTCTTTGTTCCTTGATGTATACAACTTGTTTGCTTGTGCCCAACTTATCAAATGATACAGATTGCTCAGTATCAGCAATTTGGCCTTTTCATTACTTAGCACTCCCTTAATATTGTATCATCTGTAAACTTTACCAGTGATGATTTTATGTTTCTTACAGGTCATTGATAAAAACGTTAACTAGTGTAGGACCAAGAACCAAACCCATGGGAAACACACCAGTTCAATGATGATTCTCTGTTTACAATTACATTGTGAGAACCTTTAAAAAAAATGAGAAGTTTTCTCTAACACCGAAATGATAAATAAAAATGTAATCTTAAGGAAAGTGTCTTCTTTTCTCATTAATTAAACAGGTCAATGACAATGGTCTGTTTTCATAAATGGCACTGATATAGTCATAAAAGAAGCCTGTATACAGCTGTTACTCAAAAGACAATAGTCCCATTTTTTTTCAGTAGCCAAACTAGCAAAGGCTGAGATTAAAGGACTGGATGGACTTTTGTCTGTACTTTAAATAACTATAGAACATTCCACCTACCCATTTGAAAATGGGCTATGCTACTCACTCAACCAGCTTAACTAATGGAATATGTCATTATTTTGTTTTACAGACTAGATTCGTGATTTACTCTAAAATCATACTTACTGAAAAGAGAAATTGAAAATATGAATGTATGGAAGCAAGATAAACAAGCTTTTTAAGTAGTTAAAACCACATCTATTCATGAGCAAGCAAACACATCTCTAGCACCACCAACAGCAGTAATTCAGTATCAGGGTGTTTTGTTTGTTTTGTTTTTTTAAAGAAAAGCAATGCATAATACTCAAAGTTATTTGATTATAAGAACTGTGAGGGAATTCAATCATTTTCTCCTGAAGTTGTTTTCAGTGTAACTATCTGAAAACCAAAGTCTTCACCTGACATATTTTGTTGGAGACTTGCTGGAAATGAAAAGCAACAAGATATAGTAGAACAAAGTATGTGAAAATCAGGATTAATCTTAATTAACCAGGAAAACCTTACTTTCTGGTATTGAGAATATGTGTGAATTAATCACATTATCACAGCTGGATTTTGAGTAGGGCCTCATTAAACTGATATAAATATATACCACATTGTTGTTTTCCAACATCAGCAACAAGATTGCAGCCTTATTATACAAACTCCAGCTGTGCTCAGCATCCACAGTCCTATCAATGCCAAATGTAAAACTTACCACATCTGTCTTGACAGGGGTGAAGTTGGTAAAGTTATTTAGATAAGAAAAGAAAAACTGGAATCAAATGGGGAAAATAAAGGAAAGTTGTTACAAAGAATTTAATGGAGAAAACTGTGATTATAAATATATCTTGTTCATAATAATGCATAATAGCCATTATAATGCACTATGAGATCTTTAGACTAAAAAGGTTATTATTTTTATTTATTAAAATAAAAAGAGAGAACAGAGTACAATGGAGCCCATCCTATTTTCACTGACGTTAACGGTAAAAAAACTTTTGACTTGAATGGCAGCAGTATCTGGCCTCATAACATGTCTTCACATACAGTTATAAGAGTAAAGGAATAAGAATATTGCTATAGTTCAGTAGTCCAGTTCATCCAAAAGAAGAGCAAGTCACATTAACAATCACTTGAAATCTTCAATAAGTCCTTGATTCAAGAAAAGCACCTATGCACATATGTGAATGGCAGTGAGTGAAATCCAGGCTAGCCTGAAGTCAAAGGCACAAGTCCCATTGACTTTAGCAGGGCCAGGATTTCATCCATTGACTTTAATGGGGCTTAAGCATGTGCTTAATTGCGTTCCCAACTCAAAGTCTAAATAAGTGTAATAGCAAGGGGATGCATTTACTTTTCATATTAACCTCATCCAAAATACTCTGGTTTTCCTTAACTTTGTAAAGTTTATCGCTTAATGCTTGGAGTTTGGCTCCAATTATCCCTGCCTTCTCTCTAGATAGCTGTAACAAAATTACTGCATATATATCTTTGTGCACTTCCTATTTTATGAGCATATACATGCTTTATTGATATTCTACTGAAAATAGTTCCTTGATTAAACAATTTCATCTGATTGCATTGATGTAGCTATCAGAGAAATTAGAGTGATTCTACATCATTGCATTTCTTTAAAGATTTTCTCTTTCCACAAGACAATTATATACCAATTGTTACATTCTGAGGCAAACCTGTCCTGTAATTATTAAAATGGAGATTACTATGTTATCATTGAAATAATCCTATTCCTCTAATAATGGCAATGACTCACTATTTACAAATGGGTTTTGCCTCACATGGGGCACTGATGTCAGGTACTAATCCTGCAACCACATGAAAATTAGCATTCTGTTTTCTTGGTTCTTAGTACAGAGCTCCAGTGACAATACTTTAGCTGGTACAGGAGTCTGACAAGTGCCATTATGGCTTAATTACAGGGTACCAGTTTGTGGTCCATCCCACCCATAGCCACAGTGGGGCATAATAGTATGTCTACACCAAAGCTGGATGGTGTGATTTCTAGCTCGGGTAAACTATTGAGACAGTGCACTAAAAATATCTGTGTTGCTGCTGCAGTTCAAGCAGCAGGAGGGGCTATCTTCCTCAAGTATGAGTTCACCTGAAACTCTAGGTAGGTGCTTGATCAAAACGAGCATGGTTATGTTGGTCTGAGCTGGAAATTATACCTCCAGCTCCAGTGTCGACTTACCCTGGTTGTGGGGGTGGGGTGCATAACCCAGACTAATATAGCATGGCTCTTTGCCCCGTCCACAGCATGTCAAATCACTGTAAGGGCCACAGACATTCTCCTATACAGCCTTCTCGGCAGGAATAGGGTAGAGCAGTGGCCGTTCACCCAGTACTTACTTTTCTGTCCTATGGGTGGAGAGGGAAATAAGGATCTATGGCTATGTCTATACTTGGCCAAATAAGTCGACTTAGCATGTCCACACTATAAAATTAAGTCGACTTAAAGTAGACCTTGCCAAATCAACTTAGAGCATCCACACTGGACGCCTAAGTTGACTTCTAGAGGCTAGGTGGACCTGGGACTGGTCCATGGTGGGAGGGGGGGCACCCCTTTCTAAGTGCCAGGAGGCTCAGCATTTGCCCCATTGTACCAGGGTACAATGGGGGCTGAGCAGGACAAGGACAGGGGCAGGGTATAGGATCGGGGTGGGCAGGGCTGTGTCCTGCCCTGTGGGTGGGCATGCCAGGCTCTGGCTGTGCCAGCCACCCTGGCAGGGAGGGCAGTGGGGGAGCCCTGGTGGCCCTTTAAGTTGATTTAGGGCTAATTCGCATCTACACTGGCTAAACTGACTTAATAAAGTTGACCTAGCCAGTAAAGTCGACTTTAAACTAGGTTTAATAAAGTCGACTTAAAATTTCCTTAAATTGACTTAAGCAGCAGTTTAAGTTGACTTAAGGAAATTGTAGTGTAGATGCAGAGTAAATTAAGTCAACTTAAACAGGCTTAAGTTGACTTAATTTACAAGTGTAGATGTACCCTATGAATGGGAAGATCTTTGGCTCTACTCCTACAATGTACCAGGCAACACAGCTAGGGCAAGTAATAGACACCCTTCTCCCAGGGCAAAAGAGGAGCAGGAAAGGAATTGAGCTCCTTCTATGACCTCTTTCTGGGGCAATATATGTTTCCCAAGGGTGAGATATAAAGAGATAATCGAACCCTTGTGTATATTTAAATACTGGCATGACACAGTGTGAATAGCTGAAAGCTGACTCATCAATCTGTGCACGTGGTAAGCATGCCCACAAGAACCAAAGTGATAAGATAATTGATTAAGTACCAGGTGATTAATCAGTCAACAAGCAGATTCAGTTCATCAGCTGATGCTGGTTAAAAGAGAGACAGGAAGAAATAGGAAGGTGAGAGCGAAGGCTGGAAGGAAAGGCTAGAAAAAGCACAAGATCTCAGAGAGCTCTCTCTTTCCCCCTACCTTCATCTCCACTTCCCCTGCATTCCTGCCTTAAGCCTTAGTAGTAGGTAAAGGCTTGGGGAAAAGCCTTCTGCTGTGGGGAGCAAACATTTATAAAGCACTTGATGTTAAACTTGCTCCTGGCATGGATAAAGGAACCACTTACAGTAAGAACTGAGCGTGAGAGAAATTTGCTCTGGCACAACCAGCTATTTTAAAATCATACTTCTGTTTGAAGTTACCATGTTTACTGTTCTTACAAAAATGTACAAAAGTACTACAATGGAAAAAGATTGGAGGGGAAAATAACATGTTTTACTCCATGTACTGTGTTAGCCTTTTCTATATTCAGATTCACAATTTTCCCTGTATAATGAATCAGTTGGTAAACTTCCCCAATCTCAGGTGCAAAATTACTTTTATTTAATGAAACTACTTTTAAACTCGGTTTTTTACAGTCTAGATTTCAAGTTGATAGTGTTCTCAAAAAAACCCACAAATACCTTTCCTCCCCTGAAAAAACCCAGTGCTAACACATTACAAAAAAGAATAGGGAATTAAAGGGAAGAATGACCAAATTTTATATCTTCTGTGATATACTGAGACCTAGATCCTGATCTCATTTCAATGTATTATAATTTAGTATTTCCATGGCAGCTATCACTGTATTTTACAAGTTGCCTCTCTGCTCTGGGCAAAGAGAAGTGGTTTGGTGTCCAGGTTGTTTTCATTAGATTTCTCAGCAATACTTGGATACCATCAGTCACTAGGTGTTGTCTATTAGCCCCATGACAGAGTAAGGTAGAGGTGGATAGATAGAGTACATTGAGAGGGCTACATTGTTTCTTTTAGAGATCTCCCCAAGGATCGTGTCAGCAACTGTTCTGCTTTTCAAAGAGCTTTCAAGTGTGGAGGCCACTGCTTTTCATACAGCCACCCTTTATATTCAGACAACAGAGTCCTGTGGCACCTTTAAAGACTAACAGATTTATTTGTCGCATGAGCTTTCGTGGGAGAAGATCCCACTTCGTCAGACGCTTTGAAGATAGGAAAGTTACAGAGTGGGAGGAAATTAAATGCAGGGGAGTGTATGACATAGCATCAGGTCAGGCTGTAACAGCAAATCAAAATAGATGTTAGGATTCAAAACACTGGGGAACAGCACATAGAGGAGGGGAAGGTCAAATCACTTGTTGTAATGCAAGAAAAATCCATAGTCCCTGTTTAACCCCAAGACAACTGAGTCAAATTTGCATAAAGTTCGAGTTCTGCAGTCTCTCTTTGAAGCTGTGATTTGTTATTCATCTGTTTCAACACAGCTATTAACAAGTCGTCAAGGGAGTGAGCAGGGAGATTGAAGTGTTCCCCTACAGGTTTTGCAGTGTTGCAATTTCTGATGTCAGATTTGTGTGCATTGATTCTTTGGCGCAGAGACTGTCCTGTCTGTCCAATATATAAGGCAGAGGGGCATTTCCGGCACATGATGGCATAAATCACATTGGTGGATGAGCAGGTGAACGAGCCCTTGATGGAGTAGGTGGCATGATTAGGCCCTGTGATGGTGTCATCAGTGTAGATATGAGGGCAAAGTTGGCAGCGTGGTCTGCTGCAGGGCTGTGTTCCTGCTTTAGTGTTTCTGCTCTGTGATCTGTAGTTGCTGGTAAGTATCCTTTTAAGGTTAGGGGGCTGTCTGAAAGCAAGGAGAGGTCTGTCTCCTAAGGCTTGAGAGAGTGAGGGGTCATTCTGTAAAATAGGCTGTAGATCTTTGATGATGTGATGAAGGGGTCTGGCTTGGGGGTTGTAGGTGGTGACCAGTGGCGTTCTGTTGTTGTTTTTCATGGGCTTCTCCTGTAGTAGTTGACTTCTGGGTACCCGTCTGGCTCTGTCAATTTGTTTCTTCACTTCTGCGGGTGGGTACTCTAGTTTTAAGAATGCCTGGTAGAGATCCTGAAGGTGTCTGTCTCTGTCTAAAGGGTCAGAGCAAATGCGGTTATATCTTAGGGCTTGACTGTACACAATGGATCGTGTGGTGTGTCGAGGATGGAAGCTCGAGGGATGTAGGTAACTATACCGATCAGTAGGTTTGCAGTATAGGGAGGTCTTTATGTGCCCATCGCTAATTTGCACTGTAGTGTCCAGAAAGTGGATCTCTTGTGTGGAGTGTTCCAGGCTAAGTTTGATTGTGTTGTGGAAATTGTTGAAATCTCTATGGAAATCTTCAAGGGCATCTTTACCATGGGTCCAGATGATGAATATGTCATCAATATAGCGTAGGTAAAGTAGAGGTGCTTTGGGATGAGACGTGAGGAAACGTTGTTCTAAATCGGCCATAAAGATGTTGGCATATTGTGGGGCCATGCGGGTACCCATAGCAGTGCCACTGACTTGAAGGTATAAATTATCCTCAAATCTGAAATGGTTGTGAGTGAGTACAAAGTCACAGAGGTCAGCCACAAGTTTAGCTGTGTCATCATCCTGGATGGTTCTTCTAATAGCTTGTAATCCATCCTTGTGTGGGATGTCATGGAAATCATGAGTCATCCTCTGACTGAGAAATGAAATTTTAGTCATAATTTCTGAGAGTCCATACCACTAACTTAAAGACACTGACTCATTGCTTGCTTATACATGTCACATAACAGTATCAAGTAATAGGACAAGGCAGCCTTACAGGATGAATTGTAAGGTTATCATTATCAAAGCCCTTTAATAAATCTCTGTAAGGTATTTGCTTCTATCTGGCAACTCTCATGATCTCCCTTACATTGGATGATACATTGGTTATTGCCACAGCTTCCAAAAAATCGTGTAGAAACTGTAGATGGATTAATAATACAAGTTTAAACCAAGTTCTGATTGTGTTTAGGCTTGTAGGGTTGCAATTTTTAGAAAAGGTAAATATATTGGACATGTCACTGGACCTCACATGAATGTAAAGCATCAATTATAAACAGATGAGACATTTATTCAAATTATTTCTGACCAATAACAGAACAGAAGAATCAGAAGTCTGAATCTTAATAATATATTGGAATAAATCAGAAGTCAGTAATGTTTCAAAGTCAAGTTTCACCTAAAGTTCTGAAATTCGGATATATTATAATTCAGTTTCTCTGCCCAGAACAAACAATCCACTTAAGCAGATAATAGTCTCATAGGACACTAGGTATTGCTAGGAAGTTTAGTGAAACAATAATGTCCACAGATGCCTCACGAGTGGCATGACATGTCTATCCAATTTAGTTGACCTGATAAAGTACTCAGGATATTATTTTAATCTCAGGAACTATAATACTGATGCATCTGAACCAAGATCTGTAAGTAGCAATTGGAAGACTAAACTACTGCTGATAGCCAACATGTCCCATCCCAATGGCATCAATTCCAATAAAGGGAGAAGAATATGAAATATTTTATTATACAGTAAAATACAAGGTAATATATAAGATAAAAGGATAAGGGAATGGGCCTAGTGACGCTATTGGACCTAGCTGATTCACTGAAAATGCATGTTGAAGTTTGTGGACTAGCTCTTTCTCATAAACTATAATTTTTCTAACATGTCTAATATACTAAGTGTATTTCTGGCTACTTCAAAACCAAGCTTATCCTGCTATCCTGATCCTGGGACAGTTCAATAAATAAGGATACTTGGAGATGGAGAAGGAGTATTAGATTATAAAAATTGGATATAACACACTTTATTTTTCAAGTGATATGCTATTATCAATACAAATATAACAGAAGAGATCAAAACGTTTTAATCAACTATTCCAGAAAGTATTGTGGCAGAGTACTCTCCAACTCGTGCCACCTAATGTCCAATCCCCTGGCGTAGTAGGGCCTATGGTAAGTCAGACTCCCTGGCAAGCCCACTTCTCCCTGTCAGGGCCGTGGCTTCACTGCCCTGGACTCAGCCCTTGTAGAAGGGAAGTATTCTGCTGCCCCTGCTGCAGTGGACGAGGCAAGCCTCCCAGGCCTTGCCTAGTCTCCTTCCCTTCCTCTAACCTTCTTCTGATGTTGCTCTGGTGTTGTTCTGTTCTGTTCTGTTCTGTTCGGCTCTGCTCTGCTTCGCTTTGCTTCGCTTCGCTTCCTTTCCTTTCCTCTAAACTCCCACCCCTGAGCTGGTGGAGGTGGGGCTTTTTATTGGGCCAGGAACAGCCCTTAACAAGGCCCAGGTGTCCCTAATTGCCCCACAGCTGTTTCTCCTTTGCCTGCTGGGAATAGTGCTTTCAGCATTCTAGGGCTGACAAACCTGCCTTCAATTACCCTTCTAAAGCCACCTGGCCTGGCTTTGCCACAAACCCGCACCCCCCCGCTCAACACCACGGGGTTGGGCTACCCGGGTAGTGCAACAATGCATCCTCGAGAGGCCGTCTGCATTCGCATGTTTGGACCCCGGTCTGTGTTGCACCTGGAAGTGGTACGGCTGTAGTGACAGGAACCACCGGGTTACTCTAGCGTTACGGTCCTTGTTTCGGTGCATCCACTTCAAGGGGGCATGGTCCGTGACGAGGGTAAACTTCCGCCCCAAGAGATAGTACTGTAGGGTCTCCATCGCCCATTTTATAGCAAGGCATTCTTTCTCTACTACAGCATATTTTTGTTCTCGGGGCAGGAGTTTCCAGCTGAGGAACAACACTGGATGTTCTTCTCCTTCTATTATTTGGGAGAGCACTGCCCCTAGTCCAACTTCGGAGGCATCCGTCTGTAGGATAAACTCCTTTTCAAAGTCTGGAGCTATCAATATTGGGTCGTGGCAAAGGGCAGACTTTAAGTCCACGAAGGCTTCTTCAGCAGTATCCGACCACTTCACTATGTCTGGCACCCGGGATTTTATCAAATCTGTCAGTGGGTAGGCCCGTGTGGCGAAGTGGGGGATGAACCATCTATAATAACCAACAATCCCCAGGAATGCCCGTACCTGTTTCTTCCGAATGGGTCGAGGCCAGTCCTGTATGGTCCCTAATTTGTCAAGCTGTGGTTTAACCACTCCCCTCCCTACGATATATCCGAGGTACTTGGCCTCTGCAAGTCCTATTGTGCATTTGGTAGGATTGGCGGTAAGGCCCGTGGCCCTCAAGGTATTCAATACTGCCTCCACCTTCTCTAAGTGGGTATCCCAATCTTGGCTATGTATCACAATGTCGTCGAGGTAAGCAGCAGCATACTCTGTGTGGGGTCGCAGAAGCTTGTCCATGAGACGTTGGAAGGTCGCTGGAGCTCCATGGAGTCCAAAGGGGAGAACAGTGTATTGGTACAGCCCCTCGGGTGTAGCGAAGGCAGTTTTTTCTTTGGCTTCCTCAGCCAGAGGAATCTGCCAATAGCCTTTGGTGAGGTCAAGGGTGGACAAAAATCGTGCTTTTCCCAATCGGTCTATTAGTTCATCTATCCTAGGTATGGGGTAGGCATCGAAGCGGGATACCTCGTTGAGCTTCCGGAAGTCATTGCAGAACTGCATGCTGCCATCTGCTTTAGGGACCAGAATGATGGGGCTGGACCACTGACTATGCGATTCCTCGATGACCCCTAATTCTAGCATCCTTTTTATTTCTGCCTTTATTTCTCGTCTCTTCGCCTCTGGGATTCTATACAGCTTGACGTTTACCTTCACCCCCGGCTCAGTCACTATATGGTGGAGGGCTCCCTTGGTTCTCCCAGGTACTTCCGAGAATACATCACGGTTCCGGTTAATCATTCCTATAACCTCCGTCCATTGCATGGGGGTCAAATCTGGGGATATTTTCACTTGCCCCTGTGCCCCATCCTCTTGTGGTAGGGGTTCTATGGCCACCATATAAGCACTCCTGTCTTTCCAGGGCTTTAGCAGATTGACATGATAGATCTGCTCTGGTTTCCGATGGTCCGGTTGTCGGACCTTATAATTAACTTCTCCAACCGCCTCTATAACCTCGTACGGCCCCTGCCACTTTGCCAGGAGCTTGCTCTCTGCTGTGGGTACCAACACCATCACTCTGTCACCAGCCTGAAATCTCCGTGCTCTGGCATGGCGATTGTAATAAGTCTGCTGGGCTCCTTGGGCCTTTTCCAGGTGCTCCCGCACTATTGGGGTGACGCGGGCAATCCTGTCCCGCATCTGGCTTACATGCTCGATTATGTTTCTCCCCTGATTTGGCTGCTCCTCCCAGATTTCTTTAGCAATATCCAGGATGCCCCGGGGGTGACGGCCGTATAACAACTCAAAAGGGGAAAAACCCGTAGATGACTGGGGTACCTCTCTAATGGCAAACATCAGGTAGGGCAGTAAATTGTCCCAATCTTTCCCATCACGGCTTACCACCTTTTTCACCATGGCCTTTAGGGTCCGGTTGAATCGTTCAACGAGGCCGTCAGTCTGGGGGTGATAGACAGAGGTCCGTAATGCTTGGATGTGGAGTATCGTGCATAAGTCTTTCATCAACTTGGAGATGAATGGGGTTCCTTGGTCCGTGAGGATTTCCTTGGGTATTCCTACTCGTGAGAAGATGTGGACTAACTCTTTAGCTATTGTTTTTGATAGCATATTGCGCAGCGGAATGGCTTCCGGCTACCTCGTGGCATAATCTAGCACGACTAACACATACTGGTGGCCTCGAGCTGACTTCCCAAGGGGGCCTATCAGGTCCATGGCTATCCTCTCAAAGGGAACCTCGATAATTGGCAAGGGGACCAGCGGGGCCCGTAACTGTGGTCGGGGGCTGTGGAGCTGGCATTCAGGGCATGAGGCACAGTATTGTTGGACCTCCTTATACACCCCTGGCCAGAAGAACCTCCTCAATACCCAATCAAGGGTCTTGTCCACACCCAAATGTCCCCCAAACAGGTGGCTATGTGCGAGGTTTAACACCGTTCGCCAATGACACCGGGGCACCAGTAGTTGTTCTACCACTTCCCCCTGGGTGTGGGTAACTCTATATAAGAAGTCCCCCCGAACCACAAAGTAGGGACCTGGCCCTTTGGATTTCCCCTCCACCGGGGTCCCATTTACTTCTACTACCTCTTTCCTGATGTTACCATATATCGGGTCATTGGCCTGGTCTTGGACGAAATTCCCAAGGGCGGGCCCTATGTCCTCAACCTTGAGAGGGGCTGCCTCATCTCCGCTACTCGGGGAAGCTCCATTAGCGTTATGACTGGTGCCCGGTTCCTCTACAGACTGCTCTGTCTGCCTACCGGCGGGGCACAATCGTGTCCCCACGAGGGCAGCCTGCTGGTTCTGGGCTAGTATCCGGGTTCCTAACCTTTTGACAGCCCTCCTTTCTCGACGGGTTTTCCCCTGCCTTTCAGTAACAGGAAATAGGTCTTGGTCGAATTCTGAGAAGGGAATCAGTGGATTAGCGGCCGGGCTCTCCCCCTCGCAGGTGGAGCTACAGCTAGCTGGGGGTTCCTCCGTGGGGAGCAGGTGCCTAAATCCCGGGAAGTCCCGACCTATGAGGACCGGGTAGGGCAACTTAGGAACTACACCGGCTGCTACCCTAGAAGTATTTCCCTGTACTTCTATCTTGACAGGGATGGTCGGGTAGTATTTGACTGTGCCATGTACGCAGGCTACACCTGTGTGTTTGGCACGGGTTAACTGATCGTAACCCACCAATTTCCCCGAGACTAATGTTACTGCACTCCCAGAATCCACTAATGCCTGGGTTTTGATGCCATTCATCGTCACCGGCCGAGTATATCGGTGTGGGGTCTCTGCTACTCCTACATGCAGATGAGATTACAAGGGTGGTCGAGTTGTCCGATGCTACACTGCATGGGCTCCTCAGCATTTGGGCACTGGGCTGCAATGTGTCCTAGCTCCCCACATGCATAGCACTGATACCCTGACCTCGTCAACCCCTTGTTCTTCGGGCTGCGGGGTCTCTGTCTATCGTCCTCTTGTCGGGCTTCCTCAGCCTCTTTAACAGGCCTAGGGCGCTCTCCAGTCTCTCTTCTCCCCAGCATGGGTCGGCCTACTGCCTTGGGAGCCTGAGCCCTGGGCCCCGAGTTTGGCCTTTTATCGCGGTGCCCATCTCCCCCAGGTGTCTGGACCATCTCCCTGGCTGTCACATACCTCTCAACCAGGTCCACTAGGTTATCGTATGTGGCGGGGTCTTGCCTACTAACCCATCTATGTAGTTTTGGCGGCAGCCCCCTTGTGAATCTGTCCAGTACGAGGATCTTGATCAGTCTCTCAGCACTATGGAGGTCTGGCCGCAACCATTTCCGGGTCAGGTGGGCAAGGTCGAAAAGTTGGGACCTTGGTGCTTGGCCCTCCCGATATTTCCACTCGTGGAATCGTTGGGCCCTCGTACCTGCCATCACCCCAAACCTGGCCAGTATTTCATCCTTCAACTGTGGATAATCAGCGGCCACTTCAGGTGACAAGTCATGGTAAGCTTTTTGGGCCTCTCCGGATAAGAACGGAGCTAGTATACTGGCCCAGTGCTCTTGAGGCCAAGCCTCCCGCAGGGCTGTTCTTTCGAAGGTGAGCAAGTATGCCTCTATCTCATCTTCTGCTGTCAGCTTCTGGAGATAATAGTTGGCTCGTAGGGGCCGTCCTCCCTCGGGTCCCCGGGTCTGGGTGGTCAGTGATTTTACCTGGCTCACAATCTCCTGCAACGTGGCTCTGTCTTCGGCTGCCTAGCTGGCCAACAACTGGTTCGTTTCCTGTTGCACACGTACTGCTTCCTGTTGGGTAGCCATCTGGACCCGCAGGGCTTCCTGCTGGGCTGCCGTGGCTTGCACCAGAGCTTTTAGCAGGTCCTCCATTTCTGGCTGACTTACTCCGCCCACTGGTGGTTCTTGATGCCGATGTGAGAGACAAATCCCACCTCTGACACCACGTGTGGCAGAGTACTCTCCAACTCGTGCCACCTAATGTCCAATCCCCTGGCGTAGTAGGGCCTATGGTAAGTCAGACTCCCTGGCAAGCCCACTTCTCCCTGTCAGGGCCGTGGCTTCACTGCCCTGGACTCAGCCCTTGTAGAAGGGAAGTATTTTGCTGCCCCTGCTGCAGTGGACGAGGCAAGCCTCCCAGGCCTTGCCTAGTCTCCTTCCCTTCCTCTAACCTTCTTCTGATGTTGCTCTGCTGTTGTTCTGTTCGGCTCTGCTTCGCTTCGCTTCGCTTCGCTTCCTTTCCTTTCCTTTCCTTTCCTTTCCTTTCCTTTAAACTCCCACCCCTGAGCTGGTGGAGGTGGGGCTTTTTATTGGGCCAGGAACAGCCCTTAACAAGGCCCAGGTGTCCCTAATTGCCCCACAGCTGTTTCTCCTTTGCCTGCTGGGAATAGTGCCTTCAGCATTCTAGGGCTGACAAACCTGCCTTCAATTACCCTTCTAAGCCACCCCCGCCCCACGCCCCGAGCCGGCTGCTAGACCTGCAGCCGGTCCCCTTTCGAATCGCGCCCCGTAAACAACTATACACGCTCGTGCTCCATACCATTCACTTCCTCGCCCTCATGTCCCGCCCCGACACAAAGTGGCAGGACCTAATTCCATCCGTGGAGGGCGAGGACCCCCGGTGGGCCAGTCTGTATGCCACCTTGACTCCACGGCCCGCCGGGGATATAAGTTGGCGGCTCCTTCATGGAGCCGTGAGCACGGGCGTGTTCCTGGCGCGGTTCACTCCCCGTCCCGACACTTGCCCCTTTTGCGGAGTGAGGGAGACCCTGGCGCACGCCTATCTTGAATGCGCCAGGTTGCAGCCCCTTTTCCGGCTCCTCCAGAACCTCCTATTGAGGTTCTGGCTGCACTTTTCCCCACACCTTTTTTTATATGCACTCCCCATCCATGGCCCCACAAAGTCGCGGGACCTCCTCGCCAACCTCCTCTTGGCCTATGCCAAAGCGGCCATCCACAAAACCAGAGAGGGGAGGTTGGCTGAGGGAGGCTCCTGCGACTGTGGGGCCTACTTCCGGTCCCTTGTCCGCTCACGTCTCCGGGCAGAGTTCCTCTGGGCAGCGTCCACTGGCTCCCTTGACACCTTCCGGGAGCAGTGGGCGCTGTCCGGGGTTCTCTGCTCGGTGTCCCCTTCTGAATCCCTTATTTTGAACCTGTGACCTCGCACCCCCTTCCTGTTCTTTCATTTGTTGTCCCCCGTTTTCAGTTGGTGCTGGGCCTAGTGCCTCCTCCCCTTAGGCTGAGGGAGGGGTTTTAGCAGTGGGCGGGCTTGCGCCCGCCCACTTCCCGGCATCCAAATATGATTACCCTTCTAAAGCCATCTGGCCTGGCTTTGCCACAGTATATATATGCCTTCTATGATTATTATACCTCTTGTAAAGAGAGTTTGATACAGTGGAGTGTTAATGAAAGAAGTCTTTACTTTCCTAGTCCAAATCTTAGGAGGCAGATTAGGGTTTCAAATATGTTAATATCTTGATCACATAGCAGAGGCCAGTATCAGACACCAATGCCTTTAGTATTCATTTAGTGATTAAGTGGTTGTTTTGGAAAGTTATATGGAAACATAATGCAACTAAAAATAATCACACACTGAAGCAGCCCATTAAGAAAACAGACAAATAGGGTGCGTCTACACTTGTAAATTAAGTCGATTTAAGATTGCTTAAATTGACTTAATTTACTCTGCGTCTATACTACACTGCAGCTGCTTAAGTCGACATAAGGAAAAATTAAGTCGACTTTGTAAAACCTAGTTTAAAGTTGACTTTGCTGGCTAAGTTGACTTTACAAAGTCAACCTAGCCAGTGTAGACGTGGAGTATCCCTAAGTCGACTTTAAGTCGACTTAGGGCATTCCAGGGCTTTCCTACTGCCCTCCCTGCCAGGGTGGCTGTCATAGCCACAGCTTGGCATGGCCCCCCCAAGGGGCATGGCTCCCTGCCCACCCTGCCTTTATGCCCTGCCAGGGTCCCTGTCCCCCTTTGCCCCATTGTACCAAGATACAATGGAGCAAAGGCTGAGCCCCTGGCACTTGGCAAGGGGTGACCCCCCTGCCACCATGGACCTGTCCCAGGTCCACCTAGCCCCTAGAAGTCGACCTAGGCATCCAGTGTGGCAGGGAGGACAGTGGGGAAGCCCTAAAGCTCCCTAAGTCAACTTAAAGTTGACTTAGGGCTACTCCACGTCTACACTGGCTTAAGTCAACTTTAGAAAGTGGACTTAAGCCAAAAGTCAACTTAAAGCTAGGTTTTATAAAGTCGACTTAACTTTTCCTTAAGTCGACTTGAGCAGCTGCTTAAGTCGACTTAAGGAAAGTATAGTGTAGACGCAGAGTAAATTGATTCAACTTAAGCAAGCTTAAGTCAACTTAATTTACAAGTGTAGATGCTCCCATAGACACATATGAGTCAGGGAGAAGACAGGGTACCATCTTCAACCATCTGAAAGAAGAGAGGATTATTTTGCTTCTTGCTGGAAAACTGAATAACTGTTATCTCTGAACTCAGTGTCTGTTTGATGACATGGCCACTTCTTGGTTTCTAAACAATAACTTGCCACTAGGTTGGATTCACCACCTGAATTCTAGTTCTCTTGATTTTGTTTAGATGTTTTGTGTTCCTATTGCCCTCATTGATGAATAATCAAAATAAGTGACTCATTTCAACCCATCCTCCAATTTGCAAGATGTTGTTACATTGTTCTTCAGCATGTTGTACAATGGTTCCATAGTCTTTTATACAATCAATAACAGTTTGTTAATGAGTGATAACCCTTCCCCTTTAAACAAGCTGAATTGCACCAGTGTTGAAACAAAACCACTCTGATGTGTTCAATCATTTTGAGTCTAATTCCTGTTTTACTTGCAGGTTTCACACTTGGATACCTTATCTCCAATCTTTGTTATTCATGTGCCTACCAGCACACTTTATACATGTATAATTACACAGAATCCAAAGCAATATAGAATTAGATCCAGTAAGTTTTCAGCTACACACCTATTAAACTTTAAATCATATGCATTGGAAAAATTTCCCTGTAGAATCATAGAATTATAGAATCATAGGGATGGAAGGGACCTCACGAGGTCATCTAGTCCAACTCCCTGCTAAAAAGCAGGACCACTCCCACTAAATCACCCCAGCCAGGGTTTTGTCTAACCGGGCCTTAAAAATCTCCAAAGATGGAGATTCTACCACCTCCCTAGGTAGCCCATTCCAATGCTTCACCACCCTTCTAGTGAGAAAGTTTTTCCTAATATCCAACCTTGACCTCCCCAGCTGTAATTTGAAACCATTGCTCCTTGTTCTGTCCTCTGTTACCATCGAGAACAGCCTAGCTCCCTCCTCTTTGGAGCAACCCTTCAAGTAGTTGAAGGTTGCTATCAAATCTCTCCTCAGTCTTCTCCTCTGTTGACTAAATAAGCCTAGTTCCTTCAGTCTCTCCTCGTAAGTCATGTGCCCCAGCCCCCTAATCATTTTTGTTGCCCTCCGCTAGACTCTTTCTAATTTGTCCACATCCTTTTTGTAGTGGGGAGCCCAAAACTGGACACAGTATTCCAGATGCGGCCTGACCAGTGTCAAATAGAGGGGAATTATCACATCCCTCGATCTGCTGGCAATACTCCTACTGTGTTGATTCTTACATTAGAAATGGCACAAACCATAACTCCTATCTATCATTTTAATATGCTGACAGCAAGATAAATGAAACATTCTTATTTCCAGTCTTGTCTGTATAATACACCATTTCAAGAGTATAGTATGTTCACTGGGAATGAATTATACTAAGAATCTCTTGTAATTCATTTAGATCAATTTTCAGAGAAATATCAGTCCCTGAAAATGAAACTTTGGAACACTGGGGTCTCTAATAAAAACTTTTGCATTTTTTCTATTTCATCGCAAAGAGAGCAATCATTGAGACATGAGCCAAAGATTAAAATCCCTCATAAACAACAATCACCCTGAGTATTTTTATTTGGAATTTCCTTGCAATAAATGATAAGGAAAAAAATCTCTGGATAAATACTGTGAGTACAAGTTCTATTTCAGTACAGCAAATATAGTTTTCACATAATATATAATAAGTACTTAACCACGTCTTACCCTCCTCCAGGTGCTGCAAATGCTAGCTGTATTTTCAAATCCTGCTTGTTACCTGGCCTTGATAACAGCAATGAATGCTCATCAGCACAGATCCTCTTCAGTCTTCTGAGGACAGCCACTCTCTTCTTCCAAGCTCCTAGATCAGACTGGGATTTGCTGAAGTAACTAATATGATTTACATTGAGGAAGTTGTTCCCATTAACTATATTTATTTAAAGCACTCTGCACATTTGTGGTCTCTATGTTGAAATCTTAGTTTATTAGGAACTCAATGGGAGTTTTGCCATTGCCTTCTATAAGTCCAGGATCTCACCCAATAATATTACAAATTAAGAATTTCATCCCACAATGCATAGGGAGATTACAAAATCACAGAATTCACAAGATTTCCCCCTTCTTTCATGTGACCCTTTGATAATCTTATAAAAGGAACTGTTCCTTGAGGATCAGCAAGCCATTGAGACATTCAGTGAAGAGGAGACTAGCTGTCCAAGGAGGTCCCCTGGATGCTCTCCATAGATGAGATTTGGTAGATGTAGGAAGAGAACTAAATTCTCTTGCCAGGGCCATGATTGAATAGGAGAAATTGTGACAAGATCTCGTGGACCTCTCTGATTGTTTGGGCTATACATATAAACGTCATGTGCTGACACAAAATTAAACAGCAAAGAAGACAAGGTTGCCTTAGCACCAAGTAAATACCAATGTGTCATTGTAATGAAGAAAGAAATAAGTAGATGACCTCAAAAAAACCCAGGTAACTGTACCTGGAATAAGTAGGATTTCATTTCACATATTTTTATACTGATGATGATGTTTCCCATAGAGTTCAAGGATGAGCTACAGTCACTTATGAGATGAGAACAAAGACCAACTCCGGAAATGTAGTCCTCTCTGCCAGGGCCACAAATGAAGACTGTTGTAGGCAGTTGTAGTTTGTGATGATGGCAATGGCACAATATGACACAGTTTTCATTCCAGAGATTACACTGAAATTATCCGAAGGTATTGCTGATTGTGTTAATGTGTTTGTAATGTCATTGTCAATCATTGCTTCTCATGAAATGATACTGCTTAGGTAGCAACGATTGTCAATTACTTTGAGTGGTATAACTACAAGAGATACTACTGAAGTAGGTACTGTACATGCTGGTCAAAGCTTCTGTATTCTTTAGGTTGATCAGTAAGTTAAGACATTTTGCTGAACATGCAATCAGTGAGTAAACAAATGTCCTGAGGTTATTTAGTCAATAGAGTACAACCAGTGAACAATAATTCACAAATAATTGTCTTCATAAATTTGTCTTTGCAAGCAGTTGAGATAGAAGTCCAAAAAGCAAATGTCACCCCCCCCCCAATAGATGGCTCTCTCTGGGCTTGTCTATCCAGTAGAACATCTATCCAGAACCAATCTGTTCCTGATGGAACTTGTCTGGGGGATATGTTACATTCAGTACAGTTATATCAATGTTGTATTGGGCAAGTTCTCTTTTGAAGAGTGCTGTCCACCTTTTGAGCCCAGTTCCTTGTCGGACACTAGCATGTCAAAAATAGAGTGAACAATGATTAGGAATCTTTTTCTCCCCTTTTCTTAGATTGGGGATAAAAGAACTATCCCTGAAGAACACTGTTCTATTGCATGAGAAGAATATGAATGCCAATATCACTCTAAAACAGTATTCCCCAAACTAATTTGGCAATGGAACACTTTTGGGCTTGGAATATATTGATGGAACACATACAGGCTGGCCTGGGGCAGTGGGTGCATACTGAAAAATAGCCACACATATTGCTCAAAAGTTGATTTAAAAGAGTCAGAAGTAAAAATATCCCTAGCATCCAATTATTTTCATGGAACACCTATTCACATCGTGCGGAACACCAGTGTTCCGTGGAACACAGTTTGGGAAACAATGATCTAAAACAAACAAGGAGTCTAGTGGCACTTTTAAAGACTAACAAATTTATTTATTGCATGAGCTTTCATGGGAAAAAAATCAGTCTCTGACACCCACCCAAACAAGGGGGAGTTTGGAACATTCCCATCCCGTTCAGGCCCCAAAGCCTCATGCCTCACCTCTGGCTGTTTATCATGCCACTGTTTGAGCGGTTTCCTCACTGTCATGGGGCCCAAAAATTCCCCACCTGCCTGCCCAGGGCTCAGCAGGAGGTAGTCCTGAAGCCTCCATGGGAGGTAGCATTCAAAAAGCATCAATGCTGAGCTGTCCAGCAGTCCTGAAGTCCCTCTGGACGTGGCAGGGCTCACCATATTTGATAGTGCTGCACAATAAAATGGTCCTGAAGCTCTGTAGGCATGGCAGGGCTCAATGGGTGCATCTAACTTACAAATTAAGTTTACTTAAGGAGGCTTAAGTCGACTTAAAACTACTCTGTGTCCACACTGGGCTTTCCTTAAGTTGACTTCAGCAGTTCCTTAAGTCGACTTAAGGAAAAGTTAAGTCAACGTAATAACACCTCCTTTTAGGTTGACCTAATGCTTAAGTTGACCTTATTAAGTCGACATAAGCCAGTGTAGATGCAGAGTAGCCCTAAATTGACCTCCATGGCCTCCAGACCTCCCTCCCTAACCTCCCTCCCAGAGTTCCTGACATAAGAAGAGCCTGCCCTGGCCAACCACAGTGTAAGCCTCACCCCTGACCACCCTGCTCCCCAGAGCTGGCCAGACCTGCTGCTGGGAGCAAAGAGCAGAGACAGCACCACAGGTGGGGCCCATCCTGAAGCCACCAGGAAATCCTTGACCTGCTGGCCATATGGGGGGGATGAGGCAGTCGACTCTCAGTTGAGAGGCAGCCATTGCAATCGAGAGGTGTATGCCTCCATCTCCCAGGCCCTGGCTGCCGAGGGCTGCACCCGGGACACCCAGCCGGTCCAGGTCAAGATCAAGGACCTCTACCAGGGCTACCAAAAGGCCCGGGAGGAAATGCTCCGGACAGGGGCAGCCCCCACCAGCTGCCGGTATTACCAGAAGCTGGGTGCCTGTCTGGGCCAGGAGAGTGGCAGCCTGCCAGCCCACATCATTGACTCTGCTGAGCCCCCTCCCTTGACGATGACCAGGAGGAGGGCTTGGGGGATGAGACTGTGGTGCTGGAGCAGGGAGAGGCCAGCGCCCAGCAGAAACAGTAGGGCACCTCACCAGCCCCAGAGCTAGCTGCCAGCCTGGAGCTCATCTCTGACCCGATGGTAGAACCAGCCTCACAGGAGGAGGTAGAGAAGCAGGATCCCCCCACCGAAGAAGACCTAGGCAAGGGGAAATCATGCCAGATACTTGCTGCACCTGCTGGTGAGTGCCCCCTCCTTCTCTCTCTCCCTCCCTCCCTCTCTGCGGGCAGGGCTGGGCATGCCTGTGGGACAGGGACTGCAGGGGGACATGGCCTAGGGACAGGCAAGGTCGGGAGAAAGGCACTCCCACAGTGGCAGAGGTGCTGGAGGCTGCGTAGCGGGGGTGAGGGGCGGGGGGGAACCCAGAGGCGAGTGGTGCAGTGGCATGTCTGGTAGGGGGGACCATAGGTGGGAGCTCCAAGGCCAAACAGCATGCGCCCAACACCGGTGGCACATAGCCTCAGGAGAGACCCCAGAGACAGAGCTGCCTGCAGCTCACCACCATGGGCACTGAACCCGACCTGGGCAGCACAGCACACTTGCGTGTACCAAGGGGTCCCTGTCCTGAAGGACAGAGAGCAGGGGGATAGTCTGGGGACAGCAGCTGCTGTCAGGCTGCATATGGCACCAGCTAATGGGAGGGACTCTCTTCTTTGCTTCTCCCCAGCAGCCCCCGCATCCTTGACACATGGCACTCCCCGTGCCCAGTCAGGCCTGATCATGAGGAGAAGGAGGGTGCATCACTCATGGGATGAGCTCCTTAAAGATCTGGTCCACATCAGCAAGCGAACTGAGGCACGCCTGGCAGCGCGGCAGGAGCAGGAGGATGCTCACCGGAGGGTCGAGCAGGGACTTCGGAGGGGTGAGCAGACGCAGCTCGAGCACATGCTTGACCTCATGGAGCAGCAGACCCAGTACCTGGAGCACCTGGAGGAGTGCCTGTTTCCTTGGGTGCCACTCTATGCCCCAGAGGCAGCCCTCCTCGCTGGCAGGCCACAACCTGGGGCGGACGTCTGCAAGTCCGGAATCCGCCTTCCGGAAGCCACTAGCACTGGCCCCTCCCCCTGACCCTCTTCACTCCCTCCCAACCTCCACACTCCCCCCAACCACCCTGACCCCTTACCTTCCCCCGACCATCTTCACTCCCCCCAAACCTCCCAACCCCCACAGTTCCCAACCCCCATTTCCCCCTCTGAATAAACACCCTGGACACTGTTATACAGCGTGTCATGCTTTTTATTGGTGTAGGGACAGGGGACACAGGGGCGAGGGGAGGGGGGCCAGGCACGGGCGGGTTGTGCAGGTGACAAGGCCTGGTAGCAGGCCCACCCCTCAGTGCTCCTCGCTGTAGAAGTGGGCCCTCAACGCATCTCAGATGAGCTGTGCTTGCCACTGGACCCACTGGCTATGTCTACACTGGCAAGTTAGTTCCAATTAAGGAGTCTTAATTCGAACTAACTAAAGCCATGGCTCCACTGGGCTTCAGTTAGTTTGAATTAAGTGCTTCCTTAATTCGAATTAATAAGTTCAAATAGGGCTTCTGAAGTAAGGGGTTAATTCGAACTAACTAGTTCAAATTAACCAATGTGGCCATGTTAATTCAAACTAATTTCTTAGTTCAAATTAACTGGCCATTGAAATGCATGGGGATCGCTAATTCAAACTAACTTAGTTCAAACTAACTTTCCAGTGTGGCCATGCTAGTTCGAATTAAGCTAATTCAAACTAACTAAAATTAGTTTGAATTAGTTAGTTCGAACTAATTTTAGCAAGTGTAGACATAGCCACTGAGACTGGGGTAGGGTGTAGTCGGGCTGCTAAAACTGCACAGCGAGCCACTCGGCCTCGACCTCCCAGACGCAGGGAACCATTCCCCCCGCAGCTCCCAGAGGTTGTGCAGGCAACAGCATGCACTGACAACCACCAGGAGGTTGGTCTCGCCGATCTGCAGGCGGGTCAGGAGGGCCCTCCAGCGGGTCTTGAGACGGCCGAAGGCATGCTTGAATACCCTGCGGCACCGGTTGAGCTTCTGATTAAAGAGGTCCCTGCTTGCATCCATGTGGCCCATATACGGCATCACCAGCCAGGGGAGCAAGAGGTAGGTGACATCCACGAGGATCAGGACTGGCACTTGCACGTCCCCGATGGTTATGGTGTGGTCAGGGAAGAAGGTGCCCTCCTGCATGCACCTATACAGGGCGGAGCTGCGCAGGATCCATGCATCATGCGCTTTCCCTGGCCAGCCCACATAGATCTTTTGCAAGATTCCGCAATGGTCCACAAGGGCCTGCAGGATCACGGAGTAGTACCTCTGGCGGCTGACATAGTCCCTGGCGTGGTGTTCCGGGGCTCAGATGGGTTTGTGGGTGGTGTCCACAATGCCCCCACAGTTGGGGAATCCGAGTCCAGTGAGGCCGGCGAGGAGTTCGCGCAGGTTGCCCGGGGTGACGAGGCGGGCTAGTATGATCTGGTTGATTGCCCTGCAGACCTGCATGATGGTAGTCCCCACGGTGGCCTTCCTGATGCCAAATTGTTGGGCCACATAGCAGTTGGAATCCGGGATTGCTAGCTTCCACGCGGCGACGGCCACTCGCTTCTCTATAGGCAGGGCAGGTTGGAGTCAGGTGCCTATGCGCTGCAGAACCAGGGTGAGCTCGTGGACAAGCTCGAGGAAGGTTCGCTTGCTCATCCTAAAGCTCTGCAGCCTCGGGTCATCATCCCAGGTGGTGATGATGATCCATTCCCACCAATCGCTGCAGGCCTCATGTGCCCAGTGTAGAAAATAGGTTTAGATAGGGGTTTTTTATGCTTATTAGTGATTAGTTATTAGTATGCTTATTAGTAATAGTATAGCTTATAGTAAGTATAGGCCCAAGTCTGAACCAATCTTCAAAGGTCTAAAACATAACAACTCACTTGGACCTATGCCAAGAACTCAGCCGTTACTCTGCAAAAATTAATTGAAAATTATTTTAAATTTAATTGTCTGGCAGCAATTAGTTTCAAAAGTTGCTTCCCAAAGACAAATTTGCAATCATTTACTGTTCAGAAGAGCCTGAACTTCCCTTTTCCCTTGACGAGAACTAGCTCAGCCTGGACTTCCCTTTTTCCTTGACGAGAACTTTTGCAACCTACTTGCTGGAAAGCTTATGAGCCCCCTGCATAATTAGCTTGTGAGTTCCCAGCAAAAAGGTGTAATAAAAAACCACAAGGACAAAGCAGGAGGGGTGGGAGGGGGCTTTAGACCCCATAAATAGCAGCCCCAAAGACAGTGAAGACAGGCGGGTAAGGGCACGGCAGAGCTAAGACGCCCCAAGGTCTCGGCCTTGAAAGCAAGTGAGTTCTGTCTGTAGCCAAACCACGATAGAGTTAAGGCGCAAGTGAACTCTATCCGTGGTCAGAGAAGGGTCAGAACCCATTCCCCGTGAATGAGGAACTGACACATTGGTGAGAGGCCGCCCGAGAAAGGTCAGAGCCCATTCCCTGTGAGTAACGGAGCTGACACGTCGGTCAGAAGTTCGGTGAGTATTAAGAAACTGCAATAGACCTCAGTGAAGGCTGGTTCACAGTAGCTACAGATTTATGAAATTGTAACTGAAGATTTTAGCACCCCAAGACCTGGTGTAAGGGCAAAAGTAGTTTAGCACCCTGGTCCCCAAGAGTATGGGGAGATGGGTATGAGGTTAGGGACCAAGTAGTTTAGCACCCCAGCCTGGGAGTACAGGTAGGTTAGACTGCAATCCCCTTTAAAGGTAGGGGCAATAGCAGTGAAATAAGGATAGCTTTAGCAATTAAACCTTCAATGCGCATTTACTTTTGTCTTTAAGATCTGCTGCAGCATAATAGTAAAATAGTGCAACTTTACAATCATATGATTATTGAAACTTGCTTAATTTTGATTATTAAAACTTGCTTAATTAATATCTTGCAGAAGGCACTTAAGACCCATTATAAGCATGCTGATTGAAAATAAAAACCTTTTATTCATAATTATTCTGATTCGTTTGATACTTCCCCTGTTGCTATTTACTCCCTGTGCCCCTCTCTCATCCTTCCTATTCCCCCTATGGGAACAACATCTAGTCCCCTTAATGTTCATCTGGATTACCGGCTGGATCGGTTTAATCCTCTATTGTTTTTTCCTCCTGACCCCTGATGAAACTACAAAGGCCTCCACTCAGTCACCGGATAAAAATAGGGCTATTAACCCTATGGCCAAAAGAACCCTCGTCCAACCATACCCTCCGATGAGTAACACCCCAGAGGTGGACGTTAAACAATGTTTGGACCCAGAAGCAACGAGACATGGAGTGCAGTGCTGTGAGCGGGGCAGCTTGCTGCAGCAGCAAGGTGGGAGGCAGGCTGCAATCTTCCTCCACGCTGGCAAGTTGCCAGACAGGCCTGCTCCACAGCCGAAGAAGCCTTACCACTATCTGGCAGGTGTCACGCAATTCCCTGGCAAAGCGCAGGAGACAAGGCTGATCATGACCTGCTCAGGCTCAAAGTTGCCAGGCACAATGGGAAGGGGCTGAGCTCACTTCCTTTTTTGAAGGCCTGGCTGGAGGAGGGGAGACTTTCTCTGCTGCCATGTTGTCACACTTCCCACAATTCACCCCTCCAACATCCCCCCCCCTCCAGTCGAATGATTTGGGGCTTTTTGCCTGGGAAACTCCATCTTGAAACAGCTTCAAGCAAGATTTAGGCCCTGCCTGGTCTTGGCCAGAGAATGGCTGTACAAACACCTGACAGCCGAACATCCTGAGCATAAACTTCTAATATGAGGTCAGTTTAGGTAGAGAAGAGAAGGAGAAGAGGCTGATCCATGACCTGCTCAGGCTCGGAGTTTCCAGGCACAATGGGAAGGGGCTGAGCTCACTTCCTCTTTTAAAGGTGTGACTGGGGGAGGGGAGACCTTCTCTGCTGACACGCTGCCCACAATGCACCTTTCTAACCCCCCCCCCCAAGTAGACTTAAGAGTTTCATGTAGACTTTCTAAGTCGACTTGATAAAGCCTGCCTTAAGTCGACTTAGGAGTCTAATGTAAACTCTCTACATCGACTTAATAAGGTCGACTTAAAGTCACCTTAATAAAGGCAACTTACTAAAGTTGACAACTTTCTAAGTGTAGACATAGCCAATAAAAGTAGCGCTAAATAGCAAAGCAATCCTGCAGTCTCTCTAGGCACAACAAGCCTCAATAAACAGCATTGCTGAGCAGTAAAGCAGTCCGAAGGCCCCTCTGGATAAGGCGAGGCCCAACAAGCAGCCTTGCTATCAATAAAGTAGTCCTGAAGTCCCTCTGGGTGTGGCAGGGTTCAACAAACCATAGTGCTAAGTATTAAAGCAGCGTAGGCATGGCAGGGCTGCATCCCTGCCAGCAGGCTTTAGGAGTGAGTCTCTCCCATGCACTGTCCTGTCCCATTCTGAGGCCTCTGCAGGGCTTTTAACTGCCAAATCCGGATAAGGAGTATGCAACGTGTGTGACAGGGAGGGGCTTTTCTGGTCAGAGAGGAAGCTGAGGGGCTGGCAAACCCCATCACACACTCTGAGTCAGTGCTGAATGACCATCTCTTTCACATGGTCTGTGTGCAGATTTATGACTAGGGACCCACAGCATCATCCTCTTTCTATTCCCATCACCACCTGCCTATCACTGTAGGACTTTCAGAAAATAGAGCAAGTGAAGGGATAGCAAGGAATAAGGACTACACAGCAGAATGGTAAAAAAAATACAGGTATATAGAAGACAGAGTCATGAGACTAAATTTTTTTGTGAAGTTAGTGAGCAATTTTTGATTTCTTACAAGATCATTATCAGCTGCAGTTCAATCAGCTATATATGCTTCCCAATTAGATTATTATATATGAGAAGTAATAATATGCTGGTTACAATTATGGTACAGTAATAGCTTCTTTAAAAGGTCAGGAGTAGAAGATTACTGGAATAGCAGGTAGTGCTTGAGAGTGAAATAGAAACAAAATCATAACCTTTTAGGAGAGACAATCAAGAGTTGACTGATCAAATTATATGGATTGGAAACATTACAAAAGGAGTGAACATCTTTAACTGAAAACACAGAATGCTTTATAATTAGCAAGTGGCATTAACATTACAATGTAAATATAAGGTTTCATTAAAAGAAGAAAGAAGTAAATAGGTAGAGTTTAGTTTTGGTTTTACAACATTTATCTAGGAAGAAAAGGAAATGGACCAACCCCAAAAGTTATGAGATGTGTACTTAGAGAGATGCCCACTGCATCTGATCTGGAAAGGAAATATTAGATGGTTTATTAGTAGGGATGCTTGCTTTCTCTTCCCTTTGTGACTAATTTATGGGGTTTTTTATTCAATTCTTTATTTGAAAGATGGTCTGTTATATAATCTCTCCTGCTCTTATATTAGGGATCATATATGATTTTAATAATAATAATAATAATAAACAACAATGAGAGTTTGCTTTTAAATACCAAAAGTCAGAATATTTAGAGTGAAGACTGCAAAGTCTCTATCATATGGATACATATTTGATCGTGAATATATGTTTTCAAATAAATAATCCAAACAGCTTCAAACCTAATATTGCCAAATGCATACATCAAATTGGAATTTCTGTATTTATGATAATTCAAACATGTAATTTTGGTATGAGACTTTCTTACTATTTTAGTAATTACCCCACTTTTCATTTCCTATTAAGTGTATGACCATCAGAGCTATGGTATTCCAAGTACCCAAAAGCTAGTATATGTCTTATATGTCAGAGCTTTACCCTTTCATCTGGACAAACACAATTCAGTCAAGAGTTATATCTGTTACTAAAAGAAACAGAATGATACACAGGTAGAATTATAAAAAGGATCTGGTACTGCATAATCAATATATATATATAAATCAAGTGATTCCTAAATCTGGTACAGACTAATCTGAATGATCTCTAGTAATAAATACAGTAAGCAATTATAATGTAATTAATACCATATGACACTCTGCTTATGTTATTTTCCTGGAGCTGTTTTTAAAAATGATTTGACATGTTGAAGTGACCAAGACTGAAGAGTTTGTTCAAGTTTAACAATGATATGTACCACAGATGACAGCTTTTTTAAAAAGGCACAAGACTGGAACAAGGAAATATGTTTTGTTGAAGCTAATAGAGAACATACATGAAAGATGGAGGGTATAATATGTGTATCAGTCATCTTCAGAGCTACTCATACTCTTTCTCCATTTGTTAGTAGGACTTGAGATAGCAGCTAAATCCCCTCTGAAGAAAATAAGATCAGTAGTTCTTAACTTTTAGCTAATTATTAATTTTTCAATATACCTAGAAAACCCTGGAACCCTGAGGCCAAAAACTTGGATAAAATGGAAACATGGTAAGCTGTAAATTGTTTAAATGGTTAGCTGGGACACCAATAGTATTTATGCTACAAAACACTAATAACGCAGTGTAAGTGTTACATGCACGGAGTCTCCCTACTTTTACAATTAAGATTGATTTTGGCAGAAAAAATATCAGAAATTTTGAACATAAGATATTCCTCATCACATTGTAATCAGGTGTGTCCATGCAATGAAAATAAGTATGTTAAAATCATTCTTTAATAGCTGCATGAATGAAATTAAATCAAATGAAAATCTGTTATATTATAAAATTAATTAATTTTTTACAGATTAAGCTGACTAAACTGCATCTTTTAATTGCTTTGTATAGTTTGAGATTCGAAGTTATAAGTTAAATATGAACATACAGAATATGATACGTATTTTAAACATGTACATTTAAGATTGTAGTTATAAGTGAAAGCATAGCTTGCTGAACAGAAAAGAAATCCAGACAGTTTTCTTCTGCAGCCATGGTTGACATCTTCGTACAAATCTATGTGATGACCTAGAAATCATAATTTTGAGTCCTCTTCTGCTCAAAGAAAAGTTAAAGCCAGCTAATTCTCTCAATTAGTACTAGAGAACCACTCCTCCTCGACCAACACAGATCAGTGACAAGAGGGTTGGCAGGAATAGAATCATAGAATTATAGAAACTGGAAGAGATCATGAGAGGTCAATGAGTCCAGTGTAGTATCCTGGGAGCTGACCCTGCCTGTGAAGACTGAAGTAAAGAAAGCACTGAGGACTTCAGCCTTTTCCGCATCATCCACGACGAGGATACTTGCCCCATTCAGTAAGGGACCTACACCATCCCTGATCCTCTTCTTGTTACTGACATACTTGTAGAAACCCTTTCTGTTATCCTTCACATCCCTTGCTAGCTGCAATTCCAATTGCCCTTTGGCCTTTCTGATTTTATCCCTGCAGTCCCGAGCAATATATTTATATGCCTCCCTAGTCAACTGTCCAAGCTTCCACTTCTTGCAAGCTTCCCTTTTATGTTTCAGCTCAACGCAGAGTTATCTGTTAAGCCATGCTGGAAACCTTCTATATTTGCTGTTCTTTCCACACATTGGAATGGTATCTTCCTGTACCCTTAGTAGGGTTTCTTTAAAATACAACCAGCTTTCTTGGACGTCTTTCCCCTTCAGATCAGCCTCCCAAGGATCCTGCCCATCAGTTCCCTGAGGGAGCCAAAATCTACTTTTCTGAAGTCCAGGGTGTGTGTTCTGCTTCTTTCCTTTCTTCCTTTGATCAGAATCCTGAATTCTACCATCTCATGGTCACTGCTGTCCTGGTTGCCATTCACTTCTACTTCCTCAATCAATTCTTCTGTTTGTGAGCAGCAGGTCGAGAGGTGCAAGTCCCCTAGCTGGTTCTTCCAGGATTTGTACCAGGAAGATGTCCTCAACAGTCTCCAAAAACTTCCCTGGATTGCCTGTGGACTGCTGTATTGTCCTCCCAGCAGATGTCAGAATAATTGAAATCCCCCATGAGACCCAGGGCCTGCGATCTGGAAACTTCTGCTATTTGTCCATAGATCGCTTCATCCACCTCCTCCTTCTTGTCTGGCAGTCTATAGCAGATACCCACTACGACATCTCCCTTGTTGCACTCTCCTCTAAACTTAACCCACAGACTTTCAACTGGCTTGTTTCCACTTTCATAGTGGAACTCTGAGCAGTCATACAGCTCTTTTACATATAGCGCTACTCCTCCCCCTCTTCTTCCCTGCCTGTCCTTCCTGAACAATATATATCCGTTCATGGCAGTGCTCCAGTCATGCAAGCTATCTCACCATGTCTCTGTTATTCCAGTTACATCATAGTTCCTTGTCTGTGCCAGTACTACCAACTCTTCCTGCTTGTTTCCCAGGCTCCTCGCATTTGTGTACAGACACCCAAAATACCAGGCCAATTGCCCTACTTTGCCCTGTCGATCATCCCTCCTGTTGCATCTTCCTCCTTGCAATTTCTCCCCGTGTCCTCCTTTCCCACCTCTCTCAGGTATTAGGGCTTCATTAGGACACATAAGAGAATGATTTGATTTCTGCCCCCCAGTTCTGACTACCCTCTCTTTTATCTCTGCTGTTACAGTCCCGGCACCCCGCAAGTTTTATCCCTTCCCCCAAGTCTCCCTCACTGTGACTTACCTGTGGGCTTTGGTCACCTTCCCCCTTCAAACCTAATTTAAAGCCCTCCTCACTAGGGGTGCGTCTACACTTGTAAATTAAGTGACTTAATTTACCCTGCGTCTACACTACAGTTTCCTTAAGTCGACTTAAGCAAGTTACTTAAGGAAAATAAGGTCGACTTAATGAAAATTAAGTTGATGTTATTAAACCTCATTTTAATTTGAGTTTAGGCTTAAGTCGACTTTTTCAAGTCGACTTAAGCCAGTGTAGACCTGGAGTAGCCCTAAGTCGACTTAGGGCTACTCTAGGACTCCACCACTGCCCTCCCTGCCGGGGGTGGGCACAGGGGGAGCCTGGCATGCCCCCCCCACAGGGCAGGGCAGAGCCCTGCCCACCCTGCCCCTATGCCCTGACAGGGTCCCTGTACCCCTTTGCCCCATTGTACCCATGTTTTTGTTACCCTTTATGCCTGTAGCTAGTTTGATTTCCGTTTATGCCTTGGCCTTTCTGATTTTTCCCCTAATTTGTTTATAATCATCCTTCGTGATTTTACCTAGTTTCCACTTTTGTAGGACTCTTTCTTTATTTTCAGATTATTGAAAATCTCCTCATTAAGCTAGGGTGGTCTCTTGCAATACTTCCTATCCTTCCTATGCAGCGGAATAGTTTGCTCTTGTGCCCTTCATAATCTCTCTTTGAAAAACTGCCAACTGTCTTCAGTTGTTTTTCCTCTTAGACATGCTTCCCATGGGATCCCTCCTGCCAACTCCCTGAGTATGCTAAAGTCATGGCTACCCCTTTGGAATTTGTCTAGCATTCATGATCACTTTCACCTAAGTTACCTTCCATTTTCAAATTCTTAACCAGTTCCACTCAGTTTGTCAAAATCAAGTCGAGAATGGCCTCTATCTTAATAGATTTCTCCCCCTTTTGAAATAAAAAAAATGTGTCCAATACATTCCAAGAACTTGTTGGATAATCTGTGCTTTGCAGTGTTATTTTCCCAACAAATGTCTGGGTAGTTGAAGTCCCCCTCACCACCAAGTCCTGTGCTTTGAATGATTTTGTTAATTGTTGAAAAAAGCCTCATCCACCTCTATTTCCTGATTAGGTGGCCTGTAGTAGACCCCTACCATGACATCATTCTTGTTCTTTACTCCTTTTATTTTTACCCAGAGACTTTCAATGGAAGTGGGAAGGAGTTGGCTCTACCCCCATCAACACACCAGCCAGCATAGTTGCATCAGCAGGCCACAGGAAATAATTTAAACCAGTAATAGTTTAAACCAAGGTGGAAACTGGGAAGCATATAGTGACTCTCTAGGCATTGAGAGAACAAGGTCTTGTTTCTGCTTCTGCCAATGACTTTTTGTGAAACTGGGCATGTCACTTAACCTCTTTTTACTTGAATCTCCCCATCTGTAAAATGAGGCTAATGCTTACTCACCTGTGTAAAGCAATTTAAGATCTCTGGATGAAAGGTGGCATATAAAAGAAAAATATTATTACAAATTTATAACAGGAAGAAAGTTGATTGATCTAGTTATATTCTCCATGCAATCCCCTCTGAAAGTATTTTCAGTTGACTGTCTTTGGTGGTATGCTTTATGTGTTTTACGTGTGGGATATGTTTTTTTTCTAGCTTTATAATCTATGTTACCGATCATACCACACTAAGATATGTGACTCCATCTTTCCTCTTCTTTAAAGCCAAAGAAGTCATATTTATTTTTAACATGACTTAAATATATTACTGTTCCAATCCTTTCTTTATGATCCTCTAAAGCCATGGATTATATTAGGAGCCCTCTTAGATGCAGAAGAGAAAGACAGTTATTGTTGTGATAATTGATTCAAGAGAAGAAATCAAACACTACCTGGATTTTATCTGCAATGTTTGTAAGAAAAATGTTAACTAATTATATTTTCCTATTACAGTTATGGATGGATCAAGGCTCCTGGGGGCAAGGGGCTGCCCTCTCTTTTTCTCACTCCCCCCTCCCACTGTGGTGGCACCCAGCCTAGGGGTAGGGTAGCCTTGACTGGCCAGTGTTGGGAGTTCTGGGGCCCATGGCCTGACAAGGTGTGGAGGGGGAAGGGCCCTTGAGCTAGAGGCCATGGCACTCCTGTCCCTCCCCCAGGCTGGCTGTTCTCTTCCAACATGTCCTAGATCTGCTGGAGCAGACCAGCCAGCCCAGGGATGGAATGATCGAGCTGACAGTAGGCGGTGGCAGTGCACTACTCAGTCTGGCCGGCCGGGGCCAGATTTAGGCAGGGTGGAAGGACTCCTCTTTAGCCCAGGGCTGCATTCCCTAAAGCCCCTGCCTTAATGCAACCCTGATTACAGTACAGTAAGTGGACAGACCAGGGAGGCCTTATGCTCCTCTGACACTAGTGCAGCTTTCAAACCTAAGGGTCATTGTGAGAATCATAACTAAAAACCGTGCCAGCTTTTTCCCTCAAGTGAAGTGGATATGAAAGCTGTGAGGTAAAAATACTGAGCTATTGTGCAGTTACTGGAACTTTTACAGTGATTGAAATAATAGTTTTCATGTTTGTTCAGTAAATAAAACAAAATTCCTGTTTCTACAACTGGTGATTTTACATATCTATAGCTATTCAGAAAATTCTCATCCAATTATAAATATAGAACATAATGTTGATCTTGTGCCTTTGGCAATAATACCAGTGTGTGTTGTTTATTTAGGCAGAAATGTTAACTAAAGTTAATGCAGGAAAAAAATCTTTCCAGAGAAATAATCAAGCTAGCATCAGAACACATGTTGAAATATTTCACCATAGGAAGAGGTTTGGAAGATTAGGACTCAAACTGTTAGGTGCTTCTTCAAAGCACACTTCAAACACTTCTGAAATCCACCCTTTTTTTTTTTAACCCAATAATGTCATAATAGTCATTACTGATTATTAGCAGTGTATTTCAGTCTAAATAATGGGACAGACGTTGAGATGAGAAGAAAGATAATTACTTATAAACATACAGCACAAAATCTTCATAAAATATTGCCTGTCATAAAGAATGTCTTATAATTTCAATCATACAGTTTTCTCAGTACAAGCTTGACATTTCCAGAATTACAAAATTGTCCATCAATTAAACAATTTTTTAGCATGCAAAGTAAAAAAATGCACTGGAGTACAGTGGCATTAATATTTCATATTCTGCATCTTTTAAGTCAAAAGTTTCCCTGGCGTGTGAAACTAATCAATCCCAGTTGGAATATAAATGTCAAATATCACACATAAATGTTATTGTAAGTTTTTCCTATTACAACTTGAGGACAATTTAGTGAGGCAGGGGGAGGCTGCAGAAAAGCCATTATATACCACTGAAATATTCTCTGTGGTTATACAGGAAAAAGCTGTCAATAATGATAAGACTAATAGTCATTTAAACTGTAACAAACCGATTAGCAACAGCCCAGCTGCAACATATGTATGTGATTAAAAGTTAATGTCATTGTACATATTTAAGGTCATGGTCCTGCAAACACTTATTCATGAGTAACTTTATGTATGGGAACAGCAAAATTACTCACAAGAATAAGTCTTTGCAGCATAGGAGACCTATTTAGTAAGATTTGTATCAATCTAATAATATTCTTTATTACATACATAGAGTTCTGAAATGGCAACAATCACTTTATAGTTAATGCAGCTTTAACAATAATTAGTTACAATGGATGGTATATTGAATAACCTGGAATTATTTCCAGTGTCTCTCTTGACATCTTACTTTAAAAAATATTTCAGGTTATTAATCCACTTGCTCTGAATATTTGTTACAAAGGATACTGTTTACTTTTTGACATGTTCCAGAGGGGTAGCCATGTTAGTCTAGTTAAGCAAAACAAATAAGGAGTCCTGTGGCACTTTTAAAGAGTAAAATAAATTTCTTTGGCAGTCTTTAAAAGTGCCACAGTGCTCTTTGTTTGTTTTGTTTACTTTTTATATTTTATAATTTGAGCTTTCTTACCATTTCTTTTAGATACCAGAAAACATAAAACTTACTACATTTTCTGGTATAATACATAAAAATGTAAGTTAAGCTTCCAAAATATCTCACTTCTTTTTATTATGTTAATCACGTGAGCGATATTAGTTGAGCAACATATTTGAAACCACATACTGTCCCTTATTCTTTCCTTTACCCTTTTTCTAGATTTTCATTTTTAACCTCTTATTTTGGTCCCTAAAGACGTTTCAAATTCCAATATTTTTGCAAGGTTTGTATTAAGCAAGAATGAAGAGACATAGGTATGATAGAATTCTCCACAGTGCTATCAGAAGCAGCACAGAGCTATTCCTGACTGCTGTCATCAGCTGCCATGGTTCTGGAGTAGAGATATAACCCCTTGTCAACAGTTTTCAAGCAATTATTAGAGAAGCTGCAAGACTCAGGACTGTGAAAGCAGATATTCTATTTTTTTTTCTGATTGGATTAGTAAAAGTACACAATAAGAAAATGATTCAGAATGGTCTCTGCTGACATATATTGGTCACCCAATCTAGTTACAAGAAGACCATATCAGATACCATGGTGATGACTTTCAGTTCTTTGTATTCCATCATGTGACTAAGCACAGTTAAAAAATCTGAAGTTCACTGCAAAAGCTGCTTCAAATTAGTATCCTAACTTTGGCTACATTTTGCTGATGAATTTACACTAAATTCCTTATTTTCATGGAAACTTAGAAACTTGGAAATAGTCAAATTTTGAGAGTGTAATATTTCACACAATTGTAGGTCTGACGTGGTCCCGGATGTAACACCATATATCATATTTGATAAGATATTTATTATTCTTATGTCAGATTTTAAAAAGGGAAAAAATGTAATTCACATGTAACAAAGGCAAGCTTAACAAAGGAATTTCAATAAAAGCAGCAGGGGTGTTCTAATGTATTTATATTACCTATATTGTCTTAGGCTATGTCTACACTACAAAAGTTAAGTCAACTTTGTTATGTCGACTTAATGTCAACCTTAATAAGTCGACTTAGAGAGTCTACACTAGACTGTTAAGTTGACCTGTGGGCTAGGTCGACCTAGGAGGGGTGCATTTTGGGAAGTGTGCCATGTGGCATCAGAGAAGGTCCCTCCGACCCCCGACCACTCCTTTAAAAGAGGAAGTGAGCTCAGCACCTTCACCATTGTGCCTGGCAACATGGAGCCTGGGCAGATCTTGGACGGGACACTTCTCCTGCACTTTGCCAGGCAGCTGCGTGACACCTGCCAGCTACGAGGAAGCCTTCTCCTGCTCTGGAGCAGACTTATCTGGCACCCCAACCGCACGGAGGCAGATGGCAGCTTGCCCCCCACCTTGCTGCCCCTGCAAGCTGCCACGCTCACAACAGTGCGCTTCGTGCCTCATCACCTCTGGGCATGCGAAGCCAGCAGCGACTGGTGGGAGCAGATCATCCTCACCACCTGGGATGATGACCTGTGGCTGCAGAACTTTAGATTGAGCAAGCAGACCTTCCTCGAGCTTGTCCGCGAGCTCACCCGGTTCTGCAGCACAGGGACACCTCGCTACGACCCGCCCTGCCCATAGACAAATGAGTGGCCGTTGTCGTGTGGAAGCTGGCAACCCCAGACTCCTACTGCTCCATGGCCCAGTGGTTCGGCATTGGGAAGGCCACCATTGGGACTGCTCTCATGCAGATCTGCCGGGCAATCATCCGGGTCCTGCTAGCCTGCCTGGTCACCCCAGGCAATCTGCACTAACTCCTGGCTGGCCTCGCCGGCCTTGGTTTCCCCAACTGCGGGGGCACCATGGACACCACCCACACTCCCATCCGAGCCCCAGACGACCGGGCTGCAGACTATGTCAACAGGAAGGGGTACTACTCCGTGGTCTTGCAGGCCTTCATGGACCACCGCAGGATCTTCCAGAACATCTACGTAGGCAGGCTGGGGAAGTTGCACAAAGCACAGATCCTGCACAACTCCACCCTGTACAGGCACATGCAGGCAGGCACCCTCTTCCCCAACCACACCATCACCATCAGGGACATGCAGCTGCCTGTCTTGATCCTCGGGAATGCTGCCTAACCTTTGCTCCCCTGGCTTATGAAGCCATACATGGGCCACATGGATGCCAGCAGGGACCTCTTCAATCAGAGGCTCAACCAATGCCACAGCATCATCGAGCGTGCCTTCGGACGTCTGAAGACTCACTGGAGGGCCTTCCTGACCCACCTGCAGCTTGGCGAGAGCAAACTCCCGGAGGTTGTCAGCACATGCTGTTGCCTGCACAACCTCTGCGAGCTGTGAGGGGAAAGGGTCTCCCGCATCTGGGAGGCTGAAGCCGAGTGGCTCGCTGGTGCCTTTGAGCAGCCCAACAATGCTTTGTCCTGAATACAGCAGACCCAGCAGTGAGCACTGATCATCTAGGATGCTCTGAAGGCCCACTTCATCAGCAAGGAGTGCTGAGGGGTGGGACTACTACCAGGCCCATCACTGTCACCGTCACTGTCGCCTCACCTCCAGCGCCTGCCCACCCATGCCCCCCACCGACCCGCAACCACCTGTCTCCCCCTGTACCTCCTGGTAATGTTGCGGGGAATTGGCCCAAGTAGTCCCCACCACGTGGTTGGTGCTTTGTCTCTCCACACTGAACTCGCCTTCTGAGTCTACTCCTAGTTCCTCAGCCCTTCAGCCAAGTCCCTTGTAAATCCACCCCTTCAAGGGTAAGTTCCACTCATTGCTCCTGGCTAATAGTTAAAACCGTCCATGGCTGTAAGTGTTGCACCACTTCTGATGCTTTGGGGAGCAGAGAGGGACCCAGACCCACCCACTTCTCCGGGACCTGGCCCAGGGACATTTTGGCTATGTCTACACTTGTAAAGTTACGTCAACTCTTTTAAGTCAACTTAACCATAGACATAGCTATCCACACTGGCATTAAGTCGACTTAATAAAGTAGACTTAGCGCTATTCCCCATCCACACTGGCTTTAAATAGACTTAAGTCAACTTAAGGCTTAAGTTGAACTTCAGAGGTAGAGTTATTAAGTCGACTTAAGCTGTTATTAAGTCAACTTAAGGAAGCGCTTAAGTCGACTTAATAAAAGCCCAATGTGGACGTGGCTTTGTGTACGTCAATTTAGTTGTCCTTAAGTCGACCTAAGTTGCCAGTGTAGATGCATAGATGTTAATAAAGTCGACTTAAGGTTTAATCCCCATCCACACCGCCCTTAAGTCGATTTAAGGCTTAAGTCGACCTAATGGCTGGTTGTTATTAGGTCGACTTAAGCTTTCATTAAGTCAACTTAAGGAATTTCTTAAGTTGACTTAATGAAAATCAGGTGTAGACATGGAGTAATTTAGGTCAATTTAAGGGTCCTTAAGTCGACCTAAATTGCTAGTGTAGACGTACCCATAGTTATTATAAAAGCTTCCATTACTGCAAAAGACAAAGTAACTGAAAACAAAACAAAGAGCAAAGAGCAAAGAAGGTAAAATTTGCTTTAAATAAGCCTAGTAAATTAATCATTTTAACCCTTCAGGAATACAAAAGCTGCAATTATTCCTAACTTTCTTAATATAGACAAGTTCCAAAGGGGTAGCTGTGTTAGTCTAGGTCAGCAAAACAAACAAGGAGTCCTGTGGCACTTTTAGGCTATGTCTACACTTGTGAATTTAAGTCGACTTAGTGTGTCCATATTTAAATTTTAAGTCGACTTTGGGGGGAACTTACAAAGTCGACCTAGAGCATCCACACTGGATGCTCTAGGTCGACTTTGTTGGGCTTGGGGGACTTAGAGGGGGTCCACAGGGGCGGGGGGGGTCACCCCTTGCCCAATGCCAGGGGGCTCAGCCTTTGCCCCATTGTACCTAGGTACAATGGGGCAAAGGGGGTCAGGGTCCCTCGCAGGGCATAGGGGCAGAGTGGGAAGGGCTCTGCCCTGCCAGGTGGGGGGGCATGCCAGAGTCGACTTAGGGCTACCCCACGTCTACACTGGCTTAAGTCAACTCTAGGGAGTCGACTTAAGCCTTAGGTCTACTAAAAAGCAGGTTTTATAAAGTCGACTTAATTTTCATTAAGTCGACTTTATTTTCCTTACGTCGACTTAAGCAAGCTGCTTAAGTCGACTTAAGGAAACTGTAGTGTAGACGCAGGGTAAATTTACCAGTGTAGATGTAGTCTTAGAGACTAACAAATTTATTTATCGCATGAGCTTTCATGGGAGAAAATCCCACTTCCCATGAAAGCTAATGAGATAAATAAATGTGTTAGCCTTTAAAAGTGCCACAGGACTTCTTGTTTGTTTTTCTTAATATAGTTGACAAGCAACAGAAATGCAGACTCTGCTTCTAATCTTAACCACTGACTAATATTTGAAACATGGGCTGTCCTTACTTACATATAGCAACGTTAAAAATAAAGTAATATAAAATAATGAAAATGCCTTAAATTCCTAACTTAATAAAACAAAAGGAGCAAAAATATATGTTTTTAAGCAATTCTTACTAAATGTTTTAAATAAAAAGGTAATAACTTGTGTATGTAAATGTTTAACTCTTTGGTTACCTGTCTGTTTTTTAAACAACATTATTTTATTAACTGATTTAATGGCTTTTGTATAGTTATAATTCTCTCTCCATTTATTTTTAATTGAAAGTTTGTCCTGTAGGTTGTATGTTGTCCAGTGTGTCACATACCTGGGTTTTTTGTTTGTTTGTTTTCATTGTGTTGAAATAAAAGTGAATTTTATACTTGTTTAAAAAAAATGTAAGTGGTACCACACTTTTTTAATGTTATGGCTGCGATACAAACCTTATAATACCAATTATGTTTTCCTGCAAACCTCAGAAAGGCCTCATTTATAAATACACATGTATATTTAACCTCAACAAATAATGCAATTGCAACCAAAAAGAATTGTTTTATTAGTTGGGGGTGATGAGGGGGAGGTGTTACTCAAAGGAAAAAATGTAAAGGAAAACTTCAATAGTAATGCAAAGGTAATATCAGCAAGATGTAAATTTGTTGTTTGGATTTTTATAAACTCTTTAACCAACACACAAGAAATAATTAATAATCTAACGGCAGCAAACAACAAGGCAAGGAAACACAGTAACTACCATAAATCATTAGGGAATATTAAAAAGGAAAATCATTTACCCTTATTAGTAATAAACACCTTACTGGCCTTGCCCTCAGTGCATAACAAAAACAGTGGTAAATTGGCAATATGTCAACTTGCATAGACAAATTGCTTGCTATTACTAGTCATAATCTGGGGTCATTGACACTGCAGCCTAACTGAGGCAGATGTTATTCAGAACAATCTTTTTCAGTGTTTGGTTAACAATATTGAATCCTGACAAAACAAAACTTGATAAATTCATTACTGTCCATTTAGTGGGTTATCTGTGAAACAGCATATAGAAGAAACAACTGTATCTATGTCGACTATTGGTATTGTAGAAAGTAGGTTTAGATAAGGGGTTTTGTATGCTTATTAGTTATTAGTAATTAGTATGCTCATTAGTAATAGTATAGCTTATAGTAAGAATAGGCCCAAGTCTGAGCCAATCTTCAAAGGTCTAAACATAACAACTCACCTGGACCTATGCCAAGAACTCAGACGTTACTCTGCAAAATTAATTGAAATTATTTTAAATTTAATTGTCTTGCAGCAACTAGTTTACAAGAACTACTTTGCAAAAGACAAATTTGCAATCATTTACTGTTCAGAAGAGCTTGAACTTCCCTTTTTCCTTGACGAGAACTAGCTCAAAGTGTTTTGCAACCAAGCTGCTGGGAAGCTCGTGAGCTCCCAGCAAAATTGTGTAATAAAAAACCACAAGGACAAAGCAGGAGGGGTGCGAGGGGGCTAAAGACCCCATAAATATCAGCCCCAAAGACAGTGAAGACAGGCGGGGAGGGCACGGCAGAGCTAAGACGCCCCAAGGTCTCGGCCTTGAAAGCCAGTGAGCTCTGTCTGTAGCCAAACTACGGTAGAGGCAAGGCGCCCCGAAGCTCCGGCTTCGATAGCAAGTGGCCTCTATACATGGTCAGAGAAAGGTCAGGACCCATTCCCCGTGAATGAGGAACTGACACATTGGTCAGAAGCCGTCAGAGAAAGGTCAGAGCCCATTCCTTGTGAGTAACGAAGCTGACACGTCAGTAAGAAGTTCGGTGAGTATTAAGAAACGTCCACAGACCTCGGTGAAGGCTGGTTCAAGTAGCTACAGATTTATGAAACAGTAACTGAAGTTCTTAGCACCCCAAGTCCCGGTGTAAGGGCTAAAGTAGTTTAGCACCCTGGTCCCCGAGAGTAAGGGGGGATAGGTATAAGGTTAGGGACCAAGTAGTTTAGCACCACAGCCTGGGAGTACAGGTGGTTAGGTTGCATCTCTCTGGTAAATTGGGGCAGACGCAGTGTAATAAGAATAGCTTTAGCAATTAAACCTTCAATGCACATTTATTTCTGTCTTTAAGACCTGCTGCAGCATAACAGTGAAACAGTGTAACTTTACAATCATATGATTATTGAAACTTGCTTAATTAATATCTTGCAAAAGGCACTTAAGACCCATTATAAGCATGCCAATCGAAAATAAAAACCTTTTATTCATAATTCTTCTGATTCGTTTGATACTTCCCCTGTTGCTATTAACTCCCTGTGCCCCTCTCTCATCCTTCCTATTCCCCCTATGGGAACAACATCTAGTCCCCTTAATGTTCATCTGGGTTACCGGCTGGATCGGTTCAACCCTCTATTGTTTTTTCCTCCTGACCTCTGATGAAACTACGAAGGCCTCCACTCAGTCACCGGATAACAATAGGGCTATTATCCCTATGGCCAAAAGAACCCTCGTCCCCTCACAACCCCCGATGAGCAACACCCCGGGGGTGGACGTTAAACAAGGTGAATGTGAGGAGGTATATATAACAAAGCAATGCAACCAATGGAACAAAGATGCTAGCCGTTCCTGTTTCTTGCCCAGCAAGACTTAGGAAAGGGCAACAACCAGCAGTAAGGGTAACCTGTAATGTGGATGGACAGTACTGTATAGTAACTAACTATGGGTGCATCTGCACTGGCAACTTAGGTCGACTTAAGGAGGCTTAAGTCAACCTAAACAAAGCCATGTCTACACTGGGCTTTTATTAAGTCAATTTAAGCATTTCCTTAAGTCGATTTAAGATAAGCTTAAATCGACTTAAGAACACCTAGTTTTAGGTCAACTTAAGCCTTAAATCAACTTCTTAAGTCGACTTAAAGCCAGTATGGAGGGGGATTAGTGCCTACGTTGATCTTATTAAGTCGATTTAAAGCATTAAGTTGACTTAATAACGTCAACAAGGGGCTATGTCTACACTAGAAAAGTTAAGTCGACTTTGTTAAGTCGACTTAATAAGGTCGACTTTAAGTTGACTTAAAATTGGCCTTATTAAGTCGACTTAAAGTCAACTTAACTTTTCTAGTGTAGACATAGACTAGAAGACACACGCACTCCTAGGCATTAGATATTCATGCAAACACATTCCAAAAGGGTAGCATCAGAACACCCCAAAACCAAGCATGGTTTCTCCCCAAAAGATAACAAGCACACACTGATCATAACAATGGCCCCTCTAGCCAAGTATCCTATCTTGTGATAGTGGCCAGTGCCAGGTCCTTCAGACGGAAAAACAGAACAGGTAATCGTCAAGTGACCTATCCCTGTCACTCATTCCCAGCTTCTAGTAAACAGAAGCTAGGAACACTTCAGAGCATGGTTTTGTAGCACTTCCCTCACTGAATAATAGTCATTAATGGCTTATCCTCCATGAATTTATCTACTTCTTTTTTACAGTCTTGGTTGTTACAGCATCTGCTGGAAAAGAGTTCCACAGACTGACTGTGTTGTGTGAAGAAATACTTTGTTTGTTTTAAATCTGCTGCCTACTAATGTCATGTGGTGCCCCCGTGTTTTTGTGTTATGAGAAGGAGTAAAAAAATACTTCCTTATTTACTTTCTCCACATACTCATGATCTCATAGACCTCTATCATATCTCCCTTAGTGCTCCACCCTTTTCCAAGCTGAAAAGACCCAGTCTTATTTATTTCTCTTTATGTGGAAGCTTTTCTGTATTCTAATAATTTTTGTTGCCCATTTCTGTATCCTTTCCAATTCCAGTATAACTTTTTTTGAGATGGGGCAAACAGATCTGCATGCCTTATTCAAGATGTGGGTGTACCATGGATTTATGGTATTTTCTGTCTTATTATCTATCCCTATAATGTTATATATATAATTGGATTATGTTTTCCAATGTGCATTTATCAACAATGAATTTGATCTGCCATTTTGTTGCCCAGTCGTCACTCAGTTTTGTGAGATCACACAGTTTTGTAACTCTTCACTGCCTGCTTTGGGTTTAATTATTCCAAGTAGTTTTGTTTTATTTGCAAAATTTGTCACCTAACTATTTATCTTGTGATGGAGTCAGACCTGAGGACTACAGGAGGGTGCTCCTATTTGGATATCAGGTGGTGGGCGGGCACAAGCCCGCCCACTGCTAAAACCCCTCCCCCAGCCTAGTGGGAGGAGGCACTGGGCCCAGATCCAATTAAATTTGGGGGACAACTAATGATGAACAAGGACGGGCATGGGGGTTCAAAGGTTTAAAACAAGGTACTCAGAAGGGGACACCAAGCAGAGACCCTCGACAGCACCCACTGCTCCCGGAAGGTCTCAACAGATCCAGCGGATGCTGCCCACAGGAACTCTGCCTGGAGACATGATCATACAAGGGACCGGAAATAGGCCTCACAGACACAGATACCCCCCCTCAGCCAACCTCCTCTCCCTGATGTTATAGATCGCGACCTTGGCATAGGCTAGAAGGAGGTTTACGAGGAGGTCCTGCGATTTTGTGGGGCCACGGATGGGGTGTGCGTTGAAAACAAGAGTGGGGAGAAGTGCAGAAGGTCAATAAGAGGTTCTGGAGGAGCCAGAAGAGGGACTGCAACCTGGTGTATTGTAGGTACGCGTGCGCCAGGATCTCCCTCATACCACAGAAGGGGAGGGTGTCAGGGCAAGTGGTGAACCGTGCCAAGTACATGCCCGTGCTCATGGCTCCATGGAGAAGCCACCAACTGATGTCCCCAGCTGACCTCAGGGTCCAGGTGGCATACAGACTGCCCCACTGGGGGTCCTCGCCCTCCATCGGTGGAATCAGGTCCCGCCATTTAATGTCTGGGCGGGACATGAGGGCAAGGAAATGGATGGTATGGAGCACAAGCATGTACAGATATTTGCGAGGCGCGATTCAAAAACAGGCTAGCTGCAAATCCAGCAGCCAGTTGGGGGTGTGGGGTGGAGGTGGCCAGGGGGGCTCATGGGGCTAGGTCCTGATCAAAAGCTCCGGAGGGCCAGAACTGAGGGGAGGGCGGAGAGCACCCTCTCGCAGGACCCACTTGCGGTAGACCCGAGCAGCAGGGGGCAAGGTTGCCTTCACCTCCTAGAGTAGGCGCCGGGGGGTTCGAAGGGTGGAGAGCCCCATGCACTGAGCCAGCACAAAGGGATCCACCCAATCCCCCCAGGCATAGTCCAGGAGGTCTCCGACCTTGGTGACACCCACCAGGACCAACCCCCGCCTCACAGAGGGGGTCTCCGCCACCTGCATACGAAGATGGGGATTGTGTAGCAGGGGCTCCACGAGGAGTTCCTCCCCCTTGGTGGGCACAAGGGACCTGGCGGCCAAGACAAGGTCCTGATAGAAGACCGGCAGCTAGTAGAGGTCTTGCGGAAAACCTCTTGGATGGATGTAAAAGAGCTGCTGGTCATATCAGAGCACTTGGTACTGGTGGAGAAAGGTACACGCCAAGTGGCTCCATGCCAGACCATCTGCACTATAAAAGAGTCTCTGCAGGGCACGGAGGCGGAAGCCATGGATAGGATTTAACTTCCACTTTTTAAAGGATGCCTTTTAATTGCTTTTTTTTCCCTTTGTTGTTTAGCAATGGTGACACTTTCTTTGGTCCTCTTACTATGTTTCTTTAATTTGGGCTATACATTTAAATTGAATGTATATTATGGTGTCTTTCAAATCTTTCCAAGCAGCTTGTAGGGATTTCACTTTTCTAGGGATTTCACTTTTGGCACTGTACCTTTTAATTTCTGTTTAACTCACTTCCTCATTTTTTGTATAATTCTCCTTTCTGAAGTTAAATGCTATCATACTGGGCTGCTTTGATGTTTCAGAGGATTGTTAAACTTTATTATTTTATGGTCCTTATTACCAAGCAGTTCAGCTATATTCGTCTCTTGGACCAGATCCTCTAGTCCACTTAAGACTAAATCAAACATTGCCTCTCCTCTTGTCGGTTCCAAAACTAGCTGCTCTAAGAAGCAGTCTTTTAAATTGTCAAGAAATTGTATCTCCACATCCTGTCCTGAGGTGACATGTACCCAGTCAATATGGGAATAGTTGAAATCGCCCATTATTATTGAGGTTTTTATTTTTTATTTTATACCCTTTCTAATCTCCCTGAGCATTCCATAGGCACTATATCCCTACCACCATATTCTTATTATTTAAGTGGAATTACTATCCATAGAAATTCTATGGTACAGCTTGGTTCGTTTTCTCTCATGAAACCTCATGCAATAAATAAATTTGTTAGTCTTTAAAAGTGCCACAGGACTTCTTGTTTGTTTTGCTAACCTAGACTAACACGGCTACCCCTTTGGAACTTGTTTCTCATTAATTATCCTCATTCCACCAAGTTTCTGTGATGCCTATTATATCAATATCCTCATTTAATATGAGGCATGCAAATTCACTTAGCTTAGTATTTAGATTTCTAGTATTTGTATATAAACACTTGAAGAAAACTGTCACTTTTTAGCTATCTACAATTATGTGATAGAACGAAATGGGACTCTTTCATTGAACTGCTTCTCATCAGATCCTACCCATATTTCATCATCACCTTCCACCCTCTCATTGTTACTAGGTTACAGAGAATTTCCATTAACAGATCCTCCTGCAATGGATGTCTTTGTCTAAACCATGTGTTCCTCCACACCTGTCAGCTTTCTCCCAGTCCTTATTTTAAAAATGGCTCTATATCCTTTTTAATTTTACATGATAGCAAATCCAGTTCCAGTTCAGTTTATATGGAGCCCATCCTCCTTTCCAAAAAGGTTCCTCAGTTCCTAATAAATCTAAGCCCCTCTTCCGTATAGCATCATCTCTTCCACCCACTGAGACTCCGAAGTTCTGCCAAGTCCTGTGTGTGGAATTGGAAACATTTCAGAGAATGCTACCATGGAGGTCTTGGACTTTGTAACAGAGCAGGAGTAGTAAAACTCTTCACATGCTCATTAGCCTGGGTTTTAAGAGGCTAATGCTGGGCAGACAGCAGCTGGGAGTTGATTAGGCAGCAGCAGAGCTCTGGCCTAAGCAGGAAGCTAAGGAGCAACTGAGAACCTGGCCCAGGGATATAAGCTGGGCCAGCACAGGAAACAGGGGAGGCATAGCCAGCAAGGCAGGATAGGGCTCTGGAGGTAGGTCCAAGGGAGCAGAACACTGAGCCTCCAAGCCCTGAGAGTATTTGGGGCACAAACTTGGAGTGGGGCTGTCACATTTGTAAATAAATGAGCATGGGGTTTGCACTGAAGACAGTCTGTGGTGAGTCTCTTTGGGTCGAACGGGGAGCATAGATGGCTGAGAAATGGGGGTGGAAGAGCCTGCCTTGTGACAGACTTCAATCTCTTAGGCTATGTCTACACTTGTTAATTTAAGTCGACTTAGCTAAGTCGACTTAGCATGTCCACACTTAAATTTTAAGTCGACTTAGAGGGGACCCTACAAAATTGACCTAAAGCGTCCACACTGGACCCCTAGGTCGACTTCTAGGGGCTAGATGGACCTGGGACAAGTCCACGGTGGCAGGGGGGGCACCCCTTGCCAAGTGCCAGGGGGCTCAGCCTTTGCCCCATTGTACCTTGGTACAATGGGGCAAAGGGGGACAGGGAACCTGGCAGGGCATAGGGGCAGGGTGGGCAGGGCTCTGTCCTGCCCTTTGGGGGGGCATGCCAGGCTGTGGCTGTGCCAGCCACCCTGGCAGGGAGAGCAGTGGGGAAGCTCTGGAGCCCCCTAAGTCGACTTTCTAAAGTCGACTTAGCCAGCAAAGTTGACTTAAAATGAGAGTTAGTAAAGTCAACTTAATTTTTCCTTAAGTCGACTTAAGCAGCTGTTTAAGTCAATTTAAGGAAAGTGTAGTGTAGATGCAGAGTAAATTAAGTCAACTTAAGCAAGCTTAAGTCGACTTAATTCACAAGTGTAGATGCACCCTTATTTAGCAGCCTATATTTGGCCTTCAGGACCTTTATCCTATCCTTCCCCATGTCATTGATACCTGCATGTACCACAATCACCTGCTGCTCCCCAACACAATACATAAATCTGTCTAGATGTCTCAAAAGAGCCACAACTTTTGCACCCAGCAGGCAAGTCACTATGCGGTTCTTCTGGTCATCAGAACTCCAGCTATCTATGGGCTTGTCTACACTGAAATCCCTGCAGATCGATGCAGGGGGATCGATTGAGAGGTCCATGGAGACCTGCTCAATTTATCCTAGAAATGCTTTCCATTTGACACAGTAACTCCAACCCCCCCACCCCCACCCTCCAAGAAAAGAGTAAGGCTGCATCAAATGGTGAGCATTTTGCATCAGCGCAGCCCAGTGAAGACACCACAGTAAGGGCAGGTAAGTCGACAGGAGATATGCATTCTACAGCATGTAGATTGTGTATCTCCTGTTGACCCAATATGGCAATATAGACAAGTCCTATATTTCTAATAATTGAATCTCTCACCACAATTACCTGACTCTTCCTAAATAATTGGAGTTCCCTCCTCCAGAGAAGTATTGTTAGTGTGAGAAGAGAATCCCTCCTAAAGATAAGCTTAGGATGACAGTGTGATGGATAGAGATGTTTTGACCAAGCCAATATGCATAAGGCAAAGGGTGGTAACTAACCACATGAGAAGGGCAATAGGTAACGTTTATATCAGTGTATAAAGAGGGGGTCTCAGAAGGGGTGTCTTTTTCTGGCTAAAGGAGGAATGGCTTTGTCCACTGTCACAGCCTACATTTATTACTATCCCTGTGGAGTCTGCCAAGTGCTATTATAGTGCTTTGTTGACAATAAATCTGAGTGCCTTTGCTATAGAACCAAGTCTGTGGTCTTTTGGGGAAGTTGGACTGAGATCTACTTTGTCAACTATCTGTGCAGAACTGGGACAGCGCACAGACAGAACACATACACACAGCCAAAAACTGATAGAAGCTGCCACCTCCTGCGCCTCTGCCCAGCAGTTCTCTAGGGAGTAATGAAAGGGATAGTGTCCCAGGTGTGGAGAACTAGCAGGCAGTAAGGAACCATTTATTTATTTCTATGTTTGCCTCCATTTTATAAGGCCAAATGGTTCCTCAGTGTGCACCCGTCAAAATTCAACTTGGTGTCATTACTGAACATACATGGGGTATTTTATCTAACAGAGTTGAGGGCCAAGCTGCAGACATGCTGAAGTACCACAGTAACAGATCCATGGACCTTAGCATGAAGAAGAAATCTTTATTTAACTCTGGGAGACAGACAGTCACAGAGTCTCACACTCAATTCATGTGTTCCAGCCATGTGCAGGATATCCAATTGTATGCCCAGAACAGACTTAAAGCAAATTGTTAAACCCAATGGATATATGTGGTTAAGGAACCTTGTCTGTAAAATCCTGAGAACTTGTTTGTTAAACCATTACTATATTTGTTTAAGAACATCCTGCTTGTAGCACCTCCGACTTTGTTTACTGGGCTCTGTTTATATTCTCTTTGCATTTGTTTGGGAACATTCTGAACATTTGTATAAATGTGAATTGCCTGGCTAAGATCAAAAAGTGCTCCTTGTTAGTATTTTGTGTTAATTGATTTAAGCAAAATCCATATTGATGGAAAATTCCATCATAGTCTTATTTTCTTCCTTTCTGTTTTAAGTTTGTATGATTATGCATTTTTCTTTGGAGTAGACGCTAGTAAGTTAACAAAGAGTCTGATGGCACTTTTAAAGACTAACAAATTTATTTATCATATAAGCTTTCATGGGAGAAAATCCTTCTTCAAGCATCTGATGAAGTGAAATTTTCTCCCATGAAAGTTCATGCTATAAATAAAATTTTTAGTCTTTAAATGTGCCACCAGACTGTTAGACTATAGGTATTTAGGCCTGCTTGTAAGGCGTATGATTTTTAAGTATGTTTGTATCACTTAGCTAGCTACCGTGGTAGCAAACCAAAGAATCAAAACCACAAACTGCTCAACAGGCTGAGGCCTAGAATTTTAGCTAAGCAAAGGCAAAAAGCACCTGGGGCAGCCATAAGCTGGGAAGCCTGCAGTCACATCCATGCATTCCAAACAAAGGTGATAGCATCGTGTCTGTTTTGCAAATACTTGTGGTGATAGAATCTACAATTTATATTGTTTGGTCATCCTGGTACTGATTGCATTGATAACTCCTGTCTGAGTCCTTGATTGTTTCTGTCTGTCTGTCCTATAATCAGTTGCAATCAGTTAAGGGGCACGTGATTTCAAGGAGAGACTGAAGGAACTAGGCTTATTTAGTCTACAAAAGAGAAGATTGAGTGGGGATTTGATAGCAATGTTCAACTACTTGAAGGGGTGCTCCAAAGCGGAGGGAGTTAGGCTATTCTCAGTGGTGACAGAGGACAGAACAAGGAGCAATGGTTTCAAGTCGCAGGTGGGGAAGTCTAGGTTGGATATTAGGAAAAACTTTCTTACTTGGAGGATGGTGAAACACTGTAATAGGTTACCTAGGGAGGTGATGGAATTTCCATCTTTGGAAACTTTTAAGGCCTGGTTAGACAAAACCCTGGGTGGGGTGATTTAGTGGGAGTAGTCCTGCTTTTTAGCAGAGGGTTAGACTAGATGACCTCAAGAGGTCCCCTCCAGCCCTAATATTCTATGATTCTAAGGTTGTGGGGTATGATTGGTTAGAGAATTATGTTACAATATGGTAGGATTTGTTCTTAAAATAATATTAAAGAAATGATTGGTTAAAATACATTATGAAAACTAGGAAAGGGAGGAAAGGAAAATGTACTGGGGGAATTTACTGGAGTGGCAATTTATTGGGGAGGGGTGGAAATTTACTGGGGGGAAATTTATTGATATAAAGGACTATGGGGTCCTAATCTATGCTTGTGTGACAAAGATCCCAATAAACTTGTAATATTGCCTGCCGCTGGATACTGGTCTTCTGCTCTTGTCAGTGAAGCAAGAACTAAAAGGATTTAGGAGGGTCCTAACACAGACTACTTGTTTGTTTTGCTGAACACAGCTACCCCTCTGGAGTTAGTAAGTTAGTTAAAGAATGAATGGGTGTGTTGGTGTTTAAGGAGTGAAAAGGAGGCAGCCCAAAACCTCCTTGGTAATGAAGAGAAGTGAAAATATTTTGTTTTAACAATATTTTATAGCCCAAATGGCCTAAGAATGCAAATAAGAGAATCCCAAAGTAGGGAAAGATTCATCCCAAAGACAGAAACAAGACAAAGTGTGAGAGAGAACATGGACGTGGTCATGCTTGCAACACAGATGGATGAAAGCAGCATGATACAGCACGATCCATAGACCCAAATGGGAACTGACCATTATAAAGATGGGGTGAAAAGATGAGGATTTGGGGTTTGTGTGCAACCATCCAGGAGCATCATTTCAGGACTGACAGAGGCCTGGCTCCCTACTTGTGTCCAGGCAACCTGGTCTTTGAATTGACACAAAAGGACTTGTAGATCGGTAATTTTATTCTGCCTGAAGAACTTTTTGGGTATGCATGTTTGTGTGTAACAGCTGTTTAAAATTTCTGTATTCAAAATAAACATGGTATATTGTTTTATCCCGAATAAGATCCTGATTGTCTTTTTCTTTTGTAAGTATAACACACTTATTTGTGCTGCTTCTCTGTTGGGTCTCTTGGTCCAGCCTCCACAGTCACTGTCTTTCTCTCAAGCTCAGGTGAGGCAGGCAGACACACTTTTGTGTCCAGTCTCTGTATTTCTTTCTGTGGAAGCTGCTGAGTGTGAGAGATCATAGTTCTGAAAAATAGGTCTACAGATTCTCAGACTGCAGCCACAACTCAGTAGCTCTCTCATACCAGCACAGAGTCTGAAGTGGTGGAAACTATCCCACAAATCTCCTGATTGGAGGAGATGTCTGGCCTTGCTGATTGGCTCATGGTCACTATTTAAGACAGAAGGGGGCTTAAGAAGTTGTCTGAGCAACTAGGTGGATACCTGCCTTGTTCAAGATTCATGCTTCTACAGCCCATCCTGGCTACTGTCACTGGCTCCAACCTTTCACTTGACTCCAGAGTTCGACTCTGACCTGTTCCTTGGTTTGACTCCTTATTTTGTCTCCAGCTCTGACCCAGGCTTTGACTCCTGTCTCTTGCTCTGATCACTAGATCTCACTGCCTATGTCTTTGACCCTGACACTGAGCTGCTCTCTGAAGCCCCCAACCTATAATGGAAACTTTACACAATCATCTATCCTTGAAATCACTGGCAATTACAGAGCATTTTACTTTTATTTATAAACAATATCAAAAGCCAATAAAACAATTTCTGAACATATGGCTGAATTAAGGAAATTAACAGAGCATTGGCGGTTTAGAAAGAGTTTAAATGGTGAATTAAAGGACCAGTTAATGTGTATGCAAAATGAAGCAATGCAGAAACGATTGACTGAAGTGATTTGACTCTCAAAATGTGTAGTAGAAATTGCTGCATTAATGCAGACAGCTATTAAAATGAGTAAACACAGGTTCAAGCCTAAAGCACTAAGTGGATTGCACTCAAAGACTGTTTGAAGGTATGATAGGACATGCTTACACTATACTGATTCACCAAGGATTAACTCTATCCTGTGGCATGAGGAGGCACTGCCCTACAACTTTTCTGGGTATTCTCCAGCTAGGACTGGGTATAAAAGGGGCAGCCAAGGATTAGAGGAGATATAGCAGCCAAGGATTAGAGGAGACATAAGCTACACTGGTATCTTCTTTCATTGCAGTGCTTTTCAACCTTTTTAAGCTGGTAACCCTTGTTCAGAGGCAAAAATTTTCACCAACTTATTACATTTATTGTAAAAGTGAGGAGAAAATATATCAAAAATAACAATGGCCAATGCCCCTTACATTTACCTGCATGTCCTCAGGGTCGCATTCCCACTCCCCATACTCCCTGCACCCAGACTTTGGTCACTGTGATGGGGTGTACCAACCCCTCCCACCAGAGGGGGAGCTCTCTACCACCTCAGCAGCCTGGGAGGCCTCTCTTGGCCAGACGGGCTTCCCATCCCTTGGCAGGAAGAAGAAGTTAAAAGGGCAGCCAGGGCCTCAGCATGAGGTGGGACGGGAGGAGGAGAGATCTGCTTCTGGAGCCCACAAGGGGAAGTCCCAGAGAGCGAGCCAGCTCAGGCTAAAGGAGCTAGCAGTCTACAGGGGACTAGAGAGGCGATGGCCCTACCACGGGCCACCCTGTGGTCCAGCCCTGGGCAGGTTTACAGCCAGAGGAAGGAGCGAACCTTGCTGTCCAGGGAAAGGGGGCCAGAGCAGACAGGATGCTGAGAGCTGAAGGGGCACCAGCTCTACTATGGGCTGCCCTGCACAGGGTAAAGAGTGGGCCCTGACACCCAGGGGAGGCAGGCCTCACCGGCTGACATTCAGGCTCCCTGGCTTATGGTTTGACTGACAGGAAGCCTGCCGCTGACCCGCCTGAGGGATAAGGGAGTGCCAACATCCCCTTGGGGACTGAGTGCCCTGACAGGGATCATCACAGCCACCCTATTATTATTTTGGAAATTTAATTTTGTTTGTGTTAGTGTAGTAGTAATTTTCAATGACTCATGACCTCATTGATTGCCTTATATGACACTTTCCCCTCTTTCCTCAGGGGTTGCAGCCCACTAGATGGGAAACACTGTTTTAGTGCAATATGTTACTGTGCAGCATATCCAAATTCACATTTCATTTTTGGCCTTTCACTTTCATAATGGCAACTGAAACTACTCAGCCTGAAGGTAAGAGTGTTTTCCATTGCTTTGCAGTGGTTCTTTTGAAATGCTCTCCATAATTAAAGAACAGTCTTACCTTTGTACTTCCCTGTCTACTGTATCTGGAATTCTCTCTCTTTCTCAATTGCAAGGCCATTGAAAGCTCTCTTCTGTTCCAATCTCACCTTAAAAGCATTCCTTTTCATTTTTTATCCAGCTTCTCAATAAATCTCTGCTTCCACCTTATACTTTGTGGATGACAACAATATTTATGTACAATAGTACAACTTTTCTTCTGGTCTTTCCATTGTTTTGCATAGTTCTTTATATAAAATTTGCTTTACCCAATTCAATAAAGCCTTTAATATATTTTATTTTTCACTGTAAAGTGTTTTAAGATATTTTGCATGAAAGAATATACATATTTATGTAATTGAGTAGAAGCAGTAATGGCATTATTAGTTTTGCTTATGAAATTGCCATGGATAGAATAGCAGTTACGATGCTGCTCAGGACTGGGTATATCAACAAAGCTGTGAGCCAATGCTCACAGAGAAGCTGTTCATAAAATCTGAGATGGACCACCACTCTCTTATTTGTAGGATTAGTTAAATTTATTTGATATATTAAGTGTCCTCATCATAGATAGAACAATATATTTAAGTGAAGAAAATAATCATAGAAAAATCACTTTACCAGAAAAGTTACTATATTCCTGAGTAATGTTATAGCAAACAAGAAACCGATGATTAGTCTTACTCCTCCATTTTTCAACAGTTAAGTATTGGGCTGAAAGTCATGTGGTAAGACACTTGTCCCTAACAATTCTGAGTAATATAGCAGATAGGATAAAACATTAGATGTATCAGTCTCCATCTGAGTTGTGCATATTTACACCCACATTTTAACTAGGGTTTTAGACCGCACTCAGAAGATATTCGTAGACTCTCAGGTGGTAGAAACAGGCAGCATTCTAGAGTACAGCAGAGTGTGTACAGCTGAACAGAAAATAGAAGCAGTAGGGCCAAGCACACAGGCTTGTCATAACGATTTGATTCTGCAACCCCTATCCACATTGTGTAAGTGACTATGATGGGATGTATCAACCCTGCACCAGTAAGGGTTAAGAAGCTACTCTAGATGTAAGAATGGCCATACTGTGTCAGACCAATGGTCCATCTAGCCTAGTATCCTGTCTTCTGACAGTAGCCAATACCAGGTACTTCAGAGTGAATAAGTAAAAGAGGTAATCATTAAGTGATCCTTCCTATCAACCATCCCCAGTCTCTGGCAAACAGTATTCCTTGCCTACCTTGGCTAATAGTTATTGATGGATATATTCTCCATGAACTTATATAGTTCTTTTCTGAATCCTGTTATAATCTTGGCCTTCACAATATCTTCTGGAAAAGACTTCCACAGGTTGATTGTGCATTGTGAGAAGAAATTCTGTTTTTGTTTTTTAATCTTAAACCTGCTGTCTGTTAATTTAATTTGCTGACCCCTAGTTCTTTTTCTGTGAAAAATAGTATATAACGCTTATTTACTTTCTTCATACCAATAATGATTTTATAGACCTCTATCATGTCTCCGCCCAGTCATCTCTTTTCCAAGATGAAAATTCCCAGTCTTATTAATCTCTCTTCATATGGAAGCCGTTCCATACTTCTAATATTTTTTGTTGCATTTTTTCAAAATGTGGGCATATCATGGACTTATAAAGAGATAATATGGTATTTTCTGTCTTATTATCTATCCTTTTCCTAATGAGTCCTGGATGCAGGAAGCCAGGTTCCTTCACCTCTGGTGGGCATGCTCGCAATGGCAAGAGTATTCATAAGGGACCTGTTCATCTTAATCTGGGCAGACCAAGAAGGAGAGCAGTTGGTCGCAGCAGCTACCTACCAGGAAGCTGCCAGGACTCCAGGCTGCCAGGACCAAGCCTTGTAGCCTTGCCACAGGAGGCCCTTTGACTGTGGGAGCAGAGGATGATGACTTGCTGTTGCCAGCAGATGAGCTTCCAGAGACAACTAGAGAGGAACATAGGAAGGACCCCTTAGCAAAACCCAAGGACCACAAAAAGCATAGGAAGTGACCTAGAGAACGTGCTTAGGGGTAGCAGACACTAGGTCCCACACAGGCGCTACTGTTTTGAAGGGCTCTGGCTTGAAATCCAGTGGAGTAGGATGGGCCCAGGTTCCTCTATCTCCTCCCCCTACTGACATGTCCTGAACTGTAGCTGTTAGGTGAAACAGGCTTCGGGCTCCTGCCATTGGGTGACAATCTGTTAACTGTAGCTGCTAGGTGAAGTAGCCTTCGGACTATTGCCATTGGGTGGTACTGCCGGCCCAGAGCACACAATCAATCCCCAACAGAGACTCCGTACAAAATCATGAATGGTCAAAATCATGAATGATATGGAGAAAGTGACCAGGAAAATGTTATTTACCTCTTCATATAATACAAGAACCACAGGGTGACCTGATTAAATTAATAGGCAGCAGATTTAAAACAAACAAAAGGAAGTACTTCTTCACACAATGCACAGTCAACCTGTGGAACTTGTTATATTGGCCAAATTATGATACATCCCTCCTGTTTTTAAGTCATAATACCTTCATCCTGGAACTGTCCTATTGATTTCAGTAGGACTGTTTGAGGAGTAAGGTGATTCTCCATGTGAGAAAAAGTGGCAGAATCTGGCCTTTATTATTTTGTTTCTCATCCTTCTTCATATCTTAGGGCCCAATTCTTTAAACCTTTTCTTGAGGGACACTTACTTATGCAACTACATAAAAATGGTCATACTAGGTCAGACTATATAGCTCAGTATCCTATCTTCTGATCCTGGGATGTTGTGAAGATCAGAACTATAACTGGATTCGAAAAGGAAGTAGATAAGTTCATCAAGGATAGGTCTATTAATGGCTATTAGCAAAGATTGTCAGGAAGACATCTCTTGCTGTGGGTGTCTCCAAAACTCAAATCACTGGAAGCTGGGACTGGATGGCAAGCGATCACTTGAAATTGCTCTGTTCTGTTCATTTCTTCTGAAGCAGATGGCATTGGCTATGATCAGAAAATAGAATTCTGATCTAGATGGACCACTGGTGTGAGCTAATATGGCCATTCTTATGTAGTTGCAAAAATTTAGGATGGTGACTCTGTCTACAGTTTTACCGGTGTTGGAACACAGGGATTGGTTCATAGACCTCGACCTCCAGGATGCATATTTTCACATTATTATCCACCCAACTCACAGAAGGTTCCTGAGATTCATGCTGCATAACACCCATTATCAATACAGTGTTACTTTTCATACCCTGTATGCCCCAAAAATCTTTTTAATGGTATTTCCGATCATCACCTCTTCCCTCCATAGACGACAAATTACTATATTCTCATATCTGGATGACTGCTAAAGCATGCATGTACCCAGGAGCCATTCAAGCAGTTCATAGAACACAAGCATTATTTCATACACTTGGCCTCATAATAATACAAAAAAATCTACCCTTCAACCTACATAGAACATCTACTTCATAGGCATGCATCTACACTCTATTACCATCAGGGCATTCCTACTGAAAGACAGATTCAACACCATCGTGAATCTGGAATCTGTAAGTTAAAACAGTTCGACCCTCATGGTATGAATGTGCCTCCAAATGTTGGGACACAGGGTGGCCACCACATCTGTTGTACAAAATGCTTGCTTGCACATGAGAGGTCTCCAAATGTGGGTAGCAACAGTCCACTGACGACACAGGCATTTATATATAAAACTGTCATAATGCCAAAAAAGATCAAGTAATCTCTAAAGTAGTGGGCACATCCCAACAACCTTCTCACAGGGATCCTGTCCGTATGGGAAACACTCTCCATCATGAATACTACAGATGCATCACTAATTGAATGGTAAGCACATCTCCAAGATCTCACTATTCAGAGAAATAGTCATTGAAGGAAACAAAGTTACATATAAATGTGCTAGAATTACGTGCTATCTGCAATGTCTGTTGGCATTGCCTACCTCTCATAACAGGGAAGACGAGAAAAATTAAGCCAAACAAAATGGCTTGTACGTTCTATATCAATTGGCAAAGAGGAGCAAGATCAAACACCCTCTGCTCAGAAGCCATGAGGTTATGGGGTTGGTGCATAGCACACAATACCCATATATCACTAGCATACTTACCTAGCACTCAGAACACCACTGCCAACAATCTAAGCAGATGATTTAATGACAATCATGAGTGGGCGCTACAGAGTGAAGTCCTACAACAGATATTTTGACATTGGGGTTATCCCACGATCGATCTATTTACAACACCAATGAATCACAAGTGCCATCAGTTTTGCTATAGCGCAGACCTGAGCAAGGGATCCATGGGAGATGCCTTCCTAATCAACTGAAACACAGGCCTTCTCTATGCCTTCCCACCAATTTCCATGATTCTGAAAGCCATACAGAAAATATTCAACAATAAATTGAATGTAATAATGATAGCACCCGTGTGGCCCAGACAAATATGGTTCACTTATCTCATACACATGTCAACACACTCACTGATCTCTTTTCCTCTGCTCCAGAATCTACTCTTCCAGACATGTTCTCCATCCACATCTGGGTAAATTACATCTAACAGCATGGATCCTAACTGATTCAGACAAATGGAACTACAATGCTCAGAACGAGTAAGATATACCCCTGTGGATGCTCCACTACTCACCCTCCTTTCATCAACTTTGAAGACAAATACCATGGCTCTCCTGAAGAGAAAAAACAGAGGGGGTCTAGTTGTGTGTTCCAAAAAGGGCACCAACAGCACCGCAAGGCATGGATGGTGCATGCGCAACCTGGTTGGGCACTGATGACAAATCTCTGATCAAGGATACGTCACCGCCATGAGTCCAGCACCCACAGGGAGACACATCTCAAAGAACAGAAGTTACTGCATAAGATGAGTAACCTTCTTTTCTCATCAGTTACTTGTCAATCTGCTCATCTGTTTGTCCTATAAAATACAATTTTTTTTGGAGAATGAGGGATGATTCCAAATCTGCTGATACTGTTACCCTGGGGAGTATGATTCATACAATAATCTTCTTTCCTTTCTTCCTTTTCTTTTTTTTTAATTTGCCAGAACAGTGAAATATCCTTTATGTATTTTTCATCTTAAAACATTCATCCTAAACTATGCAGTAATTCATACCATTCCTAAATCCTTCCCTTTTTTCCTTTAGATAACACATTGGCCAATGAAAAAAATCCTCTAAATGAAGACATGTAAAATTCCATTCTCTTATTGTAAACATCTAATCTTGCCAAGATATTCATCTTTTTTCATTGTCTCTACCCTTTGTGAATAAACTCCTCCTACAACAAAATAAAATAGTAAATAATGATAATACCCATTTCTAAATAATTCCTTTTATCTAAGGCTCTCACAACTCCTTAAAAACATGGTATTTTCTCTTTTTCAATAGGGAAAGTTATTTAAAATGCTCAGAGATATACAGTGAGTCAATGACATTCAGGACAAGGTAATCAGATTTTCAGCTAGATTTAACAGATAGAGCAGTGGTTCCCAATCTGTGGCCCAGGGGCCAGGCATGGCTCGTGATGGCTTTCAAAGTGGCAAGTGGCTTCCCTCCTGCTAGCTGCAGGTGGGAGCCACTGCCTAAGTACCCAGGTGGAGTGCATTTCCACAGGGCAAAAAGACTGGTGCAGGCTCCTTGCTGCAGCCAAAGGGATGGGAGATCAGCACTCCCCTCCCCCTGGATGAAACAGGGAGCATGGCTAAGTGCTCTACCTAGGTCCATAGGTGCTAGGGTTCCTGCTGGAGCCAGGAGGAGGGGAGCACAGATCTTCCATCTCCCCTGGCTGCAGAAGGGAGCCACTGCTTAGGGATCCACATGGAGTGCACGGGGCAATAGAGCACGTGCGGTTTTCCTGATGCAGCGTGGGAAATGGGATCAATGAGGAGGCAGCCTCCTTGCTGAACTCTTTCTATCTGGCTGCAGGGATGGGGGCTCTGCAGGGCTGTAAAGCCAAAAAAGTTGGGAACCACTGAGCTAGAGCATGATTCTTTAAAAAAAAAAAAAAAAAAAAAGCACACCACCCACCAGAGACATTTATGGGGAATAGTACAAGCTGCTACCAATGGAGATTCCAACTCAGAGCAACTACGTCAATCATGACAGGTTGTTTCTCCTTACTCTCAAAGTTGTGCCGCTAGAGTAGCAGCCTGATTCTTTCAGAGGCCCTTTTGTGTATTTGCTTCACATGCTGCACCTTTCACTACATATAATTCATAAAAATATAATACGGTATTTAACCTGCTGGCTCATTACTGAGTAGCTTTCCCTCCATCCTAGGTGGGCTGAGCTGGAGTGAAAGAATCTAGCCAGGGCAGGCCATTGTATTAACCAGTTCAATGTCTACCATGTAGAGTGCTCCATAATCCCTAAAGTATAGCAAAAGGAAGTAACAACCTGAGGTTAGAAGGGACCAGGCCCAGGAGAGATCTAGAAATGCTGGGAGGCTGAATGGACTTTAACATTTTTACTTGACATATTTAGTCATTTTGTTTCTTGAAGAAAAAATTCACAACATATTTTGATATGCTAACAGCAATGCTACCATGTGAGCAACATGGTTTTTGGACTCTACTGCAGGAGTTCTTGTCAAAACATGATAAATTCCCACCTTTTTGCCTCTCAAAAGGAACACCAAAAAACACATGCATATGTAACATACTGCAGCTACATGTTACTATCTACTGACTAACCCACATATAGCAGTTAATGACTCTGCTGTTGCTTCCATTTTAGCAGACTTGATTCTTTAGCCCAAGAGACATAGATTCATGGTGTTGCATCTAAAGAGTCTGGATTCAGTCCCCATAGATAACCCCCAAAAGATGTCTCTAGTTGTGCTGTCTGTAGCCATTAGACCACACTATCCCTCCAGAACCAGAAACTCCTATATCAATTGTTCCAAACAGTTGTGTAACCCATTGGCAAAGTCATTTTGAGTGTTCCCTATCAGCTGAAGATATCTGTGCATTTTAATTCTATCATTTATTGATAAAGCAGAGGAGATTTGTGTTGTGGATTTGAAGATAGTGAGTTCAGAGCCTGTTGATGACTCCAAGTAGAGGAACTAATTTCTAGAGCCCTGCATGGATACAAAAATGTGGATCTGGAACCAGACCACAACCGCCCAATGTCAGTCTTTATCTGATTCACGATCCACACGCCATGTTTTATGTGGATCCGGAACCGCATCTGCAACCGAGCTTGGGCTCACAGTCAGCATTTTCGCATTTGACTGGCTCATTTGCCACATGGGTCTCACCCATTTTTTTCCTTTTCTTGTTTGTGATTTGCATGCTGTGCTGTCAATGAGATTTCCTTGTCCACCAATGAAATTTCTGACTGAGAACACTTTTAATATGATTTATTATGTGTAATACCATAGCAACTAGAAGACCCAGTTATGAACCGGGAACATCGTGCTAAGTGCTATACCAACAAAAACCACAAAGATAGTCCCTGCCCCAAGGAGCTTACAATACAAGTATATGGCAAGAGATGACAAGTGGATTGAGACAGGTAGGGAGTGCTAGGAAATAATGAGACAATATTGGTTAGATTCATAGACCGTGGTTTCAGCACACCAGCAGTCTAATTTTTATGAAGCTTTTTGTAGCTATTACAGAAAAGGAAAGTTTTAAAAATTTGGAATTTCTTTATAGTGGAAAAATTTGTATTTAGAAGTAAATGTAGTTCTTATATAAATAATTGTTTTACTGTTGCATTTTAGTGTTTATATTTTGATTAATGGGAGCTGGCCCATTAAGAACAGGATGTGGCATGTTATTGTAGTGAAAAATGTATTTGAGATTGAGAGCAAGATGTAGGGGATTTTGCCTGTGAGTTCAGAAAATGGAAGGCTCTCTGAACATTCCAAAAGGGTAAGAACTTGATTTAATAAATGTACTTCTCCAGAAAGCAAGCAGTGTTACCAAAGGTTATAGCCGTTATTGAGGACTGAATACCTCTGAGCGTTAACAATGAGCTCCAGAGGCACTCACCAGTTTTAATTCAGCTCAGTTCAGTAGGTTAAAAGTTGTTCCCACACATGGATGTTTAGTGGCCCTACTTGAGAGCAGTTTAGTATGATGCAATAGCAACTCCCAAGTTAGAAACTTACCTATATGCTTTGCATTACAGTGTGAAGTTTCAGAGCACACAATTACCATGTACTTTTACAGGGTCAGCTTGATAGACTGTGGTTTATATAGTGATTATATTTATACTCTAGGGAAAACTATAAGGGTCAAAATTACGTTACTTGTGATAAATTTGTAACACTGGAACTGTCACATTTAAATTAGGGGCAGGGATGGTCAAAAACCATAACATCTTTTTGTAAATCTTATGATTTTTTGGGTCTGATTCATGATTCTGAACTTTTGGGTTGGCAAAGCTGTAGATTATATTAAAGCAGCCAAACTATAAATGCAAATAGTTTTTGTGGGCATTGTACTTCATTCCGCTACCTTAAATCTGCCTTTTCAATACTTTCCCCCATTTCAGTCAGTTTTCAATATTCTGCACTTTGCTGAAACCATGTAAAATGAGTTAATATCAAATCTAAAGTAAACTACTGTAGATGCCAGAAAATATCAAATAATTCCAGTACAACATGCCAATGGAGCCCTCTACAGGTTAATAGTGCAAACTATTTCATAACCAGATAAAATATTGCTAATTGCATATTTAATTGACACAATCATGTGTGTTTCCTAGTTTATCATGCTTTTAATGAGTTGATACCAAATATTACACTTAATTAGGTTAAACTTAAATGAATCAGCCACTCTATAACGACATCTCCCAAGAGACCACTTTAGCCTAATCATATTGTATGGTAATGACTGTTGTTTAACTGGGATATAATTAATATAAATCTGCTTAATAGATACATTCAGCTAGCATTAAGGGGTTTAGTGTTTCTTACTTGGGTTTCAAATTCTGACACCTAGTCTTTTTAACCCAGAAGTTGGCAAATAAAGATTATAACATGAAAAAATTATGATCAAATGTAAAAGAAATGCAACTAGTATATTTGTTCTACTATTTTTATTCAGCACTGTATTTTATTTTAAGCTTGTATTGGGATATTTTTAAGTAGTGTTCTCTTAATTAAGATGACAAGCTGTCCTTCAAGGTTCCAATTTAAAGGATTCATCTGGATAAAATAAAAAAAAATTAAACAAATTTTTATAATCTAGAAAAAAGCAGATGACTCGAGTAATCATGCATGTGTATTAATCAGTGAACTAGAATATGTGCTGTCCAGTCAAGAATTAAGTGGAGACACTGGCATTGCTCAGAAGAAAAATTAATATCTATGCTGTGTTGCTATTTTAATTTTTCATGCATCATTTTTCTTATTGGTTAGTCATAAGTAGTCAAGTTAAAATTTTTATGTAACAACACTAACTTATCTTTCAGTTAATTAATTCTACAATTCCCTTTTTAAAAGATATTTTTATTTTTAGACAGTTAGGACCCAACCCAATGTTCAGCTGAAAGTCTGCTATATATTTCTGTCAGATTTGGCTTGAACTCTTAGTTTTCTGGGCATTTCTAAAGGCTCAAATGCACAGATCACAACCTTAGACTTTTCTCTGACATGTTATGTCTGCAGCTATACTCATGGAGATTCTGCAAATAATGAATTCCATGTTTTTTTGCGAGTCTGGGGAGCAACACAACTCTTATGACATTGGTGTCCTCTGACATAGACATATGTTGCCAAGATAGCCTGAATTTCATTATTTTCTGTCACATTATATTCTGTCACAGAATTATGTATAAAGTTGTGGGGGTTCGTAATGTCTTTTTCCAGATTTCATTTTTCTGCTGAAGTGCATTTCACTGCATTTATTGATGTCACCTGCAAGCTGGATAATGCATTCTATCAGAGGAGCTCTTGGTGCAAGGCTTTTTGTGCTAAATCAGGGGTGGGCAGTGAGCCGGTGAGAGTGGAGAGCAGTCGTGGGGGAGGGAAAGAGCTGGCTCTGGTGGGGGGGGGGAGCTGGCTTTGGGGCAGAAAGGGGTGCAGAAAAGCCAACCCTGGGTGCTTTCAGAGCCTCCTGCATCTCTCCTCTTGCCCAGCACCTTGCGAAGGGCCAGCCTGGCAGGAGCTGGGAAGGGGAGCAGCGGCAGTGTTCTGGCCATGGCACGAGTTGCTGCTGAAGCTGGGAGGTAGGCGGTGGGGAGAGGGAACGTGGGCCGGAGCACAAGTGCTCACAAACCAGATCCAGCCTGTGGGCTGTAGTTTGCCTGCTCTTGTGCTAACTAAGGCTTGTCCAACCTATGGCCCGCGGGGCCGTCTGGAAGCTGGTATGCCAGGGCATTTTTAAATGGGCCGCGGCACCACGGCCAGGACTGGATTAGGTTCCTGCCGCTGGGAGCCTGATTGGCGATCCCTGGGCCTGGGTGGAGGCCGCATTGGGCCGGCGGCAACCAGGTCACAGATCCTGGGCCCCGGCGGGAGCAAGCACAATCTGGCCAGCGGCGGCCAGGCCCTGGATCCCTGGCAGGAGCCCGATCGGGCTGGTGACGGCCGGGCCCCGGATTCCCGGCCCCGGTGGAAGCCACATAGGGCTGGTGGCAGTGGGCAGGCCCTAGATCCTGGGCCCCTGCGGGAGCCCTATTGGGCAGGCAGTTGGGCCCCGGATCCCTGCCAGACTCAGGGCACAGATGCTGGGAGTCGGGGCATGTGCCCCGTGTGCCCAGTGCCAGCAACGCCAGGTGCGGGCCAGCAGGGGAAGAGGGAAGGTGTAGAGCCAGGAGGGGTGGAGAAGAGGGCTGGGAAGGTGACCAGACTAGGGGACGTGCAGAGCCGGTGGGGAAAGGGCCTGGGACTAGAGAAGATGATCAGGACCGGGGAGGTGTGCAGCCGGGAGGGGAGAGGTTGGGGGCTGGGAAGAGGAAAGTGATCAGCAGGCAGTGAGGTGCCTAGCCAGGATGGGGGGAAGGAGGCTGGGAGGGGAGAGGAAAAGCTGATTGGGACAGGGGAGGTGCAGAGCCAGGAGGGGGATTGGGAAGGGAGAAGGTTAATCGTGGACGTGTGGCACCAGGAGGGGAGAGGAGAAGCTGAGTGGGACCAGGAGAGGTGCAGAGCTGGGAGGGGGAAAGTGATCCAGATGACCAGGTTCAAGGGCAGCAGGAGAAGGGGACTGGGAAGGGGGAAGATGATCAGGATGGGGATGTGCAGAACCAGAAAGGGGCTGGGAGCAGGGAAGGTGTTTGGGACCAGGGGAGGTGTGCAGCCGAGAGGGGAGAGGTTGGGGGCTGGGAAGGGGAAAGTGATCAGCAGGCAGCAAGGTGCCAGGAAGTAGGGAAGGAGGCTGGGAGGGGAGGAAGGTGATGGGGACCAGACGAGATGTGGGGCCAGGCGAGATATGGGGTCAGAAAGGGGGAAGGAGGCTGGGACCGGAAGAAGGTGATTGGACCTGTGAGGTGAAGTGAGGGGCTGCGGAGGGAGGAGATTGGCAGGCAGTGATGTGCAGGGTTAGGGAAGGGGATCTGAGCTGGTGGGGGGCAGGTAAGGGAAATAGTGGGAATCCCACCATAGTGCTTCCCATGCTTCTTTGCCACTCCTGCTTCGCCTTCTCCCCATGCTCCTCCCAGCCACCCTACCCCACCTTTGCCCTGTTCCCCTGCTACTCCCTTACCTTGCTCCCCATGTTCTCCACTGACACCCCACATGGTCACCCTTGCCCTGCCACACTCCACTGCCACCCCACACGTCACGACCCTTGCTCTGCCATGCTCCCCACACTCTCCCCAGCCACACCTCCTTAGCACCTGTACACATTGATGCTTTCTGAAAAAAAAATAAAGGGAAGCCCTTTTCAAGTTCTCACAAAATGTGGTTTTATTAACAAGTGAAAACTTGGGTACAGTTGTGAAAGTGACACTTATATAAAGGTTACTGTAGGGAGGATGGCTATTTTTTGGAAACTATGTTTAGATATGAAATATAAGTTTCTGCTTTTATAGAACCAAATTGTGTTTGTAAACTGTTTTTTATTTTTTGACTGTTTAATTTTAATGAATAATAAATTCAATTTCTATGCCTTATCTATCCAAAATTTGCTCACCGGCCCTCCGAGTGAGAAAAAAATTGCAATGTGGCCCCTCGTACTAAAAGGTTGGACACCCCTGTGCTAAATGCTATACAAACACAGAACATAAAGATTGTCTCTGCCCCAAAGAGCTTACAATGTAAAGTATAAGAAAAAGAAAAGAGAAACAGATGGATACAAACAGACCAATGTTGGAGTACAAGGAAATAATGGGATATCATTGATCAGCTTGATAGGCACCCAAATTGTTAAGTTTTTTGAAGGTATCAATTGACTTTTGAGAGAGGCAGGGTTGAAGCAGGATAACAAGTTAGTTTTGTGACTGTTTATGGGGAGCTCCTCCCAAGTGTGAGAGACGGTATAGGAGAATGCAAAAGGATGCTTGTTTGAAAATTTAACAAGTAGGTGATGGAAACTGGCATGGGCTGATTGCAGGTGCGAGTTGATAGTTTGAAGCTAATGACAGAGGAGAAATAAGGTGGGGCTAGATTGTGAATGCTCTTGATAGTCAAGATAGGTAGTTTATGTTTGATGCAATAGAGAAGGGGGACCCAGGAGAGGACACAAAGAAAGGGTGACAAGTTGAAAGCAACAACTCAGGCAAATGATCTTTGCAGCAGCACTCTGAACGGATATGAGTGGAAAAGATGTAATTATTTTACGTTTGTCAGCAACTAGGCTTTTAGGTTACATTACTGTTCTATCACTTCATAAATCCATTCCTGTTATAACCAACACAATAGTCATTTTCCGCTTAACTCTCTGAGGGATGCTCATAGGCTTAAAACCCACCTTTTCCTTTTTCTTTCTTTCTTTCTTTCTTTCTTTCTTTCTTTCTTTCTTTCTTTCTTTGTCTGTTGAAAACCATTTTTTTATTCTTGTATGCATTTCCCTCACTCGAACTTAAAATTTCCTCCAAAATGTTACATAACAAGTTTAACTAAAGGAAGTCATCAACAGAGATTAGACATGATAGTCTCATGGGGGAAAAAATGCAAGCATTCTTTTATTTACATTTGGAAATCACATTTATCTGGGGGGTTTTTTGTAATAAATTTATACAACTAAATTATTTTTCTTAAATGTATTGCAGTTTATCTTTAAATAACGTTTTAATAGAGAAGGCTTAAAACCATATGCTGCTTCAATTGTATTTAAAGTGTATTTTATGTTTTAAGTTTCCTGGACCTGAACAAAACTAAGTATGTTTCAATTTTTTAATACCTACTGTATCGAGTCAGCACCTACTCTCTTCCAATGTGCCAAGATTACCCATACTTTGAAAAATCAGCCATCTGACAAAGTGGGATTTTCTCCCACGAAAGCTCATGTGATAAATAAATTTATTAGTCTTTAAAAGTGCCACAGGACTCCTTATTTGTTTTGCTGAACAGGACTAACATGGCTACCCCTTTGGAACTTGTCTGCTTTGGTATTAACTGATTTTTATCACAGAAAACCCCCACTTCTATCGACTTAAAAGTATGCAAGCTGTTATATTATTATGGTAGTGTCCAACTTCGTCAGGGCTAAAACTGTGATTTTTACTTACCAATAGAAAATCCTTGATGTATGTTATTCTGTTAAAGGACTACAATATATAATTTATTGTGATCCAACATTGTATTTTTGATGTACAAGAGAAAATGAGCCAAATCCCTGCCCCTGAATGGCTCAGCCTTATCTGTGTGGATGGACTCTTGTGCCTGCATGAGCTTCACTGATTTCAGTTAGGCTTCACAAAGACAGAAAGAACTGGCTTCATTGATCAGCTTGCAAGATCAGGGCCTAAAATAAGAAAGAGTACAGGATGCTCAGAAACACAGAAGGGGATCCTTATTTTTTCCCTGATTACATTTATTTATCATTTAGAGAACTAACTTATGAATTATCCTAAAGGAGTAGCTGTGTTAGTCTATTGTAGAAAAACAACAGCGTCCTGTAGCACTTTTAAAGACTAACAGATTTATTTATCGCATGAGCTTTCGTGGGAGAAAAATCCCACTTCGTCAGACGCTTTGAAGATGGCTAAATTCAGAAATAGCAGTTTTGTAATATCTGATTCCATGAGAGTTTAACACAGTTCTAAAAAAAGCTATTTTTCATTTTCCACAATAAAATACAAATTATGACAATTTATTAATTTTAGCCATTTCAGAGATGGGAAATCATGCACTCCGTCTCCTTGCCCCAATCAATCATCATTTATCCACAGTGGAACAGCTTATGAGTTTGAGTGAGACCCATATCGCAATATCTTATAGTTCGATTATAGTACCTTTCCAAGAGGTGGGAGACCTTCTGTTCATTTCCTCCTCCCACCCTCCCCACAACCAACAGAGAGAGAGGAGAATTGAAGCTGGCTCGCCCCCATCTCATTTAAGTGCTCTCTACTGAGCTAAAAGTTAACAAGTGGACAGCACCTCATTTTGTATGAAGTAATGGAGGCCTCTAACTCATTTTTGCAAGAACTGCTGTAGGCTCCTAAGCCATTGATTCCAGATAGGTTCCTTGTCATGGCTCACTAAGCAAAGATAAATGACTATCTCAGACAAGGGCTAGGTCTTAGGACATACCCCTCTGGTCAGCATTTGCCACTGCTAGCTTAGATGGCTCCCTGCCTAGTGTGCTGGCTTTGAGGATCTCATTCTTAGGTGCTTAGCTCTCCCCATGCATCATATAGAAGCCTAAGTGCCCAATTCAGCTTTGTGGAAACTCTTGTTCCTGTTGCCTAAAGTTAGGCACTGTGATGCTGTGTTGCAATGCTTATACACCTTTGGGGATCCCACCCAAAGAGCTCTGTCATGATAAAGCATATTTTCTAATCCTTTAATCATTCTCATGGCTCTTCTGTGACCTCTTTTGAATGTACTGACAGCCTTGAACTGTGAACAGCAGAACTGGCCGCAGGATGCCAGCAGTGATGGCACCAATGCCAGACAAAGGTAAAACAGCCTTCCTTGTCTTACTTGTGATTCTCCAGGATTGCATTAGTCCTTTCAGCCAGTTTTGCACTGGAAGCTCATGTTCAATTCATTATCCACAATGATCAAAATATCTTTTTCAGAACCCAGCTTGACCACTATATCTTGGATTAAATTTACAGGACTGAGAGTTAGGAAAAAAGCCTTTTTATTTGTAAACTGATTCTGCAAGAGTTGTTTAACAACATACCCCAGCTGGGATGCACCAGATCTTAAGGGTTTTTTGTTTGTTTGTTTAAAGTTTCAGTGTGCATCACCACTTTTATTCTGAAATGAAACACAGTGAGGAAAGATGGGGTATAATTCCGCACCCCATTGAAATCAGTAACAAAGCTCTAATCAACTTAACTGGATACCACATGAGGCCCTTAAGTAACAGCCTATTAAATATGTATGTAATTTATGTACAAGTGATCACTGATCAGAACACCTGAAAGTCTGACATAGCAGCAGCTACAACACTGGCTCAGTATAAAACAAAATGGTAACGAGCATGAAGATTTCTTAAGATTAGCTTTCTTCTTTTTGTATGGCCACATTCATATCTCATGTAAACAAGGATCATTTGCAGCTGACATGCTCACTATATGAGAAAGAGGCCAAGAGGGAAACAAACAAACAAAAAATAAAAACAAAAACACGCCATGGTAATATTTCAACTCCCAGTTCCCAGTTAAAAATAAGACAGAAAAAATAGTTATATAAAGAGTTATTAAAAATAAAAAAATCAAATACAAATACATATTCACTTTTTCTTTTTTTCTGCTTTTCTTTTCTGCTGTAATGTCTTCAATTCAGTCATTACATTCAATGTTTTATAAACCCAGGTAACCTGAAAAATAAATAGATTTACATATGATGTGGACACATTAAATTTATCATCTGTGTAATAAACATTTTAAATTTAAATTAAAATACATACCACTATTATTATAGCATTCAGCAGCAATGGTGCTGAAAATACTAGGGAAATAAACATCCCTCTTGAATCAAAATATTGGTATTTAGAAAATAATCTGAAATAAATAAAACAAGTAAGTGTCACTCAGAATATTTCATACATTACACTTCAATTAAAAAGAGCAAAACAAACTGGTGTACATGGATGTTCTGCTGCATATGCATATTCCAAATAATTCTACCCTTCCATTTCTGCATGATATTTTGGTTAATGTGATAGAACTGTTGATATGTGTACACTGCAGTTAAAAATCTATGGCTGGCCTATGCCAGCAGACATAGGTTATCACATTAGCTTCTTAGCCCAAGTCTTGCAAGCCCAAATCAACTTGCACAGGCCAGCTGTGGGCATCTAACTGCAGTTTAGACATACCAATGTGACTAATAGTATCCTTTTTGTGCATCCACAATTTTCATTCATGCTAGCGAGTTAGGCTTGTGCGTCAAAAAGAAAACATACTCTTACATTTATGAAATGGCTCTTTTTGTAGATGCTGATTTGAAATATTCCTGATAAAGTACATAAAGTATTTATGTACTAGGGTCAGAATTTTCAAGCATTCATGTTTGGCCCGCAGATCAATAGCCAGATGTCTAAATAAAAACACCTGATTTTTCCGGGTGGTGTGCACCTATAGCTCTTATTTAACTCATGGGAAGTTATGGATACTCAGCACATCTGAAAAATCAGGCCGATTTTTTTTTTTAAGGTGCCTAAAACTAAATATTTAGGGCCTGATTTTTAGGCACCTAAAGATGCTGATAAGCATCTAATGGGATTTTTCAAGAACAATTAGGAACCTAGCTCCCATTAATTTCAGTAGGATTTAGGCACTTACACATTTCTGAAAATATCCCTAGCTGCCTATGTGCATTTTTGGTGCCTAAATACCTTTAAAAATCTGGCCCTAAGGATTTAGTTTCAGGCACCCAAGTTTGATCTAAGTCATATCTCCCATTTCCATACAATTATTAGCACTAGCTTACCCCAGACTTATAAACAGGCAAGTATTGCCACACCTTGCTGTTCCAGCATTTTTTCTCTTGAGTAGAAACCAAAAACACAAAATTCTGATTTTCTTGCACAAGTACAACTAAGGTTAAATTTTATCACCAAAAGCAAAAGATACCTTTCTATTGGTCTCAAAAAGACACCTAATCCTTTTTTTCTCCCACTTGCCTCAAAAAGGTTTTCACATGTTTTCTTGGGTTAATATGATGTAAAACAAACCATAAAAACAAACAAACAAATTCAAAACAAAACAAAAAACTACATAGCCTGCCTGCCCCCACACCTCGATCTGTGATGCTATTTTTAAATTAAAACAGTCCATATGAAAAATAATTTAAATGATTTTTCCTACATAGGATAAAAGTAAGGTTTACAGTACTGAACAAAATAATATTTGGCACATATTATATTACTCTTTTCATGTTCATTTTTTTTTGTTAGCTAGCAAAACCATCCATTATACCACTATCTACTGTTGAGGGATTTGATATTTCATTTAGAAATTGTTTCTGAGAACTGTATGAAAAAACCAGCATTACCAATAAATGCAAATTTAAATATGAAAACAGTTAATGTAATTACCTCCAATTCATAGCAGCCATTTCATTGATATATTCAGCACAATACACCAAGACCACTGGATTACAGAAAGACACTATTATTAGGTTAAATATTTCTTTAAAAACAGACAGATGGTAATCAATTCTGAGTCTGTACACATTATATATACTGTTACTCCCAGCCCCAAAAGGACAGTTTCTATAAATTTGAGATTTTAATTTCACAAAAATAATTCTGAATGTTTGTGTGTTCCACACACAAGGTAACATGATCTCATTATGTGATCACACAAGATGAATAAAGCATTACAAAAAGATAAATGCACAGGTATACATATATTGAAAAAGGTCAATATAATCAAGTCTGAAGCACAAAATTCAACTTTTTAGTCAATCTAATTGGTGATATAGTTATAAAATTTAACATAAAAACAAATCCCCACCAAAAAATAATTATCTTAGAATCAAGGTTGTAAATATCAACAAAAAGTTATTTAGAAGCAAAAATATTGAGAATCTTTCAGTTCTCAGAAAACACAATTGCCTGAAAGCTTAGATAGGTTAAAATAGAAAACAAAAATGCCAGACATTTGGAAATAATGAATTATAGGTTACCAAAATAATCACCTCTTTCTTGTGTTCTCTGCCATCCTTCCTCCCTTCCATCCTAATATTTAATAGTGTTTTTTTTTAAATGAGGTATTTAAAACAACATCTTAAATCCACTTTAGTATATGATTTGCTTTAGAAATCAGACCTTTATACACAGCTTTGGTTTTATATATTGAAGTGTCTTGCACCAATGGCTATACTTGACTGAGACAATGCCCCTAAGCAGTTTGCAGCCTCCTCTAATTATTGTAGTTTCAAGTCTACACAAAGACATTTGAAACGTTGAATACTTTCAGAAAATTAGAATCACGGAAACATAGATTAGGATTGGAAGGGACCTCAGGAGGTCATCTAGTAACCTCTTGCTGGGAGGCTTCTCAGTCAAGACTCCCACACTGCCAAGGCTCCCCCCAGTGGCAGCATTTTCAGCAGCAGGTAACTTTCAAGTGGCCCCTGCTGCCGAAAGAAAACTGCGCAGTTTCGGCAGTGGGAGGCTTGCAAGGAAGACCCTGCTGCTGGAAAAAAAGCGCTTTAGGGGTGGCACTTCAATCAGTGCCTTTACTGCCACAGCAGAGCTCCCACTGCTCTGCATTTCAGCAGCAGCTCTTAAAGAGCCAGCAGCCTGCTGCCACAGCTCTCCAGCAGTGGAAATAAGGGGCTTTCAGCGTTAGGCTGCTAGCCTGCAACATACTCAGCCGTTGTTCCATGAAACAGTGGTTGAGGACTGCTGAGTCCAATAACCTGCTCAAAGCAGAACTAAGTCCAACTGCCTTGAACTTGCTTTTTGTGAAGAGAGAAGATACAATCTTATTTTTTCCTGTTGACAATTTATGCAGTAATGTCTTGCACTGATGTGAAGACTGGCACACTTGGGAATAATACTTATGTATACTCACACTATGAACAGTTTGATAATCCAGTTAAATCACTTTATTTTCAGAGATACCGGTGCAGTGAGGTGGTGTTGTCTATATAAAGCCACCTCTTTGTTCACTGGTGACCTACACAAGGCACCATGAGTAGCTGGCTTAAGCCTTTTTGCTTCTATAAAAAACATAAAGAAGGCCTGAAAAATCAACTCACCTCCCATCCTATCTCCAAAAAGCTTTATTTTTAGCAGGTTGCCTTTTACTGGAGAAATATCAGGAATGCCTCCCCTCCCCTTCCATCCCCTCCCGCTCCCCAAACCTCCAAAACAAAAACAAAAAGCCCAGGTGTTCTTTGCATTTGCAAGAAGGCTTTGTGGTGGTCTCAGATGGATGTTGTCAGCTCTCACCTGAAGTTTGCTATATTAAAACTTTATCAAATGCTTAAAATAAAGTTTAAGCATCTCTTCCCACTCAGTGATTCAGCTTTCAGTCTTTTGTAATGTGGAAATCAGCATTTTAAGTGGTGTGATTTGTTTAAAGTAAGTTGACATAACATGGCCAGTATACACTTGGATTCTTGATGTTGCTAACAATGGTGCAGATGTATTAGGATTAGCAACACTAGGAATTGAGGTGTGTGGGGTTGGGTTTTTTTAGTGTGTGCGTGCGTGTGGAAAGTCTGTCTAGAATAGTCAAGGCAATAGTGGATTGTGTGAGACCTCAATTTTTAATAGGAAAAAAATAGTTTAAAAGACACTATTGAAAGAAAAGAAAATCCAGCCCTCTTTATGCATGAAAGATAAGATACTGACAATTTGTAGGTCACCTTAATTTCTGCTGCATGAGCACTACCTTAACTTCTAAGATTCTTCTTTTTCTTATATTTTTGGGAGGGTGGGGGTCAGGGATTAGTGAAACCTTAACCTCCAGTCTTCCAAATGTTTGTGATTTTTGAGAAAACACCTTTCAGTTACTCTACCAGTCAAAGATATTTACAGCTTTAATTCCGTTTTAAAAGGCTTTTCTTATCTGCAGAGCTCCTTATATTAAATATATTTAATATATTAAAATAAATGTATGAATTTGTTCCTTGACTGTGACAGGACGCTCAGGTATTTCCTATACACAAAATTGCCCTGATTTAACTACTGTACATCCTTTTTTAAACCAACTTAGTTAAATCAAAGCAATTCCTTTGTGTGGTCGCTCTTTAAGTGATTAGTTAAAATGACACATCTTCTGTGTTCAGATAAGGCCTTCATACAGTAAAATGATTTAAAAGAACAGTCTCCATTCTTCCCAGGGCTTCTACCTTGCTATTCAACTGTATCAGTGAGACCAATACAGATGTAAAATACATGGAAATGACTTAACTGCTACATAATTCTCACTCACAAAGGCATCCTAAACTAAGCAAACTACAAGTCTTCAACAAGACAAAAATTTAAATTATTTTTGTTTTGCTACTTCAAGATGTTTTGGAGACAGGGTAAATAAATTAGGTTTACTGGAGGAAAAGGTACTGTTGCTTTGTATATATTCAATTGAGCAGTATATTGCATTACTAGCTAGTGTGCATCACATACAATAACATATGAATGCAAAAAATTATAATCACTAGTGTGTAACACAGGAAGTGCATAATAATACATACAACCTTAAAAATACACATATCTCTTTCAAACTGAAACACAAACTCAGAGAGGTTCTTCACACTCTACTCACCCAGGCAGAGAAAATGCCCTATCTGTAAGCGGTAGCACTGGAATGAGAGGCAAGTGAGTAGGAAGCAGAGAATGTGGAAAATTGCAAGTCCCACCAGCCAAGGTTCCGACCAGTCTGTCTGCTACAGATAAAACATGAAAGCAATTAGGAAACTTCTTTGTAGTACAGACACAGAACAAATTTTCACCATACCTGTACCGAAGATCACTTTATTATTTTAGACAACAGAGTCTTGTGGCACTTTTAAAGACTAACAGATTTATTAATCGCATGAGCTTTCGTGGGAGAAAATCCCACTTCGTCAGA